>CM053610.1:41504325-41592106 GCA_028646535.1 Procyon lotor
GAGAGCCTCCATTTTTAATTGTACCTCACTAATAGCTTTTTTAATTTCAACTTGGTTAGATTTTATTTCTTTTATTTCTCCAGAAAGGGACTTTATTTCTCTCGAAAAAAGTTCTCTAGTATCTTCTATGTTTTTTTCGAGCCCTGCTAGCATCTTGATAACTGTCATTTTGAACTCTATTTCTGACATATTACTAATGTCCGCATTGACTAGGTCTCCAGCCATCAGTACTGTCTCTTCTTTTTTTTGTGGTGAGTTTTTCTTCCTCGTCATTTGTTAAGGTAAGAGTAGATAGGTGAGAGAGAAAGATTCTCTGGAGTTCTGCAGTTTTCACTGATTGATTAACTAGGTTTTGGTTAGATATTCTTGCTGATCTTCTGGGGAAGGGCCCGTTGTCGTGGTTCTCAAATGTCTTTGCCCAAGGCGGAATTGCACCACCCTTGCCAGGGGTTGGGCCAAGCACTTTGCTCAGGTTTGCTCCTCTTGGAGTCTTTGTTCCCTGAGCACTTTCCATACCACCCTGGAGGCCGGGAATGAAAATGGCGGCCTCCCAGTCTCTGGCCCAGAGGAGCCTAGTGCTGGGCACCACACTCCTCTGCTCGCCCTCAGAGGAAAGCGGTCAATCACTCCCAGCTCCCTTGTCTGCGGCCCACGCTCCGTGCTCAGCTAGCCCATGGCAGAGCGCTTCAATCTGTGGCGTGCAGCCCCGTCTGGAGTCCCCAAACCAGCAGATTCCTGCTGCACACTCCCGCACCGCTCCTCCCGGAGGAGGAAGGAGGGGATGTCTCTGGAGCTGCTCCCGTGGGGTCCCCACTTGAAGTACAGCAGCCCTATGTGAACTATATGTCTCAGTTCCCATAGTCCAAGGTAGGCCTATGCGGCATTGCGCAGCTCCTTCTCTGCTGCCAGCTTCTTCACCCCAATACCTGGGAGCTCTGCCGCACTCGGGCTCCCCTGGTCCCTTGGTGACCTTATGGGTCCTGAAACCACACTGTTCCCACGAGGGCTTGACCCCCAGTTAGCCTCCGAAGCGATGTCCCTCAGTGGAGCAGACTAGAAGTTCCAGATTTTGTGCTCCGCGGCTCTGCAGCTGCTGGGAGCCAGCCCCTCCCCCCGGGGTCTCTCTTCCCATCGCTTTAAATTCACTTTTTCCATACGTCCTACCTTTCTGAAAGTGGTCAATTTTCTGCTCCTAGAATTGCTGTTCTTATTCTCTTCTCTCTCCTGTTGTGTTTGCCGGCTTTTAGAGTGGTTTTCTGCCTCTTTAGCTGGACTTCTGGGACCCAGTGCTCTCTGTGCCTCCTACACCTCCGCCATCTTGCCTCCTCTCCCAGTATATGTTTTTCTTAAGACTATATCTAAGCATGCTTGCCAGACTAGTACAATTTCTCATAGATCATGTCTTAAGTAAGACTCTTAAGACTTTAAAATGTCATAAATAAATTTGCAAATACAAAAGAAATGGTAAACTAATTTAAAAAATAACTTACTGATAAAAAATTAATAGAAAATCTCATAACAAATAACCCATATAAAATCCTCATAGGGGTTAGGCTGAGATAGCTTTACCCAAGAATCCTACCAGACATTTAAGGAGGAGAGTGTTCTTTCACTACTCTCCCAATGCTAGGTAGGGTAGCACTACCCTCTCCCCGACCACTGAAGACATCTATCTGTGCCCTAATGCCCCAAACCTGGGAAGCTGTAGTCTTCTCTGGCAAAAAACACTGTAGATATAACTGAGGCTACAGCCTGGAGATGGGGAGATGGTCCTGGATTGTCAGGGTGGGCCCAGTCTAATCATTTAGTTCCTTAGAGCTGAGAGCCTTTCCTGACTGTAATTAGAGGGAGGGTCAGAGGGATGGACCGCTTTTGGCTCTGATGAAGGAGGAAGGGGCCACAGCCAGGAACTCAGGGGCCTCCAGAAGCTGGAAAAGGCAAGGAACAGATTCTCTGGGGGAGCTCCCAGAGGGAACTCAGCTGTGCTTTGATTGTAGGCATTGTTACATTGTGCTTTACAATTACCATTGTGCTTTGATTGTAGCCCCCTGAGGCCCAAGTGAGACTTCTCTGGCCTTTGCTTAAATTCCTGCCCCTTAGCTACAAGTAGCTGTCATCCACAAAGTCAAAGCCTCAAAGTTTAGGTGCCCTAAACCTTAAATTCTGCAAATTCTAGAAGTACAAAGCCAAGTGCATAGCTAAAAACACCCCACAGGACACCAAGCCAGCAAACCACAACACCCACCCGTGTCAAATCTGTATAGCTAAAAGTCTGAATACTGGTCATTCCAGATGAGGAGTGGTAACTGAAGGGACATTCTGGGGTCCTGGTAAGTTTCTTAATCTTGGTGTTGGTTACATGGGTGCCACTGTTTTGTGAAAATTTGTCAGGCTATACATTTACAGTATTTTCTGCAATACTTTAACAAGTTAAGAAAGGAGGGAGAGGAAGTGCCACACTCTGAGGTCCATGCCCTTGGTCCCACAAAATCTCACCATGAGTTCCTTGGTCTGCATCATCCATTCTCTGTGTTATTTCTCCGTGTTTCTGACCTGTTAAAAATTTTCAGGGGCTAAGAAATAGCCCCCCAGTTTCCTCAATTTCTGAAAGAAATTGAAAAGTAAAACTGGTAGCTGGAGGCCAAAATGTCATCTTTATTGCTGACAAAGTCTAAACTTAGTGTGAGAGCCAGATGAGCCTGTTAAATGAAGCCCATAATTAGGGAGAAACACACTCCCTGCACCACCACCCCAGGCAGTGCTGGATGAGTGCAGGCCTTCTCAGAATTATATCCACTACCACCTCCCCCAAATTGCCTAATTCAATCATGTAAAACACAAAAACAAGAAACTTTTGGCCCTAGCCATTGCAGTAGCATTGGCTTAAACATAGTTGCTGAGTCTGGTGCCCTCTCAGCAATCCAACGCTTTTAAAGCCCTTGGTAATTTTCAGACTGCTCTAATATCTGTGCTCCTGTTTGACTCAAGGAAGCAGGTGGGCGGGTATTACTGACTCTTCTTGTCTCCTGCTGTAATGTCCTGTACTCCAGGATAAAGAAACCAGGTATTTCTGTCTTTCCTAGTGAACAGCTACAGTGTAGCTGTTTGTCCAGGAAATTCGCTCTGACAGTCTTACCAACACAGCCTTGTCAATATAAAAAATGTCTCTGGGAAGAAGTGAGCTGACGAGAATTTCTTTTTGGGCATTTGGAAACTGATTATTAAGGTCCTCAAGTTAGACACCTAAGGAGAGAGGGCAGCTTACCACCCACCTCCTGGGACCAACGCCTGGTAGTACTCTCCAGGGCTCGACCCTGTATTTCTCAGTTATTTCTCTTTGTTCCTGGTTTATTGCAGAATTGTTCATTTCAGTGTTTTAAGGTGGTACTCCACATAAAGAAAAATATTAGCTTTAAAAAGATGCCTAAAGAACGGAAAAATCTTCAAGACTCAAACAAGTTCGAATAATGGGATTTCAGAAATATCAGTAGATGGGAAATTTTTAAAAAAATATTTATTTGAGAAAGAGAGTGCACACAACCAGGGTGTGGGAGGGGCAGAGGCAGAGGGAGAAGCAGACCTCTGCTGAGCCAGGAGACTGCTGAAGGGCTCAAGCCCGGGACCCTGGGATCCTGACCTGAGATGAAGGCAGATGGTTAACCTACGGAGCCACCCAGGCACCCCTAGATGGAAATTTTATTAAAGTACCTCCCAGGATCTCCTGTTCTCCAATTTGATCATAGTAAAAGCTGGTTTTCAGTAGCAGTTAGAAGTTATATTTACATGAATTTAGTAGATTCTTAGTTCATATGACACTGTAATCACTTTAATACTTATCTGTTTCTATTTGCTAAGAGCTTATTTCCTTTTATAAACTGTGTTAAAGGTTGTTCTGTAAAAAAAATTGATAATGAATGTGACATTGAGTAGAGAATATTATCAGAATGCAGATATTATCTCACACCCATGTTATCCCATTGGACAGCCTTGGTTTGATCAATATTTCCCATGGAACTCCACAAAATTTCTGTGTTAGAAGATAGATGTTTTGCTGTTCTTGAGTAGCAGATGCAAATAAAAAACTGTTTTCCAAGAGAAAAATAAGTGTGTAATACTTATTTTAAAAATATAGAGAACAGCACAATAAAAAAAAGGATAAGTCACTGTCTTGCTATTCTTTTTGTAGACCCCAGCTCACACATTTGCACACATTTCACTGTGCACATTGGTATATTTATTTTTCAAATGCTTACATCTTAAGAACCATCCATTTAAATGTGAACCATTTTCCTTTTTTTTTCTCTTCATTCAACAACAACAAAAAATAATACAATCGTTAAGAGGTGCTAGACTTTTCCTAGTCAATATATAGACAGTTTGCCATAACTAATTTCCTTTTCAAATCTGGATGTTTATGGTTCCCACCAGTAGATGCTGCTAAGAAATCACTGTGAGTTATATGAGGCTGCTTGTCTTAGTCATACTGTTAGGATGGCTGTCTTCCTGATGATTATCAATAGTTTTGTGCAAATTTATGAACAAAGGTAAGGTTTACCCAGTGTCAAAGTGGTTAATGCCAATTTGAGAGAGGTGAGAATTTAGTAAATCACTTGAGACTGTCCGGAAAATACCTGAGAGGTTTTTAAGAGTATTCTAAAGTATGGTGGGATAGTCAGAGATGTCTGATTTAAGGAAAACTTCCCATCTCTTTTAGAATCTATCATTTGGGTAAAAATAAGATGTGGCATTACTTTATACCTAAGTGCTACATATGATCTTAAATAGTGCCTGGGGTTCATACACAAAGGTAATGACAGATCAACCATAAAAATGATCTCTAGCTTTAGATAAATTGATCTTGATAGTTTTTTCTGATGTCTTAAGATGGACAGATTATCATCTCTCCTCTTGGATGACAGGACTGTGACCCATCTGCTAAGTGGTTTATTCTATTCCCACAACCAGATATGGAAGAAGTCATCCATTCAGATCTTCCTGAGGCCCAGCTGTCTTTGTGGTGCCTTCAGGAGGAACAGGAAAAAGTGAGTGGAAGCCCCTGCTTTTCCTGAGCTCCGACCTGTGTGTTATTTAATGTAATGAGTTAACATGCTAACTATGTGCGTTATGTTGTCATAATATTATTTCACTTATTTTCAGAATACTCCAAAAGATAGTTGTTTTTCTCTCCCCTCTCAAGACGCTGGGGCAGGTTCGGGAAGATTAAGCTTTGTTCTTGCCTACTTCCCCTTCTCTGCCTTCTGTGCTGGGCCAGCTTCTTGAATCACTTGAAAAATGTGTCACCAGTTCCATCTTCAGCTTTCCTTCCCCTTCCCTCCGCAGTCCTCCTGTGTGTGCTCCCCTCCACTCTTCACTTTAGCCACAAGCCGACAGTACCATATTTGTACTGTGGCCTTCAGCTCTCATCCAAGCACCAGATCCATATTTCTAACCATGTGTTGGAAATATTTCTACCTGGGTGGCCAACAGGTACCAGCACTTCTGAAGTCCCAGACAGGCCTCATCATGTCCACTGCTCACTCCTTCTCCTGGGTACCCTAGTCTGGCTATGGAACACACTCTGTCCAGTTGCTCATGTCTGTCTCCAGAGGCTCCCACATGGGTCCCTGTCTCCCTGGGGAAACTCGGTTTTGTGCCCAGGAGGCTGTGAGGCACTGGACACCTACGCCACCAGCCTCTGGTAACACATTGCCCAGAAAATTCCTCTCTTGGTCCACATGGTCTTGTAACTATAGCTGCTTCAACCCAGAAGGGCTCCTGATCCATGACAGCCATGGGTGGCTAGCAGCCTGTGGGATTGACCTGCTTGGGATGAGAGAGTGAAATTGCCTGATAATTGCATTTAACAGCAATTTAGCTGTCTGGGTCATTAGAATCATCAGGAAGAGGGGAACCCAGGGAGTTCACAAAGAATGTCTTGGAGGGGGGCTGGCACTGGTTATATAGGTGTTGCAGAGCACAGGGTAACTGTGAGTGATGTGGAAATGGCAGCTCTCAATGACCATGCTGATGAGAATGGCAAGCAATTGGCACTTTGCCCCTCTTGCCCTGCAGTGCTCCCCTGGCTTCTCTCTCCAAAGCCTAATAAGAAGCTGCTGCAAAGCTACAATATGGGCTACAGAGTTACAGAGGAGGAGATGGGAGGGAGAGTGTGAGCCCTGGGTCACATAACCTAGTGGGACTCTCCCTAGGAGTTTGAGTGCGAAGCAGGTGGTGGTCTGAAGCCACAGCAGGGGCTGAGAAATCAGAATACAGTAGGTCAGCATCAGTCTACTGACCTACCTCTCTCTGTGTGTTTCTCTCTTCTTCGGGTGAAATCCAAGAGCACATAAAAAATGAAAGTGATAGTGTTAAGCTTAACCCAAGTGTTGTGACCTGCAAAACAATGAAGGCTAGGATCCCCCCCAACCCTTTGTATTCCAGGAAATGACTTACTGCCAAGATCCCCCTTTCCACACAATTTAGATGACAATCGCCATGTCCCCTTGTTTGCTAAGGGCAAGATTCAACCCAGACTGGTCCCCACTGAGTAATCAGAATAAAGTGCTCCAACTCTGACCTGCCCTCAGCTGTGCCCAGCCTCTCAGCCCCTCCTTGGGCCTTCCTGAGAATAGGCTGGCCTCTGGGTGAGTCATTCTCTGATTTACGACCAGATCCTGCCACTCCTGCGCCCCACTTCCCCAGAGCCGGTTCTCTCCAGTTTTGTTCCCCACTCCCTATAACAGGAAAGTGCTTTTTGCCTGACCCTGAGCTACACAGATGCCATAATCAGAGTGTTCTCCCTATTGCAACAGTGCCAGTCTCCCACCCTTACAACAATCCTTTGGAATAAAGTCTTTCCATACTAAGTCTATATTTGTTCTTAGTTGACAAATCTTACTGGGATGGGGAGGGGATGCAGGGGAGAAGAATTTCCCTTCTTGGGAGATGGAGACAGGGCATGTCAGGCATATATAAGGCAGGGGGATGTGAGAGCTGTCAGTGCTGTGGGTAGAGGGAATTCAGGGAGAGGCTCAGGATGTTTTGGTGCCTTTGGGCAGGAGGACCAATGCATTCCAGTGCCCTACAGCATGCCTCTCTATGTTCAGACCAAGGGTCGTTCTATGCACAGGATTGTGAGTCTATGGCCCAACAAGCCTCTCCTGATCTCCCCCCACTCCACGTGCACACACAGGTGCTCTCTGTCCAACTCTCAGCTTACTCCTGGAGACCTGGGTTGTCCTGGGAGAGTGTACCCAGGGTAGAGATCTGCAGAGGTTCTGGGAGCCAACTGGGCCTGAGCTCTCCTCACCTGGAGAAAGGGGTGGCTGGCAGTGCCCAGTGCAGGGGTTGAAGTGTGCAGTGCTGGGCATCGAGCAGGCAGGCCAGTGGGGGAGGGAGAAAGGGACAGAATAGCTGGACTGGCAGGGGAAGGCCCCTGATGTTGACAGTGATGAAGTTTAGAATATAAGTGAGGTTCGGTGGTGAGGTCCGGAGCTGATGACCAAGAAAGAATTCTTGAGACATCTTTGGTGCAAAATGGTGGTTTATTAAAGCACAGGGACAGGACGTGTGGGCAGAAAGAGCTGCTGCACTGGAGTTGTGAGAGGTTGCTGATTATATACTATGGGGTTGGGGAGGTAAGGAAAAAGGAGGGTTTGAAAGAAGGACACACGGGATACCAGAGGCTTTGCTATTTGTCTAGTTAAAGTGGTTTTTCCTTTTAGTAAGGTATTAACAGTAAGATAGTTGAGAGCTTCATGGAGGAATGCCACACTCCTGCTATCACACGTCCTTTTCAATGAGCTTTAGGTTTAGAAGAAATTTAACTTTATTTATGTTTCCCTGTGCCTCAGCCTCCCTCAATTTTATGGAAGGAAAGATGATGTTAGGGCTTCAGGAACTGAGTTATGGGTCTTTGGAAGTTAGGCTATTGATAAGAAAGCCTCTTCCTTGTAAATCACCAGGACATTTGTAAACTGAGGGAGACTCAGGTCTTGCAGGATTGTGATCTCTACAAGTTAATGATTTGTTTTTCCTTTAGGGCAGCCAGAAATGCCTGAGGAATGTCACATATATCCCATGGTGGTGGGGGGGTGGGTTGCAGGATGTCAGCTTCTGCTTTGTCCTCAGCTTGCCTTCTGTTCCTTCATCAACAGGACTCCCTTCTTGGAGCTCCCACAAAACATATTCCTATATCATGGTGCTTACACAGCTTCTGTGCTTGAGCTTTTCACTATACCACAAAATCCTTCAGGCCAGGGTCCATGCCCAATTCATCTCTGGAATTCCAGGGTCTGGCCCACAGTCCACTCAGCTGTCCGCTGGATGGATGATGCCAATCTGTGGGCATTACAAATGGTGTTCATGTGCTCCATACTAGATTTTTTTTTAATGGCTGGAGCAAATGCTTCTAGCAGAGGCTATATACATCAGTCAAGAGCAGTCAGGAGAGAGAAATCATATAGTGAACAAGGAAAATTTAATATGAAGAATTATCAACTGTAACAGAATTAAAGAGGATTTGGATAGTAAGAAGTAGAGAAAATGCCAGAGAGTACAGCAATAACAGCTACAAGGAGCAGCCAATGGCTCTGGTGCTGAGAAGGAGCTCCCCAGGAGAAGCTCCCCTCCCCACCCCAAAGTCCCTGCCAGGCCCAAGAAGTTTCTATATTTCTGCCCTGGGAAATCTGCTGGAAATCTACGCTACTGGGTGCTAGGAAGGCTATTCTCGGGGAGGTGTCTCAGAAAAGGCCCTTCTCTCCACAACCACCCAACTGCTATAGGAGCCTGCTGGAACTGGAGAATGCCTCTTCCAAATTCCCTCAATGGACAAAATTTAATGTGGTGCCTGCTGGCAAAGAAAAAATACTTAAAGGGCCCATCTTAATTTTCATGAGCAGACAAGGAAGGGTGACTTTGATGTTGAGAGACAATATATTGATAGTTGACACAGTATATCTCTATTACTTAAGCAAGAAGTACATGAGATCTATCAATTAGGCAGGGCAGTTTGTTGCTATTGTTGTTGTTGTTATTTACCAATTCACCTTCAGAAGAACTGACCTTGATCTCCTTCCTCTATGAGACAGGTTCCTTGTGCCTTGGTCATCCCCTGCCTGTGGCTCCCTGAGCTAGCTGGGCTACAACCCTACTATGTGAGGTACAGAGGCCATCCCACCTGCTCCTCTTGGAGGAAAGTGGCAGCTGCTCAAATCCCACCTTGTCTAGGCTAGGAAATCGATCCTCTTTTAGTAGCGATTCAAAACACAAAAGTAGATCTGGTCAACAGACTCACACATCACTTCTCTCCATACCCCTATTTTAAAATCAAGATTCCACACAAGCCCTCTATCCATCTCCTATGATAAAAGATAAGCATTTTCTCTGTTTATCTCTCTTTTTTTTCCCCTGAAGAAATACAGAATGTTATTTGTGGAACTGTAGAGCCACTTAGTTGGACAATGATGACTTTTGGTTGTTTTCTGTAAAACCCTCCACATTGACTTGCTTCTGATCATGGCACATGGCTCAGTGCCCCCCACAAAGATGGCTCCAGTCCTGCCCATCCACAGCTGTGCAGTGCAAAACCTTGTCATGCTCAGTGAGGTGACAGTTGATCAGTTTAGCAAGCATAGATCTGTAGGTAGTATTACTGTCTGAAATGTTCCCAATTATTGACATGGCAATCATATAAAATTCTTCCTTGAGTAAGTTGTCCCCATCTTTTTATCTCTATAAGCAGCTTGTTTCTGCTACTAATCAGGTTCTGCCTTCCTTTATGAGCCTGTGAGAATTCTACAATCCCCTCTGACATTGTCCTCTTTTTGCTGTGGCTACTGGGGAGCTCAAAGTTCAATTTAGTGCCAAATAAAAGTAATGAGTCTGTTCTTAATTGCTGGTACATTTATCTCCCTGCTTTACCTGTAAGGTTTCCAATAGCTTAAACAATTAACTGCCATATTTACATGTGTATGTATTTTTACTATACAGAGATATATAAGATATATATATACCTATAGATATCTTTTTGTTTTTGAATTTGGCAGACAATATGTTTTAAACAAGCACACATAGTTTCTATACAGGTCTTCTAATTATTTTTTCTTCTGTTTTGAGGAATGCTTTGTAAAGCTTATTTATTAACATTATTTATCCAGCTTCCAGATATCTATGAGGCCTCTATGGGCCACATAATGGGCTAAAGTTCAAGGCATGATAACCCAGGCAGCAGGCGCAGCTCAGAGCTCTGCTGTTTGAGGCTCTGATGGAGCGATTCAGGATGCTACTGAAGCTTGTAAATGGCATGCCTAATCTGGATTTGGTGGGGCCTCAAGCAATCTTTCCAGAGGAATTAACCCCCATGCTGAGGTCTAAATGATGCTGGATTAGCCTTCATTTGTTTTAATCAAGAATGGAAGCTGGATTTTGTTCAATGCTTTCTCTATTGAGAGAATTTCTCCATTGAAAAGATCATGTTTTTTCCTCTTCAATTTATTTTTTAAATGTACTTTATTGAGATATAATTGACATAGTTAAGTTCAAGGTATACATGTGCTGATTTGATACATTTATATATTGTGACATAATTCTCACTGTAGTGTTGCCTAACACTTCTATCACATCACATAATTATCATTTCTTTTTTTGTGGTGGAAACAATTAAGATGTAGTCTTCTAGCAACTTTGAAGTTTATAATACAGTATTGTTCTCTCTAATCTCTATGCTGTACATTAGATCTCCAGGATTTATTTATCTATTGCAAGATATTATTATCTATCTAGTTGCAAGTTTCATCCTAAGAGAACATCTCGCCAGTTCCCCCAGTCCCCAGCCCCTATTAACCACCACTCTCCTCTCCATTCTTAGGAGGTCGGCTCTTTTAGATTCCACATGTAAGTGATATCATATAGTATTTGTCTTTCCCTATCTGACTTATCTCACTTAGCATAATGCCCTCAAAGTCCATCCATGTTGTCACAAATGGCAGGATTTCCTTCTTTCTCATTCACCCACTGGCAGATGCTTTAGTTGTTTCTGTATTTTGACTGTTGTGAACAATTCTGCAGTGAACATGGAATTGCAGATACCTCTTCATTATTCTCTTTTCATTTTCTTTGGATAGATATCTAGAAGTAGAATTCTTGGACCATATGGTAGTTCTATTTTTGCTGAATCATATGGTAGATTTATTTTTAACTATTTGAGGAAGCTGTATACTTTTTTCTGTAATGGATGAACCATTTACATTCCCACCAATAGTGTACAAAGATACCCTTATTTCTACATCCTCACCAATACTTGTTATCTCTTTTCTTCTTTATAATACCCATTTTAATGGGTGTGAAGTTTTGATTTGCACTTCCTTGATGATTAGTGATGTTGAACATTTCTTTCATGTACCTGTTGGCCATTCAGTTGTCGTCTTTGGAAAAATACCTACTTAGTTCTGTGGCCCATTTTTAATTGTATAGGTTTGTTTTTAGTTGCTCTTATTGAGTTGTAGGAGTTCTTTATATATTTTGGATATTAAAACCTTATTCCATATATACTTTGCAAACATTTTCTCCTATTCCAGAGCCTACTTTTTCATTTCGTTGATCACTTATTGTGCAGAAGTTTTAAAGTTTGATGTAATCCCACAAGTTTATTTTTGCCGTCGTTGCCTTTTCTTTTGGTGTCATCTCTTAAAAAAATCATCACCAAGCTCAATGTCATAGGGAGCAACTTCCCTATGCTTTCTTCTAGGAGTTTTATTGTTTCAGGTCTTATGTTTAAGTTTTTAATCCATTTTGAGTTAATTTTTGTGAATGGGGTAATATAAGTGTCCAATTTCATTTTTCTGCATGCAGTTATCCAGTTTTTCCAACACCCTTGGTCAAAGAAGATAAACTTTCTCCACCGAGTGTTATTGGCTCCTTGGCAAATGTTAGCAAATGCCAGGGTTTGTTTCTGAGCTCTGTATTCTCTTTCATTGGTCTATGTGTCTATTTTTATACTAGTACTATACTGTTTCAATTACTTAGTTTTGTAGTAGTTTAAAATCAGGAAGTGTGATATGCCTTGGCTATGTTCTTTCTCATGACTGCTTTGGCTATTTGAGGTCTTCTGTGGTTCCATACAAATTTTAGAATTGTTTATTCCGTTTCCATATAAAATACCATTGGAATTTTGGTAGGGATTTTATTGACTCTATAGATGGCTTTGGGTAGTAAGGGCATTTTAACAATACTAAATCTTGTGATCTATGAGCACAGGATAAATTTGCTTCAATTTCTTTCATCAAAGTCTTATAGTTTTCATTGTTCAGATAAATTTCACTTTTTTCCAGTCTTACTGAGATATAATTGACATATAGTCCTGTATAAGTTTAAGGTGAACAGCATAATGACTTGACCTTCATATATTGTGAAATGATGACCATGATAAGTCTAGTTAACATCTACCACCTCATAGAGACCCATACACAAAAATTTTTTTCTCTCCCTTGTGGTGGAAACCTTAAGATTTATCCTTTTAACAACTTTCAAATACACTGTACATCAGTGTTAACTATAGTCATTGTGATGTACATTAGATCCCCAAGACTTGTTCATCTCATAACTAGAACGTTGTACCTTTTGACCCCCTTCATCCAATTCTCCCTTCCACTTTCTTGGTTTAATTTATTCCTAAGTATTTTTTTTTTTTTAATTTTTGAAGCTAGTGTGAATGGGATAGTTTTCATTTCTTTTCCAGTTGTTTCATTTTTAGTGTATAGAAATGCAACTGATCCAATTTGTTTTCTGTATCCAATTTGTTGAGGGTTTTTAATCATGAATGAATGTTGTATTTTGTTAAATCCTTTCTCTGCATCCCATGTAGATAATCATGATTTTTACCTTTCATTCTATTAACGTGGTGTTTGATGTTTATTGATTTGCCTATGTTGAACCATCCTTGTACCCCAGGGATAAATTTCATATGGTCATGGTATATAACCCTTTTAATGTGTTGCTGGATTAAGTTTGGTAACATTTTGTTGTGAATTTTACCTCTATATTCATCAAGCCTATAGTTTTCTTCTCTTACAGTGTTCTTATCTGATTTTGGTATCAGGGTAATGCTGGCTTTATAAAACAAATTAGGAAGATTTCCCTCTTCTTCAATTTTTGGGAAGAGTTTGAGAAGGGTTAGTATTAATTCTTTTTTAATGTTTGATAAAGTTCAACTGTAAAGCCATCTGGTCCTCAGGTCTTCTGGGTTGGAAGATTTTTGATTACCAATTCAATCTCCTTATTCATTAATGGTCTATTCAGATTTTCTGTCTCTTCCTGGTAAAGTCTTGGTAAGTTGTATGTTTCTAGGAATTTGTCCATTTCTTCCAGATTGTCCAATTTGTTGTTTATCGTAGTGTCTTATGATCCTATATATTTCTATAGTACCAGAAGTAATGTCTCTTCTATTTCTATAACTTACTTAAGTCTTATCTCTTTTTCTTTTAGTCTAGCAAAGATTTGTCCAATTTGTTTATCATTTCAAAAGACCTACTTTTAGTTCCACTGATTTTTTTCTAATCCTTATTTCTGTCTGAATCCATTGCTGAAAATGGGATATTAGAGTCTCCTAATATTATTGCATTGTTGTCTATTTCTCCCATCAGATCTGTTATTATTTCTTTAATATATTTAGGTGTATTTTATTTTATTTTACTTTTTTATTAGTTTCTGAGGTAGAATTTAGTGAATCGTCAGTTGTATATAACACCTAGTGCTCATTACATCAAATGGCATCCTTAATGACCATCACTCAATTGTCCCTTCTCCCCACCCATGCTCCCCTCCAGCAACCGTCAGTTTGTTTCTTAGAGTTGAGCATCTCTTATGGTTTGCCTCCTTTCTAATTTTCATCTTATTTTATTTTTCCTTTTCTTCCCCTATGTTTATCTGTTTTGCTTCTTAAATTACACATGAGTGAAATCATATAGTATTTGTCTTTCTCTGCTTGACTTATTTCACTTAGCATAATACCCTTAGTTCCACCTACGTTAGTGCAAATGGCAAAATTTCATTATTATTGATGGCTGAGTAATAGTCTATTGTTTATATAATACTACATCTTCTTTATCCACTCATCTGTCAATAGACATCTGGGCTCTCTCCATATTTTGTCTATTGTGGACATTGCTGCTATAAATATTGGGGTGTATGTATCCCTTCAAATTGCTTTGTTTGTATCCTTTGGATAAATACCTGGTAATACAATTGCTGGGTTGTAGGGTAACTTGTTTTATTTGTTTGTTTGTTTGACAGAGAGAGAGAGAGACAGTGAGAGAAGGAATACAAGCAGGGGGAGTGGGAGAGGGAGAAGGAGACTACTCACGGAGCAGGTAGCCTGATGCAGGGCTCAATCCCAGAACCCCAGGATCATGACCTGAGCCAAAGACAGACACTTCATGACTGAGCCACCTAGATGCCCCTGGGGTAGCTCTATTTTTAACTTCCTGAAGAACCTCTGTACTGTTTTCCAGAGTGGCTGCACCAGTTTACATTCCTACCAACAGTGTAAGAGGGTTCCTCTTTCTCCACATCCTTGCTAATATCTGCTGTTTCCTGAATTGTTAATTTTAGCCATTCTGACTGATGTGAGGTGGTATCTCAGTGTTGTTTTGATTTACATTTTCCTGATACCTAGGGATGGGGAGCATTTTTTTTTTATATGTCTCTTTCTCTTCTTCAGAGAAATGTCTGTTCATGTCTCCTGCCCACTTCTTGACCAGATTTTTTATTTTGGGATATTGAGTTTGAAAAGTTCTTCATAGATTTTGGATATGAACTGATATGGATCTGACATGTCATTTGCAAGTATCTTCTCCCATTCCATAGGTTGCCTTTTAGTTTTGCTGACTATTTCCTTTGCTGTGCAAAAGATTTTTGTTTTGATGCACTCTCAGTAGTTTCATTTTTGCTTTTGTTTCTCTTGCCTTTGCAGATATGTCTAGCAAGAATTTGCTGTGGCTGAGGTCAAAGCCGTTGCTGCCTATGTACTTTAAGATTTTGATAGATTCTTGTTTCACATTTAGGTCTTTCATTGATTTTGAGTTTATTTTTGCATATGTTGTAAGAAAGTGGTCTGGTTTCAGTCTTCTGCATGTCATGGTCCAGTTTTTCTAACACCATTTGTTGACGATACTGTCTTTTATCCATTGGATTTTCTTTCCCGCTTTGTCAAATATTAGTTGACTAGAGAGTTGAATGTCCATTTTCAGGTTCTCTATTCTGTTCTACTTACCTATGTGTATGTTTTTATGCCAGTACCATGCTGTCCTGATGACTCCAGATTTTTTTTTTAAGATTTTATTTATTTATTTGACAGAGAAGAGAGAGATCACAAGTAAGCAGAGAGGCAGGCAGAGAGGAGGGAAGCAGGATCCCCACTGAGCAGAGAGCCCAATGTGGGGCTCGATCCCAGGACCCTGAGATCATAACCTGAGCCAAAGACTTTATCCTACTGAGCCACCCAGGCACCCCGATGACTACAGATTTGTAATATAGCTTGAAGTCAAGCATTGTAATGCCATCAGCTTTGGTTTTCTTTTTAAACATTACTTTGGTTATCCAAGGTTTTTTATTGTTCCATTCAAATTTTAGGCTTGTTTGTTCCAGCTCTATGAAAACTACTGATGGTATTTTGATAGGGATTGCATTATATGTGTGGATTGCTTTGGGTAGTGTAGACTTTTTAACATTTATTCTTCCAATCCAGGAGCATGGAATGTTTTTCTATTTCTTTGTGTCATCCTCAATTTCTTTCATAAGTGTTCTATAGTTTTCTGAGTACAGAAAACTATACTTCTTTGTAAAAGTAAAAGAAAATTTTACTTCTTTGGTTACTTTTTTTTTTAAGATTTTATTTATTTATTTGGCAGAGAGAAAGAGATCACAAGTGGGCAGAGAGGCAGGCAGAGAGAGAGGGGGAAGCAGGCTCCCTGCTGAGCAGAGAGCCCAATGCGGGGCTCAATCCCAGGACACCGAGATCATGACCTGAGCTGAAGGCAGAGGCTTTAACCCACTGAGCCACCCAGGCGCCCCTTTGGTTACTTTTTTTTCTAGGTATCTTATGTTTTTGCTGCAATTGTAAGTGGAATTGACTCCTTAATTTCTCTTTCTTCTGCCTCATTTTTAGTGTAGAATATAGTACTGAATTCCTATATGAGTTCTAGCAGTTTATGGGTGGAGTCTTTTGTGTTCTACACATAAAGAATCATGTCATCTGTGAAGAGTGAGAGTTTGACTTCTTCTTTGTCAATTTGAATGCCTTTTATTACTTTTTGTTGTCTGACTGCTGAGGCTAGGACTTCTAGTACTATGTTGAACGATAGTGGTGAAAGTGGTCATCCCTGTCATGTTCCTGACCTTAGGGGAAAAGCTCTCAGTTTTCCCCATTGAGAATGATATTCGTGTGGGCTTTTCATAGATGGCTTTTATGATATTGAGGTATGTTCCCTCTATCCATACACTGTGGAAAATTTTTTAAAAAGATTTTATTTATTTAACAGAGAACAGTGAGAGGGGGAACACAAGCATGGGGAGTGGGAGAGGAAGAAGCAGGCTTCTTGCTGAGTGGGGAGCCTGATGTGGGGCTACATCCAGGACCCCAGGATCATGACCCAAGCCAAAAGCTGACGCTTAACAACTGAGCCACCCATGTGCCCCAACTGTGGAGAATTTTATTTTATTTTTTTCTTTTATTGTGTTATGTTAGTTACCATACTAACATCATTAGTTTTTGATGTAGTGTTCCAAGATTCATTATTTATAAATAATGAAACACCCAGCACTCCATGCAATATGTGCCCTCCTTAATACCCATCACTGGGCTAACCCATCCCCCCCCCCAAAACCTTCGGTTTGTTTCTCAGAGTCTACAGTCTCTCACGGTTCGTCTCCCCCTCCGATTTTCCCACCTTCACTTTTCTTTTCCTTCTCCTAATATCCTCCATGTTATTCCTTATGTTCCACAAATCAGTGAAACCATATGATAATTGACTTTCTCTGCTTGACTTATTTCACTCAGTATAATCTCCTTCAGTCCCATCCATGTTGATGCAAAAGTTGGGTATTCATCCTTTCCGATGGCAGAGTAATATTCCATTGCATGTATGGACCATATGGACCATATCTTCTTTATCCATTCATCTGTTCAAGGGCATCTCAGTTCTTTCCACAGTTTGGCTATTGTGAACATTGCTGCTATGAACTTTGGGGTACATATGCCCCTTTTTTTCACTATGTCTGTATCTTTGGGGTAAATACCCAGTAGTGCAATTGCAGGGTCATAGGATAGCTCTATTTTTAATTTTCTGAGGAATTTCCACATTGTTTTCCAAAGTGGCTGCGCCAATTTGCATTCCCACCAATAGTGTAAGAGGGTTCCCCTTTCTCACTGTGGAGAATTTTAATTGAGAAAGGGTGCTAGAGGAGTCTAGGTGGCTCAGTCAGTTAGGCATCTCCCTTCCACTCAGGTCATGATCCCAGGATCCTAGGATCGAGACCTGTATCAGGTTTCCTGCTGAGCGTCTCCCTCTCCTTTTGCCTGCTGCTCTCCATGCTTGTGCTGTCTTTTGTTCTCTCTGTCAAATAAAAATAAAATCTTAAAAAAAAAAAGAAACGATGTTGTATTTTGTCAAATGCTTTTTCTGCATCAGTTGACAGGATCATACGGTTCTTGTCCTTTCTTTTAAGTTTCTTTTTTTTATTTTAATTTTTTAATTTTCTTTCTTTTTATTTTAAATCAACCATCTTGATTGATTTGTGGATGTTAAACCACCCTTTCCACCCAGGAATAAATCCCACGTGGTAATGTTGAATAATCCTTTTTTTTTTAAAGATTTTATTTATTTATTTGACAGGGAGAGATCACAAGTAGGCAGAGAGGCAGGCAGAGAGAGAGTGGGAAGCAGGTTCCCTGCTGAGCAAAGAGCCTGATGCAGGGCTCAGTCCCAGGACCCTGGGATCATGACCTGAGCCGAAGGCAGAGGCTTAACCCTCTGAGCCACCCAGGCGCCCCGAATAATCCTTTTTTATGTACTGTTGAATCCTATTGGCCAGTATCTTGGTAAGAATTTTGGTATCCATGTTCATCCAGGATATTGGTCTGTAATTCTCCTTTCTGGTGGAGTCTTTATGTGGTTTTGGGATCAAGATAACAGCCTCATAGAACAAGTTTGGAAGTTTTCTTTCCCTTTCTATTTTTTGAAACAACTCTAGAATAGGTATTAGTTCTTCTTTAAATGTTTGGTAGATTCTCCTGTAAAGCCATCTGGCTCTGGACTCCTGTGTGTTGGGAGATTTTTGATTACTGCTTCCTTTTCCTTTCTGGTTATGGGTCTGTTCAGATTCTCTATTTCTTCCTGTTTCAGTTTTGGTAGTTTATGTTTCCAGGAATGCCTAATTTCTATGTCTTCCAGATTATCTAATTTGTTGGCATATAGTTGCTCATAATATGTTCTTAAAATTGTATTTCCTTGGTGTTCATTGTGATCTCTCCTTTTTCATTCATGAGTTTATTAATTTGGATCCTTTCTCTTTTCTTTTTGATAAGTCTGGTTAAGGGTTTATTGATCTTATTAAGTCTTTCAAAGAACCAGCTTCTAGTTTCATTGATCTGTTCTACTGTTATTTTGCTTTCTATTTCATTGATTTCTGCTCTAATCTTTATTATTTCTCTCCTGCGTGGTTTAGGCTTTATTTGCTGTTATTTCTCCAGCTCCTTTAAGTGTATGGTTAGCTCGTGTATTTGAGACTTTTCTAACTTTTTGAGAACTGCTTGTACTGTTTGCTACACACTTCCCTTTTAAGACTGCCTTTGCTGTATCCTAAAGGTTTTGAACAGTTGTGTTTTCATTTTCAGTTGTTTCCATGCATTTTTAAAAATCCTTCTTTAATTTCCTGGTTGACCCATTCATTCTTTAGTTGGATGCTCTTTACCCTACAAGTGTGAGTTCCTTCCAAATTTCCTATTATGATTGAGTTCAAGTTTCAAAGCACTGTGGTCTGAAAATGTGCAGGAACTAATTCCAATCTCTTGGTAATGGTTGAAAACTGATTTGTGACCCGAGAAAGTTCCATGTGCACTCACGAAGAATGTGTATTCTATTGCTTTAAGATGGAATGCTCTATATGTATCTGTGAAGTCCATCTAATCCAGTTGTCATCAAAGTACTTGTTACCTTGTGGATCTTCTGCTTTGCTGTGAGTGGGGTGTTGAAGTCCCCTACTATTAGTGTATGATTATCAATGAGTTTCTTTAATTTTATTATTAATTAGTTTATATAATTGGCTCCTCACAAGTTATTAGCGAGTTATTAGTTATAGTTATTTATAACTGTTAGATCTTATTGCTGACTAAACCCTATAAGTATGATATAGTGCTTCTTCTTCTTCCCTTACTACAGTCATCAGTTTAAAATCAGAATTTGATATGAGGATTGCTACCTTAGCAGTCTTTTCATGTCCGTTGGCATGATGAATGGTTCTCCTCCTCCTTACTTTCAATCTGGAGGTGTCTTTAGGTCTAAAATGAGTCTCTTGCAGACAGCATATGGATGGCTCTTGCCTTTTTACACAATCTGTTACCCTATGTCCTTTGATTGGAGCATTTAGCCCATTTACATTCAGAGTAACTATCAACGGATATGAATTTAGTGCTTGTATTACGTGTAATGTCTCTGTTTCTGTATATTGTCTCTATTTCTTTCTGATCTATGTCATTTTGGGTTCTCTCTTCACTTACAGGATCCCCTGTAATATTTCTTGCAGGGCTGGTTTAGTGATCACTAATTCTTTTGGTTTCTGTTTTTCCTGGAAGCTATTTATCTCACCTTCCATTCTGAATGACAACCTTGCTGGATAAAGTATTCTTGACTGCATGTTTTTCTCATTTCTCATACCCTGAATCTATCATGCTAGTCCTTTCTGGCCTGCCAGGTCTCTGTGGATAGGTCTACTGCCAGTCTAATGTTTCTACCATTGTAGTTTAAGGAGATCTTGCCTTGAGGTGCTTTCCCCATTTTTCTCTTTATCCCTGAAATTTGCGAGCTTCACTCTTATATGTTGGGGTGTTGATCTATTTTTACTGATTTTTGGGGACATTCTCTACCTCTTAGACTTGAATGCCTGTTTTCTTCCCCAGATTAGGAAAGTTCTTAACTATGATTTGCTCAAATATACCTCTTACTCACCCTGTCTTCTTCCTCTGGGACCCTAATAATTTTAATATTGTTTTGCTTTATAGTATCACTGATTTCTTGAAGCCTCCCCTCATGGTCCATTAGTTGTTTTTCTCTCTTTTCCTCATCTCCCCTCCTTTCCATCATATTGTCTTCTATGTCATAGACTCTTGCTTCTGCCTTATTTACCCTAGCTGTTAGAGCATCCAATTTATTTATTTCTCTTTTTAAAGATTTTATTTAGTTATTTGAAAGAGAGAGAGATAGCAAGAGAGAGCACAGGTGGTGGGAATGGGAGAGGGAGAAGCAGGCTCCCCACTGAGCAGGGGGCCTGATGACACAGGGCTTGAGCCAAAGATCCTGAATTCATAATCTCAGCCAAAGGCAGACACTTAACTGACTGAACCACCCAGGTGCCCCTACAGCATCCAATTTAGACTGCATCCTAGTTAAATTATGTTTAATTTCAGCCTGATTAGATTTTATTTCTGCACTAAGAGATTCTCTAGAGTCTATGCTTTTTTCAAGCCCAGCTAGTAACTTTATAATCATTATCCTGATTTCCAGCTCTGATTTTTTACTTATATGCATATTGGTTATTTTTTTTTGGCAGAGAGTATTATTTCTGGTTCTTTCCTTTGTTGTGAATTCCTCTTTCTAGTCATTTTGACCAGAGAAGAATGGATGAACAAGAGAACAACGTCAAAAATACCAACCATGACCCAAGCTAAATACACACTAGAGAAATCCAAATAGGTCAGAAACCAAAAAAGGAAAGAAAAAAAAGGGGTGGTGGTGGTGGAAAGAGGAATATAATCTCCTAGGTGGACAAAATGGGGTGATCCACTTGGTCCTGGGTGTATTTTGGTCTGTTTGTTAGAAGACATAAACCCCAAAATTTTAAAGAAAGCAAAATTTATATATCTGTAAAAATAAAACTGAACACAGTGAAAGGAAGCCAGAAATAAAGAATATATCTATAAAATCTAAATGTAAAAGTGGAAGTTAAAAAAAGACTTAGAAACCAAGAGTTGATAAAATAAGAAATTAGTCAAAAAAGAAAAAAGAGGAAAAGTAAAATTTTAAACTGAAAGAATTATGAGAAAAAAACCCCTCAAATTCTATATACTATTTTCCCCTAGCACTGGATTTTTGAGGTTCTGTGTGCTTGGTAAACTGATGTTACACCTTGTCTAGTAGGGTAGGTGGTGCTGCTGTGCTGATTTTCAGGTGTCTTAGCCTGTGCAGAGTTGCACCACTGTTTGTCAGTGTAAGCTGTTTGGGTTCTTCTTTCCGAGTTTTGTTCCCTGAAGGCTTTCCACACTGCTTCAGAGGATGAAAATAAAAATGGTGGCACCATGATCTCCAGGCCTGGAGCTGAAAGATCCCGTTCCTCTCTCCTCAATAAACCCTCAGAGAAAAGCAAACTTCACTTTTGTGTGTGCCAAACTCTGCAGACTCCTGAAGGGAGGAGGGTCTCCATGTTTCTGCCCTTTGTAGGGCCACCATATAGAGAGCAGTTGCCAGATCCTGCTAGTATTCCTGGTTTACAACAAACAGCTGAGAGTTCATTCCCAGGCTCACTAACCATAATCAGCTTCCCCTCTCCACTGCTTGGGAAGTCTGCTGGTTCAGGAACCAATGTTCTTTCTTTGACCCCAGGGATCCTGAGACCACACTGTCCTATCTAGGATTCTGCCTTGCTTTACCACCTACTTCGCCACTTGACCACTTTTCAGGCAGGGATGTCCCTCACTGGAGCAGACTTCTAAAGATTCCAATTTTGTGCTCTGCTGCTGTATCACTTTCTGGTAGCTGGCTTATGAAGGCTCCCTCCCCCTGTTGTGTATCTTCCCATATAGCTTCTCTGATTCACTTCTTTGCACCTCCTACCTTGAAGAAAGTGGTTGCTTTTCTATTTGTAGGATTAAAGTAATTCTTTTCTTACATATCAGGTTGAATTCATAGGTGTTCAGAGTGAGTTGATAGTTATCTAGCTAAATTCAAGGGACCAGATGAAATGAGGTCCCCTTCTCTTCTGCCATCTTGCCTCTGTCCCATTGTTTCTTTTTTCTCCTTTTCTTCCTGACTCTTCTGGATTAATTTAGTATTTTTTAATTTTTAAAAATTCTTTTTAAAGATTTTATTTGACAGAGAGAGACACAGCAAAAGAGGGAACACAAGCAAGGGGAGTGGGAGAGGAAGAAGCAGGTTTCCTGATGAGTAGGGAGCCCGATGTGGGGCTCGATCCCAGGATGCTGGGATCATGACCTGAGCTGAAGGCAGATGCTTAATGACTGAGCCACCCAGGCGCCCTAATTTAGTATTATTTTATGTTTCCATTTTATTTCTTTTTTCTTTTCCTTAAAAAAAAGCATATTTCTTGTTTCAGGATTTTATAATTGCATTAGAGTTTATAATATACATCTTTAATTATCCATGATAATTAAATTATCATGATATTAAGCATAAATATTGTACCACTTCACGTATTTTCTAAGCATTTTATTACAGTGTGCTTCCATTTTACCCTGCTCAGCCATTGTGTTGAGTTGTTTGTCTACATTTTACTTCTACACATTATAAAGTCCATATACCTTTTGATTTTCCTTTAAACAGTCGATTATCTTTTAAAGTGTTTTTTAAAATGAGAAAAACAAAAAAATAAAATAAAATGAGAAAAATAGTCTTTTATGTTACATATTTACTATTCTCAGCACTTTTTATTACTTTGTATAGATTTGGATTTCCTTCAGTTGTTTGTTCCCTTCTGCCTGAAGAACTTTACTAATTTTTGTAATCCAAGAGTGCTAGTAATAAATTTTTTTCAGTGTCTGTCTTAATGTCTTTCTTTTGACTTTGTTTTTGAGATATTTCCCCCAATATGGAATTCTAGGTTGACATTTTTTTCACTCAGTACTTAAAATATGTCATTGTCCAATGGCTTGTATTTTTTTTTAAAGATTTTATTTACGAGAGAGAGAGAGAGAGAGAGAGAGTGGGAGAAGGGGCAGAGGGACAGAATATCCAAGCAGACTCCTGCTGAGCATGCAGCCTGATGTGGGGCTTGATCTCATGACCCATGAGATTAGGACCTGAACCAAAACTGAGTCTAATTCTTAACTGACTGAGCTACCCACATGCCCCTGGCTTATATTGTTCTTGATGAGATGTATTCCTTAGTTTTACTTATTCTTGACTTGGTTCCTCTCTATGTAATGTTCCCCCCACTTTTTTTTTCCTCTCGACTGCTTTTAGCTTTTTCTCTTTGTAGCTAGTCCTCTGGAGTTTGATCATGTTTTGCATATGTATGATGTGTGAATGTACATGGGGGTTTTCATGTTCTTTCTATTGGGGCTCACTGAGTCTCTTGTGTCTGGACATTTATAATTTTCATCAAGTTTGAAAAGTTTTTTTTCACACTTTCTTCAAAGTCTTTTTTTGTCTACCTTCCTTATTTTCTAGGATTTCAGTTATGCATGTGTTAGGCCAATTAATATTGTTCCACAGCTCACTGATGTTCTCTTAATATTCTCTCTTTCCTCCTTGTTCATTTTAGATAATTTCTACTGCTGTGTCTTCAAGTTTATTGATCTTTCTCATGAATCATTTAATCTGCTGTTAAGAGCATAAAGTGTATTTTTCATTTCAGATATTGTATTTTTCATCTGTATACATTAAATTTGTGTCTTTTACAAATCTATCATTTTTCTTTCCATCATTTTCATGCTTTTTTTTTTACCTTTTTAAACTTATGGACTATAGTTATAATATTAGTTTTAATGTTTATGTTTACTAAGTCTATAAGCTGCATCTTGTCTGTGTCTATTTCTACTGATTGATTTTTTTAAACATTACAAATCATATTTACTATTTTTTTGCATAATGGTGATTCTTTATTGGATGTCAGACATTGTGAAATTTATATTATTAAAAATGGAGTGCTGGAATTTGTTGTATTCCTTCAAATAGTTTTGGCTTTGTTGTAGATGCAGTTAAATTCCTTGAAATCAGTTAAGTTTTTATGAGACTTGTGTTTGAGCTTTGTCCAAGCAGCTTCATTCTGGAGCTAATTTGATTGCATTACCGAGACCATACCCTTCTGAGGGATTTAATGGCCCCTTGTATTAGGAGGTTTCTTCTTGCTTACTGGTGGGAGCACAAGCCCCTGATTGTGTCAGTTCTGGGGATTATTTTGCCTACTTCCTCATGCTGTAATTCTCCCCAGATTGCATTATTCCTTCACATGGATTGGTACTCAAATAAAGGTTTGAGGGGTCTCTATGCAGACCTCCACAGCTTGCTCACTCTGTAAGGCCCCCTCCATTTTGGTACTCTCTCCCACAAATTCTGCTTATTTTGGCCTCTGTCTCCAGTAACTCAGCAGGCTCTCTTTGGTTCCCCTTTCCATGTGCTTAAGCTTAGAAACTCTCCAGGCAGGACCTAGGCATCCACTGGGCATACTCTATCATGGGCTGAGTTGTGTCCCTCTGCCCCATTCATGTTGAAGTCCTAACCCCCAGTACCTCAGAATGTGACTGTGTTTGGTATAGGACCTTTAAAGAGGTCAGGTTAAATAAGATCATTAGGGTGGGCCCTAATACAATGTCCCTGGTGTCCTGATATGAAGAGGAGATTGAGACACAGACATACAGAGGGAGGCTATGTGAAGATACAGGGAGAGAACAGCCTTCTCAAACCAAAGAGAGAGGCCTCAAAAGAAACCAACCCTGCCCACACCTTAATCTCAGACTTCTATGCTCCAAAAGTGTAAGAAAATAAATACATATCTGTTGTTTAACAGACATACCCCAGCCTGTGGTACTTTGCTATGGCAGTCCCAGCAAACTAATGTACCTCATTTGGTTCCCTTCTCTCAGGAATCATTGTTCTATAGTGTTTGTGTTCTAAAGTTTTGTATTCTGCTTGATTTTCTAGTTATGTAAGCTGGAAGGTAAATCCAATTCCTGCCTTTTGTTATGTCCATAAGCAGAGGTCAGAACTAGCTTTAGGCACTCAGCAAGTACACTCCAGCTCTAGTTTATGACCCAAGAAGAGATGACAATGCATAGGGTGTCAGATTAGAAAGAAGTCTAGAGGAGACTATAAAACACAGCTGTAAGAGGAAACAAGTTTCACTGCTATAATAAGAAACTCAATGTCAAAGGGGCTTAAAGAGATAAAATTTGATTTCTTTCTCACACAATACCTTGGGCAGGCAGCTTGATGAAGTCAGAGCTCCCTGCATCTTGCTTTCCTGCTATCTGTAGAGCTTGCTCCTGTCCTTATGGCCAGAGCTGGCTCCCTAAATAGCCATGCTCCAGTTGCAGAAAGAGGGAGAGAAGTGGGGGGAGTGTGTCTAGCTTTCCAAGCCTACCCTGCTCACGGCCAGGCCTGGTTGCAGGGAAGTCTGGGAAAGCATTTAGGGAGGCCATCTTGTACTCAGATAAGATTTCTATTTCTATGGAAGAAGGGGAGAATGACAGGAGTCTATGTCATACCAGTAAAATTTTTATTTGATGAGGTAAGAAGTTTTTAAATGGGATGTAAGACAACTTACCCTCACAAAATCCTGTGCACCAGGAAGCATCAACGTAGCTAGGCATTTCAGGAAGTGACCAGTGAAGATATGTTTGGAATGATGCATTTCCACTTGACTTGTGGCTGTGAAGTGGCTCCATAGGAATGTCCCTGGACGGTGATGTCCTGCCTGATACTGAGTAAGAGACAAGGAATAAGCAAGCCTGAGAGATCTGGCCCCAAGTTAAATTCTGGGAGACTCTGGGGCTATAGTGTGTGCTGGATATAAAATGTAATAGCTGAGCTGTTTAACTTACCTTCGTGATATCAATTCTGGATCATATTTTTAAGTCTAAACATCCTTACAAGCTCCTCTCGGAGTATATTAGAATGTCACGCCCCAACACAACTGACAGTTGTGTCAGTTTTTACAGAAATGTTAGATTACAGAAATATTTTATTTGCCAGGGAGAAATAAAAGGAGTCAAGAGGTTCAAGGCCTCTTTACCACAGAGATTTGAGGTTTTTCTACAGAATACTGTTCCAGAGTGTAGGGGGCCTCCATAAAAATGGTGTCCTGGACCCCTACCTCTGTTTCAAGAAGACTAACCCATCTAGTTTATATGTTAGGCTTCCAGATGAGATTTCATTTGAACAAAAGGTTTTAAAAATACGAAGTACAAAATGGTTCATTTATAATTTGCGTGCTTGATGCAACTCAAAAGTTTGTATTGAAGGATCATTCTAATACCTGGAAAGTGATCTAGTCTATCATTGAAGAGAAACTTACCACCCTTGAAAATTCTGCTTGTTTGTCCTGGGAGCCCATCACAACAGTCAGAGGCCATTCCAACCCTGGAGCTCTAAGAGCAGTGCTTCAGAGCTACACATCGTTGATGGCTTCCCATATGCCCCTACAGCATGCCAGCCCCCAGCTGGACTCCTGGTGGGGCACATAGCCAGAGCAGGGTGCAGCGTGACACTTTACATCCACCCACACATGCAGTTTTGGATTTACTTATGTCATATCATCCTTTTGGGAGAACTCTAGTCACTCAACAAATGATCTTTGGTCAAGTGCAATGATTTGTTGGTTTTTATATACAAGGTTTTATAATCATTCAAGTTGGTGCATTAATCTCTTCCCTTTAAGGTAATTGTGACCTTGATTCTACCATCTGTTATATCTACCTGTCCCACTGAGCTTAGGGTAATTGATAGATGTGATATTTATTCCTTGATACTTTCACCTAAATTATAGAATGCTTTACTGGGCAGAGTGCTGTGGTATGCCACTAGAGACTCCCCTTCACATTGACAGTGATTTGACTTGGCCCTGCAGAAGATTTTGAAGTCTTTGATTAAAATCTGGATCCTTTGATGAGTTAATTGAAAAAAGTATAAATCAGTGTTGCTACAGACGAACAACTGAGAAGTCATTCCCAGACTGATTTCCATTTATTAAGGCTATGATGCATATTTAAGAGTCACATTAAAGGGCTGGGTTCAGGGTAATGTGTTGGATTTGCCATGATTTTAATAACTCAGCAATGTGGAGGGTGTGCCCTTCCTTCCCTTTATAAGTGCTCAGCACCACAGCAGCTGATAACTGAGCAGAGAGAAATAGCCAAGAGGGAGGCTTGCAGATTCTGCATTTCTGCAAAGCCCGTCTTGAACATTTGAAAGGGCTGACATCAAACACAGAACCAGTCTGGAGAGTAGGATGTTTTCACATCAGAAACCAAGTGTCAGAATTGCAGCTTTGAACATCAAAAAAGAGGGAAGAAAAAAAAAATTCCGACTGCATTGATATCCAAGGGCAAGCTCTGAGACCAAAGATAGAGGTACTTGTGCCAAATTTTTAAAGATCCTGGTTGAAGGGTCGTCTTCCTAGATCTGCACCCTGTTTGTTTCCTCTGTTCACATGCTCCCTGGCTGGATAAGAAGAGGTTCAACCAGGTCTGGGGTTTGGAATGTGGAAAGACATGGAGGCACTGGCCTCTGGGGTGGTAGGGGGGGTGGGGGGTGGGGGCTCTGAATTCTTCTCTCTTGCAAAACCGCCGTTTCCCGAGAAGCCATTTCTGACCATGCCTGCGGAGGGCTCAGCCTTACCTTCCATTGTCTCAGGCCCAGCAAACAGCTCCCAGGGTCACTCCACGAGGAGGAACCGGCCTTGGCCCAGCCCTTCCTCCCATGTGCCTGGGGGTGAGGTGAACCCTGGACACAGTGAGCCCCATCAACTAGCCCAAGAGGTAGTTGGTGTTCAGCTTAGACTCTCAATAGGTCATTTGAATTTTTAATTGAAAACTATGTTTTCAGGATGCAAGATATTTATATGGGTAAAAAGTAAATACTATATAGTAAGGTGTACCCAGAGCTGTTTTGTGCCTGCCTCTGCTGTCAAAGTCCATTTCCTCCCATTCTTTAACCATTTTTATTAGAATTGTGTTTATCATCAGTTTATTAGTATTGCATATGCAAAACCAAGCAAATACAAAGTGTACATATATATATACTCATTAATTAAAAAATATACATTTCTACAAAAAGATACGCACTGTTTATTGTTCTACATCTTGCTTCCATCATGTAACAAACCACACGGAGACATTTGCCAAGCTGTGCTCACCTCTTCATCCTATTTGCAGCCCTGTGGGCTCCCTGGTGGGGATGTGCCATGTGTGTTCACCTAGTCCCTGGGCGGTGCACACTTGGCTGCTTTGTGTCTTCTGATGTCACAACAGGGCTGTTTTGAACACCCTGCTCCACATGTCACTCTTGGAGCACAAGTGTGTCCAGGTAGCTCTGTTCCCCTCCCTGGCGCTATGCTGCCTGCGTGCACACTAGCAGGTGGGAGGGTGCCGGCTCCTTGAAGATCGCCAGTGTAGCACCTGGGCATCTGAGGATATCGGCCAGTCCAAAGGGTGATGAATGCTATCTCATAGGGGTTTTTGCATTTGCATTTCTCTGATTATGAGTATGGTTGAGTATCTTTTCATAGGGCAAAGGCTATTTGTATTTATTTTCTGGAATTCTTTTTTAAATTTAATGATTTTATAGCTTTAATATTTGAAATTTATTTTGGTTTCTGTGCAATGATACAAAACTACGCTGAAATGGCATTCAGAGAAGCTTAGTAAAACATTATGTACTGAAAAATACTTATCATTAGATGAAATAAGCTTTTAAAAAAGTAATTATATAGTTAAGTTAAAGCTGAAAACATAAAACATTGCAAAAACAGTGGCATTGTACTAATCGGGTAAACAAAAAAGGGCAACAATGTCAATCACTTATTTAACATGAGAAACTTCTGAATTAAAGGAATATCTATGAGTGTGAGGAGCCTGGCTTTTTGGCAGCTTTAAACCACACAGCTCAGACCTAACACAGTTACAGGAGTTTCTCAACTGGGACATTTAGGAAATGTTCATTAGATTTTTCAGACCCAAAGCAGAAACATCAGTCTCGAAAGTCAGGGCAAGAGCTGTGTTTTTTTTTTTAATTTTATTTTATTTTAAGATTTTATTTATTTATTTGTCAGAGAGAGTGAGAGAGAGAGGGAGAGAGATTGAGCGCACAGGCAGGGGGAGGGAGAAGCAGGCTTCTTGCTCAGCAAGGATGCAGGGGTCCATCCCAGGACCCTGGGATCATGACCTGAGCGGAAGGCAGATGCTTAACCAACTGAGCCAACTTTATATTTTGAAGAAAAGAGGGTTTTTTTTTTTTTTTAAATTGCCTGAAAGCTGAAGGCTGGAAGGACATGGAATGTGGATGGGATTTATTCCATAAACAATACAGTGGAGAAGAATGTGTGATTATTTTAGAGAAATTTCCATGCCCCAAAGGGCCAGAAGTTTCATTCATTTGGGGAGGTGGGGATTGGGGGTGGAGAATAGCCTGGAGTCTGGTGAGGCCCTAAAGGGAGTCTATCCCATTGTGCTCCTGAGATAGATACCCAGGGGTGTGATGGGTGTAGTGACAGAGAAAAACATCCAGGGTCAGTCCCTCCTCCTGCCGCCTACCTCTGCCCGGCCCTCCAGGACACTTTCAACACCTTGCTCCTGAGCCCACAGTTTTACTCTGTCCCTTAAAAAGAAAGAAAACATGACCCAGTCCCTGCAGCTCTCTGCAGCTGTTGCCCAAGTTCACCTCTCGCCCCTGCAGGATTTCCCCAATGTGACTTGCACATTGCACATCCACGCTCCACCAAATCCCACTCCACACAGGCGGCAGGGTCTGCTTACTGCCCAGTCCAAAGCTGAAGCTCTCCTGGGTGCTCTCTGCTCTCCCCTCAGTCCAGCCACAGTGGTCACCTCCTCCGTGGGGGCCTCCTCAGCTCCATGCTCTGTCTCCTGGTCCTCACCCTGCCCCTTTCCCTGGAAACTTCTCAGCAGCTTCCTTCGAGCCTCCTGCGATGCGGCTGGTCACTCCAGTCAGGAGCCCTTCTTCCCCGCTGCATGCTTGGCACTAGCTTTGGCTGGCCATCCGCCTTGGACTGGCTGGCTCCTCATCCTCTCCGTGTTCAAACAAGCCCATCTCCATTCTTCCTGAGAGGCAGGACCTGGCTGGGAAACCCTCCAGATTCTGCAGGGACTCCAGGACCCTTGAGGTCAAACTAGGGGGTGGGCAGCACTGCAGGCGTTGGAGGGGCGGGGCTCATCAGCCTGCGGCTGCTCCAGGAGCACCGGTCAATGGACCACAGTGATGGCCACTGTGTCCATTTTCTGTGGCTGCGGTAATAAATCATCACAAACTTAGTGGTGGTAACACAAATTTATTATTCTGCCCTTCTGTCCGCAAGTCTGCTCCTTCCGGAAGCTCTAGGGTGCAGTCCGTGTCCTTGCCTCTTCCAGCTTGGAGAAATCCTGGTGCTTTTGCGGGCTCATGGCCCCTTCCTCCATCTCCAAAGCCAGCGGTGGCAGATGGATTCCCTCTAAAATGGCATTTCTCTTACTCTTAGTCTTCTGCATCCCTTGTCTACCCTCAAGAATACTTGTGGTCATACTGGATCCACCCAGATAACCCAGGAGGATCTCCCCATCTCAAGGTCAGCTGGTTAACAACCTTACTTCCTCTGTCATGGAATGTAACAGATTCAAAAGTTCCTGGGATTAGGACACTCTGGATTAGGACACTTTGGGAAGATAGAGCTTTATCTGCTCTATCTGCAGGATGTTTGGCACTGACCCTTCTTTGCCACCCTCCCAGTCACCCTCCTTTGTTTCCCATTACCTCTGCCCTGTGCATTGCAGGAGCTTTGCCACAGGCCTCCCTGGATCTATTCTAATTACTTTTCTAAACCGTAGACTCTCCCCTGTCCCTTCTAGGCTGAGCCTTCTAGGCTGACCAAGACTGGCCAGCCTTGCTGGGCCCTTGGAAGTCTGGCTCCAGCTGTGCAGAGTGACATAGCCTAAAATGGCCATTTTTTTTTACACATTCAGCATGGATGTTTTCATGGGTAATTCCCAGAGTAGTCTGTCTGGGCGGGGCCTTGGAGAGAGAGGTAGTGGGGCACTTGGAATGGAGCAGGGGGAGACTGGAAGGAAGGTAGTACATCTGTTTTATACACCATTTAACTGCTAAAACTTTTGTTGGTGACATGGTGTCATCAAATCTGTCCTTGCAGAATTCCTCCTGGCCTCGACCTATGCCTGCCCCCACACTCTTGTCAGCCTCAGCTCCGCAGCTCTGCACTCTGAGACTGATGAACTTCCCTGTGCTGTGGTCAGGATGCTCCATTGGTGTATGCTCTCAGCTTTCTCCAGAAGGAAGCGTTCAGAGCCTGTCTAGGTTGATGGGTTTTCTTGCTCTGCTCCCATGACCTCAGTCCCTGCCTGGATCTCCTCAACCCAGAGACTTCCTCTTCACCCCAACACATCGCTTACTTCTCACTACCATCAGATCCTTTTCTTCCACCTCAGGTTTGTCCCTCGTAGCCTAGCCTTTTTCACTGTCCCATCTTCCCTTCCCCACCTTCCAGCCTCTGGAACTTCCTGCCCATCTTAGAGTCCTTATGCCATGTGTCTCCGTTAGCTTGCTGGAATCATCCTTAAAAATGGTGATTCTTAAAACCCAGAGGGGCCCAAACTGTCTAGACTCTTCTCATCAAGTTGACCTTTACCCAGGATCAACAGACCATCCACTAGTCCCCCAGGATAGGCTTCAGGGAGACCTCCGGGTCTGCTCTCCTGCTCTTGCCATCCACCCTCCTGTTTCTTCTGGCCTTCTGCCTTCCCCAAGTATCCCTCAGTCAATTATTTCTGCTCAGCTCTCTATGGAACTAGGAAGGTGGCTTCAGGACTCTGATGATGGCTTGAGGTCCTTCAAAAGAAATAAACCGCAAAGCAAATTTGTTAAGATTAGCAGCCTGTCAGCCACATCTGCTTATTTTCTTTAAACAAATCTTTCATTTTGAGATAATTTTAGACTTACAAAAATTTGCAAAAAAAATACAGAATTCTCATATACCTTTCACCGTATTCCCCTTACATGAACATCTTAAATAACCACAGCACAATTGTCTAAAATTAACATTGGTATGCTGCTATTTGACCTCATTCAAATTTTGCCAACTCCCACTAATGTTCATTTTCTTGGCCAGGACCCCATTTTGCATGGACCATCTTTGGCCTCCTCCAATCTGTGAGAACTCCCCAGTCTTTCTGTCTTTCTGTGTTGTTTAGAACCTTGTCAGGGCCCATATTGAATATGGGGAAAGGTGTATGACATTTCTCTCTCTTTATCTTACTTTATCTTCTCTATTTTTTTCCCACTGTGGGGAGGAAGGAAGCAAACACCATTCTTCCTCAAATATGCCCTGTTCTGTTTAGTGTCAGACTTCCTGCGTGCCTGGCTGATTTCCCATGGATGTGTCCACACGTCCCCTCATGCCCTCTCTCTTTTCCCCTTCAGAACCAGCTCAGTGCTTGCACATGGCAGCTGATCAATAAATGTTAACTGAGCTGGGTTTAGACACTTAAGAGAATTTAGTGCTTGTGAGCTTGTGTGGGGTGTGGCATGTGTATGTAAGCATTTGCAGAAATGTGTCCTCTACAAATAGGCTATGAGTTATTTCTGTCAGCCAAATTAAGCCATTTAATTCTTCAATGAAAACTTGTCGAGTGTCAGCTTGGTGGCAAGCACTATACTGATTAGACCCTCTCCCAAGTCCTAGAGAAACAGCCAATAAATCAATAAGGCAGAGTCCCTGCCCTGGGGGGGGCAGTCTTTTGTTGGAAGCAAAGGTTCACTGGTTGGGGCAGACATCAGGGCTCTGGGAACATAGAAACAATCAAGGAGGGCTTCCTGGAAAAAGTGACATCTAAATTAAGACCAGAAGGTTGAGTGGAAATTAACCAGGAGTGAAGGGATGATGGGGACCTAGGTGAGGGTCTAAAGCAAAGATGAGAGAAGGTGCATTTGGGGAACCACAAATCAGAAATAGAGTCCCTCTGTACCAGGTCCCACATCAGACACCTTCTGCACATTTCCTTTAAGCCTCACACCCCCCAGAAAGTAGGCATTATTGTCCTCATTTAAAGATGAGCTGGGGGCACCTGGGTGGCTTAGTGGGTTAAAGCCTTTGCCTTCAGCTCAGGTCGTGATCTCAGGGTCCTGGGATCGAGCCCCACGTCGGGCTCTCATCTCGGCGGGGAGCCTGCTTCCTCCTCTGTCTCTGCCTCCCTCTCTGCCTACGTGTGATCTCTCTCTCTCTCTGTCAAATAAATAAATAAAATCTTTAAAAAAAAAAACAAAAAAAACCCAAAAAAAAAACCTTTAAAGATGAGCTGAAAGTAACTCAGAGCGGTGACTTGCCCAAGTCCACAAGGCCACCAGGAGGGAGTCCTGAGGTCTCAACTCAAGAAAAGGAAGCCTGTGCTTTGAATTTGAGGTCTCAGAGGATGACAGATGAAGTCTTTGTGAGAAGTAAAAGAAGGGATCTCTAATCTGGAAAAAGACATAATAAAGCGTAATTTTGTACCCACTTCTCAGAGTTTCCTGGGGGCCAGGAGCTGGGATCTTTATTGGCGGTGGGGGCTCAGAAGCTGCAGTCAGTAGGCAGCTGCTCCCTTCTGGACATTCACAGCCTTGTGACCGTGAACTCGCACCTGTGACCAGGTTGCAGACACAGGCGAGGCCTGGGCCTGGCACGGCCACGTCCCTGTGCACTTAGCTGCCCAGCGTGGTTGTTTTAGAGACCATCACCAAGGCTTCTGATTAAGCTGGGAGAATTAGCAAAAGCAGCACTGGCTTCAGATGACAAGTGGTTGGACCAGGGGGACCCCAGATACCTGCGCTCATAAAGTGGAGCCATCATGCAGACAGGCAACTGTGGTCTTGGCACACAGACATGCATCATGCAGGCCCGACAGTGGACAAGGAAAAGCCTTTAGGCTTTAGAAAAGGGGCCTGATTTTTAGAATAAGTGCATTGGTCAGTCATGTGACCTTTCTCCCTGGCGTTTTATAACTGATGGGTCCTTAAGCAGGTTATCCTGAGCCACTCTGTCAGGTGACCCAGGAGTCACTGAGGGGCTTTCCATCCTCTGACTGCGGGAGACAGACTTCCCTGAAGGCCAGCAACACTGTGCTTCTTTGGGAACCTGGCACTCTGTGGGGCCCACACAGCCAGCCTAGCAACTGTCCCACCAGCATATGCTTGGTGCTCTCTCAAGACCTGACTCCCATGCACTGCTTCCAAAAGATAATTTGGCATTGACAATGGTTACTTTTAGACAATTGTGTAGGGCTGGGCTGGGTGGCATGAGGGGAAGTGGAGAGCAGCAGCTGCAGAGGGCCAGAAACTTGCCCTTATTTTCCCCAAGAGCTCGGTTAGGGGGTGGATAGAGCAGACACCTGCCAAACATTTCCTAGAATTGAGGGCCTTCAAATATGCACATGTGGCTGTCCATCGAGGGACACTGGGGGCATAGTTTCCTGCAGCCTGTGACTACCCTGGCAGGAGAAATGGTGTCAGTTGATTCCACTTTGCTTTTTTCTTAAAAGGGTGTATCTCAGGACTAGCTAGATGTGGCCCCAGAGGAGCCAGAGATGGGGGTGGGAGAGCTGCAGGCTCAGCAAGTGACTAAAGCCAGCGTGTAGGTGGAGGTGACCTACAGAGGGATGTCAGTGTCCCAACAGTGGGTCTCAGGCAGGCCCTGGGGTAACTGTGCAAGCTGGAGGATCAAGTGGCTTGGGGGTGCCATTGTTGGTTTGTGAGGACGCTATGGATCTGAGAGCTGGCAGAGGAAGATGGGGGGCTCTGGAGTGGGACAGTCTTGATGGAGGTGTAAGGAGGCCACAGGTGGGTCTATCTGGTGTGGCCTGGGGTCCGCCTCCCTCTGGCCAGGATGTGGCCCAGGGCTACTGAGTGCTGAACTCTTTCTTCCAGGAGGTGAGCTTTCCTTGACATCCTGGTCAGAAAAGGCCTCTTGGAAGGCTCTGGGGGGTGAGTGGGAACAAGGGAGACAGGCAACACAGCACAACTCCCAGGTCAAGTGCCAGGGGCCATGTCCCAGAGGGAATGTAGATGGGGGCGACACCTATGGGCGACAGTATGGCCCCTGTATAGGCGGACGGGTCCTGTGGGGCCAGAGGGGGCAGGGCCTGTTTCGGGGGGGGGGGCCTGGTCCACAGAGCGGCACGAACTGCCCCACCTCGGGGATAAGACCGCACCAGCTGGGCCCCGCACAGGTACTCCCTCGGGAGCTGTGCTTTACAGAGACGCACACTGCTCCATTGATTTCTCTAATTCAGCACTCACTCCACAGAAGGCACCTGACAACTATTGGCATATAACTCTTCAGAATGACCTGTGGGGTGGAAACCTCAGCTGCCTCCCTCATGTAGCCTCCTGACCTGGGAACACCCATGCTGCCCCAGGGGCTAAAAGCCATGGGCAGCTGCCTCCCAGGCCCCCTGTCTCCTTGAGCTGTCCAGGCATGTTCCTTGCAGGCCTGGCAAGCACCAATGTCACCATTGTGGCTAAGGCCTTGGGGATTGGGACATGGGTTACCATGGAGATTTATCCTATTTCAGGCTTTTCTATTGCTTCTCCACTCTTATTGCAGCAGTTTCTACTGAGCCAGCGCCTGTAAGTATCTGGGGGCCACAGCCCTGCCTGGGGATGCTGTTTTCGTCATAGCTCCTGGACCTGCAAGGGCTGCGCAACAGCACAGATCCCCACCCTCCAAGGACAAGCTCCCGCTTGGCGGTGAGACCAAGAGACAAAGAGCTGTTCTGTGAGGCACCTGCCTGGTCTCCCGGACCTCTGGGCCTCTGTACCCCCACACTGTGCCTAGGCTTAGCAAATAAAGCCTCACTCCCGCCCTCCACTGCAGTAAGTGGCAGGATTTGATATACTTTAGCTGCAGTAGACAGTAGTAGCAGTACCACAACTACCGTAATTTAGCAATGGCTAAAAACATCCACCATTATCTGCCCACGAGGTTGCAGTTATGCTGCTGGCTTTTGGGATCCCCATGGGGTAGAGTCCCCGTGGACCTGCTGTGTGTCCCAGCAGGGTTTTCACCAGGTGGCAGATGAGATGCCAGCAGAAAGAGAAGGTGTACCCTAAAGAGCAAGCTCTTTTCACCTCTGCTTGTATGACGCCAGCTGGTGTCTTCTTAATGCAAGTCCCTAGCTGGATGTGGTCCTGGGAGATGTGGGTGACAGGCCACCACTGTGAGGATGGACCACACTCCTTACAGCAGGAAATAAAACATTGCTGAACTGCTTGTGGTTGCCTGAAGGTTACCCATGTGCAAATCTCCTTCGTAGCTAATGATGCTGGCTTTCTGAGCAGGTGTGTCTGGTGGCCATGCATATCACTGTCACACTAGGTGAAGATGCCCTGTACTTTTAAAATTATTAAAGGTTTCTCAAGGCCTCGGGGTGGCTCAGTCAGTTGAGCATCCAACTCTGGATTTCAGCTAGGGTCATGATCTCAGGGTCTTGGATTCAAGCCCCATGATGGGCTGTGCACTAAGTGGGGAATCTTGGAGATTCTCTCTCTCCCTGTCCCTCTGCCCTCTGCCCCTTTCACATGCTCTCTCTTTCTGTCTAAAATAAATAAATAAATCTTCAAAAAATTATTAAGGGTTTCTAAATCTGAGAATTCATAGAAAATAGGAAAAATGAGGAAAAAAAATCAAGAAGAAAATGAAAACCACAAGTGAGCCTCAAGCTCAGGGGTGAATATTTTGATATTCACGGTGCACCTGAGTCCCTCCGAAGACAGGCTGCTCCTTGTATTCTCAGATAGTGAGGACCTGTCTGCTTCAAGACAGGACTCATCGAGATGCTCAGGAAGCTCACAGCCTGACACTCCAGATGGCAAGAGGGTGGGCACTCAGAGCCTGAGCGAGACCCCGGTCCAAGTGCTTTAGGGGACAGATGGCATTTTACATATCATGTGTCCCCAGAGTTGTGCCCAGAAAAGGTGCTTGATAAAACTTCATGAAAAATAGAGGCTGGAGGAGAAGGAACCAGCAATCATGAAAATGAGCCGGGGCAACTTGTCAATGGGAGGCTGTTAAGGAAGCGAATGTCTGAGGGGTGTAGATTCATTACCAGAGGAAATTTAGTGACAGCTCATTTACATATCAATGTGTATTTGTTCCTTCGCACTTATTCTAGTCTGGGCAATCTACAATTCATAAACGGAACTGGAATTTCTGCAGCTCTGTCTAAATGCACATCTATTTGAACACTCTCTTCTCCATCATTCTCATGAGCCTGACCGCTCTACATTAGCAACATGGAGGCCCAAGTTGTTCCCTGAAATGAAGGCATTGAATGGGGATACTTAACCTTGGCAGCATGTTAACATTCCTGGGAAGCTTGTAGAAGATGCTGACGCCTGGATCGACCCTAGGCCCCATGGACCATATGGATAGGACATATGCTGGACACTGGTGCTTTTCCCCAGGGAGGCTCACATGCTGCTGGGGCCGAGGACCACAGGTACAGGCAGCAGGAGAGACAAAGATGCCCCCTCAACACTTACCTGGCTAGCTTTGACTAATCTCAGCTGGTAGGAGACTCAATTCATATAAAGCATATGCTCATTTAGCAGTTTCTTTTTTTAAATTAAATTTTGAAGAAAAATTCTGTGAAAACACGGAGCAATATGAGTAGAACGAGTGATCGTGTCTCTCCGAGATCAGTCACATCTTGTGACGGCTGCTTGGTGGAGCAGTGCTGAGCCTCAGTGGGGTCGAGCCTGGCTCATCCACAGGCAGAGGGACAGCCGTGGATCCTGCCTCCCCTGTCCCTGCAGAAAGGTTATCTTCAACCAGCACCTACTATAACAGTCTGTAGGTAATGAGTTGATTTAATCTGTATTAAAAGTGCTAATAGCAGGGGCCCCCAAGGAGCTAAGCCAGGTCTGGTGAAGGGAACCACCTGTTACTGTGGATGTAAGCCTCCTTCCTCTCATAAGGGCTGTTCTAGGTCCCTCCCAGGCAGCGATTCCCTTTGACTGTCAAAAACATCAGGACGCAAATAAAAGTGGGGTGGGGACAAATAGAACAGTGGAACTGAGTGGACTTAAGTGAAAGCTAAACAATCAGACTCAGGCACCACCATTGCCATCCATTCCAGCATGAAGCCTCCCTAGCTCGGCTCAGACCCTTCTAAGCATAGGGAGCACCCTGACCCCCGGCAGCCGTGCCCTGGCTGGATGGGGCTACCAAAGAAGCTTAGGAAGCCCTGGACTTTCCCAAGTACGTTCTCAGGCTGCATTGGGGAGCCTGAGCCAGCGTAGCGGGCTCGTAGGAGAGCATGGGAGCCGGCAAGCGAGGTGGACCTGACCCTCGGCACACCTAGCACAGCCCTGCATGGCTACCCCCTTGGGAGGCACCTCCCTCCCTTGGCCCCCTTTTCATCTGACTTTTACTCTCCTTGACGGAGAGGATGATGTGAACTTGGGGTGCAAGTGTTAAGAGCACTCCGCTCCTTCAGTCCATCATCTTTAACATCAGCATTCTTCAGCAGGGCTATCCCCCACTTACTTTCTTCAAGTTTTTGCTTTAAACTCAGTTCCAATTCCACCCCTTCTTTTAAAAAAATTTTATTTTGAGCTAACTGTGGATTCACCCACAATTTTAAGAAGTACTATGGACAGATTCCATGTACCCCTCACCAAATTTCCCCTCAGGGCTGGCATCTTGCCAAACCAGTACCGTACCCAGCCAGGAACTCGAGACAGGTACGTCCATTGACCTCATTCAGACTTGGCTTGTTTGGCACTTGTGTGAGTGTGTGAGTGTGTGTGTACATGCGTAGTTAGTTCTGTGCAACTTTACCACACGTATAGATTCATGTGATCACCACCAGATACAGCACAATCCATCCCTATCCCCCTGAGGATCCCCCTGCCATTCGTAACCACTCCCACCTCCCACCTGTAACTCCCCCCGACTACAACGCCAATCTGTTCTCCAACTCTGTAATTTTATGATTTCAAACCTGTTATATAAATGGGATCATACAGTACGTGGCCTGTTGAATTTGCCTTTTTTTTTCAATAATGCCTTTGAAAGCCATTCATAATGGATCCATTTCATAGATCCATTTCATAATGCCTTTGAGAGCCATTCAGGTTGTTGCCTGTATCAGTCAGCAGTTTGGTTTTTACTGCTGACCAATATTCTATAGGATAGACATACCAGAGTCTGTCTACCACTTCTCCATTGAAGGACATTTGGGTCTTCAATGGGCTATTTTTGGGGGGCTATTATGAATAAAACTTCTATGAATGTTAGTGTACAGGGGTTTTTTTTGTGTGTTTGTGAATGGAGTTTACATTTTTCCAGGAAAAATGCACAAGAGTGTGCAATGTCTGGGTCATATGGCAGTTGCATGTTTAATGTTTTAAAGAACTACCAACTATTTATCAGAGCCATCACACCATTTTCCATTCCCACCAGCAATGAGTGAGAGACACAGTTTCTCCACATCCTCACCAGCATTTGCCATTGTGACTAGTTTTTATTTTAGCCAGGTGTTTTTTAGGAGTGTGGTGGCATCATGGGGTTTTGATTGGCATTTCTTTCCTGGTTAATGACACTGAACATCTTTTCATGCACTCATGTGCCACTCAAAGATCCTCTTTGGTGAAATGTCTCTTTGTGCCTTTTGACCATTTTCTAGTTGAATTGTTTGGTTTTCATTCTTAAGTGTTGAGATCTCTTTATATATTCTAGATATACCTCCTTTGCTGGCTATCTCCCTTTTCCCCCTTTAAAAACAACAATGACAACAACTATTCTTTTTTTTTCCCCCTCAAATATGTTTATTTTATTTTTTCGGTGTTACAAGATTTATTGTTCATGCACCACACCCAGTGCTCCATGCAATACATGCCCTCCTCAATACCCACCGCCAGGCTCGCCCAACCCCCCCCCACCCCTCCTAAGCCCTCAGTTTGTTGCTCAGAGTCCACAGTCTCTCATGGTTCATCTCCCCCTCTGATTCCCCCCTTCACCTTTCCCTTCCTTCTCACAATGCCCTCCATGTTTTTCTTTATTCTCAGCACATAAGTGAGAGCATAAGATAACTGGCTCTCTCCACGTGACTTATTTCACTCTGCATAATCTCTTCCAGTTCCTTCCATGTTGATACAAAAGTTGGATATTCGTCCTTTCTGATGGAGGCATAATATTCCATTGTGTATATGTACCATATCTTCTTTATCCATTCATCTGTTGAAGGGTATCTCGGTTCTTTCCACAGTTTGGCGATTGTGGCCATTGTGGCCCTTCTTAGTAATGCATCTGCTTCTTTGGGGTAAATACCCAGTAGTGCGATGGCAGGGTCATAGGGTAGCTCTATTTTTACGTTCTTGAGGAATATCCACACTGGACAACAGCTATTCTTAATGTGCTTCCTTAACTTCAGTTTGCCTGGGGCTTTTGTCTGCCTCCACATAGCCGGCTGCCTGCTCCCCTTTGCAGTGGCTCTCAGCCCTCTGCCTCCACCAGCAGGATCAGACTTTACCTGTTCCCAGCCGCTTTAGCCTGCCCCGCCCAGCCCTGCATCACTATCCATACCAGAGGCAGGAGGACAAGAGAGTTCTGGCCAGGCTGTGAGCCCAAGGTGGGGGGGTCCCAATGGCTGGACCCCATCCCCTCCTCTCCTGCAGCCTTGCTTCCGGTACTGAGCGTGTGGCAGGAGCTCCACCCCCAGTTGTGCAGCAAACTGGCCTCTGCCTCCTTCCTAAGACAGGAGCCCCACTGAGCACTTCCAACAGGTCCCCACCTGTTTTCTTGGTTCTTCTCAGGCCTCTCTTATAGGTTCCTGGCTCCCAGGGTCCCTAAAATGGGGACATGCACTGGGGTGCTGGAACTAGAGGCCACCTCTGAGCTCTGGAGAGCACCTCTTCCCTGACTCTAGTGGCCTCTCCTTTAGAAAACCTTGTTTTCACTGGAATAGCTTGCTTTTCTCCTTATTAGGCTGCCTGTCCTCAGTGGCTGGGCCTCTTTCTTTGCTTGCCCCAGGCCGGCCTTTCCCAGGAAGTATAGGTTTCTTTCTTTATTTTTTTAGATTTTATATATTTATTTGACAGTGAAAGGGAGGCACATGAGCTGGGGGGAAAGAGTGAGGGGAGAGGGAGAAACAGACTCCCTGCCAAGCAGAGAGTCTAGGACTCTGGGATCATGACCCAAGCTGAAGGCAGATACTTAACCGACTGAGCCACCCAGGGGCCCCAAAGGGTTATTGGTTCTACTCTGTGACTGACACTGTGGTGGGGCTGAGAGAGATGAATAAATGCATCTCCATCCCCAGAAACATTGTTGGGCCATGGACACAGGGTGAGGGAGCTGGTTAAATGAGGCTGGGAGACCTAGGGAAGTGGAGGCACTCTGCTGGGGAGGCAGGAGCCTCCTCCCCATCCCTGGGTTCCCTGGCAGCCTCCTCACTTACCAACTGCAAAGGGAGTCTGGTCAGTTCTAGCCTGACCACACCCCTCTCAGCTGAAAAACCTTGATGGCAGCTCGTGCCTATCCCCTGCTGGTCCTAGATAAGGGGCCACTGGACGACTCTGTGGATGGTGGTATTTGGTGCCATCCACTCTGTGTCTGGCGTGACACACATACTGATTCTCTCCTCATTCTACAGATGAGGAAAGGTAGACTCAGTGCTGAGGGAACTGTCCCAGCAAAGGGCACGGCAGCCCGATTTGCTTGTAGGGGCTGCTGAGCTGCCTGATGGGCTCATCCTCCCTGACTAGGGCCCTTCACTCTGCGGGTTCAGAGCAGCAGACCCCACTCTCTGCACCCTGTGGGGCCAGCTGAGCACAAGCCTTGCCATCTCCATGCTCGCTGACAGAACGAACAGCATGCCACATGAACCTTGGCTCCCTCAGTCACCTCCTGCGAGGACTGCAAGGGCCCTCAGGCCAGGGGTCCTGTCGCAGCTGTCCCTGTGGCTCCATCCTCATGGGCACAGGGTTGGTCTGTGGGTCTGTGGGCCTGCCTCCCCAGTGGCTCCCCCAGGGCAGATCTCACTGGAGACAGAATGAACTGGGCAAGAAGCCCACAGGGAGCTGGATCAGAAGGTTCTTCCTTCATCTCCGTGAGACAACAGGAGAGAGGATTCTGGTGCCTTGACACCTCTCTTTTCCTGGAACGGGTGGTGGGGAAAGCACCCACAATGGAGCTGGAGGAGCCATCCACCTCCACCTCCCTGATGGCCTTTTGACGTCAGCAGCCAGGTCCCGCAAACATTCCAAGGCAGGGCCGCTGACCCAGGAGGCTGAGGCCCGTCTGGGGCTAGAGCAGCAGGCCCTTCCAGGCCATGTTTCCCCACCGGCTATAGCTTCTCTTGTGCCCACAGCTGCAGAAGGGCGTTTCCTCTGACTTGCTTCCCCATGTGCTTCTCCACCTCATTTAAGCAGGATTTCATCCTGAGAAGCTAGAAAACGGAGAGATATGCTCCTGGACTAACATGTCTAATTTTACATTATAACAAGTACATCTGACACAGAGCTTGAGGGTCTTGGGCAAAAAGACAGACCTAGCATGCACTTCCTAGAGGCTCTCTTCTGGGAGAGGCCAGCAATGGGCCTGAGGCTCGGCTGCCCCCATTCTGCTCTCTTCTCCCTCCTGTGCAACAAACCAGCTGTGTCTCAGGCTTTTGCCAGCCATCCCTCCACCCTGCTGCGTAGGGGAGGGGCCAGCCACATCTGCTGTGAGAGGGCACCCTGGGTCGCAGGGCCCCAGCTCCCTAGCCTAACCCAGAGAACCTAACGCTGTGCTCTCCAAGAGCAGGGGCTCCTGGAATCCAAATTGCCCATGTCATCACTCACATCTGTGGGTGCACTACGAAGCCCTGGGCATGTGGAGGAATTCAGTTCATGCACTAGACTACTTCTTCCTTTTCCCCTTCAGGTCAGTGGAACCTGGTTTTGAAAGGGGCCTCGAGATGGAAGACAGAGCTGGGGGTGGCCCTGGAGGCCCACGCCACCCGTGTTTCCCACACCTGGCCTTGCTGAGCTTGGAGGAGGGCCTCCCCTCCCTTTTGCAGTCTCCCTTCTGTAGACTCTGATCTATTAGGAGGTAAGGTGTAGCACGATTAGTGCCCTGGCCAGGGTCACTGAGCGGACAACAACATTAAGAGAGCAACACCCTTGTATGCCGGACAGAAATGTGTGGAACACCCAGTCTCTTCCACCATGTCAGGGTTCTGGGACATATGTCAATGAAATGGCAACTAACAGTGTGGCATTCATGCATATGTGATTAGTACATTTTTTTTAAAAGATTTTATTTATTTATTTGACAGAGAGGAGAGAGATCACAAGTAGGCAGAGAGGCAGGGAGAAGCAGGCCCCCTGCCGAACAGAGAGCCTGATGCGGGGCTCGATCCCAGGACCCTGAGATCATGACCTGAGCTGAAGGCAGAGGCTTTAACCCACTGAGCCACCCAGGCACCCCTGATTAGTACATTTTTAATGCATGTCTTTTTTTTTTTTTTTGATACTGGCTGAAAGAACTTTTTATCACTTTTATGTACAGAAAATTCAACAGTGTCCACTTAGCCCAGTTTGGTGGCCGTTTCTTGAGCCTGTGCCTTTCCCAACTTGGCAATGCAAGCCACCAACTTCCCAGTGATGGTGGGTCTCTTCACATCTGTCACTGTCATTGGTCCTGATAGCTTCTACCAGCTTAGTCAGAGCCCCTTTGTCTTCTGAGTTGACCTGTATGAAGGTGACAGTGGTTCAGGTCTTCCTGGGGACCAGATGCCCTAACCTGGTCTTCCCGTTGATAACGCAGTAGGAGACCCCCATCATATGACACAGGGCAGTTGGGAGGACAGCCAACTCAATAGGATCCACAGCCTGTACAATCACTACCAGCTGAGGCTTCTTGTTTTCCACCAAAGTGGTGACAATATTAACCCCTGCTTGAAGGACAGGCGGCCTCTTGGTGGGGACATCCCCTTTGCCGGCAGCTTTATTCTTAGCCTAGATCAACAATCTCTGCTACTTCTCTTGCTCTGTCTCTGGTCTGTACCTGTGGGCCACTTAAGCATCTGAGGAGCTGTGTGGCCGTCCAAGGCCTGGGGGAAATGATTAATCAAGAGAGGCCCTTCTGGATGTTTATAGATAACACCCCTTTACTGCTGTAGCCAGAAGTAATAGGCCCTTTGACAAAATGGGTGAGGTCCCTTTTGAGCTGGATCCCCCCTCTGATACCAAAATTCTTGGGCCTCTTCTCAAACAAGGGCTTGACCACCTCCTTGGCCTTCTGCTTCTTCATGTCAGTAGGAGCTGGGGCCACCTTTCTCGTAGCTTTCTTCCTTTTTGGCATCTTGGGTGGTCAGGGGAGAGAGGCATGTCTGTTTTTTTTTAAAAATGCAAATATAGCATTTGGGTCAAAATGTCTCTGGAGGCCAGTGCAATCTCCCCAGGCACTGGAAGGGTGCAGCTGGTGCTGGGCTGTGGAGGAGCCCTGGGCAGTTTCTTGTGGCAGGATTGTACTTTTAACAGTAGGAATTGCATATGAGTCACTGATCAAATCAAGTCAGTAAAGTATATTTATTGAAACACAAAACACTGCCTGTAAGAATGCATTTTTTTAAATCCCAGCAATGTTCAGTGGGAGATTTTCATTCAGTGTATTTGCTTGACATACAATTTGCTTTCTTTAATTATGAGATTAATTATTACAAATTATAAATTAAATATTAAATTAGTTACGTTAATCATGAGAACAGCCATCAGAAATCACAGTGATGGATCTTAAAGCAGATACCTTCCTTCTCGGGGTGGACAAACTATGGGCACCTCCTTGTGTTTGTGTGTCTGAACGCACAGGTTCTGGAGGCTGCTAGGAGGATTCTCAGCTCAGCTGATTGTGGGTTGTGAGACCTCTGAGAAGCTACCCAGCCTCCCTGCTCCTCCACTTTCCATCAGTAAAATAGCACAAGAGTACTTGTGTGCACAGAGCTAATAAAATTAAATGAGATCATTGGTAAAATGCTCAGAGCCCAGTCGCTGACAGCTAAGATCATGTGTAATGCTAAAAAGGGGTAGGGTAGCTAATATTCCTCTCCCTCTAGAGGCATACCGCTTAGCCGGAGAAATAGACTTGTATGCACACAACTCTTGCATAAGGGTTAGAAACAGATGCGTGCTAAATAGATCGAAAGTGGAAAAGTAATACAGTCACCCATATGTAATTGCCCATATTTATTTTTCTATCCTGAAAGTTATTTGTAGGAATTTTGTTTAAGGACTCTAATGAGGCCAATTAGAGAAACAGACTATTGGGTTGAGAACATGGGTATAGACCAGTTTGCAACTCAGCAGTGAATTTGCAGTTCAGGGGGGCAGCCCATTCGGCAGCACGGACTCAGCGCGTCAGGCCTCCGTTTTTAACTGCATTGCCTCGGACGTCATGAGGAAGGCATGAAGCCTGAGGCTCAGTGCCAGCGTCCTTGATCCAGCCTTCCTCAGCTTCCCTTGGGTCATGTATGTGCTGAGCCAGTGCTCGTAGACTGTGGGCTGCAGCCACGCAACCACGCCCCCCCAGAGAAGCTGAACCCAGAAGTTCACCCCAGACACGGCACAGTTTGTGTGGAGCATCCAAACCTCCATTGGTGAATGTGTCCCTGGAGCTGCTGCATGCACGCAGAGGGTGTCACCCTGAAGTGCACGTTAGGTCGTGCCATCCTGAGTTGCAGGAACTCAGGCAGGGACCCAGTGCTGGGACCTTGGGAAACTTCCATGTGATTCCAGCGCATGACCAAGGTGCAGAATCAGCACGTGCAGATAGGCGGCAGGTCCTAAGGGCACCCTTCCAGTCCACAGGTGGGGTCGGGGGCTGGGGAACGAAGAGAGCCGCAGCCCTGCAAAGCCTGCCTCCTCCGAGCCCATTTAATGGACTTTAACAAAGCAAATGGCCGGGACCTCTGCAATGAGGGCACCAGACATGCAGGTTTTCAGTTTCCATTGCCTTATCTGGCCTTATCTGTTCCTTACTAAGGTAGCCCTGAAGCTGTGAGGAGAAACATTCCAGTGGAGGTCCCTATGAGCCCTCAGATCAACCTGTTAATAATCAGTGACCCCCATCAAGCTTTTATTTTTTTAAAGATTTTATTTTCCAACAGAGAGAGAGAAAGAGAGAGAGAGCAAGCACACAGCAGCAGAGAGGGAGAAGCAGGCTCCCCGCTGAGCAAGGAGCCCTATACGAGGCTCCATCCCAGGACCCTGGGATCACGACTTGAGCCAAAGGCAGACATTTAACTGACTGAGCCACCCGGTGCCCCACTGGCTCTCCGCATCAGGCTTTATTGAGCATGAACTACATTCCAGGCACTGGGCGTTTCCCTGCTGAACATGGTGGCGGGCACAGAAACCAAAGGGGGCACGGATAGCTTCTGGGGCAGGGCGGGTGGGCTGCAGGGGGCACCAGTTTCTAGAGGGAGGGTGGGACCCTTGGGGCCTCTGCAACTCTTTGTACATGAAGGTTACCCTTTCTGGGGCAGGGCACAGTGGTTCTGGCTGGTTCTGGGCCTGGGGGTCCAGGGGTGGGGCTGGCATTCCTGGAGGGCCTTTGCTGGGGAGGTCAGTTCCGTGGAGTCTGCCACCACTGTTCTCTGAATCGTGACTGTCATGTGGGCCAAGCTGTGACTCATTAAGCTGAGGCCAGGCACTTGGTGAGGGAGGAGGCCCACACCACCCACAGCAACCAGGATGCATTTTGACCGATGAGGAGCAAGGGTGAACTATTTTTTGCACTGAAAGAAGTCACTTGGGAAAATAATTGGCCTGTCTGTTTTGGAAAATGCAACCACTGTTGAGGAGATCATCATCTGAAGGCAGGAGACAGGGAACTTGGCATTAAATTGCTTGGTGAGTTGCAGTTCGCTGCACCTCACACTCCTGGCCCCTGGTTTGAAGCTTGGGGGTTCTGTAGGGGCCAACCGTGATTTTCACCTACAGGATGGCTTTGCCTCCTTTCTGCTGCCTAGTGTGCTGAGTCATGAAAGCCTCACGCCTCAGCTGTCCAGGGGCAGGCCCTGGGGCAGGGGACAGGAGCTGAGAGCCGCAGGCTGCCATCCCCAGGAGCAGACACTGGGCGTCTCCTCTCCTGAGCAGGGCCTCTCTGTGCACACAGTGGCCCCAGCCGGGAGCCTGATTATCTCTATCTGACCAGTTTCTGTTCTGGGCCAGAATTTCTGTTCAGCCCCAGCTGGGGGTCCCGTGGAGAGGATCTGAAGGGCCTGGGAGGCCTCTCCTGCAGGACGCCCTTGACAAAGACTGTGCCACTTCATCCTTAAACCTGAGAGTAGGTCTTTCATAGCCACATTTTCTAGATGAAGGATCCCTGAGCTGAGAGCACATTGTCAGTAGGGACTCAGCCCTTGAACTTGACTCTTTTTAACCGAGGAAACACGGGTGAAATGAGCCCTGCAGTAAGGCCGGTCCTCAAAGGCTGAGAGCCCAAGTGCAGGAGGGATGCTGGGAGGATGAGTGGGCTCAGCAGCCTGGGGGCCTCTGGGGCTCCAGGGCCTGTGGTTCAGAGTCTGCCTTCCCAGGTGCTGGCCTTCCTTTGCAGGGGGAGGACGAGGCTCAGAGGACTGCTCGCATACCTCTCGGCCCCAGGGAAGTCCTAAGGAAGTCCCCTAATTAGAGAACTTGGGTCTCAGCCCAGGGTGCTAAGTATACAAACAGGCAATTAGGCCAAAGTACACCTTGCCCTGAGTAGGAATGCCTCTGATGCTAATGGCCATGTTGGGGTGCTAGGAGTCTGGCTGATGAGACAAGTGGGCCTCTTGGCAGACTCCAGCCTTCTTAAGCCCCACAGTGGGGAGGTGGGTCTAAGATCGGGGCTTCGGGAGAAGATGGGAAGGCTGTGCCATGCTGCTAGTTGCTCCCGTCATCCAGGGAGTGGCTGTGTCCCCATCTGCTCGGGTCGGGGGCATGGCAGCCCACACAGTGCGGAAGTCAGCAACTGGCAGGGTGTGCGCCCACTCCAGGCCCAGGTGGGAGGCCCCAGATTTGTCCCCACGCCTGCTGGCTGCATCAGCTCCCTTTTCTCAGCCACTGCCTCCAAACCCTCTTTAATCTACATTTAGATTGAGGCCGACAGCGTGGAGCCCCAGGTTGTGCCAAGCTTGCAGTCACTGGTCGCTGCGTGCTGCCAACTTTCCACACAGGCTGCTTCCTGAGCTTGGAGAACATCTCTTGCCTCAGGCCACTGCCCTGAGCCAGACATCAAGGCTGAGTGCAGACCCTGGCCCAGGGGCAGAGGCACTGGGTCTTGGAGGCCACGGTGATTCACCGGGTGCCTGTCATCCCTCGACTCACATTCTAGCATTGGGCAGGGCACAGTGCTTGGGAAATACCCAGGAGTGGTTGGCTCGGCATTCTGAGTGTCTCTGAGAGACACTGTAGGTGAGAGGGAAGAGGAGGGGGGACCAGAGATGAAGGGAGAGGGCATGTCCCAAGACTGGAGAGGGGGAGGCCATTTGAGGAAGCTGCAGCAGCATCTCTGCGAGCAGCCTGGCTCAGGAGGCCCAGGGTCCGGGGCGGGAGGAGACATCCTTCTCCCACAGGCCCAAGGCCCCCACTGAGGCTTCACACAGTGCAGTAACACTGCAGGGGACTTCCAGATGCCGGTCGGTCCTATGGTGACAGGAAGTGGAAAGTGTGGGGAAGAAAATGCCAGTCCAGCTGTGACCTGCCCAAGCCCACTGTGGGATACCGCTGTTTCTCCACTCTGGCTGGGAGCACAGATTCTGAGCCTGGACGGGAAGAACATTCCACGCCTAAGGTCTGCGGGTGGAGGGAACTGTACATAGTGGGGAAGGGTCCAGCTTCAAGGACAAGCCCCCTGACCTGTATCTTCCCCCCAGCAGCCTGGCGGGCGCTGGTACAGGCTGGCCCCCAGACACCACCAGGCATCCTGAACGTAACCACTACAGTTCCCTGAGTGTTGGCCTTTCACTGAAGGGGTCACCGCTGTTTGCAAGTCTTAATTCCCTTGAACTGGGGGGTGGCAGGGATGGATGGGCAGCTGTGGGCAGCAGACACCCCCAGAGCTGCCTCTTCCCAACAGCTCTGGTCTGGTTCCCTGAGTCCAAGTCAGATGCTTGCATTTACCAGCTGCACGGAGGCTCTGCATCCGGAACCAAATTATGAATCGTAATAAGATTCTAGGAACAGCCAGCCCAACACATGGGAATTCCCAAGGAGTTACATAAGCTCGGAATCTGGCCCAGGGAGCCTGAGACAGAGTTTAAGTTTCAAACACATCTCAGAACCCTGAGAGCATTTGATGGAGGAGACAGAAACTGGGCTTGCTGCTTTCCTGGGGGACATGGGGATGTGTCCATTTGAAGGCCCTTCTCTGATTCTTGCTCCAGGTGGAGCTGAGAATCCTGACAGGAGCCAATGACTCCCCGGGGAGCAGGCTTTGTGCTGAGATGGGGCAACGGTTTAGGGCAGTAACTCTGGGGAACAGGACTGGAAGACATGGACAGCCAGCCAAGGAAGGAGGGATATCTCAGAACTGTCCCCCAGAAATGGAGGGTTCCACAGGGTATCTGTCCAAGTGTCCCCTTCCACCCCCAGCTTTCTGAACCTTAAGCACCTGGAGGCTCCCTCACTGGAGTGACAGGAAAGCTTCTGGAAACAAAGGTGCAGCCAAGGGCCAGGTGACAGTCACCAAAGCCGGTTGCCAAGGCAATGGCTGCAGTAAATGGTAGGCTTGGAAGAGCAAGGTAGGACCCAGAGGGCTATTTAGCTTTCAAGAAGCAGACAGTCATCCCCAGTGGCTCAGGGGAAGAGGCAGGAGTGAGACAGGGGCATTGCCAGTGGGTGGGATCTCAGTGACATCCATGGGTAGAGGTCCTCAGAGAGATGCACGCCCTGGGAGCTGGGGAGTCAGAGACTGAGGTCCCGAAGGCTCCATGCACGCCCAGCTCACTCACCACTTCCTACAGGGCTGGCTTATTACATTTTCTCCACTGTCGGCCTCTGTGCACTCACTCCTGCCTCACTTCCACACGGCCCCTGCAGTGAAGGCTTCTTGAAAAACCCTCGGCATGGAGAGAAAGAGATACACTGCAGATGATACGGAGACCAGGGAGGGGATTGCAACACACCAGAAGAGAGGCTGCTCAGGGGAGATATGAAGAACCCATAGTTACCCTAGGAGGCACAGGTGGAACCACCCTGGGGCACCCCCAGGCCAGGGGCAGAGGGATGGAGTGGGGACTGTGTGTTAGAAGGGAAAAGTGGCAGCAGGTGGAGAGTGACCAGATTTTAGGAAGAGGAGGAAGGATGTCTGGAGGGCAGCCCCTGGAGCCTACCTGGACCCTACTAGTCAGGACTGGGAGAGGTTCGCCTCAGGATGTGCAGGGTGCCTGGGCTGTGGCGAGGGGTTGTGTCCAGCCAGTGGTCAGATCCAGCAGTGAGGCTCAAGAGAGGGGGAGGCTGAGGCACAGCTGTGAGAGCCTCTTAGTCTGAGGAGGCCCTCAGACAGCGAGACTGCACGGGCCATCAGGGAGAGGAGCTCTGGGACCCCAGGCAGAGAGTGTCACAGCCAGAGCTGAGGGGAGAGAGCTTCTAGAACAAGGGGTGAGGGGCACCTCGCAGAGCCAAACGAGGCAGAGCAGGCTAAATGAAGGCAGGGCAACCGCCCTAGAATTGATTTGAATTGTATGTTGAGACTCATGTCACCCCACTCTATTATCACATGAGTGAACTTTCCAGAGGGGCGGGGCGGGCCCAAGCTTCCACATGGTCAGGAGGCAGGCATGTGCAGGAGGGGCCCCGGCCTGTGGAGCCCTCCTCTCTGCTTCTGTGGGGCTTGGCAGCAGTCAAGTCAGAGTGACCATGAGCACTGGTTCATGAATCAGCCTCAGACTGAGGCCATGTTGCCTGGAATACGCTGTTTCTCTGCCCTTTGTACCTGAGGACACAGACTCTGTCCTAAGCCCTCCCTGGGCAGCCAGGGCTGGGGCAGCCTCGGGGAGCCTCCTGCCCGGTGTTCTGTGGCACTAGTGGTCACAAGACCTTTGGGTGGAAAGCCAAGACATAAAAGGATGAGGATCGAGCATCTGCTCCTTTCTTCCGTGTCACCCCTCAGCTCGGCCTACTGACTTGGGGTATAGCCCTGCTTCCTAGACACTTAGAGTGACCACAGATGGGCACATGGACAGCCAGCATCTGCCTGGGCTTGCTGGGAGGGAGGAACCTGAGGGCTGTGTCTTGTGAGGAGGAGTCCTGGGGGCGGCAGCTGGATCCCATTGCACCCTCGGGGCATCTGATGAGGTGATAGGGTAGAGGTACGAGGGAGGAGCCAGTATGGGTCCTCCAGGCCCTTTGATAGAAGATAGCAGGTCAGCTTCTTAGAGGAGAGAAGAGGGCCCACCTTGGCAGACAGCCGCTCCCCCTCTAAGGCCCCACTCTATGTGCTCTCCCAGGTGGTGATGGGATGAGTGTCTGTGCAAGGAGGCAGCACTGTGAGCAGGGCATCCTTCTAGCATCTATGAATCTCTCTGGTCACTCCTTCTCTGTGGGGAAAGGAGGCAGGCATCCAGGTACAGAGATGGTGTCAATGCGACAGAAGTTTGGTCCATTCGACAGAAGTGAATGGAACAAACGGGAGCCCTGGCCCCAGAATCACCCAGAGTCACAAAAGCCAGTGGGGGCAGGTGTGGGGCTAGAACTTGGTCCCTGATCCCCAGGCTTCCCTGCTTCCCCCTCTGTCTCCCTTCTTCCCTCCCCTATGGCACCCCTACATCCACGTGGGTGCCATAGCCTCATCTCAGCCCTGAGCCCCAGCAGTGGCGGCTGGGTGGAACTATTCAAGCTATGGCGAGCCGTGTCTCAGCCTGGTTGTGAGGACACCACTCCCAGGCCACCAAGCACCAGCCTGGGCCCTGAGCAGAGGCATCCCTGCAGTGGAGACGGATTTTCATTCTTTTTCACTGAAAGAGTTAGTTGCCACCCAAGTGGGGGCACCTGGCACACTGGGCCATCTGGGTCTCTATCATTCGAGGCCACAAAGGGACAGCTAAGAACTCACTGTGGCTGATGGGGGACATTATCCTCCAGCCCCCCGTTAGGCTTTGGGGAGCAAAGAGACACACTGGAGGGGCCTCCCATTACTGCCTGCATGCTGTTACAGAATGCGGGAGGTCAGGTGGGGATGCTGCCAATGGCCCTGGGTCTGGAATGTAGTCTTTGGAGCCGGACTGCCTGGGTTTGAACCTTGGCAGCATCACTTTGCTTTGGCCTCCATGGAGCTGTTTAGTTGCTCTCTGCCTCAGTTCTTCCCATCTGTGAAACGGTCATGGTAACAGCGCCTGCTGAACGTGAGGACAAAAATGAGAAAATGCGTTGAAAGCTCTCCATGCAGGTCAGCAGAGTGAGCACTTGTCCTTCATATGCACTCACCATCCTCACCGTCAGGGATGAAGCTGAATTCTAGGATCCAGGTGTCCGTTCTCCACCATTCTCGAACCATTCTCCACCTTTGCTCTCATCTGCTTCCCAGGCTGTCACTGGCTCCCTCTATCTTGCATTCCGTTTCCCCAGAGGGAAACTCCTTGTTTGGGTGGTTTGATCAGTAAGGAGCCCCCGCTGCTCTTGCTGGAAGGGCCCAGCTCCTGGTCGGACAGGCTGGGGTCAGGACAGCGAGGGGGGTCACCTGGCACACAATGGTGCGACCGCTGTGGAGGCTTTAGTAGCTGATTTACTCAGAAGGGGTGCGGGCAGTCTGAGCCTCTGTCCTGGCCAGGAAGAGAAATGAAGCCCCAGATCCCCATCAGCGTCTGAAGCAAAGCGTGACCCAGATGGACGGCAGGTGAGAGGCAGAGGCTGAGGGATGGAGTCTGGCCTCTCCTTTCAGCAAATGCACCCACTGTCACATGGAGTTTCCCTGGGCCTGCTACACCGGGGTCCTGAGCAGCAGTGGTAGCTGGGATGGTTAATTTCATGTGTCACTTTGACTGGGGGAAGGGAGGCCCAAAGAGCTGATAAAACAATGTTTCTGGGTGTGTCTGTGAGGGTGTTTCTGGAAGAGATTAGTATTTGAATCCGTAGATGAGTAAAGAAGTTCTACCCTCAGCAGCGTGGGTGGTGCCATCCAAACCTTGGAGATGGAACAGAACAAAAAGGCAAAGGAAGGGTGAATATCTCCTTGAGCTTAACATTCATCATCTCTTGCCCTCAGACGCTGGGGTTCCTGGTCCTCAGGCCTTTGGACTCAGACTGAATTACACCACAGGCTTTCCCAGGGCTCCAGCCGGCCGACAGCAGATCGTGGGACTTCCCAACCTCCATCCTTATGTGAGCCAATTCCTGTAATAAAAGCTCCTTTTCTATCCCTACATATGCCCTGCTGGCTTTGTTTCTCTGAAGAACCCTGACTAACACATAGGCCCATAGTTGGGAGAGTTCCCAGGCATCCTCCCTTCTCTCCTCCAACCCCCCCCCCAACCTCCTCTGGTTTTCTTTACACTCTTACTAAGAAATAACTACAAATAAGAGAAGAGTTACCTGAAAGCGGTCTTCCTCAGGGACATGTGGACATGTCCATGCTCCTTGGCCTTCACCATGGCTAGCTTATTGGGAAGGCCCTACCTGTCTGCCCATTTCTCTCTATGTCCTTGCTAACATCCTTACCATCCAAAGACATGGACATCACCATGTCTTTTCTGGAACTTGTGGTAGCTTCCTCAATGGCTTCCTTACATATCTATGATCTGTTCTCTACCTTGCCCACAGATGGAATTTAAAGCGCAGATATGGTTGTGCCCCACTCCTCACGCTCCTCAAAGGGGCACTCTTGCTTTTGGCCTATAAGGCTCACCCCTGCTTGCCTGTCCCTTTTCATCTCAGTTCCTCTTTCTGCCCCCCCCTCCCCTGTCCTGGCTCACCCTCTCTCTTCTCCCTCACCCTCCCAGCTTGGCCCAGGTCTCTCCGGCCCTCTGGGTACTTGCCCATGCACATCATTCACCAGAACAGCCTTCCCTCTCTCTAAAAACCACCTGCCATGCTGCTTCCCTGGCAACTAGATGAGATTCTCCTTGTGATCCCTCTGTATTTTGTATGCTAATAATTACTTGCCTAGTAGCTATTATCTATACATTTAACTTTTGACCTCTTCATTACAATGTGGTCTCCATGAGCACAGGCTGAGCTGTGTCCCCCACATTTATATGTGACTGTACTTGGAGACGGGTCCTTAAAGAGGGGATTAAATTAAAAGGAGGTGGTGAGGGTGGGTCATGGTCCAGTATGACCATGTCCTCATAAGGTGAGAAATCTGGACTCAGACACACACAGAGGAAGGCCAGTGAAGGCAGGAGGAGAGGGTGGCCACCAGTAAGCCAAGGAAAGAGGCCCTGGAAGAAAAAGCATTCTGCCAACACCTCAGCCTTCCAGCCCCAGAACAGTGAGGAAATAAATGTCTGCTGTTTATGCCCTCCACTCTGTCCTCTGTCATGGCAGCCCTAGCAGGATGACGTGGGCATCGTGGATTTGCTCACCTCGGTTTCCACAGCACCAAACACAGTATTTTCTGACCAACCCACCGGGGCCAGAGCAGGCCAAAGCCCCGGGGATGCTTGGCCTCTTGAGCAGGATTGTTTTGCCTCCGCTCTTCTCTGTGATGCTGGTGCCTGGCACAAGGAGTCTTAGGAAACAGCTGTAGCATAAATGAGTACAAGTGGGATGGATGGGGAGAAGGTGAACAGATACAGAGCAAACGTCCTGGAATGACCATGATAAAATGGGCCACATGCTCAGATTTCTCTGACAGAAACATGCATACCCCATTTCTGGGCAGGACGGAGCTTCTTCCCTGCTATCTTGGCACTGCCCACTCTTGCCAAGAATCTCCAGGCAGGAAGCAGGAGCAAGAATCTCATCTTTGAGTGGGCTGGGTCCCTCTGCCATGTGCTACCAACGCCTGCTCTCCTCAGGCACAGGGCTCTTCGTGTTTCTAGTTACTCATTCAACGCCGACCTTCCTCTCCATCCTCCCTCACCCTGGCAAACTCCATCCTCCCTCACCCTGTCTGTGTAGGGTAGCCTGGCATCTGTGAGTATCCCCTGGCCACACATGTCCCAGAGAATGACAGATTGGGGCTGGAGCCAAGGTGTGTGGATGTGTACACTCTTTCCATGCTGCTTCTTTTCTGCCTCCTGGCTTTCAGCTGGTTCTATTTTTTAGGACATTGAAGACTGTGACTTCCACCAAACTGAGAATTTTACTCCATATTTATGTCCAAGTCTGTCAATCTTTCCTATGGGTTTTGCTGTTTATACTTCACCTTCGGAAATAGTGTGCAGTCTCTCTGATGGTCCACTTTCTCAGACTTTGTTAGGTTGTTTCTAGGAGCCATGTCCGGGAGTGGGGTATAGCCCTGTGGAGCGGGCATCTGCTGGTTTTAGCTGGTCAGTCATAATCTCCTTTAGTTTTGCCACCAGCACTACAGGGGTGTGGGGCATCCTCTTGCCTCCATCTTCAATTTGTGTGGTTTGGCTGGATGACAGCTCAGGGACAACCTTTATCTCAGGTCCCATCAGTTAGCAAATTCCTGCCCTATGTCCACAATGGCCAAGTCAGGGAGATAGGCATGGGCCCAGTCTGAACTGGTGGGGTCAATCCTAAGATTTTGTCCGCGACCACTGAGAAAGAGACGCTCTCTTTCTTTGGGGATGGCTGAGGTGTTAGTCATCCCAAACCTGCTGGTGATGTGGGGAGAGCCTGCCTGAGAGAAGTGAGACAACATGGAGGACAGCAAAGCCAAGAGATACCCAAGCACAGCATATGAGTACTTGGATCCAGCTGTGCCTAAAGTAAGTTTTACCTCAACTAGCTGCTGCTGCTGCAGCTTCTGCTTCTGCTTCTTCTCCTTTAAGATTTTATTTATTTGGGAGAGAGAGACAGAGAGAGAGCCTGAGAGGGTAGTGTCAGAGGGAGAAGCAGACTCCCCACTGAGCAGGGAGTCTGATGCGTAACTTGATCCTGGGACTCCAGAATCACTGCCGGAGCCAAAGGCAGTCCGTTTAACTGACTGAGACACTCAGGCACCCTTAAACTAGCTTCTTAATGAATATTCAATTGGCATTTTGGGCAGGACATTCTACACATTGCAAGACGTTTATCATCCCCAGTTCCCACCAACAAAATGAAGGAAGTTTCCCGTCATTATAATCACCAGAACCACCCCCCATCTTTCTCACATATTCCAGATGGCTGCTTTTCAGTTACTTGAGTCAAGAATTTCCCCCTTCTTATTTATTCCAGTTGGTTTTCTGACATTATCAAATAATAACTATAACAGTCTGTCTACATTTTGGGAAACCAGGGATTTAACCTTTAGCACGTCAGTTGGTTTGGGTATAGTCTGTCAGAGCACAGGACAAGTTCTGAGAGAAGCCAGCACAGGGGCCTGTCAACATGGACAAATGGAAAGTTGTCTAATTCTAGTTCTGAGGGACAGACCTCAGCATATGGGGACCAGCCTTGGATACTTGAGATGACAATAGCTCAACCTAAATCAGGACACCTGCAGCTCACAAGCCCAAGAAGCATTCCCTTGTGGGCAACCAAGTGTGGCCCCTCTGGGAGATATTAAATGAAGCACTTGGAAGGGTAATACCAAGTGACACTGAGATGAGAACTCCAACATGTTCAAACCAATAAGGATCTTTATAAGATCCATAAAGATGGTGACTGTGTTTGTGAGACCAGGCCAGTGGTCTGGCTTAGAACTGGCTTAGAGAGGGAAGGAGTCAGGCCTCAGCATTTTCTCTGAGCAGCACAGGATTTAGGAGGGGATGCTGTGTCCTCCTCCACACATCTCAGTGAGAGGAGAAACATTTATCTCAATGTTGGAAAGAACCTAGAGCTGCGCTAGTCCTTCCTTCCCTCTGGTATGGGCCCAGGGTGTGTTCCCTCAGGCACAGCTCAGAGCAGGCTGCTAAAAACCATCAGTGGCTCAGGGACTGAGTCTAAACTCCTCTTAGCGTTCAGTCCTGTTTCAACCACAGCTCGCCCATGCACTAATGTGTGGTCTTGCACCAAGCATCAGGACTTGTGTTGCCGCTGATTCTCCATCTATAAATAGTATGAGAGCAGTGCCCACCTCTGAAGGTGGTTCCAGTTGATAGCAGAGTTGAGTGCTGCCTGATACAAGCATCATTTTAGGATTTCTGCTGCATTCGGTAAAGAGCTGGAGATTGGATTTCAGTAGTCCTGGTTCTGCCACTCATTGAACTCAGAGCCAAAAGTGTAGTTTCTTAGAGTCTTGATTTCTTCACCTATAAGAGGGGAATAAAGGCCACATCTCAAGGAGATGCTGTAAGGATAAGGTGAGATGATGTTTGTAAATAAAGTATAAGGAAGAGATTGTGGATCATGTGTCAGTCCCTCCATTTGGAAAGGCCCCAGGCCCTGGCCTCCCCCACCCTCAAAAAGGCACGGTTTCAGGAGAGAGATTCCCAGGGAGTCATCTGAGGGCTTGGCTCCCTCTCCCGTAAATCTGCGTGCGGCCGTGCATCTCAGCCAGTTGTGTGTTGTCCTGGCCTCTCTGCTGAGGGCTGGCTGCTCTTCCTTCCCAGAGCTTGCCGGGCACAACCAGTGTAGCTCTTCATGAAGAAATTGAAATGAAGGCTGGCCTGTGGAGCATCTCCCCTGGGAGCAAAGGCCCAGTGCTCTCCCAGTGGACACATGCCACCTTGTAAGTTAGAAGCAGAGATGACTCCTGCTCATAAGGTCCACGGGGACTGAGGCCTCAGCTGGAGGTTCTACTTACTGGTGGGTTGTGACAAATGCCGACTACATAGGCGGAGAGGTCGAGCTTCCTTGAGGAAAACACTCTTCTCCCTGTGGGTGTTCCAAGGGGAAGTTAGTTCTGTTTACTCAGTGAGCAGGAGTTCAGAATGCTGAAGTTTTGTGACTTGAATGCAAAATGGAGCCAGGTCCTGCGAGGCTGCCCTTTCCGCCTCTACAGTCGTGGTGCCCCTGCCCCACAGACTTGTGTGTTGTTGACCACGCACCCTTTCCTGACATATTTAGTGGGCACTGCCTACATGTCCTCTGTCCCCCTCTTCTCATGCTCTCATTCTTGACATTCTATTTCTGTGGAGGGTTTAAGGTCCAACTTCTGGTGCTACAGTAGGCTTGAGTTTGGGTCATAATTCTCTGTGAGCAATGGGACCTGAGGCAATTCATTTCACCTCTTCTAACCTCCATTGCTCATCTAGCAAATGAGGATGAGAGTAAATTCCGCTGAGGGTGGAGGGTTAAGTGAGCATGTAATATACTTCCTCATTATAGTGCTGGGCCCTCACTATACTCCCCACCCATAACCTGTGCTCATATACATCCATAGAAGAAGAAAATGTCTCCTTGTTAAGCTTTCTTCCAGCTCAAGGATATATGTGATAGTCAAAGAATATGGAGGGGATGTCTTGGTTACAAAGGCAGTAAGATCAGTAAGATCAAGTTTCAGGCTGGTAGGACAGCCCTCTGCCAGGCATTGGTCCATTTGGCTGTGAGGACAGGCCCACTTTTCTGGAGATCGGTGGCCTCCTGAAGCCCCTCCTGTTGGTGGATTCCAGGCACTCTCCTCCTTGTGCTCCAGAAAACATGTCCCCACAGCTTGGGCACTGTGAAGGCCAGACAGACAAGGGCAGGGTGATGAGTGTGCTGGTCTGGGAGGTTAATTCCAGGCACTTCTGGAATCGATGGACTTGAGTACTGACACAAAACACTTTTCCACAAGAAAGGAGGGTGAGTCTTCTGGAAAAAGTCACTCTACCTTCCAGACAAACGAGCCACTGGAGGAGAGCTAGTGGTCCTGCATGCTCACCAGCTCAATCCTTACTGCCCAGCCAGTGGATCTCTGGCACATGTTGGATATGGCGGTCTTGACATTCCTGGTCTCCTTAATGGCCCTCCACCCTGTGCTCCCCACATGGAAGCATTCTGTAGTGGTGGGTGTGTGAGCCAACATGCTGGCCAGCAGGGATGCTGTGTGGCACCCGCTCCCTCATGCTCCTATCCACTTGGACATCTCTGCTCAGGCTCACTCACCCTCTGCCTCCCACCTCACTGCTCACATCATCCAGACACAAGACCTCTCCATGTTCATATTTATTTAAAGACTCAGAAACACAGGCATCATAGTTTGTCATCACTGTCAATTCTTCCAAAATCACACGCTGACATTTGTGTGTAACAAAAACATTGGGGTGTGTGTGTGTGTGTGTGTGTGTGTACTGTGCAAAGTACAAAGAACTTCCAAGCCAGGCAGCTGAGCTTGTTTGGGGTGCCAGAGCCTGGCATTCACACTGGGAGGCTGACAGGAAATTGCCTGCCTACTATCTCCCCTCTCCACGTCTGAGGCCCTCTGGTGGACCAGATGTCCCTGTCACTTCAGTGTCTGCTGATCTCAGTAGTGGCTATGGACTCTACTGCATTCCTCAAAGCAACTCACCTTGGCTGCCAAATGCCACTGGTAACCAAGATGTCTAAGTTGCTGGGCCAGGGTAGAATGTGAGCATTCAGACAAGGTGTTGGTTTCATCTTAGTAGCCAAAATGAGTTTGTTCTTTAGGACAAGTTGGCCCAAAGGGTTAAATTTTGCTCTTGCTCTTGTCTGTGGGCTAAATGGTCATGAAGGCTGATGGATTTGGCTACCTGTGCTTAAAAACGGCCCAGAGCATGGGGGCTGTCATGCACGTCCTTGCTCTCTGGAAGTCCCACCCTAAAAGCTGTCCTGGTGATGGCTGGCCTATGGCATTGCTTCCTTTCCAAAGTCATGTTACGCCTGCCCCAACTCTGCCCCAAGAGAGGCCAGCTGATGCCTTGCAAAGGCACTGGCTGCCAGCTCCAACTCTCTGCTGTGAGAGGGTGCTGGGCCCTGGTGGGCTGCTGCCTCACCCACAGTCACTAGGCTGTTCAGAGATTCCTACCTACCATGAGTGTCGTGTAGGCGGTGGCTGGGAGAAGAAAGAAGGTCCAAGTTAGTCTGTTTCGTTGCTTGGTAACTGCCTTCGTTTTAGAAAAAAAGCTTTCCTTATTATCTGGGGATTTGTTAGTTCTGGTCTCCGTAGGGGCCCACATGTCTAACTCAGCACGTTCATCCATGCACTTTTTTGGTGATGGCATGATTTTAAACATGCACGTGATTCTTGTGCATGACAAGCAACTAATTTGGTATCAATGGCAAATGGATACCTTCTGGTTGTCATTAACTCAGGTACAGGGCTTCCTTGGTTTAAGCAGGATTTTGTCTTTCTTTGATTCAGAACAAATTTCTCAAGTCTATTAAATCTATGATCATCTGGAGAGAGGAGAAGAGCCCAACGGTGTAGTAGCCACCTGGCGGTAACAAATAGCCAAGTCCTATCCCCAAATAGGAACTCTGAAAATAAGTGTTTGGTATTTCAAAGGCATCACATCAGGAGAGGGAATATGTTTCTGGATTTTTTTGCATCTTTGAAAATTAGGCGATCCTATGTTACTAAAGGCTAATTTAGTCCGCCTAATTTAAACTTGGGTGGTTTTGTAAAAATAGAAGGGGCTTATCCATTGTGACTTTGAGCTGATAGGAATGTATTCTTAAGGTCTGACTCCCTGGAGAACGAGATGGGCTTACGACAGAGTTTCTGCCATCTGTGTCTGCAGGGGGTGTGGGCTGTTGGGCTCAGGAGGGGGCCTTGATGGACCCTGCCCAGGGCAAGGTCCTAGGATCAAAGGTGATCCTTCTCTCTCTTCTGCTGGCTTCCTTGGATTCTGCAAGTCTGCAGCAGTGCCTCACATCCCTTTCTCCTCATTGTACTTCCAGTCTCTGGACCAACATTTATACTGCCTGATAGGGACACATTTATTGAAAAAAAAACAAAAACAAAAACCGTCACAAGGTGGTAAATCTGAACTGTGGTTAAAAACTGCACATTTCAGTACTGAGAAATCGTATTTTGATAATGTTAATTGTAGTCCTTTTCTCTAAAGCAATAAAAGGAAAATTTCTGCCTTTCTAGGCTGGGGTTGACCTTCATGTTCTTTTTACTGCCACACACAAGGCAATTATAGTGACCCTTCCTTGAAATGGTTTCAGTTCTTGAATAATAATTACCACTGTCTAGACATAGCATGGGGCTTTGGTAAGGATTTAAAGAAATTGGCTTTTTCCAAACTCCCTCCAACCACTTAAATGGATTCCTTCTTCTCTGAGGACCAGTAGCCAACACTGATGTTGAGTACGTGGGCTTTTCAGAGTTTTTCAAAATTCACATGGTACGTATAAAATTTCTGCCCACTTGACATCAGCTCAGACATTTTTTTCTTTCAAGCTCAACCAAGTCATTACTGGTTTTACAAAAAGGCAGCACCAGATGTATGAAAAATAGGCAATGTATGACCTATTAGAAATATAGAAAGTCTGACAGCTTTACTTTAAAAAGATGTTGTAAGAAAGAAGCAATGCAAAGGGACAGTGGCGGCAAAACGAAATGTGTGGCTTATAATATGGGTAGGAAACAAAGCCAAGTGCGATCTCTCGCCTCCAACAGGAGCTGTGTGCGGGGCTGCCCCAGGGACTCTGGCAACCAAGGCCCTGGGCCGGGAACACCCTTGCTGAGTGGCCAGGTGGCAGGTGACTGAGGTATATAGAGAGGTGATGGAGCGATGTGGACCCCCCCACAAGCAGCCCAGGGCAGCCTGTCAGACCTTCTGCTGACACCCCGGGCCCCGTGTCTGCCACCCAAGCCCTGCAGCCCTTCCGCAGTGCCTGGGCTCGCAGGGACAGCGAACTAGAAGGCTGCCGCTTAGCAGTCCATCGCAGAGCCAATCCACCTGCATCAGCAGCTTCTCTTTTCAAAGATATTTCTTTAGGGTGTACGCAGAGGGAAGCATTTTGTAGGAGAACAACCCCAGGGTGTGCTCTTGGTGGGCGATTGTGGGCGAAGGCATGGCCTCCACATTCCCCAGCTCCCATCCCCATCCAGGCTGGCCTTGCCAGGAGCCTCGAAAGGGACCTGGGACCCTCCGAGGTCTTGACTGCCTCTCTTTGCCCCCTGGGGATCCGGGGAGCCTTTGTGCCTGGGGAGCGGGGCGCGGGGAGCGTGTCCTCAGAAGCTCTCCACGAAGCTGCCCGGGAAGAGGCCTGTGCGGCCGTTCCTCTGTAGGGTCCCCTTGTACCAGCCGTCCTCCCGCTTCTTGTGCACAAAGACGATGTCACCTTCCTTCAGCTCAATCTCTGCCTCACTCTGGGGCGGATAGGAGACCACCACGCGGTACCTGGGGGGAAACAGACACATCAGGTGAGCCTGAGCTTAGGTTGGAGGATGACCCCCAGGGCCTGCTCTTCGCCCTGCCCTTCCTTTTCTAGTTGGTGTAAATTATAATTATTATAACTTGGGGCTACTTCCCCCACTTTTAAAAATCTCTACTTTGATTTTAATTTTTATACAATCTTTTCATTTTTTTTTTATTAAAATAAAAAAAAATAATTTCCCCATGTTGTCCTTTTGGGCCATGATCTATGCTGCTGGAATGTTCCTGCATGAAATGCTGTCCCTCCCTCCTGCCCACCTGGGACCGCGGCCTCCCTGGGGGAGCCGCAGCTGGAGGAGAGCAGATTGCTGCTGGGGGTAAGGCTGGGCAGACCTGCAGCTCCGCAGCCCCAACTCAGCCAACAGCCCCTCGTCCCAGCCCAGAGCGTACACTGCCTGCCCCTGGCCACAGGAGAGGAATGTCAGCCAGACTAGGGGCCCAAGAGCAGAATGACCGATGGCCCCCAGGGATTGGGTCACCCACGAATAGGAAATGAGCCAGGAGAGGAGCCGTGGACTGGAGGGTTGGTGATGCTGGGCCTCGGAGGCCCAGGGCTTGAGCTGGACTAGAGGGGCCACCCACGGGAGGCACTGTTCTGCTGCTCTCTCCTTCCTGGCAGTGCCTGGGCTGTGGTCCTGGCCCACTGGCTAAGGAGACAAGGGTGAAGGATGTTACTTCACCCTCAGTCTTCCGTGGGCTGCCGGCTGTGAAGGCGTGTCCCCTGGGTCCTGCCTCCCCCATATCCATGGCCACACAAATGGCCCCTGAAGGAGATCATACAGGTGTCCCTGAATCTGGCTATCCTGAGGTCAGTCAAGAGGCTTTCTATTCAGAGTCTCCAATCTGTATATTTTGGCTTAGGAGAAACCAGAACATTATAAAACAAAAGCATTTCTTAAAGTGTGGCTGTAGACTTCATGACCCTGGGTCAGATTCCTGGCTCTATCCTGGACCTACTGATGACCTCTGTGGGTCTAGGAGTGTGGGTTTTCAACAAGTTCAAGGGATGAATGTTTGCTTGCTGCCCTCTGAGAGTCAAGGTCAAAGTATTCTTCAACCACCTGTGCGGAAGGCCTGGGCGCTGGCCCATCGGGGTCAGGACGGGGGAGCCATGGTTTGGGGCAGCTGATGTTGGTACTCTGGAGGCTGGGAGATGATGCACAGGGAGAGAAGACCCAGGCCTCACTCTGGAAGCTCCCCCCACCCCCACCCCCAGCTCGCGTTCCAGGCTGTGAGAGCAGGGGGCAGAGAGCAAAGTGGTTCCTGAGGCAAACTTGGCGGGTAAGCAGGGCTCCTCCTGCTGAGGGGGCAGGGCCAACCAGGCAAGCTAAGTGCTTTGGAATGGCTGCAGGTGTGGCAGGGTTGGGCCCGTTCTCACTGCTGTCCCTGGGCTTCAGACACTGGTTTTGGGGTATAAAGGAGTAGAGAAAGGATGGTATGCCTCTCACCCTCCTCCCAGCCCAGAATCTCTGCAAATGGCTGCCTGCAGCCACTCCCCCAAGGACAGATGGCCTCTGTGTCTGTGAGATCTGTAAGATGGGCCAGTGCTGCAGAGGCTGCTCGATTCCCACGCCTCCCGCCCCCAGGCTGTGTGCGTGATGGCAGAGACCAGTGCTGGCCCTCCTTGTGGCTCTCCTTCTACCCCTTTGCCAAACACCTGCCTCCTTCTCTTCCCTGAGGAAGAAAAGGCAAAGAATGAGGTGATTTCTCAGAGTTCAAACACAAGTTTTGACTTTTGCCTCAACTGCCAGATGTGAAGCAACAAGCAACTCTGAAAATGTAATTTGCTAGAAAAAAAATAATTTGGTGCTTCTGAGCAATTCAATGACTTAATGAGCCCAGATGGATGATGTGGGCCTTTTGTATAAGAGTCGAGCATTTAGCGTTCCTGTCCAGATCATTCCAAGACTGAGCTGGTTTTCCTGCTGCATGAAAATAACTGCTACTCTCTGTTACAGACACAAGGGCCAGATGAACAGTTAAGGGCAGCACAACTCCTGAGTTGTGACTGCGGCATCATAGGTCAGAAGAGACTTACCTTCCTGGGCTGAGGTTACATCGACCGCAGATAATTTTCAGACACAGAACTCAGGAAATCAGAAGGCTCAAAATCAGAATGAATTCCTACCATTGCTTACTGCAATTAGCTTCACATGGGAGGGGTGGCATGTCTTCCTCCTGTGTCATCTGCTCCCCTCCTGTCAACGGGGGTCCCACGGGGGCCCTGTGAGTGCCAGGCTCTTCAGAGCACTTGCTTTGGTGCTATTGAGGACGTGTGATCCCCAAGCTGGAAGAATGTGCTTGTCACAGAGCAGGATCCCTCTAGGATCTTGGAAATAAGCGTATGTCTATACCCTGAACACCAGACTCTGATATCAACATACGCATTAATTGCCTATTCTTGCTATGACAGATTTCCACAAACTTAGTGGCACAGCTCAGCACAAATTTCTTACTCATAGTTCTTTAAGTCAGACATCCAACATTGTCTCATGGGCTGCATTCCTTCTGGAGGCTCTAGGGGGAAGGCACTCCTGGATGCTGCCTACATTTCTGGCTGGGCGCTCCTTCCTGCATCTTCAAAGCCAGTAATGGCTGCTCGAGTCCTCACACTGCATCACCTTGACCCTCTCTGCCGCCTTCCTTTCTTACTTGTAAGGACTCTGAGGTCACAATGGGCCCACCCAGATAATCCAGGCTAATCTCTCAATTTTAGAGTCAAATTTATCGTGCCTACAGTCTTCATTCTTTGAAACCATGTGAGGTCCCAAAGTCATGGTTTTAGGGAATCAGGCATAGACATCTTTGGGAAGCCATTACTTTGCCTATCATGACACATAATAGATCAAAGTCAAAAACTTTTTAAATCCTAACAAAGCCAAACAAGTCACAAGCCAGTAAGAGGGGAGGGTAAGTATATGGAGCGTGTGACCGTGTGGGCAAAACAACATTGCTAATCAGAAGACAGGGAGGGGGTGCCAGGCAGCACCGGGGGCATCATCAGATCATTCTTCTATAGGTCAGAGCATTTCACATTATTATATACATCATTTCCAATATTATTAGTGTTCTTCACACATTCATATTTTCCCAGGTATCGATCTCTGTATTTTACAAATATTTTAACTATCAGATAGGTGTATCCCCACTTTGTAGACGGGGGAACAGGGACTCAAAGAAATGAAGACACCTATTTGGGTGAACTGGCTGATAAGTGGTCAGCATGCTTAACCTTCAGAGCCACTTTGCAACCTCCCTGAGGTGTAAAAGAGCTGGGAGACAGGCATCCAGAGGATGGGTGGTGGGGCGGCTGGCCCAGGAACTCCACCGCACCTGCCCAGGGTTGGCATATCCTTGCTGGGGAGCTGGGGCATTGGACAGTGTTACTGGACAGTGTTACAGTGTTACTAAGCCCTTTAAGTCCATAGGGCTTAATATATCCAGATGGCCGAAGATTAGGGTCCCGAGGAAGGGGTTGTGATGGGCACTCCTGTTTACACACTAGGCCTGTGGGTTTGGTTCCTACAGGTCTCCTGAGAGCTGGGCCTGCCCCTAGTGAGCTGAGTTGCAGGCCTGGCCCAGTGGGCCTGGGAGGAGTTCTCCATGGTTCGCTCCCCTGGGTGGCCTCCCTCCAGCTCAAACTTCTTTCTTCTGTGAGCAGTTTGGAGAGCAGCTCCCAGCATCCCCCAAATCCTCAGGAGGGAAAGGGAGAGATCTGAGGGAGCATGGACATAGGCAACACCCCAGACATGCAGCAGCCACAGCCCAGCCGCTCCGCTCCAGGGTGAGGGAGGCACCATCCTCAGCATGCTGGTGGTGGAAACCTCCTCGAGTCTGAGCCCCAGCTGCCTTTTGCCTTTCTCTCACCTTTGAACCTGTAAAGTGGCCTTGCACACAGCTGGCTCTCTGCAGCTCTGTGGCCTGTGGAGTGAAAGGGCCTTCTCAGCAGGGGTCTTGTTATTGCTGCTCCCCTCCAGCTGTGAGCTAAGTCTTATTCACAAGCCTGCGGGGTCCTAGGCCAAGTGCTTTCTGGAGCTGCCCCTGCCCAGAGACTAAACCTTTCCTTTCTTAAACCCCACTCCAACCTGCTAGGGCTCCCCAGGACGCGAGGCAGCCAATGGGCTGCACAGGATGAGGGAAGGGGGCATCTGGGGGCTCATTAGGCAGTAGTTTGGTTTCAGGCTGTATTTTGAAAACTCTCATTACTAATGAGCTGCATAGCGTGCTGGGGACAAGCAGGGTGCCAAGAGTCTCTGGGTACAATAAGCCCTGATTAGATGGAATATTCACAGAAAGAGTAATTCTCTGAACTTTCTAGTTAATCATAGACTCCCATGATTTTTTAGAATAGGGTTTTTTAAGACTTTTATGAAGGAGTCTGGAAGTCGAGGGATCTGAGGAGAATAAAAACCTAGGGGAGATATGAGAGCAGCTTTGAAATATCTAGGTCTGTTATTCTCAGGAGTCACCAACTTCGTGACCTGAGGCAAAGGGACAGGGAACCACATTCAAAAATCACAAGCAGCTGGGGGTTGGTCTTGTGGAAGGAAGAAGGTTCTGACATGAAAGAGCTACACAAAGTTGGAGCAGGCTCCCTGGAGGGAAGTAGAGGAAGAGAGAGGAAGTATTTGTATGTGATATTTGTGTGAGGTGTGTGTTATGTGTGTGGTACCTGTAGTATTTGTATGTGTGTGTGAGTGTGGGGTGTGTGTATGTGTTGTGGTATCAGGTGTATGGTGTGTGTGTTCATGTGTGTGTGTGTGGTGTGGTATCAGGTGTGCAGTATGTGTGTTTGGAGGTATGTGTGTGCATGTGTGTGATCTGTGTGTGTGGTGTGGTATCAGGTGTGGTGTGGTAAGGTGTGAGCCCGGTCTCCTCAGGGCCTGGGATTCGCTGTGGGGGAGGCATGTCATGGTATCCTGGCCCTGTACTGAGTGAGTCTGAATGGCAGCTGTATCTCCAATCCACAGGGGGTGGTGACCAACTGTGAAGGACCCAGAAGCCTATGCTGATATCCTGGCAGGGCTATGACATTGTCCATAGTGTCTGAAGTCCAGAGACACCCAGATCCTTTGGTGTGCAAACTGTATGTTGGGGCGACTGCTGACCATGCTCCTTGAAGTGGTTCAGAGCCCAGGCTTGGTGGTTGGAAAGCCCTCAGTTCAATCCCTGGCTTGGCAGCTAACTTGCTCTGTGACCTTGAGCAAGTGGTTTAGCCTTTCAATAACCTGTTTCCTCACCTATAACATGGGATACTGAATCTGAAGGGTTCTTGCAAGGACTAAGGTAACACACACAAGACACCTACAACAACACAGCAGACGGTAAGCTGCACGCAGAGCGTGGCTGTGGTAGGTGTCTATGGCTGGAATCCATGCTGGTTGCTGAGTGTCTGAATGTCACTCCCCAAACACTGGCCATCGTTCTAAACGCAGGCGTAAGTGCGGACCTACACTACACTACAGCGGTTTACCAGAAATGCATACCAAGCTCACACTGTTCCTCCAGCACCTGGGGACACTGTTCTCTCCATGGCCCTGGATCTCAGCACCACAGTATCAGCCCAGCCCTGAAGCTGGGGATGTCTTGGCAAACTGGCCTCTGGCTGATTTGCGTGGTCCGAGAGCTAAGAATACAGTTACATTTTTAAATGGCTAAAAACCAAATCAAAATAAGACCCTTTCATGCCACAAGAAATCCTCATGGAATTTAAATTTTGGTGTCCATAAGTGGAGTTTTACTGGAACACACGCTCACTATTTCTGTACCATCTATGGTTGCCTTCACACTGTCATGGCAGAGCTGAGTGGTTGTGACAGAGACCTTATGACCTACGAAGTCTGTGGCATTTCCCATCTGGGCCCTGACAAAAAAGCTAAGTCATCCTCCATTTAGACAGAACCTCAGCTAGCCCTGCCTTGGCGCCAGAGGTTAGTGGGTGCTCAGGACAGTGGTTTCCTTCTCAGGCTTTAAGCACCGGGGGGCACAGGAAAGAGCTGGCAGCCAGTCAGTGTGGCTGAGTGGAAGGGGGATTCTGACAGAAATGCCAAGATCGCTTTCTCAGGAGACTGCTCACGTTTTTACTACTTAAGCAGTGTTCCAATGAGAAGGCACTTAGAAGGGAAAGTACTTCCCCGCTGTCCTGATTTGACACCATCCTCTCTGTCTGCAGTGCCTTGTAATCCTTATTTGAAGCTCTCGAAGGACCACCTCAAATGGGCCCATCCGCTGAGCAGGACACCAGTTTCTGACCCCTTGTAAAGTTCAAGCACCTGAGCCCCCCCCCCCCCATAGATTCAGTTTATTGCTCTGTAAAACTCTAGGCTTAACTGTGGCATTTCTGGTTTTGGTAAAAAATACAAATGAATATTGGTAATTTTGTATAGTTCAACCCAACAGATGATAGGCCTTGAAGTCAATTTGGGGGTGATGCTTTATAACTTTAAGATGTTACAGCTGGCTTCTGGGGTAGGGCACATAGGCCATGGGACTCAGCCCAGGGGTCCACTACAGGTTTCCCACAAGGTGGAGGGGGCGTAGTCCCTCACTAACATCATTGCTTTTTTTGGGCTCAGTACCCCATCGGTTCTGCCAAATGTCCTGATGAATCCCTTGCAAATCCCAAACTCAGGATCCAGGTGGATTCAGAATGTGAAATATGCTCCCTTTCATTCCCAAATGTGTTTTATCTAATGCTCACCTCCAAGCTCAGGAGCCGAGTAGATGTGGGTAAGAGGGACGTTTGGTACATTTAATCTGCAGAAAATCCCCATTGTCACATGTTTCCCTCAATGGCTCCAATCTCAGAGACCAGCCCACACCAAGGTGCCAGAGCCCACCCTCCCCCCTTACCTCTCCCTGGACAAAGGCTTGGGCTCGGGACGGATGGCAGCCATGGAGAGAGGTGCTTGCCTGGATGGGGATGAGGAAAAGTTCAGATCCAAGGAGCCCGCCTTTCTGTGTAGTGGCTCCATGCCTACGGCACCCTGCATCTCGCTCTCTATGGGACAGGACCCTGCCCTGCCGTGGATGGACAGTGAGGACACTTCGGGCCCTACTGCACCCTGGAGTGAGGTGTCCACTGCCACCTGGGGATCGTGGGTTGGAGAGATGGATGGTGGGGAACGAGATTTCTTCTTGGTGGATGCCCCAGCGAGAAGCTTCAGCAGCCCACTCTTCTTCTCTTTCTGGAAAGACACACAGAATTGAAATCCCATGGGTTAATACTCCTAAATGCCCTTGTTGTTAGCAAGTGAGGAGGGAAGTATAATCTTATTTAGAAACTTTAAACATAATCTTGTAAAGCTGGTTAGAGGAAGAAAACAGAGCTAAGACTGAAAGTTTCTCCAACTCTCGTTTTCCTTTCTTTCCCCAAACCTGGTGCAAGTGCCCAGAAGAGACCCAGGAGGCCTGGGGGCAGGCCAGAAGGCACAGCTCCCAGGAGAGGATGCTATGGGGGCGCCTTCCCGACAACATCACAGGACCATTCCAGATGGGCAATTCACTTGCTGTCGGAGGAGCCAACAGTCAACATAATTTGCTTCTTTTTACCTGAAAGAGGAGTGAAATGATTCTACATCAGGCTTCCTGAGATTAGCTCCTTCAATCCCTGGGTTTATAGAAGCAGAGCCCATGTATCCTGGACCCATCTTTGTTTGGAAACCCTGGGCAGCACTATATGCAAACTTTTCTGTGCACAGATTTGTTTGTACCACAGAGGAAACCGGCAGTGTGTGTGTGTGTGTGTGTGTGTGTGTGTGTGTGTGTGTGTACACCGCATAGATTCCCAGAGAAAGTCCTTTCCAGGCGGGAAGGACCGCTTGTTCCAGAGCCCAGAGGAGCTCCCCATCGAGGGCAACTTCTCTCCCCCTGAATTACCTTAGTGGGAAACATCCTGATAAGACCTCTTGGCCCAGCAGGTGGCTTCCTTATCTTAGGAGAAAGGGCTGTTATGGGATGGGACAGCTCACAGGTCATGGCTCCTCACACACAACACCAGTGATATAATCAGAAGAATTTGCCTTTACAGTCATAGGGCCATCAATATGCTGTCCCTCTAGGATGTGTAGACCGCTCTCCTGCGCCAGCTCACTCCCAGTTCCCCCGGATGACTCCCCACCACCCCAAAGCCACCTGCTGGTGGGACCTTGAGGACAGAGTCTTCCCTGGGGTACCTCCAGGGCACCCCCCCCACAGTACTCCCTTGGCCCTAAAGGGGCGTTCTGGGGGCTCAGAGCAAGCTCTCAATAAAAAACTGAGAGGCAGGCTGGGGTGGCGACAGAGACCCAGAGAAGGATCTGCTCAGTGTCCTTGGGTGGCTGGGACCAGCCACCATGTCTGCCCTGAATTCCAAGTGCCGCTGTCAGTGAGTGGGCATGTCAGCCTCAGCCTGTGCCGATCACATGGAAGTGCAGAAGCAAGCGTGTGAACCATTGCCAATGAGCGATGTGCGTGTGTGAAAGAGAAAGTGTGTGCATGCAGAAGTGCTTTTAGAACAACACCGTTGCTCTGGGATTTGACCATCTTTATGGCCTTACTTGAATTTTCTTTTTTCTTTTTTTAAAAGATTTGATTTATTCGAGAGAAAGAGCACTTGAGAGAGAGCACGCATGAGCAGGGTCGGGGGGCAGAGACACAAACGGACTCCCCACTGAGCAGAGAGCCTGACATGGGGCTTGATCCCAGGACCCTGAGATCATGACCTGAGCCGAAAGCAGATGCATAACCGACTGAGCCACCCAGGTGCCCTTAGAGTTTAGTTTTCTAATGTTCGGTGGAAATCAGGTAGCAGGGGGATATGGGCACCGGGCGTAAGACAGCAGCAGCACACAGGAGTCTGAAACTATAGTCACTGAGTCAGCAATGTCCATCAGAATCTGCTTTGGTCACAGGGCTGAGCAGCCCCTGAGGTGGGCTGATGGAGGATTTCCTCTTTCCACCTTCCTTGTCTGTGTGGTTAGAGGCTACTGCGGGGAGTTGGGATCAGTGGTGCCGAAATATTCTTAAAATGCACATATCCAGGGATGTGCATATCCTTAAACTAAGCCAGTAACACTTTAGGATGAACAAGTCCGTATGTTTTTCTCTACTCTTAGCACAGATATTGATAGACAGAATGGAAGTAGATGTCCTGGATACTGTCCCTGGTGAGGAATGGCTAGCATGGGCAAGCCCAGGGCTGGTGGGGAGCAGGTGGGTGTGGCGTAACACAAGGAAAGGCAATCTCCTGTTTGTTCATGTCGCCCCAGCTCTGTCCGGCTTCCATATCCACAAAGTGCGGTGACACTCTTGGGAGAGCTTCACGAGTTTTGCCATGAGGGGGCGCCACAGAGCTGACTCAGAAGCATCCTTGTCTCCTGAGTAGCTGGGACTCTGAGGTCTGAGGTCACAGCCATAGAGAAGTGCAGGCAGCTGGCTGGGTGCGTCTGCTCCTCATGACGACAGTCTCTTAACCTGAGGCCATGAAGGGGAGGGCACTGGAGGTGGGACACGGTATAGGCGTGAGGGGTAGCATCTCATGGCCCCCTGGGGCCTCCGGAAGTGTGAGCCTTTCCATTGGACCTAGGGAGCCAGATGGACACCCAGACGAAACACCCAGACCCTGCCAGGCCAAGTATCATGAAAGCTATCTGCTATCAGATGCTCATATTCCAGTCACAAACCCAGTGGGAGGGTGAAGCTGAAGGTGACTGGTCAAAGTAATTTAATTGCATATGTACACATAGAATACACACACAGTGACATAAAATTATGCAGCCCTGCCAGTGCCCCGAGGTGGGAGGAGCCCCTGCCTGCCGCCGCTGGCGGTCCCCAAGGGGACCGTCTTGGGCTGGGCCTAGTGGGGACAGACCACAGGGGAGGGTGTGGGCCAGGCCTGGCAGCAGGCCGGTGGGCTCCTGGGACCCAGTATGAAGCAAACTCGCGTGGAGCAGTTCGACAGGGTGGGCCCTAGCCCTCTAGGCCATGATGCTGGACTGTCAGAGGCTCTAGGGGCAGGTGTTTCTGTTACCAATCCATGCGTCAGGAGGCACATGCCCAGTGGGGCCCTGCCTGCCATGAGAGATGCTGGCCAGTGTCCCAGCCAAAGGGGCTTCAGGTGGGAAAGACTTCCCACTGTGTCTGTTTCCATCACCCAGGGACAAGCACTGGCTCCACTATACCCAATTATCTCACCATCATTCAGGGTCGGTGTCCCCGGCCTCTGCTTCGTAGGTAATAAAGGCAGAAGGAGACAGAAAGAGGATGTGCTCTGGGCAAGTGGGGAACTGACCCTTAGAAGTTTCAAGGGTGAAACCACAGCCCTCCCTGGGACACCCCAGCTGTCAGCACTTGTAGTTCTTAGGGTGGTGTCCTTCTGCCTCATGAGCAGAGAAGGTTGGATCCACAGACGCTCTCCTGCAAGGTGCCGCCATAGGACAGAAAGCCCTGGAGCCACGGGCCATGCCACTGTGGGGCGTGCTGTGCCGAAGAGAAGACAGAGCCACTGGGCCACTTAGCACATTTGTGGGGAAGTGTGGCCTTAGCTGTGGTTTGGAAAGAGGTGCATGAAGGTGATGGATAATCTTCCTGTCTCAGCTCTCCATGATTGACTATGACAGATCATTGCCTTATTTTGACTTTGGCAAACGTGGATATCACGACTGGAAAACTCTCTCCTCTGCCGTCCATGACAGAACTCTGCTAATGCCTCCAGTACCCGGTTGTTACAAACTGCTGTAGAATTTGGTGATCTGGAGATTACCATGCACACAGAATTCATAGATGTTCCAAGCACTGGCGTTCGCCCTATTCTGGGTGATGCAAGTAAGAATCCACTGACAGGCACTTTGATGGTGGTCGGAACAGATTCACTGATCAATTTTAGGAGTAACACCATGGCACGATGAAAAGTTTTAGAGGACAACCGCCCATCTCTCCAATCTCAGGTTAATCTGGACTAGAGGTTTGTTAAAAGAAAGATGGATTTGTCTCAGTTTCTTTTGGGAATAGGACTAAATTAGGGACTTTCCTGAGCCTGGTCAAATGGAGAGAATGGTGACCCTCTTATAATTTTGGGGTCGTTATGGGTATGTTTTAGGAGAGTCGCTGTTGTCCTACACCATTTCCTGCCAGCATTCCGCTGCGTGCGTCTGCGGCCTCCATCCCCTTCTCCACAGGAATGTCACTTTCTATCCCCAGGCCACGGTGCAGCCATTTCAGCCTTGTGTGGTGGTGGTGGGGGAGGGGGGAGCAAACAGTCTGAAGTGCGGGAACAAAACGTCTCCCTCTTAAAAGTCCTGCGTGTGGAAGGCACACATGCAGAGAAACGTGCCCTCATCTTTCCCAAATGAGTGATGGGCTACTCCTTCTCCTCTGTGAGGCCCTTCACAGCGCCCCATGCAGGCCACCCTCCCACGTGGCCTGCCGCCCTCCCCTTCTTCTGCCCCTGGAACAGAGGACAGGAACACAGGGGCAGCCCAGGCCAGCGGCATGATGGCCTGGCTTCAAGTCCTGGCTCCGCCAACACTGAGTTCTTAAGATGACAAATGGAAGAGTGCTTTTTAAACTATGAATGCATGTCACAAATATTTGGTTGTGTGGCTGCTTTTATGATGTATTTATTTGATGAGCTATTTTTAGGTTTTTGCAAAACACCCACCACCTCGTTAGCTCTCAGTATGTTTTTGTTAAATGAATAAAAGCAACTTCACTTCCACCTGAGGCAGGTGTCTCACTTTATTCCTCATCTTGTCTTGAGAGATCCCACAGGCCAACACCGGGTCCCTTGGCTTTTCGATTTCGGGTACAAAGAACCAACTAGAGAGTTGGATCAAGTGTCAATGTTGGCTCCACCCTCTAAGATTCTAACCCAGCAGGTCTGAAATGGGGGCAAAAAAAGTGATTCTGATCCAGGACCCGGGAAGGGATCAATTACAAGTCAAAGGTCATGTGTCAACCTGCCAATGTCATCAGGAGACTACAGATAGCACTGTGAATGCCCAGAGAAGGGGCCAGCTTCATAGGAAGGTGAGTAAACAAGGAAACTGGTTCATTGAGCACCTACTAAGTGCCCAACCCAGGGAACAGGCATGGGTTTTAGAGCTGTGCTTTAGGGTATTGGCCTGCATGGGTGTGCTGATTCTAAGCTGAGGGTCTGAGCTGTCTACCAGCTCCCAGGTGGGGCCGTCCTTCCTGGTCGCACTCTGAGGGGCATGGGCTCATGTATGAATAGAGGCCAGCAAGCAAGGCAGGCCACACCAGGAAGAGGCTAGAGCCAAAGGCTATAGGCACCGGATGAGGTAATTCCGGAAGCTCTGGCTCTGGAGATACACATGCCGTTCTGAAAGCCTCCCTCAGCTTATAACCAGAGTGTCATCATGGGAGAGAAGAGCTTATGAGTTGCATTAAAAAAATTTACATGTATACACAAACACACACTAACACATATGGACACACACCCCCTAAAATAAAGTCATACCTTACTTTGAAAAAACCATCTGGAAACCTAACATTAAAAAGAGATATTCGAAGGTGTTCATTCATTATAGGAAAACTGTAAAACATTTTACAAATAATAAAATAATAGTTTTTCTGTTATGATTAAAATAGGGGCCTCGCTAAGGGGCCTTAACTGTTTTACAGAACATTGATGTAAAAACTTGGCAAAAGGGAAAAGAAATTGAAAGCTTAAATTAAGAACTGCTGTGCATTAAGAGTCGACCAAAAGTTATGGAAAATTCCCTGTGAAATTATAAAAAGCCAAACGGAATAGAATTTGATTTATAAAATGTGACATTAAAATTTTAAGGATACAATTCATTTCATTAAAATGAAGTAAACCTGTAAATGTGACATGTTTTTTCAGGTTGTCTCCTTTGTTAACCCATGTTAAAGTAGGTGGCCACGGCCTTGTTCCCCTCAAACAGACTCTTAATTCTTTTTTGCTCAGGGATATATTTAAAATCTCTGGTCAGGCACACATTGAACGCTCGGCCACCTGTGGTGGGTAGTATGTCGACTCAGACTTGATTGCAAGGCTTAGCCCCGACAGTCTAGGAAAACCTCAGCCTGAAGAAGAATCCCCAGCTGATTGGGCCCAGTTCTGTTCAAAGTCAGAGGGTGGCTGAGAACTCTACCTTTGAGAGCTAACCATGTGTTCACAGGCTTTTGGCAGGGCGGTGGAGGGCTCATAATGTGCTTGTTCTGTTTGTCAGGCCCATGTTGAAATGTGACTTATTAAAGCGAATTGGATTATCAAATAAAACATTTTCACCAGGGAAAAAAAAAAAAAAAAAAAAAAAAAAGGATCAAACACAATCACACATTTTCACTCTGCGTTTGCATGAGCTGAGATGCAGGAGACAATAGTCACAAGTCATGGGTCGTGTTCAGATCATGTGTAGACACTCAGTGATCTGGGAGCATCTGCTGGCTGAGGAACGCACAGAAATACTCCTTCCAGACTTCTAATATTAGTTATAGGGGTGAGCAGGAGCAGGAGGGAGGCTCTGGGCACTCTTTAGTTTTTGTGATGCACTTTTGTATTTGTTTGAGTTGTTGTGTCAAATGTGTATTTCTTTTAGTTTAACGGGAAACATAATAAAGGAAAAAGTTGCCACCTGTTGCTTTGAACATAATGGTACTAGATGTGATGAACCAGCGAGAATTTTTGCTATTAGTTTATGGATGAGGTGACCCTGTAAGAGGGGGCGCGTGGGCCTTGAGGGCTGGGCTGATTGGATATAATGAAATGGGGAAGGCCTGTGGGTGATCTGGTCCCAGGGAGGCACAACAAGGTGTGGAAGGAACGAGGAGATGCCTGTGAGATGAGAAAGACAGGGGACAGCATATCTTGGCGCCGTGAGAGCAAGCAGAGGAGCTGGAAGTCTGCTGGGCAGACACCGGAGCGGCATGCCCAGGACTGTGCTGGGAGCAGAGGTGCAGGGAAGGAGGGGAGCAGGTGAGCGAGTGACGTGGAGTGGCAAGGTCATCAGCACACAGTCATGGGTGAGGAGACGGAGTGGGCACCATGGGACCACAGACAGGAATGGTGACAGTCGCAGGGCATTTAGAGGGAAGGTGATACCAGCTCCTGCCAGCGGGTGACAGGAGGTGGGGGGCATGCGCCCTGCGGCTGCACACTTGCTCTGTGCCCACATGGCCATGGCAGACTCTGGCTGACACAACAGACAGAACGATAAAGAAAGCAAAACCAGTTTAGAAGATGGTCAAATAGTTCTCAGATGCCTCATCAACCCACGGGCAGTCAGGAACATCTCAGGGCAAGCATCGGTGGCCTCCAGGAAGTCCAGAGCTTGGAGAAGGGGAGCATCAGTTCTTACATCTGTGAGAACGACTTGCAGCTGTGCACTTAGGAGGGAGCTGGTGAGACTAAGGGCACACTCAGAGGCCTGGGGCACGTGGATTTGACATGACAAACAGTGCTGGGGGCTTCGAGGAGCCTTTAGATCATCAAAATAAAAAGCCAAGGGACACGGTGTATTCTTATCTTCAGCTACTAAGTCTGGCTCCCAGATAGCAAGGGACACTTGGAAGGCTTTTGATCAAAATTTCGTGTTTGGAAGGTTTCCTACTGGAGGTGGGGGAAGGGTAAGTAAAAGCTATGCCCTGTTAAAATTTAGATAGGGAAAGGCACATCTCTGCCTGAAAATGCAGTTACTGGAAGAGCAGAGAAAGGGTTATTAACAATACAAATTTATGGTGCATCTTGATAAAGGGTAGAGAAATACAAGATCTATAATAAATAAAGAGGAGGAAGTTCACAAGCTAATTAAGAGACAGAAAAATTGTGCATTTAGCTATTGGCTATTTTAAACATGAAAACACATCTTCAAAAATACTGCCCTCACAAAAGACCAAAGTTGAAGACTGAATCTTGAAAATAATGGCTAAGGGAAGCAACAGATGACAATGTGTCAATATGATTATGCTTTTGTTTTTGATGGGAGAGATGCCTGTGCACTGTAGTATGCTACTTCTCTTGCTCTTCCTGAGGACTGAAACCATTAAGTGGAGCCTTTGTTCAGTGCTTTACCTGTGGCACAGTGCTGGGCACTGTGAATGGACAGAAGTAGATGGCACTTCATGACAGCTTTGGAGATAGATGGAGCAGGGTGTCACTGTCCTTTATCAGCTGACTGATCTTGAACAAGTCACTTAACTGCTCTTAGGCTCAGCTTCCTCATATGTAAAATGCACAACTACATATGTGTATGTATGTACGTATACACATATATGCACATATGTATACATACACACATATACATATACACATACATACACATATGTGTGTATATATACATATATAAATAATTAATTGTACTGACTATTTCTTGAGAGCTCACTATGAACCAGGCACTAAATCTTGGATACCATTAGCTCTTAGGTTCTTGAAACAACCCAACAGAAAAAACACAATCTCTGAGATTGTAATCAACGGACATAGGATAATCAACTAGAAAGTTGCATCATCTGGATTTAAACCCAGGACTCAATTCCAAATTTGAATGCCAGCTCTACTGCTTTGTCCTGTGAACTAAGGCATGTCTTCCCCATATGGCATCAGTAAGTGGGAGGCCCACTGTGGAGGTTTCCATGTGTTTAGGTCACTTCGTAGATGGACACAGAGCGATGATTACAGGACACGAGGGCTGCATGATGATAAAACAGGGAGTTGGCCAGTTACCCACCACCGTTGTGACCTGGCAGCTCTTGGCTCCTCTGGGCTGCTTCCTTGGCGGGGATATTGGCAGTAGCCTCAGTGCTGATCAGGGGACTGCTGAGGATGGCAGGTAAAGCACATAGCAGAGAGCCCAGCACAGGGCAGGCTTTCGACACAGAGCAGCTGTCACAATTCTCAGCGATGGTGATGGTATATGCCATGGTCTTCATCCAATTGCCAGCACTCCTGTCCTGGGAGCACAGGCTGAGGTCAGAGGAAGCCTAGCATGTGCAGTTATCCACCACAAAGGAAGATTGACTAGGACTCAAGTGCCAGCTACCTATCTCCGAGGCTCTGGAAGCCTCTTGTGCAATAAAAGGTTGAAAAATATCCTCCAAATCCCTGTGACAGTGCACTCAGAAGCTCCCAACTTGCAAAAACACCCCAGTCTCTGTTGTAGGGCAGGAACATTGTGAGAAGCAAACCACACTAACCATGTTGTTTTTCCTTGTTTTGTTCACACTCAGCTTGCTGGCTGGAAAGCACCAGGTGCCCTTTCCAGCTCTCAGAAAACACAGTAAATAAAGATGGTGGCAATATGGTGGGGACTAGAACTTGAGAGCAGACAGAGAGACACCAGGGACCCACCTCAGCTGGGCCTCTGGTCACCCTGAACCTGACCTGTCCAGGGCACCATCATTCCTCATCTTCTCCCCATTGAGAAGGGCCCTCTCTTGGGCTCCTCGACTCTGTATTACAGTTTCTTTCTCTACCCTTCTGCTCAGCAGTTGGATTCTTCCTGCCAGCGCTGCACCTTCCCCCCAGCTGCTGGACTCGGTTTCTTGCTTCACTCGTCCATGTTCTTTTGCCGGAAACTTTGACACAAGATTGGCTCTTCAATTCTCTCTTCTGCAGTGAAAGCATCTCTAGCCCCAAGGTCTCAAATGAGCTCTAGATCTTTTATCTGCAACTTCATCTAGATACTTTTTAAAGGTAGAAATCACACAAATAAAACCATCAAAAGATGCCCGAAGCTGTGAGCTGGAGGAGTAAGGAAGCTCCCTCTGCCCAGCCCTGATTAGAGAGATCCAAAGGTGATCACGTCCCCCATGCCTGTGCTCAGGCGAGGGGCCAGGTGAGCTCAAAGGATGGAGGGGCAAAGAAAGAGGGAGTGAGGCTGAGCCAGGTGCTGGGGACTCGTGCTCTCAGCACCTTCTGCTGGCCAGTGCCCTGGCACCTTGCCACCGGTCCCTGTCCTCCTCCTTGACAGAGGGCAGCAGCGTGAGGGCACCCTGGATGCTTTGGGCTGTGGAGTCTACACTGGGATGAAGGCTGTTCCTCCAAACTTGTAAATCATGGCAGCCCACACTCACCCTCCCCTGACCTGTGTTTATCACTCTCACTCATGTGGCAGGTCTTGCCCTTTTCCAGAGGCCTGACTCTCACTCTCTTATTTCCTTCTCCATCAAACTGGCAATGATGCCAGCACCCACACATCTCTGTTTTATAGAGAAGGACAGAAAGCTGAGCATTGACCACGTGCCTGGGGTTGTGTATACCATTTCTGCTTTAACAAGTACCTTGTCTTAGTTGGCTCGAGCTGCCCTGACAAAATAATAAAGACTGGGTGGCTTAAAGAGCAGAAATGTATCTTCTCCTAGCCTAGAGGCTGCAAACCCATAATTGGGGTACCAATGTGGTCATGTTCTCGGCAAGGGCTCTTTTCCTGGCTATTGATGGCCAGTTTCTCAGGGACTTTCCCCACTGCAGGGGCATGCAAAGGAGCCCTCCCTCTCTCTTCTTCTTCTTCTAAGGCCACTAATCCCATCACAGGTTTCACCCTTAGGATCTCATCTAGTAATTACCTCCCCAAGGCCTCATCACCACATGTCATCACATTGGGGCTTCATCATATGAATTAGGGTGGCAGGGGACCCAAGTATTCAGTTCTTAACATTCTGCCCTTACCCTCCAAATTCATGTCCTTCTCATGTGCAGAATGCATTCATTCCATTCCAACAACCCCTGAAGTCTTAATTAACTCAGACTTCTAATCCAAGTCCAATGTCCAAAGTCTTATCTCAATATTCAAATCAGACCTGAGTGAGGTTGGAGGCATGGTTCTTCTCTAGCTGGGAGCCTGTGAAGCCAGACACACCATGTGACCCCAAGCACAGTCAGGGCACAGGTGTAAATGAGACGTTCCCATTCCAAACGGCAGAAATGTGAAGGAGAAGGGGCTACAGGTTCCAGGCAAGTCCAACTTAGTAAGACAAACCCCACTGGAGCCTGAAGTTTGAGAAAACCTATCTAGGTCACTGTCTTCTTTGTAGGCCTACCTGTAAGGCTTCCATCAGAGGTCACCCACCTGTTGGAACCGAAGGTTTGGCCTTCATGATCTCTGAATCACCTTAGGGTCTTTCCTCCCCTTCCTTGAAGAATAGTGCACGTTTGCAGCCAGATAGCTTGATGGTCTGGTCCTGTAGGATCTAAGAAGTCCTACAGCCACCCTTCATTCCAGCCCAGTTGCTCTGTTCCTGCTAGTTAAAAGTGGCGGTGTCCCCGCACTCCTGGCTCCCATAGAGACGGCCGGTCACCTCCACAAGTCACACCTGGCATCTCAAATAGTTGTTCAGGCTCACACTTAGCTCACACCTCAGAACACGCTTTCTCATTTTTTGCAATATGGATAGCCTAAGAATTTCCTAAATGCCCACCTCCTGGTTCCTTTTTGGTTAACAATTCCTTCTTCAGTTTATTCTTTCCTCTTGCACTCTACTCTAAGCAGTCAGGAGGAACTAAGCCAGTCCTATGACACTTGGGTTAGAAATTTCCTCCACTAACCAACAACGTCATCAGTCAAAGGTCCATGGAACAGGAGAACACAGTTCAGCTAAATTCGTTGCCACTGTATAATTAGGAGTGCCCTCCTTCCAGTTTCCAGTAACGCATTCCTCATTTCCCTCTGAGACCTAAGACAGTATCCCTTTATGTATTCTCTAAGAAAAGAGATGCTTTCTCTGAAGCTCTCCTCTTGTCTTTCTGAGCCCTCACCAGAACTGTCTTCAGTGTCTGTAAATCTAGCACCTCAAACTCTCCCAGGCTCTACCCACTGTCTGGTTCCACAGCTGCACCCACATTTTTAGGTATTTGTAAGAGTACTACCCCACTTCCTGGGGCCAAAATATGCATTAGTTTGCCCAGGTGTCCATAGCACAGTACCACAGACTTGGTGACTGAACTAACAGAAACTCATTTTCTCACAGCCTGAAAGCTGGAGGTCTGAGATCAGACTGTCAGCTTGTGGGGGCTCTCTTCCTGGCTTGCAGGCACCCCCTCTCCTGTGCTCACATGGCCTTTCCTTAGGTGTGCATGTGGAGAGGGAGGTCTCTCTCTTCCTCTTCTTCTTAGGCCGTCAATCCCAACAGGAGGGTCCCACCTTCATGACTTCATCTAATTCTAATTACTCACCAAAGGCCCCACCTCACACTGGGGGTTTGTGCTCCAACTTATGAATTTTGGAGAGATATGAGCATTCAGTCCAAAACAGTCCTTTATAGAACTGCTGGGTAAGGGTCATAGTCACCTTATTTGCAGATGAAGAAATTCAAGTTCAGAGAGATGAAGTGGGTGGGATTGGGCTTTGGATCCAGGACTCGACAGTGAATCCCAGGTCTGCCATTCCCCCTGAAGCTGATGAATGAGTGAATGGAGGGAGGGTTTATTGTTCCTTCATTACTGGTGTCATCAAGGCCTCTGGCCTGGGCCCTCCCACCCTGATCTGCCCTCTACACCAGGACCTGGCTAAAGTTCTGGAACATTACTCAGTGTCTGCTGAGTCTAACCAGTCTTCACTTACTGCCCCTGAATATAGTCACATCTTGAGGGCTGAGCTGGCCCAAATGCCCCCATGGGTCCTTCAGCTCCTTGAAATTTTCTGAGTGATAGATTATTGGGTGCCATCCCCAGATAGAACACAGCCAATCTACACAGGGCAGCTGAGTCATGTCATTCTCTTTCCTCTCGGCCCCACTGTCACCAAAGCCTTCCCCAGGGCAGAGCTCAGCGCAGGCACCCCTGAGTCCCAGGCCCAGCCCAGGCCAGCCCTCTATCAAGGTGCTGGACAAGCATGATCCAAGTATGGTGGGCCTGTGACTGCCACACATGTGACTTTTTTAGGGTGGTCCCATGACACTGTCCCTCCATACAGCTGGAGAGGTGAGGCTCAGGGCACTGAGGGCACGTGCAGCCCACCACCAGTGGGTGCCGAGTGAAGGAAGGATGTGCCTGACTTGGAATACGTGCAGCAGGCTTGCTGGCTGTGCCCTGGGAAATGGCGGGTCATAGGGCCTTGGGATGCTCATTCTGAAGCTGCAAGAGCAGACTGAGACTCCAGATGAAGAAGGGAAAGAGAGTCAAGGCAGCACCGCAGCAAGGAGCCAGATGCAGATCCCCTGGCTCTTCTCCAGCTCCTACTACTTACCAGCCATACCCCTTGAACAAGGGACCTGAATTTTCCATGCCTTGGAAATGGGGTGACAGTAGGACCTACTACAGGGGGTTGTTATGGGGAAGGAATGAAACCATGCATGCCAGACATCTGACATCTGGGAGATGCACATCTGTCTGCACTGACCATGACCATCACTCTCAGTATGGCTGTTCCACAGATGTCTGGGGCCATGGACACATCGGACACAAGGCTTTTCTTCTGCAAGAATAAGTCTTGGTCTGGATTACACTTAAGTGTCACTTCATAGCTGCTTTTTACTTTGTTGGAGAAGAAAATATCAGCTCTCAGCCAAAGGAACAGTGCAGGATCTAGTCTTTTCTTCTAAATCAGTGGTCCTCACAGGTAGCAGTTTTGAAGTCACTCTTCCTACAGGTCATGACAACAGATTTGGCTGTCAGGTTCACAAAGCAGTCCACACCCCACCCCCCCAATATTAAGAAACTGACAATCTATTTCAACTGAGAAACGAGGAGGCAGAGAGTGTGTGTGGGTGTTCAGCACTGACAAGTGTGGGCCTGGACCGGCTGTGAAGTTTGGTAGGGGAGTTCCTGGCATCCCAGGCCACTGTCTCTTCTGCCCATGATGTCAGTGGAAGCTGGAAAGCTAGACTCTACAGAACAGCATATTCAAGAGAATTTATTTTTGCACTTACTTAAAAAGTACTGAACCAGAGGACAAGCAGTGTTCCAGCTGAGCTCAGGGAAAGAGTGAGAGGCCATAGAGCTAGACCTTGGGTGATGTGGCACACTGAATTTTCCAAATATGGCCACAACACTGTCTCCCCCCTCACTCATCCACTTGCAAAGTGACTTTGACGCTCCCCTTGTTAAGTGACAGGAGTCGTGTCTCATCCCCATGTGCCAGAGACCTGTGACAGCCTCCACTGATAGAGCACACTACAAATGCCACTCATGATTCAAGGCATGAAGGTGCCATACGCTCACTCCCAGAACCCAGCCGCTTTGCTGCAAGGAAGCCCAAGCCCGCCCAAATGCATAGACCATGGAGAAGCCACTCTGGTGCTTGATGATCAGCCCAGCTGCCAGCATCAACTGCCAAACCTGGGATTGGGGGTGCCTGCAGGTGGCTCTGGCCCCGCCAGCACTGCACCACCCACCCCTGCCCAGCCTCATAGATTTAGCTGAGGCCTCAGACCCCAGACTGAGGTCTGAGTAGAGATAGACTCCTGGGTGTGCCCTGCCCAAGGTCCTGACCCACAGAACAGGAATAAGCATATCAAAGCAATTATCTTTCTACACCAGGGAGTTTTGGGGGTGATTTGCTCTGCAGCCAGAGTAACAGGGGCAGATTCACTTTGACCTCTCATGAGATTTCTCAGCCCAGACCACAGCTATACAATGAGAGTGCTGACATTGCTATCGTTTAGGTATAAAGATCTCACATATGAGCTTCATACATACACACACACACACACACACACACCGGATTCGTGATAAACAAGTGTGGGATGGAAAGATGAAAACACATTCCAACAGGCTTTTTCGGAAAACGTTACAGAAACATTGGAAACATGTATGACTGAAGGCTAACCAGGCATCCAAATAAATGAGAAGAATTCTGTCAGGAAAGATGCCAAGATCTGAACTTCAATATAGTTTTACTGGAAATATCAAGAGTTCGAGATAACCTAATACAACCAAGTCAAAAAGCAGGGTCATAAAAACCGAGAAGGTGGGGTATTTAGAAGCTAGAAGGCCCCATCCTCATGCCCAGGCTGGACTGGAAATTGGGGTGAAAGGGTTTCCCCCAGAGGATGCATTTTTCTGACAGCCCACGGAATCCAATCCACGTAAGTCTGAGTTTCTCAGAGATAGATAGGTGGCTTTATGGGAACAGAGAAAGGGAGGAAAAAAAGAGACGGAAGATGAAAGTTAACAAGGCTGTGAGGACATAAAAGCATTTAAATTGCTTTCCCAAAATGCTGCTTCCAACCAGGCAGCTTCTTTCCCTCTGAGAAGGCACTGCTCAGCTAGTTTAGAGGACTTGGTGGGTCCTTTTGTCACTGTCAGTGGACAGGATGCTCAGGCGACCTTCTCCCTAAGGGTCTCTCTCAGCCTTGTTGGCTGTTGGGCGTAAGTTTAGGTTAGACATACTCCTCAAGGAGTATGTCATTACCAGGATGGGGGAGGGGAAGAGGCAGACAGGCAGGGACCCCACAGCAGGAGCAGATGGCCTCTGTTGTGGGTCTACACTGAAGGGAGGGTTCCAGTGTGATCCAATCACTTCAATCTACCATCTCCTGCTAGGAACTGGGAGGATTTTCTGATTTCTTATTGTCCTTTTATGGGCTTCAGGATTGGGCTGGGGAGAGAAGCATGGAGGACCGCCAACAGCCATGCCTAGAGGGAATGGGTGACAGGCCCCTGACTGCATATGGCTTGTCATTTCTTCCTTGGAGGGCAGAGAATGACACGGTTTTTGGAGGTAAAGGCTGTGCCTTTGTAGAGATGTGAGGAAAAATATTCTTTCATTGGGGTCAGTTCCTAATAGTCACCCCTGCTCATGGGGAAGGAAATATAATCTTCGAGGATTTCCAGTTTTCCCCAAGGCTATGGTCCTTCAGGGTCAATGTCTTCATAATCGCCCACTGAGGTTCATGCAGAGCCCAAGGGCACTTTCAAGGGCATTTGAAAGACCAGAATTTCTTAGTCCTTGATATAGTAGAGTCTAGCTTAACAAGAAAATTCAAATACTTTGTATATGAGATCTCACTGTAGTGACCTCTTGAAGAGTTTAAGATGATCTGAGTAAGGGTATCTCACCTTGGGGTTGTGCCACAATTGTCAGAGGCTCCCATGCATTGTTCTTTGCCCAATCCCAAAAGGCACTATGCCCTCAGTGTCCCCTAAGATATCACTCTGCAGGATGTTAGTAGGTCTGACATGGGCAAAGAAAGGGAACAATAGGCTTCATGACTAGTCTAGGATACTCTTGAACCTTCACTATGCTAATAAGCTAAATCTAATTTAGCTAAAAGAAATTTAATTTTCTTTTGATAAGAACACTTAACACGGGATATACCCTCTTGACAAATTTTTAAGTATCCAGTCAGAATTGCATACAACATGGTATTGATGACCATAGGTACGAGGTTATACAGCAGATGTCCAGAATGAAGTCACCCTGCTTACTGGGAACTTCATCGTTGGGCGTAAGTTTAGGTTAGACAAGATGAGTAAGTGCTAATAAGATAAGTTTTACTGCAGCAGTACATTTAGTGGGCCTGGGCTCTTTTGAAAATGAAGAAAGGAATCTAATGATTTGGGAAAACAATGAGTTGCCAAGATCATATCAACATAACCAAGGGTCAGAGCCAGGCCTGGGACCCAGGGCTTCAGACACCTGACTCAGGCTCTAGAGACACAACTAGTTTATACACCAGTGGTTCTCAACCAGGGATAATTGTGCTCTCCCAGGAGACACGGGGAACATTCCTGGCTATCACAACTGGGGTACAACATGCTACTGGGATCTGGTGGGTAAAAACCAGCAGTGTGGGGCACCTGGGTGGCACAGTCAGTTGAACATCTGACCCTTTTTCGGCTCAGATCATGATCTCAGGGTCATGAGATCGAGCCCTGCGTCAGGCTCCACACTCAAGTTGGTTTAACACTCTCTGTCCCTATCCTTCTGCCCCTTCCCATGCACCCCTGAAATAAATAAATAAAAAAAAAAAAAGAAAGAAAGAAACCAGGAGTGCTGCTCAATACCTCACCGTCAGGAATTCTTTGGCCTGAAGAATATGAAGGCTGCAAAGCCTTGGTTGGTATGGCAGGTGGTAGGCATTCCATGTCAGTCTGTCCCTGTCCCACAGGCCACTGTGGTAGAATGGATGCAGATGCTGGCCGTGGGCAGGCTGCACACTAGCTGCCACTCAGCACCGCACTCCTCTCCCTCTTGGCTCTGAGACCCAAGCAGCTGTGGGAACGGAGCTTGGACCAGCTCCTGGGAGGCAGGGGGCCAGCTGCCACTTTCTGCGGGTTTGCTTTGGGGAGCAAGGAGGTGGAGGGGTGATGAAGAGTGTGTTTGGTGGACAGAATGATCCAGAAGCACTTGGAGATTTGCAGCTAACACTGAAAGGTACTATTTCGACTTCCGTGATCTGAGAAGGTGATTGGTGCCAAAGTGGGCAGGCTGAGGCTGGCTTTTAGAAGGCTGCTGAACTCTCCAGCCAAGAGTGAGTGCTCCCGTCCTAAAGCATCAGGGACATTGGGCCACTGGAACCATCTGTCTGGCCTCCAGTTTGCTGTGAAAGCAAAGATGGATCTGTGGCATTCTGGTAAGCAGACAGCAGTGGGCCCTGATGCTGCCCAGGGAAGGCCAGCAAGCAGCTGTCCCACCTCCTGGCTTCCTCTCATGGCCCCCTCCCGGCAGACTGCCCGTCATGGTTCTGAAGCTCTGACAATGTGTGCGCACATTCTGGTGGCTGGACGCCTCTGCTGTTCTGACTGTAACCCACCCCCAGGCCGACTGGGGACCTCCCACGTGGCTGCCATGTGTCCCCAGGGGGGATGTGTCCTACTCTTGGTCACGCCCATGTCTCCCCTCAACAGGGTGCTACCCCTACCTCTCCCAGAGCTCTGCTGGGCTGTCAGCAGGCACACATCCACGTGAGCTCGCACTTGTAGGCCAAACAGCACACACAAACCCAAGGCCCTTCTTTTCCCTACTGACCTGACCCAAGACTGTCAAACTTATAACTCAGTCTCTTCTTCCTCTCTCAAAAGGACAGCTAGGAGAGCCATGCCTGCACCTGCCTCCCCAGGGAACAGCCACGGGCCTGCACTTGTGCAGGTATAAGCACGTGCTCTTGTGCAATCTGTGGCCATGCCTCCCTGCCACCTGGACACCTGCCAGCTCCGAAAGCCACTGTCCCCTGGACCCGCCTTGTACATCTCAAGGGCAAGCCACTCCCCCCACCCCCAAAACCAAGGTGATGAGGCCAAACAGAGGCACGGGAACTTTCTCCCAGTGCCACGGCCCACTCCGTGACTGTGGTCTTCACCTTGGAGGGAAAGACAGTATCTACATGGACTTTCTG
>CM053610.1:41592606-41774886 GCA_028646535.1 Procyon lotor
CCTTAGTGGGGGCTGCATTCACATGTGGGATGTGTTACCCTTGGGGCAAGGATGAGAGGCTGCTGAGAGGGAACTGCATAAGAGAGCAGGTTGGAGACCCAGCAGGAGAGTGAGTGCAGGGGGCTGAGGCAGCCCATGTGCCCTGGGCGGGGGAGGGCGGGGGAGGGCGGGGGGGGGGGGGGGGGGGGGGGGGGGGGGGGGGGGGGGGGGGGGGGGGGGCGTGTACTAGGTGCTCAGTGGGGGGCCTCTTAGACGGGCTCACCCTAGCTCACCTACATGGGGTAGGCTCAGCAGTGAAACAGGCAGGTGGGGGTCGGAGGGGGGCCCGTAAGGCAGGGAGGCCTGTGGACAGGCTGGCAGCTGCAGCAGGACATGGCCCCTCCTCCATCTTCCTGCCAGGAGCCCTATTCAGGCTTTTAGAATCCACTTGCAAAACAGCTCCCTCCTGAAATTTTGATGAGCACTTTCGCAGGAGTTTTTTCCCCCTCCCGTGCCCTGCCCTTTCACATGTCTGCATGGTTTTCGGCCTCTGTCCTTGCTGCTTTGACCTCCCCCGACAAAGAACCACGAGGGCACAAACCTCATCACAGTCACCCTGGTCCCAGAGCCCAATGTGGATGGAGCCCCTAGAGCCCCCCAAGCTGAGCATGGAGCCAGCCTGCACTTGGTAAGTGGCCACAGGCCCAGTGTGGGGCTGCTCCCATGGCCGGGGGGGTGGGGGGTGGGTGCAGGCTCAGGCAGGGCCAAGTCTCACGTAAAAGTCCTCAGAGGAGCTTGGATGAGGAACGGGGACCAAACCGGACCTCTGGGGAGCACTCACATGCGCAGGCAAGCAGCCCTTCTCCCGAGGCAAGCCATCACAGAGAGGAGACAGAGTGAGCTGGGTTTAATATGGCAAGATGAGGGGGGTTGAAATGCTGAGGCTTCAGTTCCTTACAGATTCTTCTGGACTCAGCACCTGAGAAGCTGTAGCAATGCATGACCCTATGCCTTTGACACCTCATTCCGATGCCATAATCTTTTCACTGGAGTAGGAAGGCCCTGTTAGCTCAGTAGAATTTATAGCATCGCATTCCTTTCCTTAAAATTGCTTTGGAGGAGATTAGGCCAAAAGGCAGATAGATGGGCAGAGATAGGAAACCAGAATGGCCCACTTGCTCTAGGATGTCTGATTTGTGCTACGGTTTGGTCCTGTTATGACTCTGTCTCACATCTGGATTTCCCATGGGTCTCTGGCTCACTTTCTGTAAAGCCTCTATAGAACTACCAATATTATTAGGTTAAACAAAATTTGGATGAGACCTTTGTAAAATTTGGCATCCTTCTGAAAGATTTCTGGAATGGAACAAGGAAGATGAAACGCTTTATTATTTACTCAGGTATGCCAAACTCATGTCCTTTCTGGATTTTTTTTTTTTTTTTTTTTTAGCAAATCAGATGGCTAGAAATCACTTCATCTGCCTTGATAGGCCGCAGTGGGATGGTCAGTTATGTTTGGAAAGAGCTCATGCTTCATCACGGGGACATGCAGGATTTCTGAGGCTCAGTTATGAGTCAAAGCTGTTATTTCCATTAGCATTTCCTGGGGGCGACAGCATCCCAGGCCTGGCCAGCAGCCTACCGGCTCTGCAGGAGGATTAGAATTTCCTTCCTGATTTGTGTGCTTTTTAGGACACACTGCTTCCAGGAAATGCGGGAGCACGGCTCACCTGGTGCGCACCCTCAGAGATACGGGTACAGAAGGGGTCCTATCCTGTCTCTGCCTTGCTTGGAGCAGCACAGGCCCCTGCCAGGAAGCAGGGATAGGAGCCCAGATTGGGGTTTTCATCAGTGCCTGGCCTTCAGTTGGCAAAAGCTCCTAACTTTCTCTAAGGAGCCATCATCATGAGGCCACGTGTGGCTATTATTATCACATTAAAATGATTAGAAAAGGAAATTTGGAAGAAGCTGAGGTGTCAGAATCCAGGTAACTCAGTACTACTCATCCACCTGCCTACCACTCTGCTCTCGCCTGAATGACCAGTCTCATCTTGGAGGAAAATGGATTACCTCCCAGACCAAATTACACGGCTGGCTGTCCAAACAGATAGTTCTGGAGAGGGGCCATGCATCCGCTTCCCCCGGGGCAGGAGAGTCTCAGCAGGGGAGAATGTGGGAACAGTTTAGGAAGAAGCACTTCACGCAAAAGGGCAGGAAAAGTTATCCGTGCATGGTGGGTTCGTGTATCTTCTATGACTTAACTCTGGGCACTGTTTTCTATTGTGGATGTGGAGGCTGAGATGGAAGGGGTCTGTGGAGAAAGAAGGCCCTCAGCCCCATGCCAGCTGTGTCCTGGAGCAGCTGACTCAGAAAACAGCCCCACCGCATGAATCCCACAGCATGGGCCTCCCAGCACACACTGCCGACGTGGAGGAAGGAAGTCAGTCAAAGCCCCCAGCCCCACACAGGTCGTTCCTGGGATGGATGTTAGCTCCTACTTCCCCTCCTACACACAAGTGTTTTCTTGTCATCAGCAAAGAGGAATAAGCTTCTCCTTGTTTAGAATAGAGACTTCTCCGCAAAGAGTGTCCTTAAGCTGTAGCCAATGGAGCAGGGGTCTCCTCTTCCAGCCATTTTTCCCACAGGTCTGTCCTCCCATCTTCCCAATGGCGGTCGGCCTCTGGGCTTGCACGGTGCCCCCTATGTGGCATGATCAGAACAGTCCACACAGCCCCGCCGGGCTGTCTGTGCAAAGGTGTGTCTCCTCTAGATGGCCTTGTTCAGCTCTGGGCCCGGTGTGCTGTGCCAGGCCTCACAGCACAGCAGCTCCCCAAGTAGTTTATTGTCAATGGTTGAAAAAATAAATGAATGACCCAAGGGCAACTGCACTCAAGGTGGACGGTGTCTCCCCAGATTTGTAAGCAGGAAAAGGGTGAGTTCTGGAGCCTCACACTGATAAGGTATTTTCCACGGATTTCTTGTGGAGATCCAGCAAAGCTCTGGAAAAAATGATCTTACGGATAAAGTGTGACTTGGTGGGAGTCTGTTGGAAACACAAAGCTGAGTCCACAGCTCCTATTCTTGGAGCTGGAAAGGACTTTGCAGAACTCCCTTTCAAATCCTCTATTAACTGAGGAATTAAGACATCCCAAAGGAAGCTCATTTTGTTTTTGTGGTAAGGTTCCCCAGGCTCCCCGAGGGGAGATGCCATTAACCCGTTAGACACAGCCCTTCCATGACAGAGGAAACAGGAAGACTCCTATGTATGAGAGTGTGGATCTGCCTTTCCTAACTAGAAGACAGCTCTGGTGTTTGCTTGTTGCCAGCAAGGGCTCAGCTACAATAACCACCTGACATGGGAGCCTCTAATACTACAATCATTACCATCAAGTAGCAGGATAATTCTCATATGTGCCCATGCGTTCATTTTGCTGCTTGCACTTCCGGAAAATGCTTTGAAAACCCTTGTTGTCTCTGCTTGGATGCTCCATGGAAACACAAATGAGGCTGTCTATAGTCACGTGGACAAGTGCCCGGCCCCAAACTTCACACATAAATAACTGCAGGAGGCCGTTCCGATGTGCTTCTGAGTAAAGTCACAGGTCACTCCTGATCTGCTCCCTGAGCCTCTGGAACAAGGAGCAAATAAAACAAACTGCTCAGAGCTTTAGGATGCTTTGAATGTTACATGCATCTGGTAGCTCGGGAGACTGCCACTAAGTGTGCAGGAAGTTCTGGGACCGTAGCTTTCGAGAGTTGGGGCCACCAGAAAACACAGCTCCTGATTTCCACTTCTTTGCCATTCTGTGAGGTAATCATTTGTGCTCTCTACTTTCCAGGCACAAGGTAACATTTTCTTTTCTGGCCCCCTCACAATTGGGTGGGGCCATGCATCTAGATTGGAGCAATGAGCTGTGGGAAAATTTGTGAGCAAATGTGATGCGTGTCACTTCTGGGCTGAAACATTTAATTGCTTTTGGGAAACCTTCCATGTGTCTCTTTCCCTCTTTCAGCAGTCAGCTGTGGGGGGGGGGGGGCAGGTCCATCCGTCTGATTCCTGAGATGGGGGGACCTGGATTAGTGACTCCAGCCAAATGGCTAAGCAGACAAGCTTTACATGAGAAATGATCTACTATTTAGGCTGCTCCTATTTTGGATTTGTTCCATTACATGATAGATACAAAGACAGACTGTATAATGGCCAGATCAGGAAGGGAAGTGGTAAAGTGATAGCCAGTCATAGTAGATGTACTGTTTCTGAAATAGATAAGAAACATGTTCTCTCTTCTGGCTCTACAGTATGTATTTTCACAAAAATTCACTAAGTTCTTTTTTAAAACTTAGAGTTGTCTTAACTTTTTCTTTATACCTTGGGTAAATTTTGACATAGGCAAATATACCACAGTCAGGGTAACATGCATTCCCATCACCCCTAAATGGGTGCTCATGCCCCTCTGTAGTCCTTTGGTTGCATAGCCCCTGACTCCAGGAATCCAGGACCTGCTGCTTCCTGTCATTATAGATTCATTTGCATTTTCTGAAATTTTACAAAAATGAAATATCCCATATGTGTTTTTTTCCTTCTCTGGCTTCTTTAATGATCTTATGATTCATTTATATCACTGTGTGTATCAGTAGCTCATTTCTTTTTCTTGCTGATTTAGTATTACATTGTATGGTTGTGCCCGGCTGTTCATCTATTCAGTAGTTGATTGACATTCAGGTTGATTCCAGTTTGGAGTTGTTACAAATAAAGCTGCTATGAATGCTCATGTAGAAGTCTTTGTAAAAGTCTATGTTTCCATTTCTTCTGGGTAAATATCTAGGGGTAGAATGGCTGGGTACCATTTTATATTTCCAATAGCAGTAGCTGAGAGTTCTCTATTTAATACTTGAAATACCCAGCCTCTCTCTACCTTCCTCACTGAACATGGACACACACACACACACACACACATACACACACACACACACATACACATTAAGGAGTAAGTTTCTACATAAACATAAACATGAGTCTTGTAGGAAAAATTTTAGCCTTGGCATCATTACAGAATAACTTTCTTTTCTCTATGGCCAAGTCAGTTACATTATCTCCCTTTCTCTATTTTTAATGTAATATAATTATTCACTTCCTATACTTAAAGAGAGTCCATACTGCTCCACATTGCCTTCATCTCTGAGACCTACTTGGTAGGTACCTACTTGTACCACTGTCTGCTTCCCCCAGTGGACCCACTGATCTTTCTAAAAGCATATATTAGATCCTATCACTCTCTAGTTTGAAATCACTCAGTACTGCATTTCCATTAGGATCCAGGCTTTTGCTGTGGTTCATGAGGTTCCTTGGAGAGCCTACTGATCTCCTGTACCTCTGTTACTCCCATTCACCTGGTTCTTGTCACATTAGTCTTTCCAGCCTTCTTCAAATGTGCCACACTGCTGTCCTCAGGGGTCTGGCCCTTGCAGTCTCCCAGGCTAGAACACACTCTTCTCCCTGGCGTGGCTGCTTCCTTTCTTCCTTTTAGGCCTCTGTCTAAAACACCATACTCTTCCCCTGCTGTCCTGCTTACTTTTTTCCATTTTTCTTAAAAGATCTGAAAGGATATTTGTTAACTCTTTGCTTACATGTTTGTCTTTTTCCCCACAAGTCAATGCCACAAGTGCAAAGACCTTGTTTGACTTGTTCACTGGATCCTGATGCGAAGAAACACACCTGACACGCAGTACTCACCAAACAGTTCTGGGATAAATAAATGTCTAGGGTGCTCAGAGCCCCACTGGATGAGGACTGTTTTGTGATCTTCCTTTGTTTATCTAGATTTTAAAGAGTCTTTAGTTGGAGACTTTAGCACTCCCTTATTAGTAATTGACAGATCTAGCAGGCAGAAAATCAGTAAGGACATAGTTGAACTCAACCCCACCTTCTGTTGACTAGATTCAGTTCACATCTATAGACTATTTCACCCAACAACAGCAGAATACACATATTTTTTAAGCTCACATGGAACATTCACTAAGATAGATCACATTCTGGGCCACAAAACACACCTGAACAAACTTAAAAATCATACAATGTCTGCTGTCAGATCACAATAAAATTAAACCAGAAATTAATAACAGAAAGATAACTGGAAAATCCCCAAATATTTGGAGATTAAGCAACACACTTCTAAATAACACATGGGTCAAAGAAGAAAAATGGCAAGAGAAATTTAAAAATATTGTGATTAAATAAAAATTAAAGTACAACTTATTAAAACTTGTGGGATTTAGTGAAAGCAGGGCTTGGAGAGAAGTTTATAACACTGAGTACATACATTAGAAAAGAAGATCTAAAATCAATAATCTAAGCTTCCACCTTAGGAAATTTGAAAAAGAAGAACAAACTGAATTCAAAGTAAGCAGAAGAAAAGAATAAAAAAATTAGAACAGATATCAGTGAAACTGAAAACAGGAAATTGATAAGCCTCTGGCTGAGCAAACTACAAAAAAAAAAAGAGAAGACACAAAATACTAATGTCAGAAATGAAAGAGGGGACATCACCACAGATCCTGTGGACATTACAAAATAATAAAGAAATATTATGAATAATTTTATGCTTACAAACTTGATAAGCTAGATGAAATGAACCAATTCCCTAAAAGACACAATCTGCCAAAACTTACCCAAGAAAAAAACAGATGATCCGAATAGGCCTGTCTCTATTAAAGAAAGTGAATCAATCATTAACCTTCCAAAACAGAAAGCATAAGCCCAGATGTATTCATTGGTGAATTCTGCCAATTTAAAGAAGAACTATAACAAATCACTACCATTTCTTTCTCACTGCCATTTCTTTCAGAGGAAAGATGGAATAGGAATATTTTCCATTCTCCAAGGTCAGCATTATCCTAATAAGAAAACCAGATTTAAAAATTACAAGAAAACTATAAGCCAATATTTCTTATGATCATAAATGCAAAAATTCTCAAAATATTAGTAAATAGAATCTAACAAGGTATAAAAAGAATTATATATTAAGACCAAGTGGGATTTATCCCAGGTATACAAGCCTGGTTCAACATTAAAAAATCAATTAACACAAACCATCACATCAACAGGCTAAAGAAGAAAAATGCCATGATCATATCAACAGATGTAGAAAAAACATTTGAGAAAATCCAATACTTACTGTGACTAAAACTCTTAGAGAACTAGGACTAAAGGTGAAATTACTCAACCTGAAAAAAAAAAAACATTTACCAAAAACCCTACAGTTAACATTATACCTTATGCTTACAAACTTGATAAGCGAGATGAAATGAACTAATTTCCTAAAAGACACAATCTGCCAAATGGAGAGAAGCTAGAAGCTTTTCTGTTAAGATTAGGAAAAAGGCAAAGGTGTCTCGCCTCTCTTACCTTTCTTGCCACGGCATGTTGGAAGTCCAAGCTAATGCAGTAAGATAAGACAAGGAAATGAGAGGTATACAGATAGAGAAGGAAGTAATAAAACTGTCTTTGTTCATGGATGACATGATTGTCTGCATGGAAAAATGGAAAAATTCACAAAAAAACTTCTTGAACTAAGAAGCATTATAGCCAGTTTTCAGGATCCAAAGTTAATTCCTTTCCTATATACCAGCAACAAATAACTGAAATTTGGAAAAAAGACAGTCTCTTCAATAAATGGTGCTGGAAAAATTGGACAGCTATATATAGAAGAATGAAACTCGAGCATTCACTTACATCATACAAAAAGATAAACTCAGAATGGATTAAAGACCAGGAATCCATTTTGGATTATTTGATTAGGAGTGCCCGATGGTGATATTTTGTGTGTCCCTGTTGGCACATTGTACCATGGATGATCACTATCTTTTTTACCACTAAAAATAGAGTCATAGGGCCTTTAAATCTGTCAGCTTAAAGAACCAATTCCAAAAACCACAGAACTAACTCAGAAAACTCATATTGAAGATTCTGCTCCTTACCATTCTGCTCCTTACCTTACCATTCTTGGTACCAAACTCTGTCATTCAGAGTTCGTCAAAGAAATAGAATCAAAGGAATTGATTCATGTGATTGTGGGGGCTGGAATGTCTGCATTCTGTTGAGCAGACCAGTAGAGTTGATGGTGCAGCCTTGAGGCAGAATGTCTTCTTCCCCAGGAAACCTCCATATTTGCTCCTAAAAGCCCTCAACTAAATAGATGAGGCCCACCTGCATCATGGAGGACAACCTCCTTCATTAAAGTCAAATGATTGTAGATGTTAACCACATCCACAAATACCTTCACAGCAGCATTGTGCTGTATCTGACCTATCAAATGGCTACTAGAGCCTAGCCAGAATGACAGCTGAAAGTAACCATAATGGTTGATATCAGTGAAAAACTTTTAACTGAGTAGGTGAACCATTACTAAAAATTTCCAAGGGTAGTATTACTTAAGTATTATTTAAGTGGCCAAGGCTGGTGTTTTATTTTTCAAGATTTCACAATGAATATGATGATACCAGCTATTTCTTATTTACAGCTCCACACAAAGTCATCACTGAATGATTTGGGAAGTAGGGGTTAAGCTTATTATGTGAAGCTACAAGTAAAGTAAAATGCAACCTGTTGGGGGATGGGACATAAATCACTTCAAATTTTTTGATTATTGTGCAACTTGGTAACAAATCAGTACTTAGGAAGTAATGAGGAGGAAGCCATAACTTTCCAGGGCTTCCAGAAAAGGAGGGTGTTGCCATTTGTTTCCATGCCAGTCAAGCAATTTAAACCCCTCAATACCTCAGAGAGACCCGGCTTCAGATAATTATATTAGAAAAATACATAATTTTGGAGGGATGTCCAAAGGGTTACTTGAGGGATGCAATGAAAGTGTCCATTTCTCAGCCTTCTTGTTCCCCAGTTGGAGCCCCTGGGCTCCCTCAGCACTCTCTGTTTCCCTGAGCTAAGCTTTCAGGATTCTCCAAGCTGGAGGTGAATGTACATAAGGCAGAAAGTGAACACTCAAGAGTCTTCTCTCAGGAAAAGGCACCTTGCCTCTTGGCAAGAGGTCACTAAGAGAAGATGCAGAGACTCTCATGCAAGAGGGCCCCAGGTTCACAGACTTAGCACTAGAAGGGAACTTCGATGTCATCGGAGCCAAATGGACCCACCAACCCCCACCAACCCAGCAGTCTTGTCTGCAACATTTCTAAAGAGGGATCACTCAGGTTCTGCTAAGAGGCCTGCTAAGGGACAGGAAACTTACTGTAGAGCAAAGAAGCCGATTGTATGACTCAACTGACCTGTTGCTAAAAACCCTACCTTCTTTTTGAGTCACAATCTAGAGTCCACACACTTTCATACATATAAATATGCACACACATATACACATATGCATACACACAATCCCATGCATATAAACACACCCATGCGTACACACATACACACATGCACGCACTCACATACATAAATACACATACTGTGGAGCAGACCCGCTGGTGTGGTTCTGCCACCTCACTGTCCATTTTCTCTTCTAAATATAATCCCTCTGATATTGTAAGTCACCCTCCCAAAGATGATTTTTAAATAGTTTATTTTTTAGAACAGTTTTGGCTCACAGCAGAATCAAACATGAGGTACGAAGATTTCACATGTACCCCCACCCCTACACATGCACAGGCTCCTCAGTTATCAGCATCCCTCCCAGATGGTGCACTCATTACAACTGATGAACCTACATGGACACATCATAGTCATCCCAAGTCCATAGTTTCCACTAAGGTTCACTCCTGGTGTTGTACATTCTCTGGGTTTGAACAAATGTATAGGCATGTATCCACCACTATAATACACAGAATAGTTTCACTGCCTTAAAAATCCTCCGTGCTCCGCCCACTCATCCCTCCTCCCACCAACCTATGGCAACCCCTGAATCTTCTACTGTCTCCATGGTTTTTGCCTTTGTTCAGAATGTCATCTAGTTGGAATCATATACTGTGTAACCTTTTTAGACTGGCTTTTTCCACTTAGTAATATACATTTAAGTTTCCTCTGTGTCATTCCTTGGCTTGATAGCTCATTTTAGAATATTTCATTGTATGGATGTATCACAGTTTATTTATCCATTCACCGACCAAGGGATTCTTGGTTACTTCCAAGTTTTGGCAATTACAAACGAAGCAGCTGGAAATAGCATGGGCAGATTTTGTGTGGACATAAGTTTTGGCTCATCTGGGTAAATACCAAAGGGTATGACTGCTGGATCATATGGTAAGAACACATTTACTTTGGTAAACTGTGAAAACTGTCTTTCAAAGTGGCTGTGCCATTGTGTGTGTGTGCGTGTGTGTGTTCATCTTCAGTTGATGAACACTTGGCTTGCTTCCATAATTTGGCTATTGTAAATAATGCACTGAGTAACGTATAGAATTGTTGAATACTATACTGCACACCTGAAACTAATATAGCACTATGTTAACTATACTGGAGTTAAAAGTAAAAACAATTTTAAAAAAAATTAAAAAAAACAAAACAAAGTGGGCTGTGCCATTTTACATTCCCACCAAGCCATGAATGAGAGCTTCTTTACTCCAGATCCTCGCCAGCATCTTGTGTCATCAGTGTTTGGATACTTGCTGTTTTAATAGGTGTGTGGTGGTATCACATTGTCACTTTAACTTGCAATTCCATGACGACATAGGATGTTGAGCATCTCTTCATATATTTATTTGCCTTCTGTATATTTCCTTTGGTGAGGTGGTTGGAACCTTCGACCACTTTTTAATCAGGTTACTTGTTTTTCTATGTTGATTTTTAAGAGTTCCTTATATATTTTGGATCATAGTCCTTTATTGTATTTTTCTTTTGTACATATTTTCTCCCAGTTTGTGGCTTATCTTCTCATTCTCTTCACAGTGTCTTTTGCAGAACAGAAGCTTTTAATTTTAAGGAAGTCCAACTTCTCAACTGTTCCTGCACAAAACATGCTTTTGGCGTAGTATCTAAAAAGTCATCCCCAAACCAAAGGTCATCTCGATTTTCTCCTATGTTATCTTTTAGTTTATAGTTTTGTGTTTTACATTGAAATCTATAATAACTTTTGAGTTAATTTTTCTTGGAGCATAAGGCTGTGTCTGGATTCTTTTTTTTTTTTTTTTCTGGTACACGGATGTCCTCTTGTTCCAGCATCATCTGTTGAAAAGATCATCTTTTCTCCATTGTACTGCCTTTGCTACTTTGTCAAAGATCAGTTGACTATATATGTGTAGGTCTATTTTTGGGCTCTGTATTCTGTTCCACTGATCTTTTTGTCTATTCTTTTCCCAGCAATTTATCTTGATTACTGTAGCTTTATAGTAAGTCTTGACATTGATAATATCAATCTTCCAACTTTTTTCTTCTTCAATATTGTGTAAGCTATTCTGGATCTTTTGATTCTCTATATAAACTTTAGGATCAGTTTGTCAATATGCACAAGATATTGGAATATGCACTGGAATATTGATCAGGATTGTATTGAATCAATATGTGAAGTTGGGAAGAATTGATATCTCAAGCATATTATTTTCCTGTTTGTGAACATGGATAAATCTCCATTTATTTTGTTCTTCTTTGATTCATCCATCAGAATTTTGTAGTTTTCCTCATAGACCTTGTATATATTTTGTTAGACTTATACATAAGTATTTCATTTTGGGGGGTGCTACTCTAAATGGTATGGTGTTTTTATTTTATTTTTTTATTTTTTATTATGTTATGTTAGTTACCATACACTACATCATTCGTTTTTGATGTAGTGTTCCAAGATTCATTGTTTACATATAACACCCAGTGTTCCATGCAATACGTGCCCTCCTTAATACCCATCATAAGCCAACTCAGCTCCCCAACCCCCTCCCCTCTAAAACCCTCAGTTTGTTTCTCGGAGTCCACAGTCTCTCATGCTTCATCTCCTGCTCTGATTTTCCCCAGCTCACTTTTCTTTTCCTTCTCCTAATGTCCCCCATGTTATTCCTTACATTCCACAAGTAAATGAAACGATATGATAATTGAATTTTTCTACTTGATTTATTTCACTCAGCATAATCTCCTCCAGTTGCATCCATGTTGATGCAAAATTTGGGTATTCATCCTTTCTGTGGCTAAGTAATATTGCATTGTATATTTGGACCACATCTTCTTTATCCATTCATCTGTTGAAAGGCATCTCAGCTCTTTCCACAGTTTGGCTATTGTAGACATTGCTGCTGTGAACATTGGGGTGCATATGGCCCTTCTTTTCACTACATCTGTGTCTTTGGGGTAAATACCCAGTATTGCAATTGCTGGGTCATAACTCTATTTTTAATTTTTTAAGGAATCTCCACACTGTTTTCCAAAGTGGTTGCACTAACTTGCATTCCCACCAACAGTGTAAGAGTGTTCCCCTTTCTCTACATCCTCTCCAACATTTGTTGTTTCTTGCCTTGTTAATTTTTCCCATTCTAACTGGTGTAAGGTGGTATCCGAATATGGTTTTGATTTGAATTTCCCTGATTGCCAATGATGATGAACATTTTTTTTATGTGTCTGCTAGCCATTTGTATGTCTTCATTGGAGAAGTGTCTGTTCATGTCTTCTGCCCATTTTTTTTCTACTTGATTATCTGTTTTTTGGGTGCTGAGTTTGAGAACTTCTTTATAGTTCTTGGTTATCAGCCCTTTGTCTGTAGTGTCATTTGCGACTATCTTCTCCCTTTCTGTGGTTTGCCTCTTTGTTTTGTTGACTGTTTCCTTTGCTGTGCAGAAGCTTTTCATCTTCATGAAGTATCAAAGTTCATTTTCACTTTTGTTTCCCTTGCTTTTGGAGACGTGTCTTGAAAGAAGCTACTGTGGCCAATGTCAAAGAAGTTACTGCCTATGTTCTCCTCTAGGATTTTGATGGATTCCTGTATTTAATCCATTTTGCCAAGTCTTCTTTGCCAATAGAAGCAGACTACCCAGTCCTACCTGACCAGGTAAGCCCTCCTTTCATGGAGGAGCTCACTATAGCCTTCCCTCAGGTAGTTGCCTTATAAGATACTGTTGATCCTCAGGACTGACCTCTACCTCCTCTCTTTGCTTCTAGAACTAGAACTAGACTTAAGTATGAGAGGACCTCAAAGGGTGAGGTGCAAAGTGTGACCCATGAAGAAGTCTGATGGAGCTGCATGACTTTTCCAAATTTTCCAGAAACAAATCTGGGGACTATGAGTGGGAATGGACATAAAGAGTGTGGGATAATGGTGAAAGAAACAAAGTTAGAGTTGTCTTTATTCATGTGGGCCAATGAACAGAGATTCTGGATTTAATGCTGTGGCTCACGGGATTGGAAAGGGATCCAACTGGATGGTTGGTTAGCTGGCTAAAACATGGACCAAAAGATAGAAAACAGTAACTTAGGTTGAACTGTTGCCTGCCTTGATATTGACATTGACAAATGTCCCCAAAAGCTTTGGGAGATTGGAGTATTGAGTGGATGTGTCACGGAAGATCTGCTCACCTGTCCCAGAATAACACACTCTGTCTCTCTCATGTCCACTGTGAGAAACATACTTGTTTGTGAGAAGAGCTTCAGAATCCTTAAAGCTCTCTGTGGTCATGCTTCCACACTGACCAAACCTTACAGTGAGAAGTGTGGTGCAGAATTAGGAAGCCTAAACACAAAAGGAGGATGTGGATCCTGAGCCGACAGGAGCCAAATGGAGGCACTTAATTGCCCAAACCAAGAAGATCATGGCTGCCATGATGGATGGCAGAGTCCAATCAGCTGTCAGACACTGTGGCACTCAGTAGTGAATCAGGGCATCCCAGCAGAAGAGCAGCTGGGCATTCTACTAAATCCTGACTTAATCTGTAAGCAGAAGAGTTCTAGGTCTAGTGAACAGAAGTCTAACTAGGATCAAGACTTTTCTATCAATTCCCAGATTGAGGATTTAGAGACCCAGAACTCCTTCAATGAAGGGCAAGCTGGGTCCTCTTGAGCAAGGACCCCACTACATTGTCAACAATTTATACTGTGAATCTTTCTCCCAGTTCTCCCCAAAAGGACCTTTTTACCAGGCTAACTGCACATTGGGGAAAAGGACATAATCAGACCTGTCAGGAGCTCCTGAATGTTGTCCCTGAACTAACACTGGCTCCAGGAGACTCCAAATATCACCATGTCCCCCAGTGAGAGTGGGGATTATGGAGATCAGGTGACAAATGGAGTTTTAGTTCAAGTCTGTCTCACAGGGAGTACCCGTTAGCCCTTAAACCAATCCTGTGGTTATTTCCCCAGCTCTGGTATGCACAATAGGAATACACATACTTGGCAGCTGGCAGAATCCATCCTCATGTTCGTTCCCTGAACTGTGGAGTGAAGATTACTGTGGTGGCAAGGGCCAAGTCACTAGAACTGCCTCTACCCAGTAAAATAGTAAACCTAAAGCAATACCACATTGCTGGAGATACTGCAGAGATTAACACTATCATCAAGGACTGAAAGGATGCAGGGGTGGTGATTCCCACCACATCCCCATTTAACTCTCCTATTTGGCCCGTGCTGAAGACAGCTGGAATTTGCAAAATGATGGCAGATTACTGTAAGTTTAACCAGGTATTAACTCTAATTGTAGCTGCTATACCAGATGTTGTTTTCTTTCTTGAGCAAATTAACACATAGTCTGGTAGCTGGTATGTGGCTATTGACCATGCAAATGCTTGTTTCTCCATACCTGTTCATAAAGACCAGCAGACCATTTGCTTTCAACAGGCAAGGCTGGCAATAGACCTTCACTGTCTTACTTCTGGAGTATAGCAGCTCTCTGTCCCTATGTCATAATTTAGCCCACAGGGACCTTGATCTCCTTTCCCTTCCACAAGACATCATACTTATCAATTACATAGTTTGATACTATGCTAATTGGAACGATTAAGCACTAGGCTTATTGGATACTAGACTTATTGGCAAAACATTTGCACATCAGAGGATGCAAAATAAATCCAACAGAAATTCTGTGGCCTTCTACCTCAGTGAAATGTCTAGGGGTTCAGTGGTGCAGGGAATGCTTGAGAAAGCCTTTCTATGGTCAAGGATAAGTTGTTGCATCTGGCCTTTCCCACAACAGAAAAAGAGGCACCATGCCTAGCATGCATCTTTGGATTTGTAGGCAATTCATTCCCCATTTGGGTGTGCTTTCCAACCCATTTACTGAGTGAACTGACTGAGCTAGGTCTGAGTGGGGCCTGGAATAAGAGAAGGTTCTGCAAGAGGTCCAGATTGCCGTGCAAGGAGGTGTCAAGGAGGTCTGGGAAAGTGGCGAATGGAGAGACCTAAATGAATGGGCAAAAATGTAGGATAAAATTGTGTCCTCCATGAATTCTTACTAAAGGCTGCCCTTAGCAGCGAGGGTTTTAATGACCCATTCTGTGGATATCAGTCATGCTCTTTTCCCAGCCAGTCCTGCCAGGTGGCTATTGTTATAGGGTGGAGGTTATGTATGACTTTAGTATGGTGGACTTCCACTCACCAGGGAGTGGTTATGGGAGCACTCATTCTGCCAGCAGCAGAGACCAACACTGAGCCCCCGATATGTCACCGTTCTCTGGGGTGAGCAGCCAGCTACCTGGTGGCAGGTTGACAAATGGGCAGCATTTTGTTCTCACTGAAAGAGATACTTATTCTGAATGTGGATTTGCCTTCCCTGCACGCAATGCTTCTGCCAAAACTACTATCTGTGGACTTACAGAATGCCTTATCCATCACTGAGGTATTCCACACAGTATTGCTTCTCGTCAAGGATCTCACATCACAGCTAAAGAAGTATAGCAATGGGCCCATGCTCAGGGAATTCACTGATCTTACCATGTTCCTTACTATCTGAAAGCAGCTGGCTGAACAGAATGGTCTTTGGGAGACCCAGTTACAATAACAGCTGGGTGGCAACACCTTGCAGGGTTGGGGGCAAGGTTCTCTACGAGGATGGATGTGCTCCCAATCAGCACTCAGTTTATGGTGCAGTTTCTCCTATAGCCAAGATTACTGTGTCCAGGAACCAACGTGTGGGAATGGGAAAGGCACCATGTGCTGTTATACCCAGAGACCCACTAGCAGAATTTTTTATCTTGGTCTCCATTACTTTATGCTCAATACATTGGCCTAGAGATCTTAGTTTCAAAAGTAGGAATGCTTCCACCAGGAGACACAACAGCAATTCTATTGAATTGGAAATTAAGATGGCCACCCAACAATTTTGGACTCCTCATGACTGGATAAACAAGCAAAGAAAGTAGTTGGCCGGAGTGACTGATCCTGATTGTAACTATTTAAGTCAGAGGCTGGGTTTAGTTTAGGGGAAATTGGGCTGTACTCTACAGTGGAGGTGAGGAGGAGCCTGGACATAGCATGTTCCTCAGGGAATCTCTTACTACTACCATGCTCCGTGCTGAAGGTCAATGGAAAGCTACAACAACCCAATTCAGTCTGTACTACTAGTAGCCCAGACCCTTCAGGAATGAATATTTGGGTTACCCTACCAGGTAAAGAACCACAGCTTGCTGAGGTACTTGCTGAAGGCAAAGAGAATATGGAGTGGGTAGTGGAAGAGGGCATGAATACCAGCTATGACTAGGTACAGAAACAAGGATTATAACTGATTTTGTTATGAATATGTTTGTTTGTATATAATCTCTTTTTCTTCCCTCTCTTATCCCCTTATGATATAATATAAGTTGTACTGACTTCATATCATAGTACTTAAATATTTTTAACTTTACATCACAGTATTTAAGTTATGGGATATCAAGAAGAAGAGTGAATATCCCCTAAGGACTTTAACCCTCTTCTGGAGAAAGGGTTAGTGCATTTTCAGTTGTATACAGCATTTTCAGTTGTATACAGCATTAGACAGAACCATGACTTCACTGTTGTCTTTATTTGGAGATTAAGTATAATTTATGGGGATGGCTATGAGTACCAAGTTGACAAAGGGTAGATTGTAAGGGTTAGTTCTATGTGTCAACTTGGTTGGCTATGATGCCCGGTGTTTAGTGAAGTACTAGTATAAATGGTGCTATGAAAGTATGTAGTAGACATGATTAACTTCTATACTGAGTTGATTTTAAATAAAGGAGATTACTTAGAGTATGTGCCTGGATATGTAGGTGGGCCTCATGTAGTCAGTTGAAGGCCTTTAGAGCAATCTGAGATTTCCTGGGGAAGAAAAATTTCTGCTTCAAGACTACAGCATCAATTCTTGCCTGAGTTTTCAGTCTCCTGGCCTTCCTCACAGATGGGCTTGCCAACCTCCACATTCATCATGGGAGCCAATTCCTAAAATAAATATTTGTGTCTATATTTTGTATTGGTTCTGTTCCTCTGGAGAGTTCTGACTGATACAACGAATAATTAATGTTTTAATAGCAGAAGATATTATTCCTATTTTAATATTAAGCAAACTGGAGTCTAAATGATTTGTCTAAGGCTATACAAAGTGAAGGAGAGAACCAAGAATCAAAAGAAAGTTGATGTAATCCAGTAAATCTAGTCATGACTGCTGGTTCGTACAAAGAGATTAGAAAGCAATAATGTTTTCATTAAATTGACCGATTAGTTTTACTTGACATGGACAGAAAGAGTGTGAATCCACCAAAAAGATTAATGGACTTCATTTTCATGCTATATGCAGATGTATCTTGTAATTCACTAAGACATGGCCTGAAGGGGCACCTGGGTGGCTCAGTCGTTAAGCGTCTGCCTTCAGCTCGGGTCATGATCCCTGGGTCCTGGGATCGAGCCCCGCATCGGGCTCTCTGCTCAGCATGAAGCCTGCTTCTCCCTCTCCCACTCCCTCTGCTTGTGTTCCGTCTATCGCTGTGTTTCTCTCTGTCAAATAAATAAATTCTTAAAAAAAAAAAAAAAGACATGGCCTGAAATTACTAAGTGCATAAAATAACAGGTAAACAAAAATCAAGTCTACCCCATGAGTGACTTCACCCAGAGGGAAAAGATGGGATAAAGTCATATGATCTCAAGGAGCTGGTATAATACCCTCACCTCTGCCACCCACTGCCTGGGTGGGGAGCACCAACAAAACAAAATAAAACCGCAGAAAACAAAATGATGACATCAGCACTCTGTTCTTGTCATTGCCTTCAGTTATGTGACAAGATGGACGAGCACTCACAAGTTCTCTAGAACATTAGAAATGCCCCATCAAGCTGACATTGTCTTATGAGAAGGATAGCCTTGGGGTCTACTCTGCAAGTGTCACCACCTGGTGTGGTTTATGGGGTGCGTGTATATGTTTTTCTTTTTAACTTATTCCATTAGTTGAGTTTTTCCCTGGGTGGGGAAGACTAGAAAAAGTTCCTTGTCTTTATGAGCAGTGTGAAGCTACATCATGAGAAAGAAGGTAGTAACAGCGAAAGAACTTTGTAGAACAGAATCCAAACTTGCTATGGGAATCCAGTGTGCTCCGTGGCTCTCGGGCACTCGCACACCTACAATCCACATCATCAACCTTGCTACAACAGTCATCTCTTGGTTGTCCAGGAGGGCTGGGTCATGTGTCACTAGTGTGTAAAATTGCCCAGCAATCTTGATGTGTTACAGTGGGATCTGCCCTCTGGGGAGAATCACAGAACCCTGTGTGTCATTACAAGTAATCATAAATTCTTCTCCATTGCTAGTTTATTACTATTTTAAAAATGAGTTTTGGTTTAACGCTCTGCTGTCAAAACGTGACTTCTGACTAAAATAGTTCTTCTGAGCCTAAACCCGTTGTTTAGGCTAAATATCAGGTCGAAAACTGACACCTTAAAAAACCACTTTATAGCTATGTTTCTCAGTGGAGGCAGGAAAAAGAAACCAGAAAGTGGAACCGCCAGTGGGAGAAGAGATGAATAAATCCCATTTTGCTAAGAGATTACACCAATCAGTTTGGGTTCATTTTTGAGTAGCCCACATCTCTCCATTTGGCCATGTTAAGTAATCTTTTCTCTAAAACTGCAAAATCAAATGCCTTTTTAATATTTTATTAGAAGCCTCAGGAATCTAAGTTTTATATCTGTATCCATCTCCTAATTCTTATGGGATCTGGCCTTCCACTAACTATCAAATGCTTCATAATGATTTCTAGTATTTTTGTTCTAAATACTAGGCTGAGCACTTGTGAGATTAACTGATTTACTCCTCCCCAAAACTCAAGGTGATAGGTGCCATTGTCCTCATTTTAGAGGTAAGGAAACAGAGACACAGGAAGGTGAAGGAACTTGTTCAACCTCACAGGGTGGGTGGATAAATGATTTACACCTGGCAGGCGCACCCCAGACCCAGCCTCTATGCTCATTAATCAGTCTGCACCTTCTTTCATCCAGACCATACCCTGAACTCTCCGTGGCAGGAGCCCCTGGGATCCCAACAGGAGAAGCTGGCCAACAGAGGCAGAGGAGAGGAAAGTGACACCTGCCTGAGCACCAAGGGGTCTGGCTTTCTTCCCAGTGAGGACTAGCTGCATGGCCTCGGGCAGGACACCTGGCTGCCTGGACTTCCGTGTCTACATCTGTGCCTGGACTTCCGTGTCTACATCTGTGCATCTACCAAGCAGCCAGCTGAAAGTGAATTAGACTGAACCTCAGTTCAGAACAGAAGCTGGCAGTTTCTATGGGAGAGCTGGGAGGAATGGGCTGGCCCTAGGGTGCCTTCCTGGGAGAGAGTCAACCCCTGCAGAAGGACAGAAGGTCTCTGGCTGCCTCTGAGCTCTCCACTGTCCTGTCCCGCCTGGAGATCTGTGCTCTGACGGGCATGAGGAAGAGGCTCTGTCGCTGTCATCAGGGACGTGACACTCCAGCAGCATGCTCCCTTCCAAAAATAAGTTGCCTACAAAACTTCAGAATGGCTTTGTTTTGACAGCTGGGATTCGTTCGTGCTTTCAGGATGGGTTCATTTTCAGCCTAAAAATTACTCATAAGCTAAATGCCAGCTTTCCTCATCCCACAGAAGGCAGCTCAACCACAGGGAGGAGAGGAGTCCTGAAGTCGCCCTGAAGTCGTCGGGGTTCCTAGTGGCCCACAGCAGTCAGAAAGGGACCCACTGCCCAGCCAGAGTGCCAACACCAGTGCCAAGGGCGATCAGAGCTGCCCAACAGGGGCATTCCCTGAAGGAAGCACAGACCAACTGAGTGGCAGACTCCTAACTCATTTGTGGGGCACAAGGGGTTCCCAAAGCCCATGAAGATGTGCCACATGGGTCTGTGGGGCCAATCATGCTTCACAAGTCACCCGCTTCTGCTGTGGTCACACCGGAAACACCGCACTCCTTGGAGGCTCTCTGCAGGTTTGGGCCTGACCTGCAAGCAAGCCAGGGCAACTCCCCCTGCAAGAGCTCAGTGTGAGGACCAGGCCTACAGTGGAATTCAGATCTGGTGAGGTCAGCCCAGCCCATCCCCACCCCTGATTAATGTCATCTGACGTAGCAGGACATCTCTGCAGCTCTGGTTTGCTTGGTGGAGCTCATGCAGCTAGCCCGTGACAGCAGGAGGATGTCTGCCTGTCTCAAAATTGAGGACACACTGGCAGCAACTGAGATGTGAGTACAGAGCTTACAGGAGCCTCCCTTCCAGTCTGCTTCCTAGAAATAGCACGAGTCAAGGCTTGCTTACTGCCGTGAGCCCAACTGGAGAGAAAATGATTCATAAACCAGTGATTCTTTGATTTAGAAAAAAACTGCGTTCTAAAGAGCTTCACCCTCAAGATTTCTATATATTGCACCTGCCTGGGTTTTCACTGAAGATACAGTCATAACCCTATATAACATATGCCTCGTTATGTTCTTAAACGAGTGGGATGTAGATAATACAGATCAAGTTCAAAGTTCATCTGCAAACACCCTTCCCATCATGTCCCCGCTAGAGGCCAGGCCCAGAGGCTGCTGCTATCGGCCATTCTGTCAGGTCTGCCCTTCCTCTCAGACCGGCTCCCCAAAGCCTTCATTATAAAGGTCACGTGGCTTTGATCACACGGCTCACTGCCCACTTGGGCTCTGGCAGGAGGTGAGCCCGGTGTGGAATCTAAGGCAGACATTCAGGTCACACTCCCTCCCCTCTGCTGGGCACACTCCCCAGCCTCCTGCCAGAGCTACCCCTGACCTCTCGCTGCTGGCCACCTAGACAAGCCAAAACCACCCGAGGCCCTGCCATCTCAGAGAGTAGAGAGGCCACCACAAGTCCGCACACTGGAGCCAAACAGCACAGACAGAGGGCGGGGCAATCAGAGTCCTTGTGCTGGCACCACTGCTGATGCTGTGTGACCCTTGGCAAACCTCTCAGCCTCTCTGAGTCTCAGGAGGATCATCAAAAAAGAGGAATTTAATGAAAAGATCTTCAGAGGCTCTTTCCAGTTCCAATATTCTATTATTCTGTAGACCTGAAACTATTTCATCCGTACACAGAAAGTTAACTTTCTTCTGGTCTATAAAGAATTTCTCATAAGTCATGGGCGTGAAAACTCATTGGCAACAGTTTTCCCAACTCCCTTTGGTCTACGAATATCACCAGATGCTTTCTAGAAGCAAGGCACTCTTCAGGGTCTGTTGATTAGGGCTCTGAGACTTTTTGGAAATCAGACTCAGCACACAACAACTACCATTTTCCCCAAATATACTGGCCCCTCCTGTATGCGATGCATGCTGATCTAGTCTATTCTATTTCATTCTGTGCACTCTAGTCAATCTAAAAAAAGGGTGGTCCAAATCTGTTGCACTGATTTGATGACTCATGAGTGGAACACTTTTGAACATGTGGTTTGAAAGATATGGCTGCAGCCAGTGGTCACAGGAAGGGTACACTGACACCAAGGAGAGTACTGGAAGGAACCAAGGCCCAGAGGGGCTCTGATAGAGTGACACATAATTCCTGAGCAAGAAGCACAGAGACAGTGAGGGGTCCAGAACTCAGAGGAGGGAAGGAACACAGCTAACCTCCTTTGATCAGACCTTCAATCCCACCTTCCTACCCAGCAACCAACAACTCAAACCACTCAGCACTGTGTGGCTGACCTCTAGGCCCTTCTAGAGCTGCCTTGGTACCTCCCACTTGCTCCTGGGCTCTTCACCCTTGGACCACATCCCTCAGCCTGGACAATCCTCTTACCTGTCAGGCAGAACTCTCCCAGGAAGCTTCCCTGTCCCCAGACCTGTCAGACTCTGTCCTAATTGCCTGAACACCAGCCTGCATCCCCATACTAGACTCAATGTCCCTCCAGGCTGGGGCAGAATCTTCTCTCACTACAGACTCCCTGGGCCCAGCATTCTACCTGGGCCACTTATATACTCCTTGTAATAAACAGGAGAGAGAGGGGTGAGTGAGTGACTTCTAACCAGATGGCGGGGGAACACTTCCTGACTTCAGGAGGGCCATGATCATCTACCTCCTTCCTCAGCATGTCACTGCTGCTGGTCACTGACCTTGACCTCTGTCCAGGGGCACAGTGATCTCTTTCTGATGACTCTCCCATGGAGTTGACCCTGAGGGATAAAGATAACTGACCTGTATCATCTGGTGCTGAGTGTTCATGAGGCCTCAAAAACAGAAAAGTCACGGATGGACATGACAGGTGGTATCTGATGGTTGTTTCAAGAGCAGAAATTGATTTAAGCATAAAGGGGTTAACTTAAATACTCCAGATCATCTTAAAATTCTTCCAAGATTTTCTTTCCACTCTGCAATCTGTGGGCACCAAAAGATGACTCCAAAAATTGTATCCAGTCCCTTCTTCAGAAACATTAGACCCAAGTCCTTGGATGGGAAGAACTCCAAAGATGCCCACTGGTGTACCTTCTGAAGACCTTCAGAGGAGGACCTTCATGATTTCCATATTCTGGGGTCTTTCTCATGCCTTGGGGTCTTCTCTTGCGCCCTGAAGTCCTCCCCACACCCGGGGTGCCTCTGCTATTTCCAACCTGCGAGATGGGGAAGGGGTCCATCCAGCCTAGAGTACCCTGCAGCTATACAACATACATCCTTCCCAGGTCTTCTTGGAGGGGGACCCTCTTCCATGCACAGCCACCCCCAGCAGATCTGTCCCCAAGGAGAACAGATCCCTGATCGGCCCAAATGACTCCAGATGCTGGAAGAGTCCCTAGTGCTGTCCAGGGCTCTAAGTGAATCCCTGGATCAGAAGTTCCCCTTCTCAGGCCTGTCCTCTGTGCACCCTCTGTTCTGTCCAGGCTTCCTCACTGTGGGCTCCAGGGCCGCGGCACAAGGGGTACAGCTCTGGAGTGGGCCCTGCTAGCAGGAGTGGGCAGCTTTCCAGGATGCTGGCAGTTGGGCCCCAGGGCAGCCCCTGCAGGCAGCCATAGGGCCAGAAAGATGGGCAGAAAGAGCCTCCGGGAGAGATGCTGGAGGCTGCACACTCCGGCCGAAGCCTTGGTCCTAGAGAGGGGCTCTGGCTCAGGATCCGATCTACGGAAAGAGTGCCCACCCTGTCAGTCCTTGAGTCTCTCTGGAGGCCTCACCCTAAAAGTGGGCCAAGCAGGGCCGATGTGCAAGGCCTGCCCTCAGGAGGCCTGAGAAGCCCAGTCCCCAAGGGTAGGACTAGCCGAGCGCCAGCCTCCCAGGGAACTCCACAGCAATCAGTGCACATGAGCCACATTTGGGGCCTCTTCATATCCTGCATGCTGGGATGCCTGGGAATAAATCTCCCGTGCTCCTAGGAGAGAATCACCCCTTCCACTACCTCAGGGGCCAGGAGCCCCATCAGTCATGGTCTTCTCTCTTACGCCCATGCTTGGAAGGGCCTGGATCGAATTTCAGAAGAGCTCGGCCCTGTGAAAACATTCAGGTGCTGTGGTATGGGTGTCTGTGGACAGCAGGGCTGGGAGCTCTGCCTTTTTCAGAGGAAAATTCATTAATAGAAACAACCTGGAGAATACTGCAAATTACTTTGAAAAATCCTTCCACTGGAATTAAACATGGGCATGTCCATGATGCGGTTGCCCAGAAACAGATTTGAAGCCAACTGCTGTGTTTTCAAAGTGGGTGAAATCTGTTCACCCACCCCGCTGTGGTCCCAGCGGGGGTGGGGCGCAGGAGGGCACAGCGCAGGGGCACCAAGGCCCGCCGGACCCGGGGGCACTCAGCTGGCTTGGAGCACACCGCCCTGGTTCGTGGGAACGGCTGCCCTCTTGGCGCTTCTGCTAGAGATGGCAACTGTGGATGGTTTGCACTTTACTATAAAGTAGGAGAAATCTGGCTGGGAACACAAAATGAAAAACCATCAACAGGTGGTTTTTTCCAGACCAGTGCTTTTTTTTGTTTATGCTTCGAGAGGCGAGAAGTGAAAACCACACATCACACTTGGAAGGATGATATACAGCATTTCTCCCCCAGGGTTAGACGTGGACGATTGCTGCCGTACCTACGAACACATGCTCGCTTCATCCCGCCAAGTCCATTTCACTTCCTCCTCGGGAGCAAGCATGGACAGCCCCCGGGCTGCGGGCCGTCAGTGCCCGGCCCTGAGCATGGCCGCTACTGGTGCTGGCCGGCCCGTGCATTTCTGCTGCCCACGTGAGGGGCACATGTCTGCTGTTTTCTTTCTGTGAGCAGGCCCTCCTTCCACGGTGCCTTTCATTAAGAGGGGCTCTCTGGGTGTCCCCTGGACTCAACTCATCCTTGGTGAATCAGGTAGGAGAACTGCTAGCAGAAAGTGAACTGCGAGATAAGACAAAATGTGTGCAAAGTGTCTAACAGGCTGGGAATGTTGAGAGCAGGCTTGGTGCCGGTTTTCCTTAGCAACACGCTTGAGAGGGCAAGACGGTGAGCAAGATTGCTTTCCTACAAGCCTGACTCTACTGTCATGAGCCCTCCTGATGCCAGCCCTATCTGTTTTGCAAACTCGAGAGAGGGAATTTTTGGGTAAAGAACCAGAATTGTTTACAGAACTATTATTGCCCTTCCCTTTCCAAGTCCATCCCCTGTTTAAGGCCTGGAGGATCTAGCCTTCCAGGAAGCATTTCCAAATGCGGGGGGGGGGAGGGGGGGGGGATTGCACCCCCCACATCTGCCTCCCGATGAGACCCAGTTATATCTCTGGACCAGGCTGCAAGGTAGAAGGGAGCAGACCAAGACCTAAGGGATTTGCAGACATGGACACAAACCTCAGAGCAACAATTTTGCTTCATGCCTGGGACCCTGCTGGTCTCAAGGGGGCTTGAGCTCTGTTGGCTGACAGCACAGCAGTAGTGGCTGTAACCAAGGCTTCTTTGCACCCCTGAGCGTGGGAATAATATTCCTGCAGACCGGATGAGACAGGCGGTGATGAGGCCTGAGCACCACCAATCCAGAGGCCTTGAAGAATCAGGTGTGCACAGCTCCGTGAGGCCTCTGGGCTCCCACCGAGCCCAGGAAGTGAGCTAGTGGACATGCCTCCAGGGCACGCTGGGCATGTGGCCTGGGCAGTCAGCGCTGGTTTTGGTACTATTCCTCAAGGGACAAGAGCGGCTGTCCTTGCCTTGAATACACCATCCTTGTTGCTTACCACAACTCTGGCTAGCATACTCACATCAGAAGACTGGTTTCAGGGGCACCAGGGGGTCTCAGTTTTTAAGCATCTGCCTTCAACTCAGGTCATGATCCCAGGGTCCTGGGGTGGAGCCCCACATCGGGCTCTCTGCTCCGAGGGGAGCCTGCTTCCCCTTCTCCTGCTGCTCACCCTACTGTGCGTGCTCTCTCTCTCTGTCAAATAATTAAATAAGATCTTTTTTTTTTAAGATTTTATTTATTTACTTGACACAGAGAGAGATCACTAGTGGGCAGAGAGGCAGGCAGAGAGAGAGGGGGAAGCAGGCTCCCTGCTGAGCAGACAGCCTGATGTGGGGCTTGATCCCAGGACTCTGAGATCATGACCTGAACTGAAGGCAGAGGCTCCAACCCACTGACCACCCAGTTGCCCCTTAAATAAAATCTTAAAAAAAAAAAAAAAGACTGGTTTTACATAGAAATGTTTTAAAAGATCCATAGCACATGGTAAAGCCAAGAGGTAATGAGAATACATTGTTCATAGAGCAAGGCAATGAAGAGAGTAGCTTCCCAGCTGGAGATGCGGGTCTGCACTTCTGGGACATTAGTGGGCAGTGCAGGGGCCCCTCAGCACTGCGGATGTCTCCCTGGGTTTTAAAGACTGAATGTGAAAAATGGTGAAACACCTCATCAACATTTTTCTCATACAGATTACACGTTGAAAGGATAATATTTTTAGATACTGGGTTTTATAGATTATACCATTAAAATGAATTTTACCTTTTAATTTTATTTTTAAAAGTATTTTAACTTTTTAAAAATGTGGCTACTAGAAGATTTTAAATTAGATAGGTAACTTGAATTATACTTTTATTGGGCAACGCTGATTTAGAAATCTGATTCTAATCTTGGCTAATCCAGTGTCTAGCTGGGTAGTAACAGAGGCAAGCTCATTGGACTTTTGCAAATAAGTCCAATTTCCTTAAAAGTTAAAGAATAGCTGAAAATGCTATCTACACCAACTATCAGTCCAGCATCCTCCTCTTGTTTCTCCTCAGAAAACAGGTCTGTCTTATGTGGTTGAACAGGTTGTAGACTGCACAAGGATGACACATTGAAGGGAAGGGAAGCTGTTCACACTGTACATAAGTAGATTTGTATATTTATTATTATAATATCCTGGTACCTGGCAATAAGTATATTGTTTTAATAAAATGAGTATATTACAGTGACTTTCCAACAGACAGAATTAAAGCATTCTGAGGAAATGATACTTTTTCTCTGATTTGCATAAAAGCTCTATCTGGCCTCAGGTCAGCCCTACCAGAAACTGAGGCCTGCCTGAATTCCTTTCCAAGGATAGCTGCTTTGCTGGTTGGGCCTCCATCTCTGTCAGAGGCCTGAGGCATCTGAGGGCAGGAACTTGGGGTCCTAATTCAAACCTTAATTTTATAAAATGTCATTGGTGTCTGGTGCCAAAGAGTTACAATAACCAGCTGGGCCACAGCCAGGTCTTGCCCAGGATGGGCCACTTACCTTCTCATTTTTCTTCTCATCTTGTTTGCATCCGGTGTTGGTGGGGCTGGACGATGACAGGCCGCTGACAGGCCCCCCTCCGGCCTCCCCGTTGAGGTTGGCGGCACTGACATTGGGAGGTGTGACGGCAGATGCTGCGGATGTAAGCGGAATGGCTGGTCGGGGGCACTGGGCCCCGATGACCGTCTGCATGGGGGGCTGGTGCACATGCTGCGGGGACACCACTGAGTGGGGCCTGAGGCTAGCGGTGGGCAGGCGGGATGGGGAGTTCTGAGTGCGCAGGGGTGACACGGTGGCCGTTGGTCGGTCCTGGGCCTGGGCTGAGGAGTGGACAGCTAGAGAGTAGGTTGGAGAGAGAGTAGGGATGCAAGGTTAGTCTGCCACTGCAATGCAATCGCCCCTGTCTCTTTCCTCGGCCTCCTCCTCCTGGGGCCCACAGCCTCTCTCTGCATCTCTCCATACCCAGCCGCACTCCATAGGGAGAGAGACTAAGGCCAGGCAACTGGGAAAACACATCCCATCTCCCCAAAGTCCTGCCACGGCACAAAACAGCACACCCTCAGGAGGAGTGAAAACATCTTTTCCAAGGTTGCCATGAGCACGGGGATATTCCCAGTTTCCCACGAAGCCTTCTAAACTGGTTTCCTCTGCTGCGATGAACTAATACACTCACAAGTTCTCTTATAACAGCCTTGTGAAAATGTTCATAAAAGTAAAGCCTGTGACAGAATCCTGAAGAAGCCCCAATATGCCCCGGGATTATTGGACTCCAGTCTCTGTAAGGTGATCACTGCCGGCAGCTTGATTCTGGTTGGTCTTGACCCCAGAACTGTAAACAGGTCCTCTGTTCACCCTTGGTATTATAGCCGGCCGAGCTCTGGCGAGTGCGGCGGCTTTAGCCAGTGACAGTCACAGGAGGAAGGCAGCTGCAGTCTTGAGGTGAGCTGTCACCCCTCTTACCGCGACCTGCCTTTGGCTGTTGCCTTGCCTGCACCCCAAAGCAACAGTTCCTGAGTTTACAGAACAGGAACCTCACAATGACGACTCTGCCCCCTACTGCCAGCAAAAATGCCTCCTAAGGGTAAGGGTCTAAGGCCTAATATTGGTAACGACCCACCATGTGAAAACATAAAGTTCCTTCTAAACACAGCACCGAATTAAAATGACTCTCGCCACAGTTTATGTTAGTGGTTTTGAAGAACTGTCTCCTTACTAATCATGGAAGAAACATACAGGGGACAGAGTGAGCCACACCAGAGGAACGGTGACTTGTGGCCTGGGCTGGTGACCCAAAGGGAGACGCAGATTGTGGCAGCCCCTGTCACTTCATGCCACGGGTTCCATGCAGCATCAGGCAACTCAGATGACATCGTTTTTGCATTGTCACCCAGAGAAAATTATACCTCACGCTGTCCTTATTTCCTACCACCAGAATTCGTGGCTTTCGTGGCTTTTGCAACATGAAAATAAATACGCGTGATAAAACAAAACGATATTCTCAGCAACCAAATATGCCTTGAATAGATAATCTACTCATAAATCCTCACAGCATTTCCCTGGCATGGGAAGTAACTTGGCACGACAAGCCAGAGCCCCTTCGCATGCAAGCCAGGCCTCTTGCCTCTGACAGCGCTGCGTGGGAAGAGCTGGTGAGATCTAATTATGCGATCCTGGGTTCTCTGTGACTCAGGGACTCTCACTGCGGCCTGTTTCTAGGAGGTGAAATAAGTAAAGGCTGATTTATGGTTTTGAAAGTATTCAGGGTTTGGGGTGGGTTTGAATCTTCACTGAATGTGGCCCCAAGTTTCAAAAGACCAGGTTAAGCAACTATGCAGATGGATGAAACCACTGGGGTCACTCGATCAGCCCGAGGTAACCCACGACTTGGACAGTGCTCCTGGGCCATTTGTCTGCCTCTCCCCAGCTGTCTGACCTCTCCTTCACCCCATCCCTCTGGCCCTGGAACAAGAATTGGTGGCTGGGCCAGGCAAGAGCCATCACTTGGGCTCGAGGGCCTGCAGCGGCTGCTCCAGATTCTTCCGCTGAGTCCCACACCGCTCCCCTCCACCTCTGGCTGGCTTCCACGTGCCTGCCACATCACCCTGCCAAACCCAATGCAGAAGAGGGGAGGGTGTTCCAGAAAGTTCTAAGCCTGCCTACCAGGCAATCTCTTTGACGTCTTTCCCTATTCTCTCCCTTGCTCCTCACCTCAGCCACTCCAGCCTCCTGGCTGTTCTCTCTCACCTCAGAGTGGCACATGTCGCCACCCCAGAGTCACATGTCACCTCGCCTAGTTCGTCACCTCAGACACTGCCCTCCCAGAGAGCCCTGTTTTACCAGCCCACTGAGCAATCCCGGCTCCTCTTGGCCCGCTTCAGTGTCCCTCTCCTCCCACAGCACTATCTGCTCTTACCCATCTTTAGGATACACTCTCCATCATGTATTGACTCTTCACTTCCTGTCTGCCCCCACTAAAAGGTGAGCTCCATGAGGGAGCTGTAGGGTTCACAGATATATTCCAAACAGATGGACTGCTGCTCAGCATGCAGCAGGTGCTTGATAAACTTCTTGAATGAATGAACAAGTCTTTGAGAAAAGGACACTTCAATTAAAATATCTCTTCAAATTTTACAGAATTGAGAAAGAAGAGCAGGACTCATCACACTGGCTGCTAGAAGAATATGGGATTCCACTGATCCCCAGGAGCACTTATCCTCGGGTTCACCCACCCTGGGCCACCCAACCTCGGACTGACCTGGACCTTGTTACTGTAGTCATCCTACTGGTTAAGGAATGCCAAAGCAACTCAGGCAGTCCAAGAAAATGCCATTACTCCAGAGTCTTTTTCCCCTTTGCCTCTCTTCTATGAACCTTTGGCGTGCTCCAGCAACTCTGGAGTGCTTAAAGCCCGTTGGCCCTCACTCAGTTCACTGCTATATCATCCCACACGTGCTTTATATAAAGAGTAGTTGAATGAACAATGACCTACCTTACCACCAATGTTGCCCTTTTCTTATTCTCAAGTTGATCACTTCCCATTTCATGGATGAAATGGAACATTGGCAGCTCCACAAACTTAAGGCCAGGATAGCCCCCTCTCAACTCATCCACATCCAGACCCACCCTGCCCTCCAATCTCAAGAATACAGGGTCCCAGGAGGTCTACCCCATCACGCTTATCTTGATTCTTTCTCCTGGCTCATCCCCTCCTTGCCTGTATTAAACTTCTCTGTTAACTTTCCTCCCGTTAATTTACTAAATAGCTCCCATTTCAAAAACAATCCGTTTTCTGGCCAGAACCTCCTTTTCCTGTTTTTCTTTATACCTAGTATTCTTGAAATAGTGTCTGCATTGGTTCTTTCTTACTTTTCACTCAGTTCTTTGAATGATCTGTATTTGCTTTCATGGCAGTTTTCATCTCTGCTCTGTGCTCCAGATACACTCCCTATACAGCTTTCTAGGGTCACTAATTTCCATCTTCAGCTGTGTCCAGGCTAGAGTTCATGTTATCTGTAGAGATTCTGTATTTAAATAAATATACTTTTCCCTTTTCGAAATTTCAAGTTGGTTTTTTTTCATATCCATCAGTTTCTGATTCATAGCTCTCCGTCTAATTTTTCCACTTTATGACACCCTGTTTTTTCTTACTTTATTGGGGGAAAGGGGAGAGTACATGTTATTCTTTTTTTTCCCTTTTAGAGGATCTTTTATTTTTATTTATTTTTTTAACTAGGCCCCATGCCCAATGTGGGGCTTGAACTCACGACCTCAGGATTAAGAGTCAGATGCTCTACTGAATGAGCCAGCCAGGTACCCCTAGAGGATCTTAAATGTATTGATAGCAAAGACTTTTTCAGATTTCTCTCTTATTTCTCTCCTATTTCTTCAGTTTATTGGTATTATTATTTATTGGCTTTTCTGCATTAGTGTTTCCCTTGTGCTTTGAGATTTCCATGTGCAAGCTCCTCTTGAGCACGACTCTCTTATTGCTGTCATAGCCTTGGTCACTGCTTCTGCATGGTCCTCTGGAACCTCCTCTCAGAACCAGGTGTAACTGGCTGGTTTGGGTTCTGGTCCTCAGGCCAGAGTCAAACGCAGCTACATGCCAAGGGGGCATCTCCTTCCTCTCCTACACCCCAGGCAGCAGCTCAGTACTAACCATTCCCCAAGAATGGAAGAGACCACAGCTGTTCAAACCACTGCACATGGCTCTGGTCCCCTGATACTCACCAGAGACTTCCTGTCCATTTTCTCTTGCAGGAGCTGAAAGTCAGCCAACACTGCCTGCTTTTTATCCCAGTAAGCCAATGCTTCAACCTCACCTGCTATCGTGTGTTCCATTTTGTTTCGATCTATAGAGTTGACTTTTTAAAAATTTAAAAACAAAGAAACTTCTTTGTATTTAAAACAGAGAGAATAGGGGATTTCCACATGAACTCACTATCTCATACTATCCAGGAGTCCTTCACTTACTTCTCAGTCTATTGAAATACGGTTTCTTGCTTTCATTCCATCAAATATTCTCTGAACAAGATAAACTATGACTCCACCTGTCAGCAAATTTAATGGATACTTTTCTGCTCTCAGAAAAAATATCCACTGATCTAGTTGCTTATCTTTACACCAGTATCACACGGACTTGATTACTGCAGCCTTATGTCTTGAAATCAGTGTTAGCCTTCCAACTTTGTTGTTCTTTTCAAGGTAGTTTTGGCTATTCTAAGTTCTTTGCATGCCTATATGAATTTGAGAAATAGATTTCTAATCTCTACAAAAAAGTTGAGTGGGATCGTGTTTGCTATTCCATTGAATCTATAGGTAAATTTTGGGGGGAATAAAGCTCTTAACAATACTAAGTCCTCTCACTTATGAATAAAATATATTGCTCTACTTATTTCAGTCTTATTCAATATCTCTTAGCAATATTTGGTAATTTTCAGCAGACAGGTCTTCCTCTTCTTTTATCAGATATATCCCTAACTAATTTATATTTTTTGTTATTAAAATTGCTATCATTTTTTGAAACATCAATTTCCAATTATTCACCACTAGTATATAAAAATACAATTGATTTTTGTATGTTAATCTTGGATCCTGCAACCTTGCTGAACTCATTTATTAGCTGTAAAGAAAGCTCTTTTTGTGAGTGTGGATTCCCCAGGGTTTCTATATTCAAGATCATGTTATCTGGAAATAGATGTAATTTTACTCCCTCCTTTCCAATCTGTATGCTTTTTATATCTTTTTCTTGACTAACTGCTCTGGCTAGAACATACAATACAATATTGAACAGAAGTGGCAAGAGTGGATATCCCTGTTTAATCCTGATCTCAGGGGGAAAGCTCTCAGTCTTTCAGTCTCTCACTGTTAACTCTGAGGTTAGCTGTGGTTTTCATAGATGCCCTTTATCAGGTCGAGCAGCTCACTTCTATTTTCTCATTTTCTGACAGTTTTTAATCAGGATTGTGTGCTGGATTTTGTAAAAACTTTTTTTCCCACATTTATTGAATTGATCATTTTATTTTTATTCCTTAGTTTATTTATACAATAAATTATATTGACTGTTAAATGCAAGTTAAACCTTGAATTCCTAAGAGAAACTCTATTTGGTTATGATGTAGTATCCTTTTTATTTATTGCTGTAATTGACCGCTAAAATTTTGTTTAGAGTTTTTACATCTGTGTTTATGGTTGATAAATAAAACTGTGGTTTTATTTTCTTTCAGTACTTTTGTCTGGTTTGGGTATGAGTGTAAAGTTAGCCTTATAGAAAGAGTTAGGAAATATTCTCCCTTCTTTTCTGGAAGTGTTTCAATGGAATTGTTGTGTTTTTTCCCTTAACCATTAGAAATAATTTTTTTTAATTAATTTATTTTTTAAATTTTTATTAACATATAATGTATTATTTGCTCCAGGGTACATGTCTGTGAATCGTCGGGCTTACACATATCACAGCACTTAATAGCACATACCCTCCCCAATGTCCACAACCCAGCCACCCTATCCCTACCCACCCACACCCCCCCCACACGCCCCGGCCACCCTTAGTTCGTTTCTTGAGCCATTAGACATAATTTAACAACGAAGCCACTCGGGCTTGGAGATTTTTTTTGTGGAAAGTTTTTAACTAGATCAATTTCTATTTCAATTTTAATAGACATAGACCTATTCAGGTCATTTATTGTTTCTTAAGTTTATTTCTGTTTTTTAAGAAACTTAGGTTTTGTCTAATATATTGAGTTTATTGGCATAATTTCTTATAATACCTTATTATTCTGTAAAATCTGAAGTGAAATAATAATCCCTTATTATTCTGTAAAATCTGTTATTCTTGGTATTGATAATTTGTGTAGTCTTTCTGTATTCTTTATCTCTCCGGCTAGATGCTTACCAATTTTATTACTATCTTTTCAATGAAACAAAGTTTGGATTCATTGATTTTCTCTATTGTTTTTCTGTTTTCTATTTCATTTATTTCTGCATTGACTTTTTCCTGCTTCTTATAGTTTCCTTTGCTTTTTTTTTTCCTAGTTTCTTAAAGTAAAACTGAGGTGACCAATCTGAGCTCTTTTGTTCCCCTAACATCGGTGTTCAGTGCTATAAATTTCCCTTAAGTACTGCTTTAGTGGTATCCCACAAATTTCGATATGCTGTAGTTTCATTTTCATTCAGTTCAAAATGCTTTCTAAAATCACTTTTGTTTTCTTCTTTCATCCATGGGTTACTTTTAAGTGTGTGTGTCATTTAGTTTCAAATATTTTGGGATATCTCTGTTATTAATGTCTAATTCATCCGTATTGTAGTCAGGGAATATAATTTGTGAGACATGATTCCTTTTAAATTTATTGAGATTTAAATATTATGGCACAATATGCGGTCTGTGTTGGTAAATGTTCTTTGTTCACTTGAAAAGAATGTATATTTCGCTGTTGGTGTAGTACTCCATAAATGTCAATTAAGTCAAATCGGTTATAGCCTGCTAAAATGTTCTATATTCTTACCGATATTCTCTCTACTTGTTCTGTCAATTATTGAGAGAAGTATTGAAATTTCTGACTATAATTGTGGATTAGTCTATTTCTCCTTGCAGCTCTACCAGTAATTGCTTATATATTTTGAAGTTCTGTTATTTGGGCATAAATATTTAGTTCTCTTGATGAACTGACCCCTTTATCACTATGAAATTGCTGTTCGTATAGTAATAATATTCTTTATTCTAAATTCTACTCTGATATCAATGTATCAGATCAGAAAAATAATTTCAGATTTCTTTTTAGTAGTATTAACATGGTACATTTGATCCTCATTAATCCATAGACTCTATCTGTGCAAATTGACCTACTAGCTACAATTGATTTTTAACCTCCAAATCAATACCCGTGGTGCTTTTGTAGTCATTCACAGACATGCTCATACTAGCAAAAAACTGGAGTCACTGGCACATTTTCCCAGCTGAGGTGCAATAAAATGATGTTCTTCCTTCTTGTTTAAGCTCATGCAGAGAAGCCCAGGGACAGAGATGGGAGGGGGAAGGGCAGGGCAGTGCAAGATGCTCCAGCTCTGCGACTGATTAGACAAGCTTGAATCGTGCTTGTCACCTGTTAGTGGGGTGGCCTCAGGCAGTCCCTTCTTTTGTAAAATAAATAGAATTTACTAGAATAACTTATTTTTAGTATTTAAGATTATAATCTCTGTGAGACATACACACATGCACATATTTCACTTAGGAGCGATAGTTCAGTGTTCACTAATATGGAAACTTTATTCAGCATAGCTACTGTGAATAATGAGAATCAACTATCTAACTTGATCCTCTCTTTACTATTTTACTTATTTGTGTTTTTGTATTTAAAGTATTAAAATATGTTTACTGTTTACAGCATATGGTTAGGTTTTGTCTTTTTTTTTTTTTAAATAATAGTTGACAATCTCTGGCCTTCTATTTAAAGTTGTTTAACTTTAAACAACTGTCAAATAATAGTTGATAATCTCTGGCATTCTATTTAAAGTTGTTTAGACCATTTGTATTTATTTTTTATGACCAAGATTAAACCTACACTTTACTGCATGTTTACTATTTTACTCATGCGTTCTTTGTTTCCTTTCCTCTCTTTTTATGCCTCCTTTTGGATTAATTAGAAGTTTTTGTGATTCCATTTTATTTCTTCTGTTTATTTGCTGTAACTCTGTTTTGATATTTAGTGCTTGCTTACATCTTTAATTTATCATAGTCTACCTACGAGTGATTCCATAACTCTTCACACATAGTATAAGAACATACTTATAATAGTATAATAGTATATAATAGTACAGTAGAATAGTATATTTCTCCACTCCCAACATCCAAATGTACCCCAAATGGTACATTTACTATTATACATTTTAATTTTAATTCTTTATTGAAGTTCACTTTATTTAACACATACTGTATTATTAGTTACTGTGGTAGAATTTAGTGATTCATCAGTTGCATATAACACCCAGTGCTCATTCCATCAAGTGCCCTTCTTACTGACCATCTCCCAGTTACCCCTTCTTCCCACCCACCTCCTCTCTAGCAACCCTCAGTTTGTGTCCTAGATCAGCATCTCTTCTGGTTTGCCTCCCTCTCAACTTTCATCTTATTTTATTTTTCCTTCCCTTCCTCTATGTTCATTTTGTTTCTTAAATTCTACATATGCATGAAATCATATGGTATTTGCCTTTCTCTGACTTACTTATTTTACTTAGCATAACAGTCTCTAGTTCCATCCATGTCATTGCAAATGGTAAAATTTCATTCTTTTTGATGACTGAGTAATATTACATTGTGTGTACAAGTATGTGTGTGTGTATGTGTGTATACACACACACCCCCCACATCATCTTTATCCATTCATCTGTTGATGGGCATCTGGGCTCTTTCCATATTTTGGCTATTGTGGACATTGCTGCTACATTGGAGTGCATGTGTTTTAAATACCAAACTACATTGTTTTTATTTTTGTTTAGTTTGTTATAATTTAAAGACATTTAAATAGAAAAAAACTTACATATTTATATATGCAGTTACCATTTTTTGCATCCTTCACTCCCTTTTATAGATCCACATTTCCATCTGATATCATTTTCCTTCTTCCTAAAGAATTTTGTTTAATATTTTTCATAGTGTAGGTCTATTGGTAATGAAATCTTTTAGCTTTACTACGTGAATGATTATTTTGCTTTCATTTTGAAAGAAACTTTTGCTGGATATAGAATGCTAATTTGACAGATTTATTTCTTTCAGTACTTCTTTCCATTACTCCACTATTTTCTCACTTAAAAGTTCCTGACAAGAAATATACAGTCACCCTTATTTTTTCCTACTTTATGTATCATTTTTCCCCTTGTTGCTTTTTAAGATTTTATTACAGATTTTGAACAATTTGATTATAATTTGCCTTGGTGTAGTTTTCCCCATGTTTTTTGTGCTTGGAGCCCACCAGCTCTCTTTGATCTGTGAGGCTTCAGTTTTCACCAAATTTAGAACAATTTGATCTATTTATTTCTCAAATAATTTTTCTGTCTCACCTTTCACTCCTCTACTTTGGAGACTCCAATTACACATATATTGGGCCACTTGAAGTTGTCACTGTTCACTAAAGCTCATTTTAAAAAGTTCTCTTTTACATTTGTGTTTCATTTTTCATAGTTCCTATTGCTATATCTTCAAGTTCACTAATATTTTCTTTAGCAATTTCTAATCTGCCATTAATTCTATCCACTGTATTCCTGATCTCACACACTGTAGTTTCTATTTTTAGAGTTTGATTTGGGTCTTTAAAATACTTTCCATATTTCTACTTAATTTTGTGAGTATTTTATAATATATGAGCACATAATAATAAATGCAATTATAATATCTGTTTTTACTGCTATCTGCTAATTCTAACATCTGGGTTAGTTCTGGCTGGTTTATCTCATCATTGTGGGTCATATTTTCCATTGTGTGCCTAGGAATTTTTTATTGCTATCAGACATTAACATTTTTATGTAGTTGAGAGCTGGATATTTTTGCAGTCCCATCAACTCTTGCATTTTTGCAGTCCTATGGACTCTTAAGCTCAGTTCCCCATTACAGTTAAATGAATTGGAAACAGTTTGATCTTTTTGAGTTTGCTTTTAAGACTAGTTGGGTATGTGCTGTGGTAAGTGCTGTGAAATGTGTAAGCCTGATGATTCACAGAGAGTACCCCTGGGGCAAATAATACATTATATGTTAATTAAAAAAAAGAACTCCCCCCAAAAATCAAGAACAAAAAAATAAATAAATAAAAATTAAAAAAAAAAAAAAGACTAGTTGGGTAGGACTAGGTTAGTCTAGGGACTGAGGCAGAGTCCTTCTGCATAGACTACTCAATGTCCTGTGAACAGTTTTTTTCATCTGGCTGGTGGAACAGGTACTATTTCCAGCTCTTTTTGAATGCTGGGCACTGACAGCACTGATCCTTTCTCTCATAGTTTCCCTGGCTTTGCACGGTTCCTCACAGACATGCTGGTTACTCCTCAGTCTACTACTCAAAAGGATACCCTGCATCCTCTGGGATTTTCTTTCTCTCCTCTCTAGGCTCTGTCCTTCAAATTCCAGCCACTTTGGTCATCCAGACTCTCACTCCACATTCTCACATCAGGAAACCCGCTGTGCTCCACTTTGTCACCCCTCCCTGGAACCTCTCTCCAGCCAGTAAGCTGGAGGGTCACCTTCTTCTTTCCTATTCTCATGGATCACTCTCCTTGGTTTTCCAGTGTTTGGCTTCTTGCAAACTGTTGTTCTTGTAAATTGTTTCTGGCGGGTTGATAAATCCTGTCCTCATTACTTTAGGTTGGTCCTAAGTAGAAGCCTAGCTTTATCCTTTAGATACAAAAATCCCACTGTATTTATTATTTAACTCCTCTAATGCGTCCCTTAGGATATAAACCTAAATTGCACAACATCGTCTAAAGGAACCTCCATGATCTTCCCCTGTTTGCCTTTCAGCTTTGCCAGCGGCATTCATCCTCTTTCTTTGTCCTTCCACCCTGACTTCTTCTTGGTTTTCAAGTGCACCAGCCCTCTGCCAGCTTCAGAGCTTCATGCTTCCACCCTCACCTCACTCCCTGCTGCAGGCCAGCCTTAAGACCGAAAATCAAATTTTGCCCCCACAGAGAAATTGTCACCAACACCCTGGTCTTCTCCTTCCACACCTTTTGTTTCAGTCACATCAAAATAAATAAAGTTACCCAAAATAGAAACTCCAGTATTTCTTATTGCCACGTCCTTGTCCTTGCTAGTCCCTCTGCTAGAACTCTCTTTGTGCCTTGTCTGCTCAGATAGTTCCTATTTGTACTTTAAGAATCAAGGCAGGATCACCACCTCTTGAAAACTTTCCACCCTCTCATTTTCCTCCCGAATCTGAGTTACGTATCTCTCCTTCATCCTTTCTTATTACTCTCTGGATACCTCCGCTACAGTGCTTTTCAAACTCTATTGCAAGAATTTGTTTTCTTGTCGTTCTCTTTAACTGGATGTAGAATTAGGGTGTATGTGGTTCTTCTCTGCATTTTCAGAGCCTAGCAGAGTATCTACCTCTTTTTCAGTGCTTTGTTTTTTCTTTTTTTATTTTCTCTTTATTATTATTATTATTATTATTATTATTATGCTGTTGAATAAATGGCTGTACAAGTCTCTCGCCCCTGCTAAACACTGATATGAGGATGTGTGGACACTGGCACTTCACAGGGAAAGCTCCGCCCCTGGAAAAAGGAGTTGCATTAATCAAGCAGAACAAATCATATTGGATGCTATGGCCAATGCAATTAAGCTTTTGTCAAACTGCCTGACTTTGGCTCAAGATGAGAACATTGATGAAACGCCTCTCAACTGCCTGGGTTGGGGTCTGCTGAAATGGGCAATTACTGCAGTGAACAATCCATTACTTGTACTGCCAACAGTGTTTTTTTTTTTTTTTCTCTCTAAATGCAGAATGAAGTGAAAAATGCTATGGGAACTCAGTGGCATTTAATTTACTGATATGATGTGGTAGGAGCCATTCTTTAACTTGACTGTGACAGCAAGAGTGTGGGGATAAGCATGACGTTGGAATGCATTGGGAAAGCTGTTTTAAACATCCTGTGCCTCACTCTTCCCGTATGTAAAATTAGACTGATGGAAGAGAATGCTTGTCACACCACGGTGGTTACTATGGTGATCAATGACTGAGATGCAATGTTGTACTGCCCCTAGCCATGCCAATTTCTTTCAATTCTGCTTGTTATTCCATAGAGGGAGAAATGACTGGCAGGTCTCATTTTCTTCTTTGAACTGGGAAAGTTTCTAGCAGGGCATGGCTTAGAATGGCCATCATACTGGCATTTTGTGCAGATAACCCAGGGCTACTGTGCTGGGATATTCACTCCCAGCGAAGACCTGGGCTGCCCAGCCTCTCTGTATCTTGGTGCACATAGAACCATGTGTGTGGCACACAGGGTGAATGGATGAGTTGCTTATAGCCAGAAGGGACCCAACCTGGGACTTAGCTGCCCCAGGTCTTGCCTGGATGCTCCAAGGGTCAATGAGGCAATGAGATCAGGATCTTGGGTACTTCTGACCCAGTCACGACAAACCAGTCAGGAAGCCCTGCCGTGGGCTCACTCAATCACTTGGCCACTACAGTGGCTGTACAGAGGCTACCAATAAACACCATCAAATGAACTTCAGCCATGTTACGAGCACGGCTTATTGAGAGGTCATTGTTAGGGGCAAGATCGCTGGCAACAGATAACATTGTTGCAGAACTCCTATAGTATAAAGACAACTAGTTCTTCCCTGTGGTTGCAAAAACAGAACTCATTCTTGGCTAATGTAAACAAAACAGACATATATGAAAGACTATTAGGCACTCACAGAGTCTCTGGGATGGCACAGTCATTCTTGGAGACTCTATCAGTGCCAAGCCCACCGATGAGGCCTCCCTGGTGCAGATCCCATTGCCGCAGGAAATGGACACTATCCAGAATGAGGCTGGACAGTGGATACCAGATATGCACCTTGTACATACTGATGACTGGGCCCTGGACACCAGAAGTCTACCATGCCCCCACTGATGACACAACATGGGAGACCAGAAGTCCACACTGCACCTGTGCATGACTGGGTATTAGACACCAGAAGTTCATCTGCACACACTGATGACCAGCACCTGACACCAGATGTCCACCCTGCTGCCCCTGAAAAGCTAGACATTTCATCACTACCTTCTCTCCCAAAAGGGATCCACAAAGCCCCTCACATTTGTATCTTCTGAACGGAAGTCACATCACATGCAGGCATGTCTGTTCCCAGCATCTAGGTCATGGGACTGCACTTATCTACAAGGTGAGCTGGACCAGCAAGACCAGGCTTCTAGCATGGTGAGGTGGGATTCACACAAGTGATGCCAGCCCCATGTAAGGACAGGGATCCAAATCAGTGTGTGGACCACAGCGAGACTAGCCCTTTGCACTCTGTAAAACCACGTCATTGTCTTCCACCATAAACTAGTCCCTTCTGGTATCTTCTAGGCCAAGGATGCCATTGTCATTCTCCCAGTCCCTGGTCCAGAAACCTCGCAAATGGACTTGGTTTCTTGCTCTCCCTGAGTATCAGCCCATTTTCAAGTCATAACCATTCTGCCTCCTAAATATCTTGTCATTTATCTCAATTCTGAATTCTTTGGGTCTGGGCACCTTATGCAGGAACAGCAATACCTCTCTAATGGCTCCCAGTTTCGGGCTGCCCCACACCAATTCTTCCTCCCTACCGTATATGGTGATATTTGATAAAGTGCTGTCTCTCTTGTGTAAAATCCCTTGGTTGGTCCCCACTGCTTTCATGAGAGAATTCAACCACCTAGACCCTTTTGTAATAATTTATTTTTACTTTTTGGACTCTCATGCACTGAGGATTGCAGTGATATTCTTATTCTCTAACAGAAGAATACAAATAGCTACACGTACTGAATACACACTAGATATGCCACACTAGACAGTCCTCACACAATGGCCCGGAAGTAAGTGCCATTTTACAGATGGAGAAACTGAGGCAAGCAACAACAATGGTGGCCCAGCCTCCAAACATGCGTCTCAAGCTCATGCCTTTAGCCAGACCTGTGTTCACTTTGTCTTCACTGAACTGTTGGTTGCATAAGACATGCTCTCTGTCACTTGTTTGACTATTCCTTTCCTTCCTCCTGCTTCGAATGGCACCCTTCCTTGTTTCCTGACCTGAGTGTTAGTTTGCTGCTTAGTCTGGGATCAACTTCCTCTGAAAAGCCTTTCCCAATCTTTCCCCATCACCAAGTGCCCCACATTGGACTCTCCTCCACCAACACCCAAAGCCTCCCTGCTTGGCAGCATTGCCTCTCTGCCAGTATGTGGAACTGAGGGCAAGGATGGAGCCTTGTTTTGTCAGTGGGCATGCTGACGGAAGCAGTCCTCTAAAACACTGAGGATGGTTCATGTCATTCAGGAACACCTGAATGGTCTCAGCAGTTCTTGCTGCTGCAAGCAAGGCCAGATCAGTGGCAGCATGGGAACGTACATGCCAATTTCCCCAGTAAGTGAATCCCTCTCACCCGTCCAATCAGCCGTGACTTGGGAGAAAATATGGCCCCTGCTGTGCTAAGTATTTTCTCAACTTTTCACTCGAGAAGGTGCCTTCTGGAGCACTTCTAATGGGCCATCTCCTGGCTGGCTAGATTCTAAAAAATCGTGTATTTTATTGCTCCAGAGAGTTAACACTTTTTGTCCTTTAAGCTTTACTCTGAGAAGACAGATGATTTCTGAGAGAGTAAGCTTGGGGTTGGAGCTGGAATTCTGTCATTTAAATGAAATTCAGAGTTACACCCCGCTGCCCTGGGTTCCTGCACTGCACAGCGACATCATCACTGGCTCCATGGTTTGGGAAGGTGACTGGTGTGGGCTCTCAGGGGCGCCATGAGCCATGCTTCAGCAGTTCCTAGTGGCTCACGGCTAAGCTTCCAAGCCAGACGTACTGACCTTCTTTATTTCTGTAAGATCCGCCCATAATTTCTCTTCATCTCACACTGTCCCAGGATCAACCGGATTTTCCCGAAACTAGGTCAGCCTGGCTATTGCTAAAGCTGGCCTAAAGGTGAAGGGTCAGTGACCATCACTGCTTCCAGCTTCAAAGCCTTCCTGAGAAGGAGCACTCTGGCTCCGTCTGGTCAGCAGCTTCCTAGCTCGGGAGCCCCTCAGTGCCTTGCATGTGGAGAGCCTGTGCAGCCGGCCCAGACGCTGGTGCTGCTGTGGTAATCCTAGGGGTCCATGCAGACCTCTTGCTACAACGAAGTGTATCAATATTCGCGAATTCTCTAATCCATTTCAGTTGTCAGGACAGGGTAATATAAGTCAATGTATTTCCTGGAGATTGGTAGAAGCGTATGATCATGATAAGCAAACACAACTTGTCCCATCAAGGACTGCTTGAAACCTGGGTCATCATGTTTCTCATAAGAACCCCTTGTCAAATTTTCCTACAGAGTTAGACCTCAGGGGTGGCACATACCTATGGGGACAGTGCCCCGGGCTTGACTGGTGACTGGCTGGGCTGTGTGCCGCAGGCAACTGGCCATCGGGGGAGAGGCCGTCTGGTGCTGGGCCTGGGGTGTGGTGAGAGGAAGGGCTGGCCTTGTGGCAGTTGCTGGGCTGCTCAGACTTCCACCACCTGGGTGGATGGTTGTGGCCATCCCTTTGGCCAGTGGAGACCCTCCAACAACATTATTCCGGGGTGGCCCAGCCCCTCCTACAGGAGCCCTGAGGAAATAAAGTAGAATTAGTCAGGTGAGGTCACAGAGAAAACCATGCAATACAGGCCATTAATAAAGGTCCACTCTTAACCTCCTGGCTCTGAGAGACGAAGGCCACACAGCCCAGGGCACAAATACTAAAACAATGCCAGGATAATCCTACAGGCAAATGATGCCCAAAGCTCAAGCTTGGCAGCAGATTACCCTTTATGAAACCTTCACGGAAGCGAACTTTCAATGTAAATAGGTAAGAAACAGCAAAAGAACCCTAAGAATCAATATCAATCAAATATTTTGTACCAGAGCTACTGCCCTGATTCATTCTAATAAATAGGTGTGTCTGTCCCCACACATCCAGAAAGAGTGGATGACTCAGTCATATCACATGAGGCTTGGACGTATCTGGCACATGGTGGGAAGCAGTGGCAAGCACCCATTACCCTCTGGACACGGCTGCCTTCTCATTTCCGCTGGTCTCTGGGAAAGAGCACAAACCACGTCCTGCTGAGGGATGTCAGGAAACTTGCAGTTTCATACCAGAAATAGATGCCCTTTCACCCCAAGTTTTCAGATGAAACCAGTTTTCAGTGTTTAAGAAACAGAAGAGGAAGATGGCAACTCTGAAGATGGGCTGTAGCCCTTTGACCTCCACGTATTTGCTCCAAACTCCCACACTGGTGGTGAGTTGTGCCCACATGGCAGAATCTGGGGACTCGGAAGTTTCTGTGGGTTCAGGGTTAGGGATCAAATGTCTGCCATTTGTTCAAGAGCCGGGTAAAGTCCCCTTCTGTCCTCTCAGAGTCTTGGTCATGAGGCACCAGAAGCCACCGGAGGGTGAAGACAGGCACTGTGGGGTCCACCGCCAGGTCGGGGACCCCCACCCCATGCGGCTCAGTACCGCTGGGCCAGGACTTCAGCCAGGGATGGGCTGTGCCTCAGTAAGTCAAGGTTTCTGGAGAACCACCGTGGGAAGAAGGGCCTCCTGGAAAATAAAGCTGTCCCAGGACCACAGGCAGAGCCTTCCTTTCTCAGCCCCTAGGGCTGCCTTCAAATTCACTTCTAGCAAGGAACTGTGTTAGTGGGCCAGCCCAAACCATCAATATTTTAAAAGATATATTTATTTGAGAGGGAATAAGTGGAAGGGGCAGAGGGAGAGGGAAAAAGAATCTCAAGCAGACTGTGCTGATCATGGAGTCCAACATGGGGCTCAAGTTCATGACCCTGAGCTGAAACCAAGAGTCAGATGCTCAAATGATTACACCACTGAGCTGTCCCATGAGTGCACCACTGAGCTGTCCCATGAGTGTTTCAAAATATCACATCTGCTAGGAAAAAATTATAAAACTCGAATAAAGTGGGCTTACAAAGTATGGTCCTTTCCAGGAAGGGTCGATGACATACAAGGAAGCCCATCACATGGCCAGCACCACTCCTCTGGGTGCTTTGAAAAGTATGAGTCAGTCTAGCAAGGTCTAGGCATTATTTAATTGTCTTCCTGTCAGTCTTGTCCCAGGGGAGCAGAAACCCAGGGGCCACGTCTTCAGCTGATGTGCTTGTGCTGTAGGTAACCCAGAGCTTTGCCTGTGAATGGTTTCCACAAGAGAGACTGACAAATAAAATCAGCAGTGGACCCCTCATCTCAGCAGCAAATTCTCAGGCAACTCCAGAGAACTACTTGGGCAAACTTTTTAAATTATATTTTCCATTTTATAAAAATGATACAACAGAAAATTTGCAAAAGATTGGAAAGCACAAGGAAGAACATTTTTAATTACTCTTAATGCCATCACTCAGTAACACTTGTTAGCTTTTGAGAATATGTTTTTCCTTTGCATGTATGCGTATGTGTGTTTTATGCGTAATAGGTTTAGGAATGTCACACACACACATACACACACACCAGCTGTACTCACACTGGACGCACAGGCATGGGGACATGCACGCACACATACACTGGAGATCTCACTTTCTTGAGAGACCTTCCATTGCCACTTAGGGCTATTGCCCTGACTCCAGCTCATTTTCCTCCCATCTTCTTCCCTCACAACAAGTGTCTGCTGAGGGAATGACCAGCAAAACGTAATTCAGAAGGGGAAAAGCTTGCCGTGCCCTTTGCCTCAACCAAAGGGAGCTCTGAGCTCATGTGGCCAAACCCTGTGGGCAGGGGAGCCCTTGCTGATTTCTGGACTGTGTGGATTTTGGCTTGCTCAGACACAGCGTGCTCTCTAGGCAGTAACTCGCTCCAGGCGAACATGGGGGCTGTGCACCCTCCTCTTCCAGGCGGCGATACCAGCCTCACCTGGAGACAGGCGTCACGTAGTTTCCTGGGAACACCCCAGACAGCCCAGTCCTCAGGGATGTCCCCTTGAACCAGCCGTCCTGACACTTCTCTAGGACACGGTACATCTCACCCTTCCGCAGCTCCAGCTCGTCATTCTTCTGGGGCTTATAAGCATAGAGAGCCAGGTACCTACGGGAAGAAAAGTAGGGACAAGAATAAATGATGGCTGGCAGGGGTGGGCCTATGCCCTCTGGCATCACCTAGTTCACAGGTGGGCTCACCTTTGGATGAGACCCCCTAAAGGAGGAGCTGATGCTGGCAGGGCTTGTGCCCACCGTTCCTGACCTACTCTTCATGAGCAACCACTGCAGTGGCACAGGGGAGGGGGAGGACCCAGCACACCGATCGCCCACCTAGAGAATCAGGTCCTGAGAGGTACACACGGGGAGGAGACAGAGGTCGTCGGCCTCTTGCTCCTAAAGCCCAGGTCACTCCACGGCCCTGTGCTGGCTGACCAGGGCAGGCAGGCCCTTGGCACCACCCTCTGGTCTGACAGCTCAGTGAGCTTGTGTGACTCATCCAAGGTCCTGGAATATGGGCCAGAACTAGATCACAGGTCTTTGGGTCCCACCATCTAAAGCCTAATGATGCTCTGAGCCAGAGAAAACTCTAGGGAAAACCAAAAATGAAACATACAAGTTTGGGGCTGGATTTTCCTCATTTTTATCTAACTAGACCCTGCTTGGGTTCACTGACTCAGTCTGAGCTGAAGGATACCCCAAAAGCCTTTTTAAAGAAAAGGCAGTCTAGTTAGGGAATTCTTGGTTGCATCCTTTCTTGCAATATTTGTGCCATGACTAATAATTTAAATTTTACTTTTCTCTTAAGCTTATTTGAAGACAAACCAAGAACAAACTCAGTGGTGTAGATCCTGGCTTAGGGTTTAGAAGTTGTGCCTGTAACTTAGCCCATGACCCCAGAGGATGTCTCTTTTGTCATGATACCCCAATCTCCAACCCCACAGGGCACTTTCAAGGACTAGACAATGCTTGCCAAGTGCTTTGCTACCCTGGGGGCTTGGGGAAATGGTTTTAAATTGATAAGAGAGAATGGTATCAGGCAACCATCTTATTCATAAGATCCAGGAGGAAAGCTGGTGAGGTTTCTCATTCAGCTCAATGAGAAACGACAGATGACTTTTAAACAAGAGTCATCTCCTGGATCTCCTACCAGGACGGATGGCTTGGTGAGCATGTTCACCCCTCCCAGGGCTGTGGGTCTGGGGATCTCAGGAGGCTCACGGACCCTCCCCCAGAACACCCTCCTGACCCTGGGAGAGGTCACTCTCAGGAGGTGAATACAGAAATGGGAATGACTCACTGGGGTTCGAGTAAGAAGAAAGGAGGCCCCTTGAGTCTCAGAGGCCCAGTGAGGAACATGCTACAAAAGAGAACCTGTAGAGATGTCTTGTCCCTATCATAAAGTCAAATAAGGAAAAACAACAAAGCTAGCCCCCGCCCCCAACACAACACCCTACACACTGCAAGTGCCTCTGCTTCATTCAGTGGAGGCCTTGCCTGGTTAATTTCCTTTGTTTACAAGTTGACCCCTACTCCTCCCTCTTCCTTTAGGGATGAAAGGATGGCTTACATCTTGATTTCTCTCTCTGTTTGAAAAGATAAATACCAACAGATAGGAAGGACTAGGGGCTTCAGGGAGGATAAAGGAAGCCAACACTGGAGGGAACCCCCTTGCTTGTCACGAGCAGAAAGATACAGGTTTCCGACGCGAGGCCCGGGTGATAAAGAGAACCCGGGGTGTCATCTGTTTTCACATCTGATGACCCACAGGAGCTCTCTGATGGTGACAGAGGCATGCCCACAAACAAGAAAGTCACATGACAACTGCATTTGTGCCCCGGACCCCAGCTTGCCCTTTAACTCCTCGGGGGCAGCCTCACATGGGGAGGCATAGCTCGGGCTCAGGCATGGGCAAGATGAACACAAGAGGAAAGGAGAGAGGTGGCTGGGGCCGTGGGAGGCTTGTGAACAATAGCGACACACGCCTTTTGTGCCTGTTCTCAAGGAAATGTAATTGAAGCATAAATCCTGTTTGCCTGCCTTCTTCGGTCTCTTCATGGGGTGAGAACAATCTCTTTGATTCTGCTAATACACAGTTGCCAGGAGCAGAGTGCCAAGCTGGGGGTGACAGCGCCTTGGGCTGTGCGTGTGCGCCAACACAGACCTTAGCAAACAATCATGTTTCCTTGGTCAGGGATGGAGGAACCACATACTGCCTTTGTCCCATCCCTGGCTTGGTCAACAAGGCATGGGCACGGGCATCCACTGCAGCCACTCCTGCCCCCAGAGAGCAGTGATGCCACTGCACGAGGCCCACCACTGGCCTGTGCCCTGCCAGCTGCCTCCTTGGCCCCCAGGCCCAGGAAGGGACGACATCTCATGCACCTCAGGCACAGCCTCCTCCTCCCCCTGGGCCCCCAGCTGGCCTAGGATGGGGCCAGCAGGCCAGCACCTGTGTCTGGAAGTAGTGCTCCACAGCTTCCCCCCCAGCCTGGGCTCTGCCTGAACAAAGACCTTTTCTCCAAAGGCTGTTTTCATGTGCAGAGGTTCAAGACTGGCCGATCTCCTCCAAGAGGGATCATGTTGGAGAGTTTAAAAAGAGTTTAAAGGCTCTTCCACTCTCATCTCCCTAGTCGTGGGGGATGGGAGAACTCCTGAGCAGTTGAGTCCTCCCATGACAGATCACCCTATCCTCTGCCAGATTCCTGGCTCAAGGCAGCCATCTGCCACCGCGAAGCCCGTCTACCTCTGGAGGACGGCAAGAGCCACTGCAGAGGGAGCCCAGTCCAGCCCCGAGGACAGGGACTGTGGGTATGCATCTCCAGCTGGGGAGATACTGGTTTTATAAAAGAAGACTAGGGGGCGCTTGGGTGGCTCAGTGGGTTAAAGCCTCTGCCTTCCGCTCAGGTCATGATCTCAGGGTCCTGGGATCGAGCCCTGCATCGGGCTCTCTGCTCAGCGGTGAGCCTGCTTCCCCCTGTCTCTCTGCCTGCCTCTCTGCCTACTTGTGTCTCCCTCTATCAAATAAATAAATAAAATCTTAAAAAAAAAAAAAAAAGACTAGAACAGGGGATCTGGTGTTGAGACCAAGATGAAGACTGCTGAAAGGAGGTGTGTCTGTGTCCATGTGTGTGGGCACGTCCTAGGAAAGGTTCCATACAGCTCAATGTCTGCCAGCTGACCTTGAGCACAAACCCAAGCACAAACAGGTACCAGCTTTCCTCACTGGGGAGGCCAGTATGAAGATGGACTGTGCCAGCAGGGGATGGGCACCATGGCGAGGCAAGAGAAGGCAGAAAGGATGGGGCGGCGGGGTAATGATGCCTCAGCAGTGAGAAGAGTGAAAAGGAGAAGCAGAGGGTGAACGACACAAGAGGACAGAGAGAGCCGAGTCTGTCCAGGAGGGAGCTGAGCTGCCCAGGAGAACCACAGAAATGGAAGCCAGTGGAGAAGTCCGTGCACTGGGGGAGGGAGGGAAACCACGGAGGTTTGAGGTTCGTGGGTGAGAGGCTAGTCAAAGAGGGGAGGAAAAATAGGAGTTGAAAAGCTTCTATAATGGAGTTTCCAAACAGGCTTGTCCAGCTCCTGGGGGGTCAAGGAGCCCTCTGAACAGGGGCCTGTGGGTGGCCTAGGGAAGGTGGCTTTGATGAGAGGCTGCGTTTGCCCCTTCACTTATCCTTGCAGCCCCTGGGGCCACCTGCATTGTCTACCTGCTCAGTGGAGCTTGAAGCTGTGGATGGGGGACACCTGCCCAGTCATGAGCCGGCCTTGCCAGCAAGAGGACAGACCCCAGGCAAGCATGTAAGGCCCACGTTGGCTGAGCAGCCCAAGGCACCGGCACCAGCCCCAAGCAGGCTCAGTGAGTGATGTGCATTAGCACCCAACTTGCACAGTGGGGGAAGCACACTGCAGATCTAAAAAACCAAGCAAGTGTTAGCAAGTGTGATAAATAGGAGCCATTTGAACTGTTTGACAGTTGTGTTCCAGATCCTGGGGGTAGCCATCAAGTAGCCATCGAATAATTGAAAGTTAATTGTCTTTTGGGAAGGAGCCAATTCTCTTTCCCTCAACATTTGAGGATCCCCATGCCATTCAACAGAACAAAGACTTTGCATTCACTTCTCAGCACAGAAGTGGAGTTTCCACCCTTCCCCATCAAAACAATGAAAAAAAAAAAAGATTCTTTACATCATGGGCCTCAAGCCATCCTGATTAAGACTTTTAAGTTAGAAAAGTCCTCTATCAAACTTCCATTGTTATTTCAGATGAATACAGAACGGTTCCTGATGACAAAAGCAGGAAAAAGAGCAACTTGGAGGCTAGCGTGGCCCAACGCCACTGCCTGGTCCGCTGACTCGGCTGAGTGTGGGGCCCGCAGAGCACCAGAGCAGGGGCACTGGCCCTGCAGCCCACAGCCACATGCTCTGGCACTGGACCTGCTGACAGCCGGTGTCACTGTGGTTAGTTTTTGAAGAGGCAGGCTTGGATCTCATGCTATCTCGAGCCTCTTCACGTGGGAGGTTGGATTCTTAGCAGTGGAAGTCAGTGTTTCCTTCACAGTTTCTGATATTCTCTTCATTAATGCTCCATGGACAGGCCTCTTGGGTCAGGCTAACAGTGTCATTTCCAGGGATGCCATCGCCTCCCTGGGACGACATGTCTCCAAGGGATGACACGCCCCTCTTCTTCAAAACATGTTTCTAAACTCTCAGCTGTACCTCAAAGGCTCTAACTGTACCTTCTTGATAAGTGGTCTGTGTCTGGGCGCCCTAAGAACAGTCGTGCCGTGGGCCACCAGCTACGGCCGGACGAAGGCAGGAGGGCAGGTGCCAACCTCTCACAGGGTCTTGCCTAAGTCCCACATGAACTTGCAGCTGGGATGACCCTTCATTTCACAGCCGAGGAAACGAAGACTCAGAAAGGTGAAGATCTGGGTTTCTGCAGTGACTGGGAAGCAGACAGGGCTCTGTGGCCACAGGGACGGGGCAGGGTGCTGTGAGAGGTTGTGGGGGAGGCTGGTGGGTGCCGCCGAGGTCAGCCCAGGCCAGACTGGGTTCTGGAGTCAGGGAGCCCCTGCGGCCATGGCACTGGGAGGTGCTGCACCGGTTTGCCCTGGGACACTGGTGCGGGCGCTCTTTCCATCTTTATTTCCAATTTGTTCTGTGGACGAGTGATCTCTCCTCTGGTCTCAAAACTTCAAGCTTGGCCTCTAGGTGTGCGTTGCTGGGGGAACTGGAATGTAAATAAGTCTGACTTCACCTTGAAAAATCTCTGCCCCTCCCACTTCTTTTTCCTTTGGGTGCCTCTCAGAAGCAGGTAGCTGTGCGGGTTGTCCTTCTGCACATGGTGTCTGCAGATCCTGCCCGGGGCTCATGTTGGGGAGGAGACTGCCGAGGGCTGGGGGATCTGCTTTCTGCAGGGACAGCCCCTCCCACTGTCAGCTGGACGCCTCCCGCCCCCCTAGTCCCTGCTCTGTGCACTGGACAGCCACAGCAGGGCCACCTCATCGCTCCCTCTCCGTCCGTGTCCCCTCCATGGTGCAGCCAGAACTGCTTTGCTGACAGTGTCTGAGCAAGCTCCACGGCCCTGCTCAGTGCTCAGAGCTGCAGACCAGTCCTCGTGGAGCCTGCAGGGGCCACGCGGGCCTGGCATGAAAGAGGCAGCCTCCATCCGGTCCTCATCCTCATGGTTCCCAGGGTCCACTCTCACTTTTCATTGCTTCAAAAGGCCTCCTCAGCTCCACACAGACTTCCACGATGGCTCAGGGTCATCTCAAAAACTTGTGTGGGTCAGACAGGGACTGCTCTCGCAGGCCCAGAAGTCACTTCACACACAAAGGCTGGTACTCAAAATACCTTATTGAAGGCAATTGTAAGAGAATGTGGTTCAGTGAGCCTTCTTCTCCACCATCCTGTAGGTTATATGGGGCTTTGAGGTTATAAGGTGCTCCCTCCTCCAGCCTGAAGCAGTCCTGCAAGTGTGAGCCTGGGTGGGTGGGGGTCAGGCCCCGCACCCTGTGCCCCAGGGTGCCCTTGGACCAACGGTGCACACACGGAGGCATCTGTCAGCGGTGGCCACTCGGCCTGGCATCATGCACTGTCTGCTTTTACCAGCAGCCTCCTGGACATCTCCAAGGACACCATCACTCGCCTGTATCACTTGCTCATTTCTATAGCAAGATGTTCACTTGTGTTAATTATCTAGTTTTCTTCATCTCTAATCAAAGAGTGCACTGAAGTATTTTAGTGCCTTCATTAATTTCACACCCTTTCTCCTCTATAGGGCTTGCTCATGTTTTTTCTAGAATAAGTAAAAGATTCTTTTCAGTTATTCCTGTGAAGTGTTCTGCTCCTGCTCTTCTGGTTACCAGGGTCACACCAGCTCAGGGTAACAAGACGCATGTCCCCTTGTTGGCTGTACCATTCGATGGATGGCTACAGAATGACAGCCAGGTGGTGGAGGAGCCCACCCCAGGAGCAGCCACTCTGCGGAAGGGGGAGATAGCACTGGCGCATGTCAGGGTCTGCACAGGATGCTATGGGGTCAGGGAGGAAAGGCATGAAGTCCACCTGTAGGAGGTGGCAGCCGAACTGGGGAGGTGGATGAGGCTGACTGTGGGTGCACACGTTCAGTGGGGGAGAAGAGGAAGCGTTTGGGGAAATGTCATGAAGCCACGGAGTGGCCAGCCCTCTACCCAGGACTTCCAGTCCGCGGACAGCCCCACTCCCTCCACCCCACCCTCCTGAGCTTTCTCTGGCTCCCATGAAGCGACTACCAGACCTTACAGGTGGCATGCAAGTAGTCACACCCTTCAGAGGCTCTTGGTTTTCCCCCATCTGTCTGTGGAAGTTTCCTTCCCAGATGGTGAGCTGCACGCTGGTCCCCGAGTGAGGAGGCTCTCAGAGCCCACAGCTCTGCCTGCTCTTGGCTCACAGGTACACAGACCTGCAGGCACTGGGACAAACAGGGAGCGGCTGTCTGGCTTGTATTGGCCTACCTGACACCTGAGCTTCTGCTCCTCCGGCAGGAGAGAGTCCTCAGCACAGCCTCCAAGAGACTGGGCCCAACTAGGGGGTGGGGTGGGGGGGCTCTGCAGCTGGCTCAGCCTCCTCCCTCGGCTGGCCCTCCCCTCTGCCCACCCCTTTGGTCCTCACTCCCCATCTGGCTCTGAGATGCCTGCGCTCAAGGGGAGGGGGGACTTTACGCCCTAGCCGGAGTGGTGGCCTACTCACAAGCCTACTGTAACGCTGCATTCCTTCCAGATGGTCCTTCCCTGGCCTGACATTTGTTTCGGTCCCTGGGAGGCATGGCGGGTCATGCAGATGAAGGGCAGCAAGCCCAACAACCAGGGGTAGACTTTGGGTGGCTTCCCGACACCGCAGAAGTTAGCAGGAAGAGCACGGGCCCCACAGATCTGAAGAGCAGAGGCTGCCTCCATGTACTGGGTGGACAAACTGAGACCCCTTTTCTGTGTCTCAGGGCTACCGGGTCCCTAGGAAGCCTGTGCCTAGGAAGACACCTTTATATGCTAGGAGAAGGACGCAAGACCATCTGCTACCAAAGGCAGATCTGAGGGCTCTGGCCTTTCAGTCACGTGGGCTCGGGACCCAGGCACAGGACCTGAGCCCCCACGGTCAGAGCCACATGCTATGAGGATTGCTGCGTGAGGGCCTACAGGAGGGAGCACAGCACCAACTGACCTCAGTCCAGCACCGTGGGGCACTCCCCGAGGTCCCAGGGTCGCTCCCGTTTGCAGACTCCCCGGCTCCCAGCGCCACGCTTGCTGCTGGTGCTATTTCTGCGAAGGCAGCACTTCTCACGTTCAGTCTCAGACTTTTGAACGTGACTTGTGTTCAGTTTTGGGAATAACAGTCAGATAAAGAGCCACTGTATTCCCCCCACAGAGATCTGTCACAGTGCATGTGGGACGGCTTCCTTGTTGGAGCTAAAGAGGACGGGCAGGCTAGTCCCCTACTTGCTGGGCTGATGAGGCCAGCCGTGTTTTCTCCTCCCTGGGAAACAAATTCGAGTGTGTGGTTTCAAAGGTCACGCTCTCCACATGGATCCTTCAGATTGCCGTACAGGGTGTCCCCGGCCCTGGAGCCTGTTCCACGGTAGACGCAGCCACAGCGAGTTCATGTTTAACCCTCAACAGCGCATCCGGGTGACACCAGTCACAGCTCATCTGCTGCTCATATGGCCACTGTCACCAGTAGTCACATGCCTGCCAAAATACTTGCCATCTTTTCAATGATGTTACCTGATTCATCAGTCTTCCTTCTATTACTCTAATGAAAATCTCCACTCAAATAGGGACTCTGTGCTCTGGGGGGAGGCCTATAGGGAAGGGGACAGAGGGCCGGGAACTACAGTGGCCTCCTCACCTCTGAGGGCAGAGCAGGGACGGGAAAAAGAGGTTACTCCATACTCTACACCAAAATAAAAAGCCTCCACAACATCGAAGGTCTGGGCATGGTTGAGGCCTCCAGTATGTAGTCACAATACTCTTGGACTGTATCCATGACTTGTGAGTCTCAAAGACACAGCAGCCCTCTTGTTGGCTGACCTGATGTGTAGGAGCGGGAGGTTTTGGGCTGGTACCAGAAGCCCTCTACACCCAGGACAAGAAGGTGCTGACCATCAGAACAAGGAAAAAGTTACTGAGAGAGCCTGTGTGCCAGGCATTCATGTGGGGGGGACCCCAAAATGAAACACCTGGGTCTTGTCCTTGAAGAGCTCACTGTGTCCTGCCTCTTGTTTGGGCAACTACATTAGGGCCTGACGATCTCTTGGGGATGCTGGTCTGCTTTCTCAGGGATAGGATCCTGCATCCAGTTCTTCAAGAACAGCAAAGTCCTTCCCTTTTTTCCTCCTTGGCCCCCCAGTTTTGAGTGGAAGCCATTGTAGCTTATCAAAATGCCAGGTCAGAAGAGAGCATCTTCTGTCCAGCATTGGTGAAAACTTGAATTTCAGCCTAAAGACACCTAAAGGTAGCTTGCTAATCTATATTCCCTTCAGGAAGCTAAGTAAAAAATAGGTAAGTTCTAATTTCCTTTTGTTTAGCTGGTTATAGAAAGAGCACAATCACAGCAGTGGGCAGATAAAGGGGGATGCTCAGGGATTTCCCATCTGCCACCAAATAAAGACGAATGCTTCAGTTGGGTGTAAAAAGATAGGTGAACATGCGTTGGTATATTTAAGCTTCTAGGAAACCTTTGTAGCTTGGCAATTTGCTTTTTCAAAAGGCATTTTTTGGTTTGTTTGTTTTTGTTTTTCCACTTGCAATACCTTCTGTTCTGCAACACGGCAGGTCTAAGCATCCTTTTGACCTGCACTGGAGCTGTGGAATGTTCTACTTTGCCATATTGTTTGCCAAATTCATATTCTCCATCTCAAAACATTCATTCAAGTAACTGAGCTCATTGCCAAATAAAAGAGTAGAAGGCAGTCTAATTTTTCAGAACACTATTTAAATGGAGAATTTTTAAACGGCACGTCGCTCTTAAGAGCTGTAATTTAACAAGAGCAAATTTTCTAAACAAGATAAGCGTCTTGCTTCCTGGCACTGATTCATCAGGTTCTATTTGGGGACGATATGCAGCTGCGATGATATAAGTTGCCAGAGCTGTGGGGCAGTCGTGGCTGTGAAACATGGAGCTATGTCTGAGCCCTGGGTCACCAGCCACTGCCCGGGGCTGGCAAGACCGCCCGCCACTCTGGCCCCCGGTGCTCCCCCACCTCTTCTCGAGGCCCCCCAGGATCTTCCCCATGCTACGGCTGGTGCACCCGGACTGGCCAGTGCCTGCGCCACCACAGATTTGAATATCCCTTATAAATGTCCTGAGGACAGTGACATTGAAATAACCTGCTTGACTCTTGCTTTCCACACACTCTTGTCGGTAGTATTGCGGGCAAAGTAGAGCATTCCACAGCTCCAGCGCAGGAGCTGACTAGCCGGAACAAATCAGAAATCCTCCAGAAACCATCTGTGTACATGCTAGCAGAGGTGGGAGGGAGGTGCCAAAGGCACAGGACCCCGAAAACAGAAACGGCAGCTCACACGTTGAGGGGCAGCTGGACTTTGGGAGTGGTGCCTTGCTGTTCAGCCGCTGGGGCGGGTCCGGCCGAGGAAGAGGAGTCCTGGAAACAGACAAGAGAGGACAGGGGTGAGTGGACAGGAGGTCCCTGCCCCAGGGAAGAGAAAGGCATAGTCAGGCTGGAGCTCAGAGGTACCTGTTCTCCCCTCACGGTCCTCACCTTCCAGCCTTCAGAACTCTCAGGTCCCACTTGTCTTTGTTTGTTAATAACATTTTTTTTTCCAGCCTATTGGAGGAGCTTGGTGGCCACAGACACCGGTCCCGAAGCAGCTTCCAAGTGCCCCCCAGGAAGGGCTCAGAGAGTCACTCTTTGGACCTGGGTCTGGATCAGGCAGCACCACACTGTGTGTAAGGTAGAAGAAGGCAGTGTGGGGAGACCTGTTTTTATTCTTAGAACTCGCATTAACTGTTCTTGCATTTGTCAAATGCAAGACAAAGCACGATGATCTCGCTGAGGTGATTTTTGCACAGGGAATCCTGGAGACCCAACCGTAGGGGCAACGCTGTCCCCAGCCCCTCGCCACCTGCCTTGCCCGTCCTGCCCCAGCCTTCCCCAGGGCAGCACCCCTCTTCCTGGGCAGAGCTATTAGATGCCACAGTGAGTGGAGCTATGTCCCCCACCCATAAAAGAGATACCCAAGCCACAGTCCCTGATATCTGTGAAGGGGACCTTGTTTGGAATAAGAGTCTTTGCAGATACAGCATAAAGTAGGGATCCTGAGATGAGATCACCCTTGATTACAGCAGGCCCTAATTCTGGTGATGAGTGTCCTTCTACCAGACAGGAGAACAGAGACACCCAGAGGAGAAGAAAGGCCATGTGAAGATGGAGGCTGAGACGGCAGCGGGGCTAGGGATCTGGGCAGTCAGAACCTGAGAGATTCTCCTTCAACCACAAGAAGCAACCAATCCTGCTACCACCTTCATTTCATACTTCTGACCTAAGAATTGATAGAGAATCACTTCCTGGCGCTTTGAGCCCCCCGGTTTGTGGTATGGTTAGAGCAGCCCCAGGAAATTGGTACAGATGGGGGCATCTAGGGGTGTCCGAAGGAGGGTGGGATCCATGACCCTCAAAGCCGAGGGAGCCAGGGGTCTCCTCCCTTCCTCAAGGGTCCCTTTTTGGCTCCCCAACAAGGGACAGGACAGGGATCCTAGAAGGAACAGGGTCCAGAGGAGCAGGGAGCCAGGCAGGCCTGAGCAGAAGCCTCAGGAGCTGGTCGTGCCTCAGCAGAGGCAGGTGGGGGAGTGGGCTGCAGGGGGCCTGCCCGTGGCTCTGACTCTCAGAGAGGGACATGACACCAGCTGTAGTCCTCAGGTGGGTGAAGGTCACTAGAAGCAGAAAGCACCAAGACGGAATGAGGGAGCCCCCTGGCAGGGGCTCTAGGCCGGCAGAGCCACCCCACAATGCAAGAGACCATCCTGTCCCACTCTTGCTTGGGTGGAGGGCTGAGGGCCGCATTTCGCATGAACTCACTGACCAGTTCTGACCTTGCTCAGCTGATGAGCTCCATGTGCTACCAACAGCCTTGCCAGGCAGTCAGCTTCCCTCCTCAGCAGACCAGGAAAGGTGCACAGACCATAGCCCATCCACACCTCTGAGAAGTCAGAAAGTCTACCTTTTCTTCTTGTTTGGACAATGGGGTGCCTGGCAGAATGAGAATGTGTAATCGGGAGCCTAACTTCCTTTGCGTCTCCCAGGCAACTCCAAGTCTCACAGGAGTCCCTCCTCCTGTGAGAGATCACTTTGATTTTCAAAGGCAGCCCCTTCATGGATTGTGCCCCTGCGGCTGACGCACAGATGCCATGTTTCCAGAGTGCTGCGTGGGAGCGAGGCTGAACAGAGAGAGACTTCTTGCTTGCTCAGCACACCAGCCCTCTGCCAGAGAGGAGATGGACGCCACCAAAGGCTCAGGATGGTTTCCCTTCAGGAGAGCTGCCAGTGGAGCTCACCACAGCTGGCTGAGGACCGTCCTCCACAGGGCTTCAGGCAGGGACCAGAGGACCCTCCACGGGGTATGGAGGACCCATGGTTCTCCTTGTATGGCCACAGGAGGAAGGTCACTTTGGTCACTTTGCCCTTTGGTCACTCCCTAGAGTGGGCATGAGGCAGGTGTTGTAAGCAGATGCTGGTGCAGCTGAGTGAGATCACAGGTGGTGAGTTAATGGGAAATGCCTCCCTCGCCCCACCACGCAGGCAGGACAGTGTGTGATGGGCAGCCAAGGTGTAGGGTTGTTGAGTTTGGACGAGGCCTGTTCTTGGTGCTCACTGACCTCTGCTGACCTGACTGTCAGGACTGGCTCAGGGCACAAACACAGCCTCTGGCTCCAGTATGGCGCTCATACTGGGGGACAAGCTTTGCACACATCATGACAGAGGCAGAGCCAGGAACACCACAGGGATGTCGCCTGGGCGCCGGGGCCAGAGAGGGCCTCTGTGGGCTGCCCGTAGGCCTGTTAGGTGTGGTGGCAGGTGAGGGAGGGACCGAGGCCTGCCTGGCTAAAGGCTGGGAGAGGCAACCTTGGCGTACTTGAAAAACTGGGAAGAGAGGAAAGGCTGGAGGAGGGACAAGGGGGAAGCACCCAAAGGCGGCGGAACCAGGCTGATCATGGGCCCCTGGGCCACCATGAGGGTTCTGGTCTTTACCTCGAGGGCAAAGAGAGGTGGTGGGGAAAAGGCAGAGGTGAGACCAGAACGTGTCTTACAGGGGCCTCACATGGTAGAGCAACTGGCCTCGGGGACAGAAAGAAAACCTTGTTGGCATCTCCAGGCCCAAGGAAGCAAGTGTTTCCAGGGGAAGCCATCATCAGCCACGCTGACTGCTGCCCACAGGCCAAGGAAGCTGAAGGGCAGGAGGATCCCTTCAATTTGGGGACGCGGGCACAACCAGCATGTAGAGGCTGCGGTGGTCACTGTGGGATGACCCAGGTGGCTCATGCTCCCTGTCCCCAGCTTCCCGGGACACACAAAGGACCTGGGTCTGGTAGGATTCACATTCCCTGCAGCCAAAAACCAAGAGTCGGACCCTTAGCTAACTGAACCACCCAGACGCCTCCCCTCTTTTTAAAAAAAGTTTTCCATCATTTTAATATCAACAAGTGACTATGGTTTTCTGATACATTTTCAAAGTAATATAAAAAAAGTAACAGGGCTCAATTGTTTGAGGTCTGATTTAAGATCACACAGGTTGGCGGTGCTTCCATGCTTCCCTGGACTGTACTCAGGTCATCTTTGCGGCCATGCCAGGAGTGGACAAGAAAGGACCCTGGGGGTGACCCTTCAGATCAGCCACGGGTGACTGTTGGCAGCAGCATGTGGGCAGAAGGCCATCAGCTGGGCACCAGAAGCCACAGAGGCACCTGGTCACCGGCATAGCTGGAGCCCGAAGCCAGAACCCTCTCTCACCAACACTTCTCCTGTCCAGATAAACTCTCCTGAATGAAGGCAGAGCCCGAGGCCAAGGGCCATTCAGGGTGTCTGCCGAGGAGGAGCTGTGGCTATGCCTGGTGGGGCTCGGTCCTCAGGGTCCTAAAAACCAAGAAGTGTGACTTTCTGATTGAGACGGGGTTTCCATCCATCCTACTCTGAACCAGATCTTCCTTTTTGTTACTATCAGTGGGAGCTGATGAGAAATGTTGCTGGCGGCCAGGATGTGGATGGGGTGGCCCCACTGACTGCTGAGCTGTGGACAACTGAGGACCACACCCCAGCGGAGCAGAACGTAACCGATGAGATCTTGGGGCCGCTTGAGGAGCCCCAAGAGGCGGCCGGGACGCTGCTACCCGCTGGCAAGTATCACAGCAAGAAGGGGCTCTCCTCTAAGTGATTTTGATTAAAAATTCATGAGCACCATGCATCCCACCAGGTTCCCTATCATCAGCACCCCCCAGAGGCTGGGAAGCACGGTGTTCAACAGAGGCCCTGCTAAACCTTTAATAAATTGCTCCTCGGACACACAGGACAAGCGAAGTTTAGTGTGAGATGGATTTAATGCAACACCAGGGTGTCTTGTGCCCTCCAGCTCTGACCATGCTGGATGGGGCTTTCCGGGCCCTGGGGCTGAGGCCTGTTTCCTCCTAGCCAAGAGCCACATTGCTGATACTGCTTTGATTTTTAATAGCTTAATTTAAATGATTCTGGCCCTTAAGGGATTAGCAGAAGCCTTGGCAGGAGTGAGAGAAATCAGGCAGGGATAAAAATAAGGAAGGAGAAGCAGCTACAGCGGCTTCCAGATAAAAATTGGGAGCGGAGCCCTCGAAAAGACATTCTCCCCATCTCAGAGGTCAGCAGGTGGACATCTCTGCCCTTTAAGGCCCAGCCCAGCCTTGTGCACCACGGAACCACGCTGCTCTGAAAAAACAGGTTCACGTCATATTCTTCTTGGGTGACTCTAGAACCCATGTGAGCTGGCGTTCAGCCCAGGCAGGTGAGCGCATCCTGATCTGGGGACACCAGCCTACACCGCCAGGGTCCTTGGAGCCACTGAACCAGTAGAATGTGACTCCAGCAAGCCCTTTGGGCCTAATGTTCTAAACCATAGTCCACAAGCTTTGGACAGGAGTCCAGTGTGTGTGGGGTCAGCTGGCTGGGGCACAGGTCAGAGATGATGCCCCCATCAGGTGGAAATGATCTCAGTGTGAGCCAAGAACAGACAGCATGCCCAGGGGCCCAGTGCTACTGTTCCCTGGAGCCATGAACACCCAGTGGCCTCGGAGGATACACACCGGTTGGGAGGCCGGGGGCCAGACAGGCTAGGTAGTCCCATAAACAGGGCGCGCTTCCCCACTTCCCAGCCTCCCTTGGCTGCCAACAAAAGACAGACCCACTGGGACTGCATGGATGAGGGGCTCACACACCCCTGGATGGAGAGTCAGTAATACCCGCACTACCGCTTCTCATGGTGGCCTGTGCCGCGCACATCTTCCCTGCGGGGTCCTGGCCTCTGCTGCTTGGAAGCCCAGCGTCAGGTTCTGGCTGCTGTGCCGCGGCTGTGGACCCCCAATTCTAAATTGTCAGGTTGTTACCAGACACCTGAGGCCCAGAGCTGCATTTTGATGGGGCCCCTGAGCCGTACTGGAAAGTGGGCCATTTTATTTTCCTGTCGGGAAGGAAGGGAGGAGGAAAAGGGGGGTCTGCATTTGGCAGGCCGTATGGGGGCTCCAAGTCCCTTTCCCGGCCACCCTGGCACAGACTAAGACCCTGAGAAAAACATCTCCATGTTTTAATTTTTAATATGAGTCCAGAAAACACTGTCATCACCCCGAGGAGCAGTGAAATGAGCATGTTTTATTCATCACACGCTACCACTCGAGAACATGGAGCATAAATCAGACTCTTAGGAACGTGCTTCCTAAAGAAAACTTTAGAATGAAACATTTATGGCCTGATTCTCCTGCTTGGCTCCAAAAAGAACTGCAAACAGCTTGCAGGGCTAGAGGGCCCAGAGGTGCCTCCCCAGCTCTGGCCCAGGGGACTTGGGATGAGGGCCAGGGAGGGCGTGGCTCTGGACTGGATGAGCTCATGCTGGCAGCTTGGGGTCAGGGGCTAAGGAGCCTGAACAAGATGGCTCGTCCCAGGAGAGGGAGTGGGCCATGCTTTGTACCCGCATAACCTCTATTGCTCTCTCGAGGGGACTGGGAGAGCTGCCTGGCCGCCCAGGATGGAGGCCTGGAGGACGCCTCCCTTCACCTCAGATGCTGCCCCTGCCTGTTCTCCTCTCTGCAGGAGCTCAGATTTGCTCACCAGCATCTGACTCTACCATCCAAGCTGCTGACTCTAGGCCTGGGTGTACAGGCCCCTCACTTCGTCTCCAGGGTCTGCTCAGAGGTCAACGGACTCACCTGCAGCTCCCATCGGGCTGCCCCTGCTTTTGTGAATCAAGGTTTAATGGCACCCAACTATGCCTGTCCATTTGCTGCTTTTGCTCCCAAGGGCAGAAGTAGCGGTGACAGAGACTGTATTGCCCACAGAGTCCAAAATACTCATTACCTGGCCCTTTCCTGAAAATACTTTGCTGACCCCTGCTCTAGGTGGTAGGAGGAACCTCCAGCTTCTGCCCTCATCTTACTGGGCCAATAGTGGGCATCAAAAAGCCACAGCTGTTCCAAAACCTTCACAAGGCATCCTCTGAACATTCTTAAGGGAAAAGGCCAAAAAAAGGTGGGCAGGATATGGGAGAACAGTACCCACAACATGGCTCTAGTTTAGGGAATAAAAATTAGCTTGCTTGATGGTCTTTAGCTAGGAAGATGCTAGAAACTCCTGTAGACAGAGTTCCTTTCCCTGTATGAGCCCCTAAGACCCAAGGCATCTTTATCTTGCGTTGTGCAAAATGTACATTAGTCATATCCTAATGACCTGTCCATTCTGCCTTCAAACAGAAGGTGCCTCCTATATAGTGAGAGGCTGTAGGAGGGACAGACTTTGAGAAACTCTTCTGTTCAACTCTAATTCAGTGTGTCTGTCCATCCATCCATGCCTCTGCGAGCCCCCTCCATAGAGGCTCTGTGCCACACACTGAGGGTGCTAAAGGGACAAGCAGGCCGGTGTTAGTGATGCTCACAGGCCGTGGTGCCATTATGAGCTGGTGGCTATCCCGGTCAGGCTGTGCAAGCTCAGGGGACAGAAGGAAGGCTGGTCAGGGAGGCCAAAGGTGTTTCCCACACCTCCGTGGGTCTAGACGATGCCTGGGGGTGAGGTGTGCTCTGGGAAGTGGCTGGGGCTGGCTGGGGCAGTGGGTGAAGCAGCTAGGAGATCAGGAGAGAGGTAAGAACATTCTGAACATCCCACGGCCCTCCTGCTGAGAAACCATGTGCCTTCACACCGGACCCTTGAGGGGACATGGAAGATTCTGGAGGAAGCCAACCTCAGTGACCCTTGGTGCCCATCCTTGCCTCCTTTCCTCTTGTTCCCTTCCAGAAGCAATGCCGCCCTCCCTCCTCTGACCTGTCATGGCCTTCCCCTGGGCTCATCTGTGGTGCTTCCTACTTTCTAGCCTCCATGGCATATCTATGTTCTGGTCTCCTGGTGGGCCGGGTGGGTCCTAGAGGTGGGGGTCCATGATGAGCTGTTCTTTGTATCTGCCACGGGCTGCTGCTGTAACAAAAGTTCACCAAACTTGAGAGGAGGGACTGAGGGCACCAGCAGCTCGCCTGGATTCTTGGACCAGCACGTGCCCACCCAGAGTTCCTGGGCACTCCGCAGGGAACTTCCCTGCTCTGTCCCTCCCTCAGCCACCAGCAGATGGCCTGAGGTGCAGACAGAAACTGTGGCTACGGCTCCTGTCTTGTCATAGCAGCAGGAGAAACTTGGTTGGCACCTGAGACCACGGATGAAAAGCCTGGCAGCTGATGAGAACGGACAGGCCACAGTTCTCTGTCCCCAACTTGAAGGCACAGCTGGTAAGTCATGGACACATTCTCAGATTTGCAAAAGAAACCTCTTCTCACACAAAGTCCTCAAGGATGGGGTTTTTAAATTCATCCCATGTTCCCTTGTTACTATTTTTTTTGACTCTTTCAAAAGGCATGGAGTTAAATGTGTAACTTTCTGAAAATGCTAACAATAAGCAGCAGTTCTCCGCCCTGCTTGGGGGGGTGCACTGCAGCCGGGGTGGGGGTGGGGGGCCTCCAGGCTGATCGGGGGCGTGGACACCGTCACTTCCTCCAGGCTGCCCCCGGCGCTGCCTCCTGCTCCGAGCTGCGTCCTGCAGTGGAGCTCAGAGCCAGCCAGCAAGAGCAGCTGGTGGAGCGCCTTGTGCTTGCCTCTATCATGGCAGGTGGGGGACTTTCAAGTAGACTTCTCCTAATTACTTCTCACACACAGGAAGACACTTGAGGGGTGTTCCCTTTTGATGTTTTCCCCCACTCTATTTCAAATGCTTCCCATTCATGGATTTCAAAGGGCCTTTTCCTAATTTCCAGGGTTTCTGTTTGCTTATGAGAAGTTGATTTGTAAGGCATCCAGCTTGGACACTGAGAAACACTCGGGGTCTGGGGACAGCACCTGGTCCTGGCTGGATGGGGTCAGCCTGCATGGGATCCTGGCCCTGCATGGACAAACAGAGCCCACTGAGGACCCCTCCCCAGATGCGGGGCGCTCGGCCCCGCAGACCCTAGGCACCCGCAGGCAGCCCCACAGCCTGCAGCACCGGGAGGCCAGCTTCGGGGCTTCAGAGCGCCGGCCCTTCCCGTTGCCACTGTCTGGGGACAGCAGCTCTCCCCTCAAGCTTTCCAGCCTCCGTGCAAACATCTGCCGACACACGTGGGGGCTGTGGGGCCGTGGGGTGACAGGGGCTGGTCTCTGCTCCTCCATCTTTCCGCCCCCTGCAAGGACGGGGCCTCTGTGCTGGTCACCACACTTCCCACCCCTGCCACAGTGATGAGATAGTCCAGGCCAGAGGGCCCCAAGCATTTTCTGTACAGAAGAGGAGTATCTTAGGTGCCGTGAGTCATATGATCTCTGTCACAGCTCCTCAGTGTGGCCTGGAAACACTTACAGATGGGGCATAAGTGAGCAGGGGTGGCTTTTTTCCAACAAAACTTCTTTCCTGAAATAGATAGAGGACCAGACCTGGCCTGTGGGTGACTGCTGGTGCCCGGGCAGAAGGCGCCATGGGCCAGAACCCTGGGCTGCCTAAGATAGGCACGCAGACTGGCTGAGGAGGAAGCCTCTGAGAGTTTGGGGCTGCTTGTTACTGTAGCATAATCCGTCTCACATGGACCGATACGGGGCACCCCAGACCCACATGAAGCCAGGGAGTTTCCTGGGGCAGTCTGGGGATGATCTGAGCCATTCACTGGGCTCCTTGTTTGGTCTATGAAGGAATGGTTCTAAAATGTGAGCAATCACCTCTTAATTGAATCCAGTGATCTCTCTAAGCAAATAATTGGATTAAAAAAATGGGAGTCAGCCTGAATAGCCTCCTCTCCATCCTCTCCTCTGGTAATCCTCCCTCCCCCAGAAGAAAGGAGACGTGTTGAGTGCCACTTCATTATTCATGAGGAGCCGAGCTGACCCTCTGACCTCTCCAAATGGCAGGGAGAAATAATTCATAAGGGTGCAAATGTGAGCAGGGCAAGCCATCTGAGGCTCAGCTGACCACATGCCCCCGGGAGCCCCTCTGCTGGTCACCTTGCAGCTGTCCCCTCTCTGCAGCCCTCAGGGAGCTGCTAACAGTGGGGGCACCCTGTGGCATTTCAAGCATCACATTGTTAAGTGTGCAAGACCGTTCAGTCTGCAGTGAAGCAGACACAGACCCCATGCCCGCCCTAGACAAAATCGAATGGGTATGAGCACTGCCACAGGTCAGGTGCCAGGATACAGGAATGACTGACATCCAGTTCCCGCTCTGAAAGACACAAAGATCAGGGCAGTGGCCAGATCCACAAATGACAAAGGCCGCATCTTCCATGATAAATATGTGGAAAAAGTCCCACAGGCACAGAGGAAACGAGGGAATGAATTTGGTTGGTGGAATGGTGTCCTGGAGCCATGGAAGGCTCCAGAGGGGAAGAGACCGCTTCAGATGGCTGCTTTAAAGGGTGAGCAGGGATTTCCCATACACGGCTGTGTCTGTGTGTCATGTGGGGGCAGGATGCAAAGGGAGGAGAGTGAGCAGAAAGCATGGTCAGGCTGGGCACAGGCAGCAGTCTCGGTGAGGGGGGATCCCGAGCCGTGCTGGTGTGGGGCACACAGGGATGGGTCAGGGCAGCCAGTGCAGGAGTGGAGGAAGCTTGGGGGGGAGGCTGGCAAGCCAACCTGGGGCTAAGTTTGAAGGGCTCTGTAGGCCAAGCTAAGAAGCTTGGACTTGACCGTAAGGCCATGCAGAGTCTCCAGAAGCATTTGTGCAAAGATCAGCCTTCTTACGGATGGATTCCAGAGGGAACCCCAGAAAGGGGGAGTTGGGAATCAGTCGATGCCGTGCTGGTGAGGGTGCAGAGAAGCAGTGGGTGCCATGGACAGAGGGACTCCATGGATGTGGCTGATACTGACGTGCTTCTCCACATGCCCCAGCCTCTCTGAGTGACCAGGCTAGTGAATGACCTGAGAGAAGTGATGAGTATTGTCTTGAGGCAGTTTAATGCCAAGGGCCTCCCCTGTTCCCCTTTTCCTGCTAGAGGCCATGTGCTGCAGAAGCAGAGCCACAAGAGGGAGGAGGCTGGATGCCATGAGCACACTGTTCAGGAGGGTGGCCTGACCCACGGCACTGGCCCGTGACCGACGCTCCCTGTGTTCAACCACACGGTGTCGGGAGTTGTTTGTGACCGGGGATGATCTACCTTATCCTGACTAGAGCTGCAGGAGACATGCTTGGGAACTAGAGGCCGAGGGGATGGGGAGAGCAGAGTTGGGAGGATATAGGGTCTGAGGTTTGGAGTTTGGATCAGATAGAATGAAGGAGAGGAAGGAGGTTTGAGGACAGAAGGGAACGGCTGTTGTCTTCTGACATGGATTGGAAGGGGGTACCTCCCCAGGGGAAGCTGTAAGGCAGCAGGAGGAGAGAACTGATAGTTCAGTGAAGTGTCACATCAAGTAGGAACCAGGCAGCCAGGACCCACGCTCTGTCCTGCAGCAGTGCCCACACCTCCTTCGCGTCTCCTCCACTGCCGCCCTTCCCTGCTTCCCAGCCTCTGGTAGCCAGCCCAGGAGAGGACCACATTATGTTTCCGTACAAAGCCGCCACACACCACCCTCTGGAGCCCAGTGAAGGGAACAGAAAGCTCTGGGATGACCTGCTGCGGCCGACTGTCCCATTTGTAGCACTTAAGTCCCCTGTGCCTCCGGGCTCCCTCAGTGTCAGGTGTGACGGACGCTGGTCACCCGCTGTGGACTCGGGGCCCCGGCCTAGGCCTGGCCTGTGGTGTAGCCTGCAGTGTGAGGGAAGAGCAGCAGCTGGGGTCTGAGGTACTGGTGCTTCCCGCTCTGCACAGTGGGCCAGGAGGCTTTCAAGGCCCCAGACCCAGGCTGTGCCTCAGACCAGGCACTCGGCGCTGTGGGCCCAGAGCTGTGCTGGGGGGATGTTCCAACCTCCAGGTGATTCCAGGTGATGGTGACATGCTGCCAAGGCTGGACCTTCTGCTCTGGATTCCAGGCAGGGTCCTTGGATTTCCCTGGTGGATGCATGAGGCCAAGGAGCACATACAGCCTGGCCTGGATGTTGCTGGGGACAGAGCAGTGGGTGGCTGACAGGAGAAGACACGGGCTCGTGGGGGTGCTCACCGAGCCCTGGCTTCCTTGACAGGAGGTGTGGCTGCGGCCGGTGTGGGTGCCACCCAGCCCTTCATCCACCTGTGGCCTTCTAGCGCTGCCAGGGGCCAACGCAGTGCATGGCACAGGGAGAATTTCGGAGCAGAGCAGTGGCCAGAATTCATGAAGCCCGGAGCCCTGGTGTCCCATCTGACACGCTGGGGCTGGTAATTCCTTCCCTGGTTCCCTGCGTGGCAAAGACAACCTCCACAGCCAACAACACGCCCACCGAGGAGAGGTCAGCCCGTGCTCTCATTTCATTGCATAGTTGCTCCATTTAACAGACGGAAAAACTGAGACTCTGGGAGAGGAGATGGGACAGCTTTTCTAGGGTCAAGAATTAACAAGATAGTGTTGAACCTAGCACTCAATGGCAGCTCTATAGGTTCAGAGAGGCTCAGCCACTCTCTTAAGGTGAACAGCTAGTGAGTGGAAGAGCCTAACCCTCCTTCCAAGACAAGACACTGCGTGAGCCTGCACGTTGCCAGGTCCCAGACTAGAAGTGAAAGGGAAGGAGAGAGGGGGACAGCCTTTAGAGAGCACCAGTTGGTCTCTGCAGGGCCTGGCAGCCATGTTCCTTCTTCTCCTCCTTGGGCCTGCGGTCAGCTCTGTATGTTTACACAAGACAAAGCTAAAGGTTAAGTGATGTCCATATCCTGGACTCACGTCCATGCCAGTGTTGATGACTGCAGGGGGGACTGTCAGATGTGCACAGTGCTGAGATCTTACTTATACCCTCTGGGCCTCAGTTTCCTCATGTGTGAATGAAGATAACTCAAGCTACTGGCTCTCCTATGGGGGGATGTGCCAAGAACCCCAGATGAGGGAGGTGAGATCAGGAGAGGGCAGGAGATGAGGACAGAGCAGCTCTCTCAGGGGCCGTGAGAGCGGGCCACAGACCGCACATAGCCTGGAAGCTAGTCCAGGCCCAGCGTGCACTCCTCACTGCGTTCTGTGGGGACCCCGAGACCTCAGGCTTCATGGTGCTCACCGCATTAGGGCTGAGAGCAGGGAAACAGCTCCTGGGTTGTAGAGCCATTTCTATGGAAACCACAGCCCCCACACTTCCTTTCTACTTTAGAAAGCAACACAAAGGAGAGCAAGAAGGGTCAGTGACAGTGATGAGCTCTAACTCAGCTACCAAGGGGCTCCCTTGTCCGTGCATCTCACCCGCCCAGAGCATATCACCCACACTGGCACTCTGTGTGTGTGTGTGTGTGTGTGTGTGTGTCCGGTTTGCATGTGATTCATCTTCCTCCACAGGGCTTTAGAATCAAGTCAATTAAACAAAAAGTAGCACAGTCATCTCAACTGGAAGGCCCTTTCTGATTCAATCTCGTCCACATAAGGTGTCTGTCACCATCAGAGCCTGTCTTGCAGATGGACACAGCTGGAGCTGCTCACCCAAGACCACGCACACTAGCCTGGCTGCAAGCAGGACATGGGCCCAACTGCCCCATCTCCATCCAGTGAGCTTCCAGAGCACACAGGCCTGTTGCTACGAACTTTCTATACAACACCGTGCAATGTTCAACCAGGTTTCAGTAACTGCCAGTGACAACAGCTGCCCTTGTTCTCTGGAAGAAAATGTTCTGGGACCCATGACCTAAAGTGCTGACACCTCTGTTCTTGTGGCCCGAGGAGCCCTGGGTATGCAAGTGAGGGCTGCATGCACGCGGGCAAAACTGGCCTGTATTCATGATGACCAGCTCTGTTCATCTCATGGGGCTAAGAGTCCACTCTGTCAGTGAAGACAGTTGGTGCCATAGTCTAGGTGCACATATTGAGTCTGGAGTGGTCTCGGGGGGGGGGGGGGAGGGGGCTGGCAGGACACCAGCACTGCTCCACACATGCCTGAATACCAAGAATCCAGGCACTCCTGCTCTGCTGAGCTGAGCCCATCCCCTGACGTCAGAGGAGGCCTTCGTATGTGGATGGAGGCATGGTGGCAATGATGCTGGATTTGTCCAGGTTCATGTTCACAAAGCCCAAGTCTGCCTCCCAAGCACAGAACTCTAGGACTGAGTCCCCCTCCCAGCTTGCCTGGCATGGCGGGGAGGAGGAGCCACATGGCACTGTGGCCAACTCCAGGATGTGCACCTGGCCCATGGCAGCAGGCCTGAGTGGTCCTCAGGTGGGCCAGGGATGGGCGTCCCAGAGTGACACGCAAGGCCAGCAAAGCCCTGCCAACCCAGGAAGGTGGCCAGTGGGTGACAGAGCTGGGAGTAGGTCTCCAGGTGCATCTAACCATGGACAGCATGCTGGTGCCTGCAAGTAAGGGTGTGTGGCAGGTCACCCTTGTGCCACCTCCTGTGTCCCAATAAGGAAGTTCATTTGGAATGGGAGATAGGTGGAAAGTGCTTTGCTTGACCTTTCACCCTTTCAATGGCCCTCACGAAAGTCTAGACCCCAGCCACAGCTTTTACTTCAAGTGTAATTGCTGGAAAATAAGGCCCAGGGTCCCAGTCCTCTCTAGGAATAAACTAATTCAGCACTTAAGTCCTTGTGAAACAAAGTCGGGCACAAATTAAAAAAAAAAATCTGTTCCCTTCCTACACTAGGGCCTGCTAACTGTAGACCCAGACCGCAGAGCCTGGGAACTTTGCCTCTGTTCCATTAACTCAGGAGCCATGCACAGGAGGGCTGAGAGCACGTGAGGATGGGGGAACTCAGGAGCTGTGCACAGGAGGGCCGAGAGCACATGAGAACATGAGATCCTGCATGTGCGTGCATGGAGCCCACATTGTGGGGCAAGAGGAAAGGGCCAAAGAGCTCTGCTAAGGTCCATTGAGAATCTCCAGCAAACACTGGGTAAGCCTGAGCCTTGGGCTTCGTACCCATGGTGACAGGACACAGTGACTGATAGGACGTTGAGATTAGTATGTGGGCGGTGTGACACAGACTGGCCTGGTGGCTACTGGGCCACCTTCGGTTGCTGGATTGAGAGTAAGGTCCCTCCCCTTCCCTTTATCTTCCTAGTGGAATGGAACCAGTGCCATGTCTAGAAATAGAAGGTATCTGTAAAAATAATAATCAAAGTACCAAACAATGCAGTTCATTCTGGTTCTGAGCTCTGCTGAAAGGAAACGAGATTAGCAAGTGTTACAGAGATGCTAAAAATGTACTAGTGCTAAAAACAAACTAAACCCAGACTTTCTGCAAGACATGATCAGATGTGCTGAATGCACACAGAGAAAAGAGACCTTTCTTGAGTAACAAGCCAATGTTATCCAAAGGCCCTGTCATGGGCCAGGGAGAAGCACGTTACATACCTCCTAGACACCACTGAACACTTAATACCACTCACATGTTTACTCTGGTAGCGACAAGATTGAGGCTCAGGGGGTCCCTGAGGAGGGAGAAGGTAGTCACGGTGGCCCCAAAGAGCACTGCTGCCACGGCCTTCCCCAAGCAAGTTCAGGATGGGATGCTGAGTGCACAACTGGGACTGGGGCTCCCAGACACCTCCCTGTCCACGCCCCGGGGACCTTACCTGGGCGGGGGCACTGCAAGACAAGTGAGCGAGGTCTCCGATTCTGGCCGCAGCCCGGGGATCGCTGGAGCTGATCAAGACTGGAGCGCTAATTTCCATGGAGTGCCTGTGGCTTGTGGCTTGGGAGGACTTGTGTGTCACACTGAGCGCGGTGAAGGAGTGGCGCTTCTTGGCATTCTTCTTGCTGTCCACACGCCGCTGAAAGGCACTGACCGCCCCCGTGCTGCTTAATGGGTGTTCTGGGGCCGCGCTGGCCGCCGCGCTGGCTGCCGCGCTGGGGTCGCAGGGCAAGGGGCCGTGGCAGCCCGATGCAGCCGCTGGGCACGGCTTGTCCATCTCGATGAGCTGCTTGGCAGAGTCGTTGAGCTAGGTGAGGAAGGGAGAGTAGGCTTCATTACACAGAGGTCACAGGCTCCAGCCTGTGCTCCGTGCTCATAGCCCATGTCCCCCATTAAGCCCAACAACGTGTTCACAGTCCTCCAGATCTTGCCAACAGGGCCTCCCTGTGAATGGTGCCGGGCACAGACACAGCAGAGGCTGCAGTGATATCTGCAGATTTTATTGAAACGGTCTCCAGAGCAGCTCTTTCTGTCTGCCCCAGGGTAGCCCCAACCATTTCCTGGGGTGTGCATTTCTGGGGTGGGAAGTGCAGACCTGCAGAGGGCATGGGACTGAGGGAGAGGAGGAAGGAACGCCCAGCTGTGGGCCCCACACTCACCACGGTGACAGGCTCTGGCCTGCCTGGCACAGTGCTGGCCATGCTGGCAGGAAAAGGCAGGGCGCATGACCAGAATGCACTTTCTGTCTACTGGGGACTGCAGGTGTCGGGGAGCATCCGACCTGACCCCCGGGCTGCAAGGAGGCAAGACTGTACCATTTTCAGCGATTCTGCAAGGATTCAGGGCACTGCTCCTTCCCTTGTCTCTGCACCTTTTCCATAGAAAAGCAGATGCTTTTACAGGGAAGAGTTTGCCTTTGACAAAAGTTTCATCCTAGGTGGTGCTTATTAGGAAAGGTGGGATGGGCTCGAGTCTGTGAGCAGCCTATGGTAAGTGGGGGTCAGCTCTCCAGGTGAGGCCGCATCCAGGGTGCCAGTTTAGGGAAGCAGTGAGTCCGCAGAGACCACCGCGGGCGGTCTGAAGCCTCACGGAAGAATGGGACTAGGCAGGCTTCATGAGGCTAGGCTGCCGCGGGCTCCGACAGGAGTGGACGTGGGTAGGTACAAGGCAGGGTTCAGGGGACACCACAAAGGTGGGAGGCCCCAGCAGGCAGGTGGGGGTGAACAGGAACCAGCTGCAGATCTGCAGGTCACCTGGTGTGGAAGCCACACCGGCATCCTGGCCTGGAGCTGGGTTGGGGGGGCAACGTCCCCACCTGCAGGGGAGTCTGCATTAGGAAATGTCCCTCAGCCCCGGGGCGGTGGAGAAGAAACACTGGGTCCTCACGCAGCTTACACAACTAGGGTTTGCAGCTGGTAGCATCTTGATCAGTTACTAATAATACTCATCAAAGGCCCTTCTGCACTGAGGCAGTGAGGGCACGGGAGGCTTCATCTCCATAATGCCAGCAGATCACACACGCTGCAGCAGCTGGCTGTCCAGCCGCCCACAGGCAGCCCAAGCAAGGCCACAGCGCTGTCAGCATTTCCATTACAAATACCTGCCTTTCTGAGGGAGGTTCTGAAAAACTCACTGTAGGCCCCAAAATGTGTGATCTAAATCCAGGATTATTTCCTTTGAAACATTTCTTCCACCCAGGCTCAGCTGTTTTGCTCTATTTTATGACTTTATTCATTTGCTTCCTCCACAGTGCTCACGCCCCAAACAGACCAGTGCCCGTGCCTCCTGTGGCCCTCCGTGGGCTGCTCTAAACAACACCCCAGGCTGGCCTACACTGCGGGGCCAGGAGGAGCACGGAGAAGCAGGAGGTTTCAGGGACAACGCCTTTCCTTTACAGGCATTGGAACACAGCCTCCACACTTGCTGCACTGTGTCTCCATGTGGAACATTATTACATCGACATGATGGCACCAATAATGGCCAAGGCTGGGGGAAAATAACTCAGCTCTTCCCAGAGCAGCCAACCAGGAATGTCTCGGTTGCCCCGTGGTTCTGCTGCATGTGAGGCAGGGACAAAGCAGGGGCGAACGCACGTCCAGACACAGAGCCATGACCTGGGATGGTGCCACAGTGGCCAAGGGCACTGCCATGGCTGGCCCCGGCAGTGCCCCGCTCACTGGCTGCCATACCAGTTAGTCCTCCAGACATCCCCCCGGTGGGCTGCTCATGCCAAGCACGCTATGCTGCCTCCTCCCTGATGGAGATTGGCGGGGGCAGTGCCTTTCTCTCCCATGCCCACAGTGGGCACCGAGAGTGAAGGCCAGTGAATGTCCACAAAAGATAGGTGTTCTCAGCCAGCTGCAGGAGTCAGGAGGGCTGATTCCTAGTGGTCACTTTCCACATCACATCAGGGGCCTTAGGGTCCCTGACATCTCAGCCAGAGGCAAGGGACATATCAACGAAAGACCCTCCCAATGAAGAGACAGTTCAGTTTTATCTTCTTGACTAAATCTTTGCTTTTCAAGTCTGTGCCCGGGTCCCCGAGGTGACACTCGCAGTTGGGGGGAGCTGCCATCAACAAGCTCTGATTGGCCATGTTGCATGATGCTCAGGGCTGGCCCTGGCAGTTGGCATCACCAAGGCCATCCCAGTCTACATGACCGGTGGCTTCGGACAGCCCTATGCACCAGCATGTGCCCCGGACAGCAGCTTCAGCATGGCGCCCCTCAGCTGCAGCCCCAATTTCCCATTTCCTCATACACCAAATGGGGGCAGTGTCTGCTTGCTGCCTGCAGCCATCTACATTGCAGGAAACCACACGGCTCTGCTCTCCTCTGAGCAGGCTGTAGCCCGCCCTTGTTGGCCTGGGGGACCCTAGCCAGTTAGCCTGGGGTCCTAGGGGGAGGGCTGAGGAGGCAGTGAACACTGAAGTCAGCCCCCTTGCTCCCCCCACAAGCAGAATGCTAGAACATTCTGTGAGTGGCCGATGACTGCCAACTGTGAAGGGGGGTATGCAGTGGGGAGAATGAATGCTTCCTGGCATTCTGCCCCAGGATGCTCCCTGCTCTCTACCAAGATGTTTGTCCGGCAATGAAAGGGCTCTGCTTCTCCCTCTGAATGTGACTGGTCACTTGATCTGTTTCTCCACCCCAGAGACAGGAACACCTAGGCACAGATGGCACACACACACACACAATTGGTGATTAACAAATGTACCTAATAACTCCCATTTGACTGTTTTTGGATGGGAGTAGAAGACATTTCCAACATCCATACAAAATGGAAACAAAGTAGTGCCACCAACACGTGCCCAGGGACCCAGGGATAAAAGTCTTGTTGGGTTTGTTCATGGATCGCAAGGATGGTCATTGGCCTGCTCCCTTCCACTCTGCGGGAAGCCCTCTGTCCCAGCCAGCCCAAAATTCAAACTCTCAACCGCCACACACATTTCTTCTTCCTCAGGTCTGGTTTTGTGGGTGGGACAGTACTGGCCAGTCACGGCCGCACCCTCATCAGGGACGTCCACCTCTGGCTTAGCACCCTCTTCCCAGGACTCTGCCTTACTATCTTCAGCTCATATGTGATCTTCCTCCACATCACCCTTCGGTGAGCCTGAAGCTAGCAATGGATTTGGGCACTTGGCCCAGGACCGTGCTAGAGCTGGGGGCCTGGGCAGAACACGGTTACCCAGAAATCCCCAGCTCTGGTCAAGAGGACTTTAAACTGAAGGTAATATGGGAGGGGATTTTTAAAGAAAGAATAAGATCAGAAAACCAGGCATACAGGCTGATGTCGGATATAACATGCAAGAAAGGACAATGGGGTGAGGCATGCCTTGTGGTTCTCAAGCAAAGTAACAGGGAAGCCCGTCCGTCCTAACCCAGAGGTAGGAAGCACAGCCTCCACACATCTGCATCCCGGAGCAATGGGCTGGTGACTGAGATCGGAGGGAGGGAAGTAAGTCTTCCCTTTCTCAGAGATCCAGGAAGCCAAAGAGGTGAGTGTGCTGGCAGGCAGGGGTCACAATTTAAAATGAAGGTAACCAATGGCTACATGTGTACAACAAATACTTTCTGAGCATCTGCTGTGTCCCGGGCTCTGCTCCAGGTGCTGGAGATGCTGTGGTGAATGACAGAGGCTGGTCTAGTAAAGCTCCTATTTCCCTGTGGGGTGAATTATTTAGGGAGACTTGTAAAGATGCAGATTTTGGCTCAATAGGTCTGGGATGGCACCCAAGTTTCTGCCTGTCTACAGGCTCCCAGGAGATACCGCTGCTGCTCCAGCCAGATCCTCTTTGACTAGAACATGGACGGTTTTGCAAGCTCGGCTTCACAAGGAAACGCTCTCCTCACAAAATAGCTGCATGATGAGAGACAGCAGCTTTTGCTTGGCATCTGCCTTTAATGCTCAGTTCCCACCCCTATGGGCTCAGTAGAACACAGGTCACCATGCCTGGTGGTTGGCCTATTATTCCAGAGAGCTTCACACACTCAGGAGTGGATGAAGAGTGGCCTTTACCTGCCTCAAACTTTTGTCAGGAAAAAATCTCAGGAGCCTCCCACTTCACTGAGGGGGGCAGGCACTGACAGCTGACTGCATTCTGATCTGTGCTTATTTGTAAAATACTCCCTTCTTTACGAGACTAGATCATCAGCAGGGGCGAGTGAGAACAGGATGGTTTGCTTTCAGCCCTGGCACCCCTCACCATCCTCCTTGAAGGCTCTACCTAGAACACAGCTGGGGCCACTGATGAGGAAGGCTGACAGAAGGAGGGCTCTCAACCACCGACTGGGCAGGTCATGGCAAGCGGCCTGGTGACAACCACCAGCCAAGCACAAGAGAGACCCACCTTCACCACCACCAGGCTCATCTGACCCTTATATCGACCATCCAAGGTCAATACGGCCATTTTAAAGAGGAGAAAACTGAGGTTCAGAGGAAGTGTCTTGTTCCACATCACACAGTTATCAAGTGGCTCACACCCTTTCCATCCTTTCTCACTGGCAGTACCATCAATCACTTTTTATTGCAGAGTTCAATAAAATGCTCCAAAAAGCATTGGAGATGCTTTTCTAATCTTGCTATGTCTTTGGATTAAAAAATTATAGTCATTGAGGTATATCTATACCTTTGGCAATTAGAGGGGGTTGGGTTCACTTTAGAGATTCAAATATGGCCTTTAAAAACCAGATCTTTCTTGGGAGCATGAACATCAGGTCAGGCAAATGCTCACTCTGGGAGAATCCCGGCTGCAGTTACCAAGGGTGGCTATTTCTGTTCCTTTTTATTTTAAATGGGTGGTGACCTCTCAGGCTTGTTAACAATTTTTTTTTTTTACTGGAATGTTGGACTCTAGACATTTGTAACACCAGGTGCTAACCCTCTACACTGACATTCTCCCAGTCACAGAATAAATATTTGTTGTGCACCTGCTGTGGGAGAGGCTTTCTTACCTCTGAAGGGGTTCCCATCTCAGAACTAAACATTTTATGAGATGGTGGGCACTGCAGTGGTGTAATGGCAGCCCTCGTCCCTGGCTGGTGGCACGTCCTGCATGTGTCCCGCACCCACCCAGCACAGGGCCGCTGCTTCCCTTCCATTCTCTTCTCCCCTTGTTCCCTTCTCAAGGCAACCCACAGTGGCCAAAGTGGGCTGGTGAGCTGAAGCAATTATTCAGATAACTGAGGTTTAAAACAAGAAATATCCAGCAGTTAGGATGAAGGTGTAGATCTGAAATGCACGGAGAACTGCCTGATCTTTCTTACAAAGACTGAGTGCAGGCGAGGGTTTTGGAGGAGATGATCCTAAGAGTTAACGTGCAGGGTAGGGAATGGTACTCATTTCAACATTGCATTATCACAGACTGGACAATGCCCCAACTCTGTCAGATGCCAGGGCACTTCCCATGAGGGGTGGGCGGCACCACTGCCCGGGACCCTGGACAAGCCTGTAGAGAGGGGCTGTTTCCGGCAACTCTGGGCTGGGGCAAGGGAGGCTCTGGGTGGGGAGTGGGGCGTGGCTCAGGACCACTTTAGCAAACTGCTCTGCCCCTTGCCCTCCTGCAGACCAGAGTGACATTAAGTTGTAACACTCTGTGGCCCCTGAGCTGCCCTGACACTACCTTCCTCAGAGTCCGAGGGGACTCTACAGACACCTGTGGTGTGGTGGTGAGCCCAGGCAATGACCTCACCACCACCACCACCGCCGCCATGTGGGCTCCTAAGCTGCCCTGAAATACAAAGGCAGCGTGTCCCTCCTTGGGGAGTGAGTTGCTCCACCATGATCAGAACTACACGCCACACTCCCTGTCCCTCAGCCTCTGCTCGAAGGTGTCACCCCTTCTTTCTCAGGCACTCAACCCAATTACCATGGGGAATGAGGCTGCCCCTTTTCTGAATCAGCCTCTTAATACTGGGTTCTGTTCCCTGTCTGTGCCAGCAATCACACTCTGTTCGGTATAGCCCACAGAAAGGAAGATTCCAAAGAGTCTGATGCAAATTAAAAGAAGCAAACAAAACTTCACTCATTTGTAGGAATGTGTGAAACTCAGAAAAAAACTCACAAGCAGCAAAGAGTTATGATTAGCACCTTAGCAGAGTGTGTCCTGGGCAAAGGGACCACTGACTGGAAGTTCTGAGATGAGTGTAAAGACCCTGTCATAATTGTGCCTGAAGATAAAACTTAGAAGGAAAAAAAAATGGCTGTTTTTCCACCAAGGAGAGGAACACAAAGGTGCCATTTATTCTCCATTTTCTGTAAGAACCCCTGAGGGGACATCTCTGCCTGGAAAGTGGCAGGAGGTCAGGCTGTCCCCACAGGGGGGGCGTATGGCCTCCCGCAGAGGTGCCCCTGTCCCAGGAGAGTGCCCTGCCTGTGCTGGGCTTGCACATGCATTTCTGATCATCTTAGACCATCACCGAAGGAAGTCACAGATCTTAGGCAGCTGAGAAAGGAGCAGGAGGGAACCAAAGAGATGTGGCTGGCACAGAATTCGGAATTTGGAAGTCAGGTGGCAGCTTCACTGCTGGGTCCCAGGGCCAGGCCAGCGAGGTGATCCAGTCCTGGGCCCTGTAACCTTTATGCCCAGCAGTAAAACACTTTGGGGCAAACAGCTCCAGTTAGTTACAGATATTTTCTAGTGTACCACTATATTATATACATCAGAAAACATACACATATGAGAAATTGAAACTTACAAGTCAAAAGTATAATAAATTTGAAGAAAGTTCTAATATTTTCTTTCTTTGCTCACAGAGTTTCATGTACTGTATTTGGGTGTGGGGTTTTTTATTTTTGGTTTTGGTTTTTTTTTTAAGGATTTTATTTATTTATTTAAGAGAGAGAGAACATGAAAGAGGTGGGGAGGAGCAGAGGGAGAGGGAGATGCAGACTCTCAGCCAAGCACAGAGCCCAATGTGGGACTCGATCCCAGGACCTCATGATCGTGACCTGAGCTGAAGGCAGACGCTTAATGACTGAGCCACCCAGGTGCCCCATTGTGCACCCTACTTTGAAGATCTCTAGCTAAGGGCAGTCATTTTCAAACTGTCAATTTACTGGGGTCTACCAGTATTTTTTTTAAAAATGAACCAGATTAAAAGAGAAAGTACAGAATGCATCATATGTGCTAAGGGTAAAAGTAGTTCCAGGACACATTGGTTTAGTTTCATGTACACACTGGTGTTTACCCTGGGTCAGGATGTAACATGCATTTCTCATCCTGAGTCACAATCTAAAAAGGCTGAAAGTCATTGGCATCAAGAGGAAAAGCGACATTTCCCTGCCAAGAAATAGAAGTCCTTTTTCCCCGTCTGCATGGGTTAAATGTGTGGTGTGGTGGGCACCTGGGTGGCTCAGTCAGTTAAGCGTCTAGCTTCAGTTCAGGTCATGATCTCAGGGTCCGGAGATCGAGTCCTCTGTTGGGCTCCCCAATCAGTGCGGAGTCTACTGATCCCCCTCCCCCTGTTGGTGCTCTCAATGAATAGCCAGAGAGTCTTTCTGGAGATACTCACAGTATCTCCTCACAGGCTCCCTGCAGAGGACACAGATTTAGAAACACTTCTTGCCTCTGAATCCACCCTGCTCTTTCTGGTCCCCTCTGGCAATACACATCCTTGAACACACACATGAGCTCTGCTCGAATTTAAGGCCACAAGGGAGACGCTCATGCCCATCTGTCCTCCCAGACCCTGGGCACCTGTGCATCTGCAGTCAGGCCCCATCCTACATGGAGCCTCTCTGGGACCAATTCCCAAGCGCGGTGAGCAGAACTTATGTGGCCAAGGGACCCAGGGGCCTGCCCACGGCACACTCCCTCTTCCTCTCTAATTTCTGGTTTTGGTTTTATTTTTGGTTTTATTTTACTCTCTGTATATATAATATTTTATTATACTCTCTGTCTCTGCCCCTGCCTCTGTCTCTCTCTTTCGAGATCTCAGGGAAACCTCTGTAACACCATCAAGATTTCAGAGCTCATAGAGTTTTGAAATTTAGAGCCTACTTCTTCCTCTTGTAAATAAGCATCTCACTTCACAGATGGTTAATGAGCTTCGTGCTAGGCGTGCTGAGGATGCTCAACAAACACCTAGTCAATGAGCGGATGTAGCTAACACGTGCATGTGTACCTCGTGACAGCTACTCACTGAGTATGATCTCAATAGCAGGTCCCATGCTGTCACCTGGGTGCTCATCAACCCTCTGGGAGCTGAAACTCACACCCTGGTTTGCATACACCCACTCACTGGCTAAGAGAAGTGGGCACGCTGGAGATCCTGGCCTGAGCCTCAGTTCTGAGCTCCCAGAGAGAGCCCGCTCAGCTCAGAATCTGTCACTCAGTGGCACTGGCTGGCACGTGCGAGCTGCACTGGGCAGCATGTGGCTGGGGAAGCTTTTTCACAGAAAGAGGTCTCCTTAGGGATCTATTCCACGGTCACAAAAAGGGTATATGAATATTTGGAGTTCATTGACAGAAACCGAATGGAAGATCTATTAGAGAAAGACTGGGCTAAGTGAGGAAGGATCTCAATTTCAATGGTTATGGACTCAGGGCTCAAAAGTGATATGAGTATTTCAAGGTAAAGGGGAGGGACAGGCAGGAACAAGAACATATGTGTGCCTGCGTCCGTGCACATGCTGCATGCACATGGCCTCAAGCCAGTGCTCAGACCATGGAGATTTCAGCCTGAGCGGGGGGTGAGGATGTGACCTGAAGCCTCTGTGGCCTCCTGAACAGGGGACAGTAGCTCTGAGGAGCTGGTGCAGAAGCTGTGAGGAAGATCTGGGTGAGCTGCTGGGTACTCCTGGGTCAACAGGCAGCGTGGGGCATGCCCAGGGGGCCTGGCTGGGGAGGGAAGACCCCCAAAGCACCTGGGTTTGGTGCTAAAGAAGCAGGGGATCTGATTACCGAGTACACATGTATTAGACACCTGCTGTATGCCAGGGGTTTACTTGGCACTGAAGGTCTATCAGTGAAAAAAAACAGACAAAAACCCTGCCTTCATGGAAACCCAGGCAATAAACAAGTCAATATGCAAGTATATTCAATATTGCAGATAGTGAGAAGTATATGGAGAAAGAAATATGAGAGAAGGAGTGCTGGGAGGGGAGGGCTACATGATTACAAGGGGTGGCATGGAAAGGCCTCCTAAGACAACACCTCAAGGAGGGAATGTGTTGACACCTGGGGGAAATGTGATGGAAGTAAGAACCACAAGTCCAAAGGCCCTGGGGTGGGAGAGGGACTGGCATGTCTGAGGAGGAAGATGGAAGCTAGGGTAGCTGGAGAAGACTCACAGGTGGAAATAAGGTCAGAGGTGACAAGGATCAGTGGAGCAGCCCTGTCTTTTCTCTGAGTGAGACAGGAGGTCTAAAGCAGCAGAGGGACATCTGATAAGCATGCAACAGAATCCCCTGACTACTGTGCTGATGGCAGACTATAGGGCTCAAGGGCTCTTTCTTTTAAAATTAATTTTATTTTTTCAGTGTTCCAAGATTCATTGTTCATGCACCATACCCAGTGCTTCATGCAATACATGCCCTCCTCAATACCCACCACCAGGCTCAGTCAACAACAATGTCACTGGAAAAGTCTCACAATCCCATGAAAAAAAGTGAGATGGAAATAATAATACAGAACAATCCCAAATTCATTCACAATATATGTAAATTTATACATAAAAAAGAATAAAGGAAATAAAACAATATGCTAACAACATTTCAATTCATTTTTTCCCTACACACATATTTATATTTACTGGTAGGATTATAGGCAATTTTAATTTCTTTGTTTACATTTTTCTGAATTTTCCTGTTTTGAACAATTGCCTGGTGTTATTTTTACAATCACAAAGTTATTAAAAACAAAACAAAAGAGCAGACTAGGTTGGGCTATCAACTGACCTATGGTGAGACTTCCTGAGTTGTGGCACTGACATATTTTTTTTTCCATTTTGTAAAAAATGTGCGAGGTGCCACAGAAGACTTTGGTGTTTTTTAGTCTAGTGAGATGCGGTATTTTTTTTGGAGTATGACGTTTCAGGGAAGGTCTAGCAAAGCCTTCCCTCTGCCAGGTGGCTTGGTTCCTGGCGCTGGCTGAGTGGTGGTGTCTTGATGTGAGTCACAGACCTGGCTGTCCCCAGAGCCTTCAGGGAGTTTCTCCTGGTACTGTGCTCCCACACACAGGGCTCGTCGGCGGGCTCGATGAGCTCAGGACAGGGAAAGAAATCCGGGCCCAAATGGAGAGAAAACGGAAGCCCAGAGAGGTTAAGCAGAGGATGGAGCAGGGGCTGGCAAACCAGGCCTGCAGGCCGAGTCTGGCCTGATGCTTGTTGCTGTGTGTAGTTTGGGGACATGGCCACACTGGCTTACCTGTCCTTTCCGACCACTTCTACTTTACATATTAGAGTTGAGGACAAAAAATGTGCCAAGCCTGCATTGGAACAGTGCTCTGCTCAGCCTCCACTCCCGTCCCCATCTGAATGCTGGGAGGGAAGGTGCGGCATCTGTTCACTTTTTATGCCAGACACAGGAGAAGGATGCTCCGCCATCATCCAGCTTCAGCAACCACACCATTCTGCTGCTCCTGTTCCATGGGCTACCTGCCCCCCTCCACTGATTTTCTGGAGTATTTTAAAGCCAACTGCAGAAACCACATAATTTCATCTGTGACTGCTCCGTGTATGCCTCTAGTGGACAGAGATGTCCCCTGTCCCTGTTTCATCTCCAGGGACTGGGTAGAGGTGCCCTATTCTGAAGCCGTAGGCCCCGGAGGGGGGTGGTAATTCCAGGCAGGGGTTGGTTTTTCAGTCTCTACTCTGGTGGGGGGGGAGGTCCCAAGGTCTACGCTTGGGGGGGGGGGCGGGGGAGGGACCAGCAAGTTCCCCCGCGTTCAGATCTGATCGATGTTCTTCTACTGAGATTTATCTATAATAAGGCTAACTTTTGAGTTTCCATCTCTCAGACACTCATCTTTTCCTCGGCTGGATCCAACAACAGGGTATGAACACTTCCTATGACAAAAAACAAAAAACAAAACAAAAAAACCCGAACACAATAACCCAACACAATTCTCCCCCAAATTTATATATTTAAGAACATGTTAACATATGAACTGGGTTGTTAATTTAGCAAGAGAAACACAAACAAGAGCAGAGTTTCAACTATGCCTTCATCCCCTTCCAAACATAAAAAGGTTTACAGAAGCGTAAATGGACCCCCTGGGAGTATTTTTCTGTACTTGGTCCTGGGCCTCGCTTCCGCTTCCATGGTTGGCCAGCACAGTGCTCCGGCACAGGGAGCTGGATGGGAAAGCCAGGGGCGCATCCAGGGCTGCCCCGGGGCCCAGTGGCCTTCCTCTGCAGGTGACTGGGGCAGCCCCACGCTGAGGGCCTGCATGGACACTCACCTGCCTTCCCTGCACTCTAGTACCCACCTATGACTCTGCTGCCCCATTTCCAAAAGCTTGATTATTCCAGACCAGGCTCCCTTGCCCTACCCAGTGCATGGACACCCATTCTCCAAACGACTGTTTTCCTTCACTCTGAATGAAACAGAAGCCTACTCCAAATACATTTTTCAAAGTGTTGAAGTTGTTTTTCCTCATTCATATGATAGGTCTCAAATACAACGCTCCAGGAGTAAAACATAATTTTGCAGGAAGACTTGTGTGATTCCTCTCCCTGCTCTCTACACAACAGTCTGATGATAATGTGAAAGGTAATGCTGTTTTCTAACACACAGCTTGCACTCTGAGCTAGCCAGTGTTCTATGCACTTTACTTATGTTCCTGATTTAATCCAGCCCTAAGCACAGTGAGGTAGGGTATATTATCCCCAGGTTACAGATGAGGAAACTGAGGCATGGGGAGGGGAAAGTCTGGTGAGTGGCAGATCAGGGCTGAGCCCAGTGGCTTGGTGCTGTGACTGGGCCACTGCTCTATGCCAGGGCGGGTAGAGGCCAGCACCACGGGGACAGTGAGCAGGGCCCGGATGAGGCCAGGCAGATTCCATGGGTCTGCAGGCTGAGGTGAGGAGTCTGGATTGATTCTAAGAGCCACGGGCCCCAGAGAGGCCTAAGCCTAAGGCCTAAGCCCAGGAGGGGCTTAGCTTAATTTAGGCTTAACCCACCCTAAGCCCAGGAGGCTTAGCAGGAGTGAGGCCACTCAAGTTATCTTTTTGTAGGGATGGTTCCGGTCACTGCATGAGATGGATCTTAGAGATAAGCAGCAGCACAGGGTGGCTGGGAGAGGTGAGAGGTAGCATCCCATGTACTGAGGGGCCCAAGACTCTATGGGTTTCTGACCACCACAACTTGAAAACTTTTAGTCTAGAAGATTCTTTCTACATTCATGTTTCATTAACAAAGCCCCCAAGGCTTAGGCAGGGGTGGGCATGAATGACAAGCACATGGTCAGGGAGAGTCACTGGACCCAGGGACAAAGGCTGTGTGCACTGAGTGGGGAGTGGGTCTCGACGAGAGAGGGACCCAAACCCAGACCCACCCACTGGGAGCAAACACTGACATCTTCAGGGTGGCCTGCCTCCCACTGCTTTCCGAGCTCACCATACTCAGCCTGCTCTGTCACCCTGGCCACCACTGCCCCTCAGCCACAAGCCAGCTCAGGCCACCACTTGGAACCTGCCACCGCTCACCCGTGGGTCGTGTCCCTGTGGGGCCTTCCAAGCACTCCAATTAAAATTGGTCCCCTCTACCTCAGCTTCACTCCCCTCCTTTGCCAGCTTTATTTTTCTCCCCAGAGAACATACTACCCTCCAGAACCTGTTTCTTCCTGCTACTATTGGTCTCCTCCCACTAGAATGTGGGGAAGTTCCATGACCTTTCTCTTCTGTTTGCTGGGCAGCTCCATACCCAGGGCTTGGCACACAGCAAGCGCTCAGTGAATGAATGCACAGAAGGGATGGGTGTGAATAAAGAAAGGAATGGTGGTCTGAGAGGTAGAGTCTGCAGAGCGCCATGGTAAACACTCGCTCAGCCGAGGGCGAGGACATGCCCGCAGAGACCTAGCGAAGGAACAAACAAATCTCCAGCTCTTGACAGCAGCTCTGGCATGGGCAGATGTAGTTCTATTTTACAGTTGAAGTTGGCAAGATGGAATGTGGATGCCTTTGTTCTCCTTGGAGACACTGGTCAGTGTACTCCTCCCAGCAGGACTGTGGTGTAGAGTATAGGCTGCCTTCACCTACAAGGGGCCAGCCCTGAGTAAGTGCTGTAGCAACTTGGAAGCTTCTAGAATCTCATTAACATGGTTTCCCAGGGAGGCTCACACAGCCCTGCAGTGTGCTGAGGGTCTCTGGGCAGGGCGGTAGGCAGGAAAGTCACTGAAAACAGAGACATCTGGAAAAGTGTGGTTGACAAGCTGAGTCTTTGTCTCTGCTTGCAACAGAAGGCGAGTCCTCAATAGCTTCAAACTGTAACTCTTAATTGCTCTCACTTTGAAGATTTGAAAGAAATAAAAGCAACAGAGAATGGCTTTGAGTTTCTCTGAGTAAGTCAAGGAGAACACAAATGAAGCCAGAATTAGCTGCATTTTCTCATTTTGCAATAATCGGTAGAATTGCGGTAGCTGTGAAAGTCTCCCGACGGCACATGCATGGCATGAGCATTTTACCTGAATCTTAGAAAGGTCCTGGCCACCAGCAACTCACAAGCCCTCCTTTCCAAACAGGAAGCATTAATAAAAGGTAACTGGAGAGAACAGGACAGCGACATGGGAGGTATTTTCCAAGGCATTGCCAAGGCCCCCAGGGTCAGTCTAGGCAATAATTTATTGTCAAGATTCAGAACTAATGATGAGGCAGTAGCTCGGACCTGCAGGCCAGATCTCTCCACTAAAGCTTGTTCAGCTCTGGAGGGAAGATACCAGAGTCCCCCAGCAACCCCAGTGACTCCAGATGGATGTGTTTCCTTCCTGCTGCACAACCAGACACGCTGCTCCTTCTGCACTAAACACAGGCCCTGAACCTCGGCCAAGACATATCCCACTGTCACCTTATTAACACCCGCAGTCAAATCTTTCCATTGCTAAATATGCGTTTGTCCTCACATCTGAAAAACAGCCACCACCACCTCATCCCACCCAAGGGGGAGGAGGGCCTTACACGCAGGACTCTGTCGGTGCGAGGGGCTCCCACATCGATGATCCAGGCCCACCCTTGGACTAAGTGGAATCTGACAAACCAGGTTTCCTCCCCAACTTCTTTCCTTGGCTGAGGCCCACCCAGACCTGTTGCATCAGGTTGTCCACAGCCCAGGGCTTTCCAGGTGATTCTGATGTTCATTGAAGTTTCTGAGCCACTGGCCTGGACTACTCCAAAAGAAAAGGTAGAAATGAAGACAGGGCAGGAATGTGGAAAACTGAGTTAAGGCAGCGGGGTGTAGCCATGCTGGAGGGAGGGTGGCTGGGAGAGGACAGCTCAGGACAGCCTGGTGGGGAGCAGTCGGATGAATCTGTCTCCCTGGGTCACAGGAGGTGAAGACAGAAACAGTCTGAGGTCACAGAGGGCCCAGCGAAGGGAGCCCCAATTAGGTAAGAAGAGAACCAACCTTCACCTACTTGGTATGCTGGATTAAGACAGCCCATAGGAGTGACACGAGAGGGGAAGGAAGAAAAGCAGCTGCAGCCAGAGGCGAAAACAGTTACAAGAGTATAAGGTAGAAATGCCTGGTTTCCCACTAGATGAGCTTGAGGCCATGACACAGGTGACAGGCTTGAACATGGGGGGCAGGAATGGCAGCTCTTTACTAATGTCCTTCGTATTTTCAGCTGACCCCAGGCTGAGACATTTTCAGCCCCTACTTATCTCTTGAAGATGGAAATTCACATAAGCCTTTTCTTGCTTTCTGCTTGGCCAGCTGGCGCTGCATCTCTCAGGCTTGGGCAAGACTGTGAGGCTCCTCCATGCCCACAGTCGCTCCTGGTGAAACTGGTGAGCAAGGACGGGTGGTTTCACGGGGACCTGCTAAGTCCTATGTGCTGAAAGCATCCCAGCCAAGACCTTTACAGAAGTGGTGATGGGTCGGTCCTCATACTTTGATTAGTTGTGTGAAATATCAACTCACAACCAAGCAATACTGCACAAATGCACATGTTGCCTATTTTGTGCCAGCAACATGCCAGGACTGAGAAGGGAAAAAAAAATATGTGCTACAGGGTCTGGCTTCTTACATTTGTAGTTAGGGGGACAAACAACAACAAACTCAGAAACTATGGAATGTACAGTATTATATTACAAGATGCTAACTTCACATGTAATTCAAAAAAAGTTAAAGAAGCAAGAAAGCAGGGTGCGCTGGGACCTATGCACTTGTCTCGCTTTGTTGGGGAAGCCCCTGACGATCACACACGTGTGTGCATGCCTCAAGCCTGGAGTGCAGATGCCTGCAGGAAAACATGCCGACCCAGACGGTGGCTGGGCCAAATGCACGAAACTGAAGTCTTACTCTCCTGCGGAATGGTCTCATTTCTTTGTGTCATGCCTTTCACCGTAAAGTAAGGGAAATGGGAGTGAAGGCAAGGCACCCAGCTTATTCTCCCAGTGGGTTTAGGAGTTGGCCTCCTGGACCACTACGCTCAGATGCAGAGAAAACACCAAAGGCCAGGACCTGCCCTGCTTGGCTCCCAGCCAGTCCTGTCTGCTCCACCCGCAGCCTTCCTCGGCCACTGCTCTCTTGGGCGACTGCGAGGTGCCCTGGTAAGTGCATTAGGTTTTCATGAAGGCGTGGTCCGCACCTGGACACAGAAATGCAGGCAGGATTCAGAGCCAAGTCTGGGTGGGGAGGAATCCCGCCATGTGCCGCCCACGGCCGTGGAAGCTCGTAAGAAACGGGCTAGCAGCGAGAAAACATAAAACAGACTTTAAACAAAATGGCAAAGCTCCCTCCCCCCACAGTCTCTGGCAGAAATCCCTGAGAAGTTCCTTTCCTGTGTCCTTTCTGGGGCCTTGTTCCCACATTGCCTCTGACGGGGTGAGTTCAGGTGTCCTGAGAGAAGCTAGGTGGGAAGCGGGGGCCACACGGGAAGGAGAAAAACGGAGGGAAACACCAGCAGTGTGACAAACGCACCCTCTGGCTCCCCTCAAAGCTGGACCACATGCTAGTGTTTGGAACTTGGTCGTCACCAGCATCCGTAGTGAATAATTACCGCAAAGGCTTTCACCGGTTCATCTCTCTAATAAAAAAGTCCTCGATTACTTACTCTCGGCACTGGAGTTGGGGACAGGCAGCATGGAGAGCTGCAGCTGACCTCCAGCTTTCCTGTTCCGCCAAAAACACCCCTGTAAGTCTAACTTTCTCTGCCCTATTTACCTGCCCCCCGGTCTTCCTGAGATACCGCTGACATGCAGCACCATACTAGTTTATAGTATACAACAGAATGACTTGTTGCCCTTATTTCAAAATCCCTAAACCGTCCCAGGTTAACACCCACTTAGCCAAGACGGAACAAGGATCATGTTTACCCTCTTGCCTGACATGCTGAGAATAGATCTATGACACACGGCTCTCGGACATGGGACCTCTGCAGCTCAGACAGTAACTGTCGAGAAAGGTGAGGCCCGCTGCGTGAGGCCTCTGGTTCACCTGGGCTCTGGGGCTTCTCCCTGAGCCAGGAAGATGGAGTTTGGGGGTTGGGGAGGCCACAGTAGCTGGCGTCCGTGGACCTGAGTCCTGAAAAGGAGATATCTGCGGAGGGGTGCCCCCGCCAAGTCTGTAGCGCAGTACGGACGATGGCATTCCTAGGAAGAAATTACCCTGAGCCGGGGAAAGAACTACCCAAAGGGGAAGACAGAATGACTCCTGAGGCTCACGCAAAGCTGGGCACAGTTTGCATTTCCATCTCCAAGAGTGAAAAACCTTGTAAATGGAGTGGAGAAGATTATAGCTTCAGAAGTAGGGATAATTAGCTCTACATTAGAGGCTGCCCTCGTCCTGCAGAACAGAGCTTAAAAGCAAGGCTCAAAAGCATCAAACTGTTTATAAGTGACCTAGTGACATCGCAGAACAAAGCTTAAGCATGTTTATAAGAATAAAAAAAAAAAAAAATCCAGCCACTGAAAAGGCAAAATTCACAAAGTTGGAACCTAATTAAAAATATCAGGAATGCAAAGAAGCAGGAAAATGCAATCTCCAAATCTATTTTATAGATATTTATAGAGGAGAAAAATCAGTTGGTAGAAATAGAACCAGAAACAAGACAGAATTTGTAGACACGCACATTGGAACATTTACTAGGACTATACTTCCAAGCATGGGTGTTAAGGAGACATACAGAGGACATGAGAAAGACTCCTGTCAAACTCCCAGGGATGGGAACACAATGTCTGAGCTAAATTCCCCAAGACGCTCAAACCAGCCCCCAGCTGCCCCAGTCAGAGGCATAATCTGCTCTCATCTGTCTGTCTGTGAGGGCTCTGTGCTTCTCACTTGCCAGTTCCCGTCACTGAGGCTGTCTTACATCTCCTTCCACAGACAGCAGGAATTTTAGCAGTGTGCTTCAAACGAAATCTCTCTGCAGGAAAGAATGGGTGAGGTTTGGTCAAATGTGCTACCTAGAGAAAATGTGCCACCTCTGTGGAAGGGGCTGGGGTCAGGCCCGCCCACAGGTTCCCACAGCAGCAGACCTGGCCGGGAGGGAGGCCCCAAAGGCAGGAGAGCTGTGAGGGGGAGCTGCAGCCACATAAACCCACCTCACAGCTTCATGTGAAGACACGGCTGAATATCATTGGTTTAAAGGTGCATTGGGGAAAAACATTATTAAAGCCTTATCATGCCACTAACCGGATGCTTGGGGGTTTCATGGGTCCCCAGTGAGTACTCAGTGTCAGTATCACTGTTTCTAGACCCCACCTGTCCACACACACTCTGAACTTCTAACGGCCCTGACAGTGATGCGTCGGGAGAGAGAAGCAGAGTCGGGGAGAAAAAATCCATCCTCGTGTTAGCACCAGGGTGTTTCTGCCAACGCTTCATACAAGTTCATACAGCTCTGAGGAGAGCTGATGATTTGTAGACAGTAAAGAATGATAAAGGAAAAAAAATTAAAAGTAGACAACGCCCTTTATCCAGGAGAGCCCCTCAGGCTGCGAGCCACTAACCCCACTCGCTGGGCAGCTGAGAGTGTGTCCTCGGCAGCTGTCAAGAACCTGAGAAGTGCCTTCTCCTCTCCCACTGCCCATATTACTTTCTGACATGCTGGCTTTCCCTGAGGAGCAAGGAGAGTCCTTGGAAGGAGGAGGGGGACACAGAGGCCAGGAGTGGTGACTAAGAATGAGCACCCCCCATCAGGAACATACCTGTGATTTTGCCCACCCTGGATCCCAGGTACAGTGTAGCGTCTGTGAAGGGTGCTGAGGGGAGGGAGAGGGTCTCTGAGCATTAGTGTCTCTGCTCCTTTCCTCAGGAACCTGGGCATGGGCATTCCCTTAGAAGCCACACACCCTCCCCATCTTCCTCCCTGAAAACACACTGCCCGCCCCAGGCAAGGGGCTGGAACACCAAGACCAAGTTGATGAAATCATGAGCAATCTCTTCTTTGCATTGGGAGATGGGGAATCCAAGGCATGGAATAGTATAGGGCACGTGCAGTGAATAATCTCCGAGTTCATTTGGTCCCAATGAAAACTGTCAATTGTACTAAGGAGGTATTACCAAATGCCTTAAATACCATATTTTGAGATGCAGGTTCAAAATAATACTCTCTTTTTGTAAATTCTGAAGTGACAAGGAGACAACTGTGCTACAAATGGAGTTCAACACTGTAATCAACTGAAGCTTAGAGCCAAACTAACAACGTGCATTGTAACTATTGTGCTGAGGACAAGGGCTCCCAAGGGGGAAGCTGCTGTCATTAGTAACTACCCCTACAGATTTAGGCATTTCATTTATTTGGCTAACTCGAGATTTTCGTTTCTGTCTCCATCGGTTTTCCAGGATCTAGAAACAGCATCCGATCAACAGTTTTCCCTAACACTGCGGAGGATTCATTCAACACCAAGACTGGGGTTTATGAGTACTGGCACCAAAGGGGTTGGGGTCTGCTTCCCCAAAGTCGGAATTCTTGGGCTCCCACTGGCCATGAGATAAGGTGGTCCCCCATGTTACTTTCTGGAGCCTGGCCCTGTTCCCCCCTCTCCCCCACCATCCAGAATACCACTCCTGAGACAGGCCTGCAGGGGCTCCAGGCCTCTAGTGCCCTGAGGACTGGGGCTCCTTCCCTCAGGTCGGTGAGGACCATGCACAGTTGTGGGAGGTCACAAAGGAGTCATGTTGGTGGACAGAAGGGCAGGAAACAGGGTAGGGCAGAACTGTCCTGTGGCAGCAGGAACCAGAGGGTAGATTCACCATGTGCCCATGCTTTGGCTCCTGCTTTGAGAAACAGGCTTTCCGCAGAAGCCACTCTGGGCTCCCGCAGCATCTTGCAGCCCGGCACCCCCACATCAAGCCCAGTAGCCCTTTGCCCACCCTTCGCTTTCTCCCTCAGCTCCTGCAGCTCTCCCGTTACCCCCCTCCCCCACATCTTCCCCAGGAGCAGCTCCCACATGGCCTCTCTTCTTAAACCCTAACCTTGTCATTCTCAACAAATAATCTGCCAAGTAACAGAGAGCAGGACAACTCGGCCTAATAAACTGAACATCTCCCCAGGCCTTGGTGTGCCAGAACCTTCCCCATTCACCTCCTCCTCCCTCTGAAGGGCGAGTTTCTCCCCTGTTCCTCAAGGTGGGCCCTCATCCCCTCCCAGCTCTTCTGCAAGGGCCACTTATGAATTGTCCCTTGCAATCCCTTGGGTTTTATCTCTTCCCTCTCCCTACTCTTCCCTCAGGGCACCCTATCCAACATAAAACTGACCAAAGCCCTCCCTTGACTCTGATAACTGCTTTCCTGGCTCTTCACCAGAGAGCTCCCGTATCCGGCCACTCACCCTCCAGGTTTATCGTGGTTCTGCCACACAACAGAATACCTTCACAGGCTGATGGGGAAGGGACACTTCCACAGAGGAGAGATTTTCCTAAGGGGTCCTCTGAACGTGGCCTGTCATTTAATGTTATTTCCTTCTTATGCTAATGAAACACATGCTGAACAAAGTTAAAAAGCACCGTAAATGAGCAGCCTCTCCTGTCAGGAAGATCCACTCTTCCCAACCTCCTGGGTCCCCAGCGGCCTTGTGGTCAGGCAGCCATGTGACTGGCCGCAGCCTGTGGGTGGTGGCCTGATGTCCACTGCCAGGCCTGGCCCATGAAACTCCTACTTCCCACATCCCACTTCATCCTCACTCTTATGTGTTAAGGTTGGCAAAGCCCCACTGGAGTGTCTCCCCGGTGCCTGCGTGAGCCTGGCCAACCTGAACAGCCAGATATGACCCTCTGTATAGTTAAGCCCTAGGGACTCAGGGTTCACCTGTCACAGCAGGTACCTCCAATATTATAGTCATCATCCCTCTTCCCCACTTCTTCCCTTCCTGCACCACACCTGCCTTCCAGGCGCTCCCTTCCCTAGACTCAAACCACTAGCAATCTAGTCCTTTCACCTCTGGAGTGTGGGGTGTCCCCAAGTAAAGGGCCCAGCAGAAACCCCTGTGAATCTCATAGTCAACCTGCCCCCTTTCAGGTGTGGCCAAGGACAGCTACTGTCCCACCAAATATGAGCTGAATAAATTCTCATCAATAGCATGAGATGAACTTGAACTTGACCCCTGCACACCTGCTGCCTATCTGACATGTCACTCAGATGTTTAACAGATGCTCCAGGCCCAGCCAGCCCAGAACCAGCCTCCTGGTCTCTGTACGCCCTCGCCAACTTCACCCTCCATCTCCTGTGCTCAGACCGAGACTTGATTTCCTCTACTTCACAGCCTCACAACAGCACTTCCTGCTGTTCTACCACTACAGAGTAGCTGATGCCTTTTGCCATCTCTGTGGCTATGACCCTGGCCCATGCCACGCTCACATCTCAGCGACAACAGTGTAGTAGCTTCATGGTCCGTTTCCACTCTTGCCACACACACTCCAACCCCCCTCCTCAATCTATGCTCAACACTGGTGCCAAAGCGATCCACGTAAACCCTAAGTCAGGCTCAAAACACTTTCCTACTTCACTTAAAACAGAAACCAATGTTTTTAAAAAGGGCCCCATGATCTGACCCTCTTCACTTTACTGACCTTGCCTCTTATTACTTGCTCCCTTGCCCACTTGGTTTCCACCACTTGGCCTTTCTGGCTGTTCCCCAAGCAGGCACGAGGGGGGACCCACTGTGACAATGTCCCCTGGCTAGCCAGCCACACAGACACTAATCTTGAAGAGCAGCAAATGTTTAAATGTCCTCCTACTCAGCAGAAGTAAAGCACCATCATGTCATCTGGTAACTCTGGAGGTCTTTCTTGGTTAACTGCTGGTGATCCAGGTCTCCCCATTGCTCTGCCTAAGCAACTGATTTTCTAAATGTGAAGGCAGAACCTGACACTTATACTCACAGCATTTCATCATTCTTTTCAACTGTGTTTCCAGCCTATCATGGTCTTTGGGGTCTTAATTCTGGCCCCATGGAGAGGTTTTTCTTGCAGACAAGCATCACAGGCAAATCTCCAAAGGTGCCTTCTAAGTCTCCATGCGACTCCCCCATTGAGGCTTGGAGAGGAACATTCCTGCATCCTGTCTCTGGATCTCTCTGGACTGAGGCTGATTCCCATGGATGCTCTTCAGGAACAGCTTTCAGGTGGGCTACCTCTCCTCTTATGTGGCATGTGGCTGTCTGCATTGCTTGTCTCATTGACATTGCCCAACCACACACCTGGCTCAGCTCAGGGAACCATGGTGGGGCGGTCATGCCTGCACAGAAATAGGGGCACGCCTGCTTTTGAAGAGCTCCCATCCCCGCTGCAGAGCTAAAAGGAGCACTTGTGAGAAAATACTCAGAAATATGAGGCCAAATATGGTCAATGCCCAGGAATGACACAGAGCTCTTCAGTAAGAACATGAAAGGACCAATGAGCAGTTATTCACTCAACAAACCTTTATGATAGCAGAGCAACAACAGAGATGGCCCTTGTGAGTCTACCTCATGCTTGGTCTGTGCACTCTGTTATTGTCTTGAAGCCTCACAACTATCCCCATGAGGGACATGCTATTGCCCTTGTATAAGAGAGGAAAGGGACTTAGAAAGGATAAGAAATGTGCCAAAGGTCACACATCTAAGACATAGTGTTGAGCCCAGGGGTCGACCTCTGAAACCCATGATGCTCTGAGCTGCCCTGAGGCCCATTCATGGTTTGGCCACTGGGGTTGTCATGGCTCATGAGAAACAGGCCCAGCTCTTAGGGGAAGATTTGAGATCTATATGAAGGCCAGAGGCCAAGCATGCCATCTCGGAGCCCCATGGAAAAGGACGATGAATCTGGCTCAGTGGGACCTCCAGTTGGGTCTACTCACACTGCAGGGCGGAATCCCAAAGCCAGACCCAGCCATGCCAAGACAAGAGAAGGGCAGAGTGCCTTACACTTACCCCATGGCAGGCAGCACTGAGCCCCCACACATGGAGGAGGAGGGCTCCTTAGCCCCCCCGGGCCTGAGGAATTCTCTCAGGTTTATTCTCTCTGGAAAAGGAAAATGATGACAATTCCTTGGCCCCCTGGAGACACGGAAGGAAGGCCATGTCACTGTCACTAGTTTGGGTTTATTCCCCTGGGGTCCGTGCAGTGCCGAGTCCTCTCTCTGTCCTGAGTGGACACCGGTGAGACCGCCTTGTCCCATAGGTACCTGACAGGCAGGCGTCAGTCAGCAACCCGTGCTGCGGACCTGGTGTGGTGGTGGCTGCTGGAGGCTGATTGTTCACAAAACTGACAGGGAGAAAAGAACAAGCAGGCAGGTTCCAGACACAGGGCCGGTGGCCGGGGAAGCTGGGAGGGGAGCAGGACAGGTGGGGAGGGAAGTCACACAGGAGAGGCGAGGACCTGAGGGTGAAGGAGCCAGTGCAGGCAGAGTCAGTGCCTGGGACCAGCTGGCCCAGGTCGCCGATGGGGATACGGCAGCAGCCAGGTCCCTGGGCACTATGGGGAGCGTGGAGGAGAAGGTTATTCCTGCAGAACACCAGAAGTATAGGTTCCGGAGACTGGGACCGCCTTCTCAGAAGACGGGCCACCGGTAGCTCCAGGCCAGGCCGCCTGTCCCACTGGGCCTGCTGGGCAAGCCTAGGGTGAAGAAACAGCCCTGCTTAGGGGATGACTGTATAATCCGTGGAGCCAAAGTGGTTGTTCACTTCTTACACATCCATCTGGGTCAAACATGAGGGCAGAAACTGCTTCAATGGGAAGCTCTGGTTCCAACTCCGCAGAAGACCCAAGCTCTGACCCCTCGGATCTCAAAGCCCTGCTCAGCCTCCTGGAGGGAAGACAGCCTGAACTCTGCAACCCCCAGAATCCACCCCTAAGGCTATGCAGGGGCAGAGCCGCTCAAGTACTTCAAAAGGGAACTGAGAGAGAAACAGTGAAATGCGGGCTCAGAAAATACCCTGTTTGGGGCTTCTTGTCTTCAGGGGTTGCTGAGTGAGAAGCCAGGAGTCTTACTCCAAGCCAATCAGGGGCGCTGTGGCTGCGGCACGGGCTTCAGGGGCAGGGGTGTGCGGCCAGGCAGCACCCAGGCCATGGCTGTGCCCAGGAAGGAGCGAGATCCAGCGGAGCAAGGCCCCTGCCCACGGCTGCTTCGGGCCCTGTTCTGCCATTGCCCCTGGGAGGAGAGCTGAGCGCCCCTGAGCCTCAAGGGCCCTCAGGGCATCCTCTCTGAGCAAATACACAAAGGAATAAGGAAGCCATGTTCAGAGCCTATGCGGGACTATCACTGGAGGTACAGGGCATGGAGGGCTTCTGGGCCAGAAGGAGGAAGGGGCCCACCTGTAAGTCCTCAAGGGAGATGTGTTTGAAAGCCCGTCTCTAGTGGCTACGCACTCGGGCCCTGGGAAGGCGCAGACACGCCCGTCTGCCCTCTGAGCGTGGAACTGAGGAGCACCCTCAAGAGAGCCCAGCGGATTGGTTTCCCAGCCCTGAGCCCAAGCCCTCAGGCTCCTTGACGATGCCTGAGCCCTTCCAGACAGCCGGTAGCTGATGGGCCTGGCCTGACTTCCCCAGAGAGTGCCCATGGGGCCTGCCCTGGTGTTCCTTTTGTCTTAGCTTCTTAAACAGCACTTTCAAGTGCACACATGTTAACTGTACACCATTACAGGGCAGCACACAATTGTGTACACAGTCCCAAGATGAAGACATCCAAGACCTCCGCCTCCCTGAGGCCTCCCTCTCGCTGCTTCCTGTCAGTCTCCCTGCACAGGCCCCGCAGCTCTGCTTTCTGTCTCCCTGGAGTAGTTCTGGCTGCGTCTGAACTTCCTAAAGGTGAAAATCACACATACTCTTTTGTGTCTGGCTTCCTTCAAAAGATTTGTGAGACCCAGCCATGCTTTGAAACGTGGCAGTCTTTCATTTGTGTTCTCTGCCTGATAGTATTCCATCGTATGGCCATACCACCCTTTACTTAACCATCCCACCAAGATGCAGGCTGTCCAGTCTGGGGCCATCCTGAGGAAGTTTCTGTAAGCACTTCTACATATGTGCTTGCGTATCCTCATAAGTCCGCCTGGGGAAAGAGGTTCCCCGGCTACAAATGTCTGGGAGGCCAGATTTTTCGCTTCCAGACTGCACTGTAACTCTTACTCATGCATCAGGTTCTCTGATCTTAAGCAGCAGGATGAAGAACACACCCCTGGAAATTGGAACAGATGCACAAGGGGAAGCTTACAAGGTGTTTGGGGAATACTGACTCCGACAGTATGATAGAGAGTGGTGTGGGTGTGGGTGTGAGCTTTGTGTGTGAAAGTGGGTGTCAGTGTGTGAGTCCATACAGATTTGTGTGTGAATGCTGTGTGTGTGTGTGTGTGTGTGTGTGTGTGTACGTGTAGACTTACAGTTACTGTGTGAGAGGGTCTCAGAATCTCCTGGGCACTTGATGCAAAATGACTGTGAGAGAACACTGGTCCGGAGCACTTAGGGAAAGGAGAGGAGATGGCCAGAGATGAGGCTAGAAAAACAGATGAGGGTCAGACTGCAAAGACTGGTGGACGTCTTACTCTAGCATTTGAACTTGATGCTGCAGGTGACAGGAATCACCACACACCACTCAGGAGGCGTGGCAAAGCCGGCTGTGTCCCCTATCAGCACATGGAGTCCCACACCAGGCTGAGTGGAGTAGAGTTTGCTAGTGGGGGGTCCTGGAGGGAAGCAGGGAAGGGCTAATTCTACACCAAACAGCCTATGTTTATGTTCCAGCTCGGCCATTTATCCGCCAGGGCACCTTTATGTGCCTCTATTTGTTCACCTGTAAAGTGGGGACATTCCTGGCTTTCATACGCCAGAGTTGCTGAGAAAATTAAATGAGCAAGTACTTGAAAGTGTTGCCACATAGTGACCACACAGTAAGCATTAGCTAAAATGATTTGTATGGATAAAAGCAGTGATTGATAGATGAAGCGTGTGTTGGCTCATGGGTGTCCACGTGTGACTTGCACTGACAAACAGCACACGCACACACGATGGGCAAACAGTCCTGCCCACACACAAACAGCCCACAGGGAACAGGGGTTTATAGGGGAAGCATTCAAGCACTCATGCTCTGGTTCAGCCACTGCCTGTAACTTACTCACTGGAAACCAAATGCTCCTTAGTTACAGAAAGGAAACAGGAAATGAATAGGCCCCCAAATCATCCTTGCTTTAGGGACTTGTAGCTGGATGAGCGGCTCGGTTACCCAGGTCCTAGGAGGACTACAAACGGCCCACTAGAGCCAGCCAGCTTCTGCTCTATTTGCACGGGCAATGCTGTCTACTCCTCTGGGGCTGGGGAGACTAGAGCAGTGGCACCCAGGAGAGTCTGGGGAAAGCGGGTGCCAGTACGGGATCTCTGTAAGAAGTGGGGAAAGCCCCCCTCTGGGCCCTCCTTCGCTGCGCACACAGTAAGACGGTCTGCAGCCAGGCCTGGGACAGACGATTTGAGGAGCCGACGCAATTCTCATAGCACAACAGTTTGGACAAAAACCCAACACAGTCCCCATCTCCCTTTCTTGGAAGAGGGGCTCCCAGGCCAGGACCCCACCGCTGCCCCCTGCCCTGCCCGGTGAAATAGTCAGCAGGGTGGAAGAGGAGGCATGTCTGAGAGTGTGACCTTACCTCCACATACAGCAAGGGGAAAATCCCAATCTTGTCTCCCAGCATGCCTTCTGCCCAGTTGTCATCCACTCTTCGGATGACAGTCAGGATCTCGTCCTGGGGTTGCCGCAGCCCATCATGAACACAAGCACGTGGACATGCAACAAAACACACACAACAAAAACAGAGACCAGTCAGTACTGCAGGAGCTAAGAAAAGATCCTACATGATGATTCAAAGAATGGTTTATTATCCATTCTGGGAGCTGACATCCAAAACACTTCGCCCTTATATCTTCCCTCACAGTCTCCCTCTTTCTCTCTTATATATTGATTATAGCTGCAAAAATCCTCAAAATAGAAAAGTGGTAATTTACAATATGGCTAGTATTTTAAAATTCATGTTCCTATTATTTATTTACTGAAATAAAATTATTTTTAATAAAAATAAATTCAGCAAGTACAAAGCTTTTTAAGTTTCTGGCTCCATCCACAAACGAAAAATGACCCAATCCAATTCCATTTATGTAGAGTTGTGGGTACAAAAAGCTTTGGATAACCCTCCTAAATTCTTTGGCAACACAGACAATGCCAAGTATAGATGCACAAAGTGGAAACAGATGGAAGGGGAAAGGAAGAGGCATGAAGCACAGAGGAAGAGGAGCTTTCCGGGGAGACTGGCAGCCTGGCAGTTGTGAGAAAGGACGTGCCTGAGATGCTTTCGCAGGTGCCAGATGCTGCAGGGACATGTGACAGGGGGTGCAGAGAGGAGGGTGGGGGACAGAAAGCACTGAGCAGGGATGGAGGGCAAAAGGGGAACCCACCAGGAAAGGGGACTGGGGAAGAGAGACAATACTGGCAGCAGCAAGGGCCAAGAAGTTCAGACAGGGATGCTACAGGCAAAATGACGCCTACACCAGGGGTCTGTGGCTGGCCTCTGTTCCTTCTCCAATATCCATTCTCCTCTCAGTATGCCACGGGGGCTGTCTGCTAAACCACCCCCGCCCCCTGCCTCGCCACATCAAAACCTCCCTGTCACTTGTCCCTCAACAATCTGCTAGGGACCACCTGGCCCATCTGGGACTTGTGCTAAGGAGCTTATGGCCAACCTAGTGGTATAACCTCTACTGGATTTAAAGGTACCATCTGAGTCTTCAATACTTTAATGTGAAGCAATGAGTCTTCCAATGGGGAGCCCAAGTCCTCCAATGAGTCTTCGATACTTTAATGTGAAGTAATAATATGAGACTGGTGGGCCTCTCTTGGGTAAGAGGCACATTTTAGGCCAGCACACTACATGAAATTACCAGAAAACCTGGCTTTCCTGCAAGCTAAGGGACCACAGAAATTTGGGGTATTCATCTGGATCAAGGTAGAGTCATCTAATGAGAGTTGGAGATGTCTTTCAGAGAACACAGATAGGGAAAAGCAAGAATGTGTGTCTGTCAGGGGCAACTCCCTGTGGTCTATTGCAAACCTCTCCTCACCCAGGGGTACAGAGTAGAGCCTAGGAGCAATCATACCCCTGATTTTCTCTGCCCTCATCCCCAACTTCCCAACTTCAAAAAATTCCAAATAACAAAAGGATCCATGATTTTAGAATATTTCTTCTCTCAAATGATACAAGCCAGAAAAACACAGTAGACACTACAAGGGGATCATATCATTTCACATGTTACAGGGTAGTAGGTTCTCAGGCTCCAGAGCGATATTTGTAAGGGTTCCCAAATCTAGCTTAGCCATTAGAAGGTATGGGCTTTTCTGGTAACCATCCGCTAAAGTGGCCAACTGGCTTGAGGGGAGATGTATAGAAAATGCCTCTGAACTCCTATGCCTTGCTCACCTCACAAGTTCACAACTTCTAAGAGCCCTGGGCCTGTGATGAACTCAACTCAGATTCAGCCAAAGGGAGACCCCTAGGACTTTGCTGGTCATGCAAAAAGGTAATTGAAGGCTTCCTACATGTCAGAGTTTTTGCAACAACAGAACAGCACAAAAAAAGACATTAAATTTTGTAAAATTTAAAAGAAGAAACACCAGGTTAATTTTGGTTAAAAAATAGAAAATACCATATTACATATACTATTACTTAAAACCGGTCTAGAAAATACAGCTGAAGACATAAAAAAATATAAAACAGAAAGCATTAATATTGGAAAGAAGGTATAAAATTTTTTATCTAGAAAAAACAGTATCAACTAAAAATTAGAATAAATTTGAGAAATACTGCAAATTTTAAAATACATACATAAAGATCATTAGTTTACTCAGATACCAGCAATAAGAAGTTAGAAAATGTGATTAAAATTGGCTATTAAAAAAGTTCTCTAATACACTGTATATGCCAAAATTAATTACATAAATAGCAAAGATTTAAATATTAGGAAAAACCTTGAATGTTTAAGAAGAAAATATGAATAGATGTTTAATCTTGAACTGGGGAAGTTCTTTTGAAGTATGATAACAATGATTTGGCTACACAAAAATGAAGTTCTCTATGCTAAAAATGACAAAAAAACAAAACAAAAAGGCAAAAACCTAGGAAAATACTTGGAGGATATATGAGAGACAAAGATTTAATATCCATACTATATAAAGACTTAAAGACACAATAGAAGAAAAAGACAAATACCTTAAAAAGAAAAATAGGCTAAGGGCAAAAATGAGACAACTCACAAAAAGGAAGAAAAGCAAATTGTTATTCAACCTATTTTTAAAAGTTATAACTCACAAATAAAAAAAATATTTTCTTCTGTGTTCTAATTTGCATATCAAATTAGCAAAGAAGGGGGCACCTGGGTGGCTTAGTGGGTTAAAGCCTCTGCCTCCGGCTCAGGTCATGATCCCAGGGTCCTGGAATTGAGCCCCACATCAGGCTCTCTGCTCAGCAGGGAGCCTGCTTCCCCCCCCCCCTGCCTGCCTCTCTGCCTACTTGTGATCTCTCTGTCTCTGTCAAGTAAATAAAAAAAAAGAAAAGAAAAGAAACAAATTAGCAAAGAAGAACATAAAGCCAACTCGCAGTTTTGGTCAGCATGCAGGGAATAGGCATTTCATCATTTTTGGTGGAGATAGAAATTTATAGCAGGCAGTTTGTCAATTTCTATCAAAGATCAAAGCCATCATATCCACTGATTGAACAACACTTCAAGAGACCCTACGCTAGGAAAATCAAAGATGTGCAAAAAGAGTTAGCTCTGAGAGTGTTCATTATAGTGTTGTTCAATTAGATATAGAAACTAAAGCAAATGCATAGCAAAGAGATTTTTGGTTAACTAAATTATGGTATTGTCCGCCAATACTACTCCCAACTCCAGCCCACTCTCGCCACCCTGTACTACCTAAGGAGGAAAGGGGAAAATGGAGACATGGGTGTGGAGTTCACAGTCTAGCAATACAGGCTCCTTAAAAGGCTGAGACCCAATAAAAGGACCACAGGCCTATATAGTGCTCCCCCTCTTCCTAAACAACATGACCACATTACTAAAGGCCAGTTTACAGCAGTTCTTTTTACCTGGTACATCATGTCTGTCTACCAAAAAAATAACTACTAGACATACTAAAAGGCAAAATAAAACAAAAACTGAAAATACAGTTTGAAGAGACAGAGCAAGCATCAGAACCAAATTCAGACATAGCCAGGATGTTGGAACTATCAGATGGGGAATTTAAACCAACTATGATTAATATGCTAGGGGCTCTATTGGATTAAGTGGACAGCATGAAAGAACAGATAGGCAATGTAAGTAGAGAGAGAGAAAGTCTGAGAAAGAACCAAAAAATAATGTTAGAGATCAAGAACACCATCATAGAAATGAAAAATCTTTAGATAAGCAAATTAGTACTCCAACATGGCTGAGGAAAGAATCTTTGGCCTTAAGTACATCTCAATAAAAACCTCCAATCTTAAAAGCAAAGAGAACAAAGACGGGGGTCGGGGGAAACAGGATATTCAGAGACTGTGAGACTGTGAGACTGTGAGACAACTACAAAAAGTATAACATATACATAACAGGAATATCAGAAGGAGAAGGAAGGAATGAAGGAAGGGAGAAAGGGAGGGAGGGAGGGAGAGAAAGAGGAAGGAAGGAAGGAAAAACAGAAGAAATATTTGACATGATAACAACGGAGCATTTCTCCAAATTAATGTCAGACACCAAACCACAGATCCAGGTAGTTCAGAATACACCAACTAAGATAAATGTCAAAAAACCTACCTAGGCATAGCAAAGTACTGGAAATCAAAGATAAAGAAAAAATACTGAAAGAGGCCAGAGGGGAAAAATATCATATTTATAGAGGATCAAAAATAAGAATCTCACCTGACTTCTCTAAAACCATGCAAACAAGAAGACAGTAGAGTGAAATATGCAAAGTGTCGAGGGAAGAAAACCCACCAGCCTAGAATTATGTACACTGAAAAATTATCCTTTGATAGTGAGGGAGAAATAAAGACTTTTTCAGACAAACAAAAATTAAGAGAGTTTGTTGCTAGTAGACCTGTCTTGTAAAAAATATTACAAGAAGTTATTTAGAGAAGAAAAGTGTACGTAGGTTAAAAACTTGAATCTACATAAAGAAAAGAACATCGGAGAAGGAATAAGTGAAGGTAAAATAAAACTTTCATTTTTCTTGTTCTTTGATCAAAATTAAAGTAGCAACAATGTATTTGATTACATATGCTATGTACATATATATATATCATGTATATTTTTATACATAAGTGTATGAGTGAAATGAATGACAGAATGATATAAGGGACTGAAGAGTTAGGATTATTTTATTATCATAAAGATAATATGATTATCTTTTTAATTTTTATTTTATTTTATAATAAAAAATTATTTTATTATCATATTACATACTACCTGTGAAATAGTACAGTGTTTTTTGAAAATGAACATTGTTAATTGCAAATGTATACTGCAAACTCTAGGGCTACTACTAAAAAAATTTTTTTAAGGTTCAACTAATATGCTAAGAAAGGAGAGAAAATAGAATCACATATATTGTTCAATTAAAACAGAGAAAGCAAAAAAAAGACAGAAAAAAATAAGAATGAAAATCAAGGGCAACAAATAGAAAACAGAAATAAATATGGTAAATATTAATTAAAATATATCAAATAATCACTCCAAATGTCAATGGTCTATATTCACAAATTGAAAGACAAAGATTGTCACAGTGGATCAAAAAGTGAGACCCAACTATGTTGTCTACAATAAACCCACCTTATTTATTTATTTTTATTATGTTCAATTAGCCAACATGTATATATTATATAATATATATATTATATAATGTATATGTATATATTACATGTATATGTATACATGTATATATATAATATATACATATCATTATATAATGATATGTATACATACAATATATACATATCATTAGTTTTTGATGTAGTATTCAATGATTCATTAGTTGCATATAACACATTAGTTGCTTATTACCACATGTGCCCTTCTTAATATCCATCACTCGGTTACCCCAACCCCTCGCCCTCCTCTCTTCTGTAACCCTCAGTTTGATTCCTGCAGTCCAGAGTCTTTCATGGTTTGTCTCCCTCTCTGATTTCTTCCCATTCACTTTTCTCTCCCTTCCCCTGTGGTTCTTTGCACTATTCCTTATGTTCCACATATAAGTGAAACCATATGATAATTGTGTTTCTCTACTTGACTTATTTCACTCAGCATAATATCCTCCAGTTGCATTCATGTTGATGCAAATGGTGGATATTCATCCTTTCTGATGGCTGAGTAATATTCCATTGTATATATGGACCACATCTTCTTTATGCATTTGTCTGTTGAAGGGCATCTTGGCTCCTTCCACAGTTTGGCTATTGTGGGCACTGCTGCTATGAACATTGGGTGCATGTGCCCCTTCTTTTCACTACATCTGCATCTTTGAGATAAATACCCAGTAGTACAGTTGCTGGGTCATAAAGTAGCTCTGTTTTTAATTTCTTGAGGAACCTCCAGACTTTTTTCCAGAGTGGCTGCACCAGCTTGCATTACCACCAACAATGTAAGAGGGTTCCCCTTTCTCCACATCCTCAAAAACCCATTTTATTTTTTAAACGATGTATTTATTTATTTATTTGACAGAGAGAGAGAAAGAGAGAGAGAGAGAGAGAGATCACAAGTGGGCAGAGAGGCAGGCAGAGAGGGGGGAAGCAGGCTCCCTGCCAAGCAGAGAGCCCAATGCGGGACACGATCCCAGGACCCTGAGATCATGACCTGAGCCAAAGGCAGAGGCTTTAACCCACTGAGCCACCCAGGTGCCCCTCAAAAATCCATTTTAAATATAAAGATACATCTGAATTAAAAGTAAATATATCGAGAAAGCTCTACCATCATAACACTAATCAAAAGAAAGTAGGATTAGCTGCATTAATTTTGAACAAACAGAATTCAGAGCAAGGAATGTTGTTGGGGATGAAGAAGGGGGTTACATAATGAAAAAGGAGTCTATTCCCCAAGAAGACATAACAATCCTTAATCAATATGCATTTAAGAACAGAGAGTCAAAATATATTGGTCAAGACTTACATAACTCCAAGGAGAAATAGATAAATCCACTACTACAGTTGAAGACTTTAACATTGTTCTATCAGAAATGGACCGTTCCAGCAGGCAAAAAATCAGTAAAGACACAGTTGAAGGCAACAATACCTATCAGTCAACTGAATATAACAGTCATCAATAAACTACTTCATCTAAGAACTGTAAAATGTACATTCTTCTCAAACTCACATGGAACATTCACCAAGATAGATCACACTATAAAACCATACCATAAAACATACCATAAAACATACCACAGTGGAATTAAACTAGAAATCAGTAACAGAAGGGTGATGGGAAAATTACAAAATACCTGGGAATTAAACAATACAATACTAAATAACCTTTGGTTCAAAGAAAAAAAAAATCAGGAGAAATTTTAAAATATTTTAAAACAAAAGAAAATGAAAATGCAACTTACCAAAATTTGTGGGCTGAGGGAAATTTGGAACATTGAATGTATACATCAGAAAAGAAAGACCTAAAAATCAATAATCTAAGATTCTACCTTAGAAAACTAGAGAAAGAAGAGCAAATTAAATCCAAAGTAATAAAAAAAAAAAAGAAAAAGAAAAAGAAATAATAGAACTCAGAACAGAAATCAATGAAATTAAAAACAGGAAATCGATAAATCAACAAAACCGAGAGCTGGTTGTTTGAAAAGATCAATAAAATTGATAAGCCTCTAACCAGGCTAACTAAGAAAAAAAGAGGGGAGAAAACTACTATCAATCATGAAAGAGAGAACATTACTACAGATCCCAGACATTAAAAGGATAATAAAGGAATATTATGAACAATTCCATGCCTACAAATTAGATAACCTAAATGAAATGGACCTTTAACAAAGTAATCTGCCAAAATTCAATAAAAAAATAGACAATCTGAATAGGCCTATATCTATAAAAGAAACTGAATCAATAATTAATAAATTTCCAAAACAGAAAGCACCAGACCCAGCTGAGTTCATTAGTGAATTCTCCCAAACATTTAAAGAAGTCATACCAAATTATCTATCTCTTCCAGAGGGTAGAAGCAGAAGAGTAACTTCTAACTCATTTTATGAAACTATCATTATACTAGTACTGAAACCATATAGAGAAAAGCAGATAAGAAAACTAGAGACCAGAATTTCTCATTTCTCATAAGCATAGATGCAAAAATCCTCAACAAAATATTAGCAAATTGAATACAAAAAGTATAAAAAGAATTATGCAGCATGACCAACTGGGATTTAGCTTAGGTACGCAAGTCTGGTTCAACATTTAAAAATCAATTAATATAATTCATCACATCAACAAGCTAAAAAAAAAAGCTCTTAACAAGTTAGTAATAGAGTGAAACTTCCTCAACTTGTGAAGAACATTTACAAAAAAAGCTACAACTAATAGCCTAATGGTGAGAAACAAGAAGGTTTCCCACAAAGATCAGGAATAAGGCAAAGATATCTCCTTCACTGCAGCCTTTCAACATCATGGTGGAAATCCTAACACAATAAGATAACAAAAGGAAATAAAGGGTATACAAATTGGGAAGGAAGAAATAAAGCTGTCTTAGTTTGCAGATGACATAAATGTCTATGTAGAAAATCTAAAAGAATCAACAAAAATACTCCTGGAACTAATAAACAATTATAGCAAGGTTGCAGGATATAAATCTACCAAAATACCTATAAGAGCTATATGAGAAAAACTGCAAAACTCTGATGAATAAAATTAAAAACAGAAAGATGTTTCACGTTCATGGATAGGAAGACAATATTGTCAAGATGTCAGTTTTTCTCAACTTCTAGATTTAATGCAATTCCAATCAAAATCTCAGCAAGTTATTTTGTGTATATCAATACGTTGGTTTTACAGTTTATATGGAAAAAAAAAATAAAGTTTATATGGAAATGTAAAAGACCCAGAATAGCCAACATAATTTGAAAGAGAAGAACAAGGACTGACTGGCACTATACAACTTCAAGCCTTACTTAAAATTACATTACTGAAGACAATGTGGTATTGGTGATAGAATATAAAAATAGAGGGGCGCCTGGGTGGCTCAGTGAGTTAAAGCTCTGCCTTCAGCTCAGTCATGATCTCAGGGTCCTGGGATTGAGCCCCACATTGGGCTTTCTGCTCAGCGGGGAGCCTGCTTCCCCCTCTCTCTCTGCCTGCCTCTCTGCCTACTTGTGATCTCTCTCTCTGTCAAATAAATAAACAAAATCTTAAAAAAAAAAAAAGAATACAAAAATGGATCAGTGGAGCATAAGAGAGCTTTCAGAATTAGACCAACATAAACACAATTAACTGATCTTTGACAAAGGAATAAAGGCAATATAATGGAGAAAGACAGTCTTTTCAACAAATGATGCTAGAATGATTGGACATCCACATAAAATGAATCTAGATACAGAGTACACCATTCACAAAAATTAACTCAAAATGAACAACAGAATAAACGTAAAACACAAAAATATAAAACTCTAAGAAGGTAACATAGGAGAATATTCAGATGACCTTGGGCTTGGTGATGATTTTTTTTTTTTTTTTTAAGATTTTATTTATTTGACAGAGAGAAACACAGCGAGAGAGGGAACACAAGCAGAGGGAATGGTAGCAGGAGAAGCAGGCTTCCCGCCAAGCAGAGAGCTCGATGCGGGGCTCGATCCCAGGCCCCTGGGATCTGACCTGGGCCGAAGGCAGCCGCCCAACGACTGAGCCACCCAGGCGCCCCTTGGTGATGATTTTTAGATACAACATCAAAGGCTGGTCTATGAAAGAATCGATAAGCTGGGCATCATTAAAATTAAAAATTTCTGATCTGCAAAACACACTGTCAAAGAGAATAAAAAATAAGCCACAGATTCATGAAAATATTTGCAAAAGACATATTTGATAAAGGACTATGATCCAAAAAATACAAATAACTGTTAAAACTCAACAGTAAGAAAACAGAGGCACCTGGCTGGCTCAGTCAGCATGTGATTCTGTATCTCAGAGTTGTGAGTTCAAGCCCCACACTGGGCATAGAGCCTACTTTAAAAAATAAGAAAACAAACAATGCAATTTAAAAATGAACTAAAGACCTAACAGACACCTCACCAAAAAAGAGGCACAGATGGCAAATATGAATACGAAGAAATATTCCATGTCATATGTCATTTGGGCAATGCAAATTAAAACAACAAGATGTCACCAACAGGAACACTCATTCATGGCTGGCGGGGGATACAACATAGCACAGCCACTTCTTTTTTTTTTTTTTATTATTTTTTTATTTGACAGAGAGAGATCACAAGTAGGCAGAGAGGCAGGCAGAGAGAGAGGGGGAGAAGCAGGCTCCCCACTGAGCAGAGAGCCCAATGCGGGGCTCGATCCCAGGACCTTGAGATCATGACCTGAGCTGAAGGCAGAGGCTTTAATCCACTGAGCCACCCAGGCACCCAGAACAGCCACTTCAGAAGGCAGTTTGGGAATTTCTTACAAAACTAAACATACTCTTACCTTAAAATCCAGCAGTTACGCTCTTTGGTATATAACCAAAGGAGTTGAAAATTTATATACATACAAAAACCCGCACAGATATTTACAGCTGTCTATTTACAGCTGTCTATTCATAATCCTAAAGCTCAGAAGCAGTGTAATGATGTCCTTCATTAGCTGAATGGATAAATAAACCGGTACATAAAGACAACAGAGTCTGATCTAGTGCTAAAAAGACATGAATTATCAAGCCATGAAAACATGGCTTGGAAGAAACATAAATGGATATTACCAAATAAAATAAATCACTCTGAAAAGGTTACATATTATGTTATTCCAACTACGTGACCTTGTGGAAAAGGCAAAACTGTGGAGACACTAAAAAGGTCAATGGTTGTCAAGGGTTGGGAAGGAGGGAGGAAAAGGATGAATGGGTGGAGCACAGGAGATCTTTAGGGTAGTGAAAATACTCTGTACGATACCATATTGGTAGATACGTGTCATTATAAATTTGCCCAAACCCACAGAATGTACAACCCCCAGAGGGAACCCTAACGTAAACTACAGACTTTGGGTGATTACGATGTGTCAGCGTAGGCTCATAAATGGTAACACGTGAGCCTCTCTGGGGAGGGACGCTGATGGCGGGGAGGCAGTGCACATGTGGGGCTAGCGTTAGAGGGGAGATCTCTGTACCTTCTGCTCAATTCAGGAGTGAAACGAAAATTACTCTACAAATTAAGTATTTTTTTAAAAGGTAATAGCAAATGTAATGTTGAGAGCAAAACTGGGCACAAAAATATACATGTATGTTCCATATATTTTACGCTGAAGAATAGACACAACTCATCTATGGTGTTAGGGACCCAGGAAGAGGGAAGGGCGGAAGGACTGGGTGCTAGTATCTTACCATCTCTCCACTGGTAAAGAGTATGAGGCTATTCTTTCCAATCTTCAAGCTCTACAATTTTGATTAGTGGACTCAATGGTATATTATGCTTTATTTAGATTAAAAGGGCATTGGTGGTTTTGTTTTTTGGTTTTTTTTGAGGTAATGGTCCATCCAGTGTAGATAAATCACAACATGCCTTGAGTACTGTATTTGGTCTTAACGCATCTCTAAAGAGACATCACATATGGAGCAAGCCAACCATTATGTGGAGAGTCCAAAATCGAGCCACAGAAAGCCAGAGAAGAAAGTGGGATCCCTGAGCCGGAGACATGAGAAAGCTGGGGGCAGGTATGGATACTGTCTTCCAGCCTTGGCATCATTACCACACTGAAGAGCTGGGCTCATTCTGAGTCACTGGGATGGCAGGACACACAACAAGGGTTCCAAGGGTCTGAGAAGAGGAGACAGCCCCACATAAGGGAGAGCTATCCAAAAACGAATGTCCCCTTACTTGGGTCCGGGGCTCTGTCATCACTCCAAGTGTTCAGCAGTGCCAACTTGTTCCTCACAGGGCCACCAATATGCAAGCATCCCCTAAGAGCCAGGCATGGGAAGAAACTGTTCCTTCCCAAGAAGAGCTCAACCCTTGGTGGGAGAGGTCTGCTCCTAACATCCACCGATACAATGTAAGTACAGTGAAATCCCAGCACAATGCTCTAAGTGCAGTTCAAAATCCAGTGCTGTCCGAGCACTACTGTGAAGTGAGTGTGGAGCAGGTGAACCTACATAGGATGTCGTCCAGTGTCGTCCCTGCTGTGGTTCCGTGGTAGGTCTCTGATCGGGCCCAAAGGTTGACGGGGCCAATTCTTGGTCCTGGGGCTGGCTGGGGTTTCACAGCAGTGGGAGGATTTGGAACAATCTTATTTAGCTGGCATGAATTTTGTTGGGGAGACTGGGCTGGGAGGACAGTGGGTATAGGAAGCCAGTCACTCCGTGTACACAAATGAGTCACTTTGCCAAGGAGCATGGAGAAAGGTTTCCTACAGTTCTGCCTCTAACCCAACTCACACGCCGGAGACAGCCTCCGAGGAACATTTGAGTGCTGGGCAATGAGAAAATTCACTCTAGCATGTCAGAGCTACCAGGATGAGATCTGGTGTGTTTTGGGAACAGTGATAACTTCTCCTGTCACCAGCGTAGGACCAGGAAAACAAGGACCCCCTTTTTTTTTTTTTTTGGTGGCTAGATTACATCTGGTATCTGATTCACTGTCAATATTTCAAAAAGCTGGAACCAGTGCTTCTGGAAGGACAAGGGAAAGGGGAAATCCCTGCTCTGTGGCCTCTTTGGAATATAGAGAATCGCTCCCTCCTCAAATACTACATGAGCTTTCTATAGGACAGTGGCAAGACTGGGCTGCATGGTTCAGATCTGAGTTTTTGGTTGCTGTTTCATAGAGAAGGGTGTCCCCTGCACGTCCCCCTCAACGTGGTGGGCTGCTGGTGGCCACAGAACAAAGTCACGCTGCGTGCAATGCACAAGGAACCAGAGTGCTTGGCCTCCATGGTGCTGTGCTCTATACAACAGGTCAGCAAACCTTTCTAGAAAGGGCCAGACAGCCAATACTTCAGGATTTTGAGGCAATACTGCCTCTGTCCCATATTCTTCTGTTTCAGTAAGCAGCCAGAGACAACATGTAAATGAAGGAGTCTTGCTGTGTGCCAATAAAACTTTATTTAAACAAACGGCCTCAGGTGGGTAGAATTTGATCTGCAAGCACGAGTTTATCAATCCTTTCTTCATGTACCCAAGTAAATGAAATCTAACTAGACACCACCGATAGTCAGGAGGGGCACACAAGTTTTGGGCCAATACAGCAACATTCGAGGATGTTATGGAGGAAAGCTGTTCCCATCATATCATTTCACTTTCAGATGCATGGCTCAATTTCATTCACACGCCTCGAGTAACGTGCTCGTTACTCGCTGTGGGGCAGTGTAATTCCACGTGCTATTTTCGCTCTTCCCTCAAGTTTCCAAGCTTTGAAAATATACCAAATGCCACTGTCGTAGGACAGTGGCTCTCCTTTGTGTCCAGGCAGTCTCAGGGTGGTCCTAAGTGATGGTAAGTTTGGGCTATGAATATAGCGTGGTTATTAAAAAAGTATATTGCTTTTCCTCCCAAGGCTCAGTGGCTAATACATTTGCAAAGGATTCAGGTATTGTAGTAGGCCTGCCAACTAAAAAAGGCCTTCAAACTGAATCTTTCTTTCTTTCTTTCTTTCTTTCTTTCTTTCTTTCTTTCTTTCTTTCTTTCTTTCTTTCTTTCTTTCTTTTTCTTTCTTCCTTCCTTCCTTCCTTCCTTCCTCCCTCCCTCCCTCCCTCCCTCCCTCCCTCCCTTCCTTCTTTCCTAACATATATTTATTTATTTGACAGAGAGAGCAGAGCGGGAGAGGCAGAGGGAGAGGAAGAGAGAGAATCTCAAGCAGAGTCCCACTAAGCACGGAGCCCGAGGTGGGGTTTTGATCCTGAGATCACAACTTGAGCCAAAACCAAGAGTCAGATGCTTAACTGACTGAGCCATAAGGCACCCCTCAAACTGCATTTCTACTTCATTTAACTAACCTGTCCAAAGTTTGTGCATTTGTTACTACCTTGGGAAAAGTAGGTCTGCAAGCAGATGGGTTCTGTTAAGAACAGAAGCTGGGGAGCAGAGCACTGATGCTTCCCCTTCCAGACCCACAGGGAGGTCGGTGCCTGTGTGTCCACAAAGAAGCCCTCTGGATGCCCCTGAAGTGACTCACCCAGCACCTGGTCCTAATACCATTTCAGAAATACAATTCAGTAAAGGTCACTGCTCATACATCATGGGTGCAGTCTGAAAACCCTGGAGAGTTTCTTCAGCAAGTCTGGATAAACCAACCTCCGAGGGCCGACTATTTTACTCTGCTGACTGAGTGGTGTAGCAATAACACACATCAAGCAGCTAGAAACATCCTTGAAGGGCCACAAAGAGCAAGCAGATCCTCCTGGAGAGCCACTTGAAAGCCTCCACTCCCCTTCGCCTGCACTCAAGTGGTTTCTGAGAAGCAGAGGGAGCCCTTCCTTTTATCCCTTCAGGGCAGGCTGCCTGCTTGGCGAGCCACGGCCATAGCCACCCCACGCTGCAGTGTGTCTGGGGACCCACGCCTGTCACCGAGCCCTTCCCTGTCAGAACGCAAGGCAGCCACACAGTGCCCAAATCACTACTCCTCAGAAAGAAGGGAAATTAAAAAGGGAAAAGCTGAAAAACTCCCTCAGCCTTTTGTTGCAGAAATAACACAAACTGTTCCTCTGGGCAGTTCTAGGTGAGGCTCTTAATGGAGTCATCGCTGCCATTACCCCTCTGCGGTCCTGCTGAGGACACCGGGAGCCACGGCATTCTGGAGCCCAAGACTGTCCTGTCTTGTGCACCCCCTCTCAATGCCAGAGGCCATCTGAGGCCTGGAACCACTCACAGAGAGGGGAGAGAGGCAGACCTCTGGGGGTCCCGCCTGCAGCTACAGGGTGGGTCCAGGTGTAAGTGGAGAGGCCAGAGGTCAGAGGTCACACCCCCCCTCAGTGCTTGCAGATCTCCCACTGCACACACACCCCACATGTATGCACACACACACACCACATACCATACTCACACATACCACAGGCACACCCACACACCACATACAAACACACACACCACACTCACACATACCACACTCACACATACCATGGGCACACACACACCACAGGCACACATACATTCACACCATAGACACACCACACTCACATACATGCACACGTGCCACACTTGCACATACCATAGGCACACACACACACCACAGACACACACACCACATACACTGCACTCACACACGCCACAGGCACACATATTCCCCAGTACGATGGAGGCTCAGGTGTGAGGATCCCACTCCCGGTGTGCCCACGGTGGGCCGTGAGCACTTGAAGGTAGGACCCTTCCCACCCATTGGCCCACCTGGAACACAGGCCAGCACTGATAAACATCTGATGTATGAATGATGGAGGAGGAGGCTGGACAAAAATACACATGTACTCTCCAGAGCCAACACAGCTGACCTCTTGCACAGGCCAAGGCAGAGTGCCTGCGTCCAGCCTATCTGACAAATACATATTCAAACTCTGGTATGCCCTTCACTGTCCCAAGATGGGGATCAGCAGTTGGTAAAGGCAGGATGGCCACACTCAGGAAGCCTGCACTCCAGCCATGAGACAGACAACTGTCACATAACTACACATACTACCTTCTCAGGAGGGAAAAATGGGAGTGTGGAGTACTGGTGGGAGGCTCCATCACTCAGGGGTCGGGGGCCATTCTGAGGGCATGTGACAGGTGGGGAGGGCACTCAGGCAGTGGGGAGAGCTGCAGAGGCCCTGAGGGGGGGCCAACAGGATGGAGGGACAGGGGCCAGGAGGCCAGCGTAGTGCGAGTGGAGTGAGCCAGGGGCAGGCCTGGAACTGAGCCTGGGAGGGAGGTGGGCGCCGGGTCAGGCAGGGTCTCAAAGGCGGCACAGACTCTGAGGTTGGCTCTGAGGAGACTGGAAGCAGGCAGGGCAGGCTCCAGCCATTGAGGGGACGACAGGCTGAGGGTGCCCGTGGTGAGCCAGGGAGATGGGGGCACAATGGGTGGGAGGCTAGTCCTGGGGGAAGAGCTCACATTTGCCCAGGTCTGAAAATACTTCCTGACAAAGCTTCAGACATACAAATATCTTTCTGTCTATCTTTTAGCAAATCTAAAAGATTCTCTCTCAGTTTCTCAGACCCTCACCTGGATGTCCAAACAAGGTTGTGGAAAGGACATTCCTCAGCAGCCCCCAGGCTGCCACTGCTCTCTGTCACCTCCTCTGTGCTTGTGTTTGGGGCTGGTCACCTTAGTAAAGGTGTCTCCTCGATCCAGGCCAAGCGGGACTCAGATGTGGCTGGAAGGAGGGAACCAGGAACCAGGAGCCACAAAGGTGACTGAGATTCTCTGGTAACTTCTGAGGGCAGCCTGAGCAGAGCGCTGCACTGAGGCTCATCCCACTTGGCTTCCTGAGTCTTTCCAGCCCTGAAAGCATTTCCAACGCCCCTCAGGAAGAAGCAGAGAGGATACAGTGGGCCTGGATGCCCAGCGATGGGACAACAGTTTTGACACGGGGGCTGAGATTTCACACACTCCAGGCAATATCCTGAGGGATTTAGCCACCAAAAAAATAAGGGTCTAGCCAACCAGCCAAATTCTCAGCTTTCCAAGTAGTCTGTGACTTAGGAAGGGTATTTGTTTTCCTGTGAGCATTTTGGACTAACATAAAAAGTGATAAGTATCTGACTGAACTTCATCTTTTCTGAAACAGGAAGAAAGCAGAGGACAGAAAGCAAATATTTATTGAATGCCTATTTTGAACCTGGTTCTATAAATGGCTTCGCTCACTGAATCCTATTAACAACTACATTGTACAGTTAAAAAAAGAGACTCAAAGACCAAGTGCGTGTCCCAAAGTTAACACTTAATAAGAAAAAGTGTCATGCTTTGTATCCTTGTTTACCCACTCTAGAGCCCAAACTGTCTATACTTGATTTTTATCTAAGTTCGTCCCCTGGATCAGAAGAACATAGTTTGGGACTAATGCTGGGGTAATTCACACAGGATAGAAGTCCCACACTTTTGGGAAACAATGGTTAAACATTCAGCAGCATAATAATATCACTTGGAAGGGTATTGTGGGGACCCCAACAGCAGAAAAGTAGCACTAGGCCGGGACAGAGCGGTGGTGTTTTACAAGGGTCTTTGCCAACTCAGAGCATCTCTCGGGTCCTGGGGGGAGGACTGGGGAAGGGAGAGTGTGAGGTGAAGGGGGAAGGGAGCTGTCCCCATGTCCACTGTCCCACAGCATCAGGTGGCAAGCACAATAGGGTTCAGTCCGACACAATAAGCCTCAGGCTCCCAATGTTAGCTGGGTGCAAATGTGACTCAGGTGCTGCCTGAGACAATCTCAGGGCCTCTCAGGATTCCTGAGCATTAAGGAGTCAGTTCACTAAAGGACAGCCTCCCAGGCCCTTGACATCCAGCACAGCCCTCTGGCAGGGTGATGAAGACGTTCTCGTTAATTGGAATGTACGCAGTCAGGGCTCAAGGAGTATTTGTTGGATTTTGTAGTTGAGTGAAAACCAGGTAGCATGAAGTAAGCTGCCGCAGAAAGACTGGGCTCAAAGTCCCCGCTCGTCTGAAGTCTGAAGTGTAGCTCTGTACTTGCATCCCTTTACCCCGACACCTCCCTGCAGGACCTGTATCTTGACCCTGAAGATTAGGTGGCCGGCAAGGTTAAATGTTTCCCTGAGGTCAGTTGTGGGGTCCCTAACGGTAAAGTCCCTGGACAAGGGAGCCTCCCCAGCAAACCCATTCCCTCTCTGTGCAGGTGGAGGGTGGCAGGCATCAAGGCCCCACATGAGAGCCAGCGAGAGTGCAGCCGGCTGAGTTTTAGGGAGCTCAGGGTGCTTCTTTCCTTTAGTCTTTGCATTAGCATGTGCCCAGCTTTTTGGAGTGGGACGACCAAGAAGTTATAAAATATGCTTTTTATAGCTGCTTCACTAAAAGTAATTATCATTCTGTTCTTAAATGAAGCAAGGACTTTGATTTTAGAATGGCTCTAATTCATGTAATTTTAACAGGTCTATTCAAAAGCCAATGCTGAAGGTAAAAAATCTTGCTTTAATCCACCTACTTCCTGCCTTTTGAAACCCAGTCTATCCCATCACCATGAGGTAAGTGAGTATCATCCATGGATCTTAGAGACCTTCCTTGCTGACTCCAGAGTGGAACACAGGCAAACAACAAAGTATTCCATGTAGGCAAAATCAAGCTGGCCCGAAGGAGTGATGCCAAGCCCAGAGTCATCTGAGGTGTGATAGAAACAGAGGTTGTCGGATGGAACCAGTGTCCTGGGCATGGGAACAAATGAGCCAGTCAGATGCACATGGAAGGGAAATGTCAGGCGAGAGGCATGGGCAAGAAGAAACAGGAATGAAGCAGGAGAGAGTCATGACTTGTCACCCGTGTCCTTCAGAGGCCTTGTTTGAAGACGTTTAGAGCTAAGAGCTGTAGGTAGAACAGCGGCTCAGCAGGGGTGTCTGCCCTAATCCAGATAGACAGGCAGAAGTGGGTGCTCCCGGAGAGGTTACGCGAACACGGCAGGGGAGGAATGTCATGGCACCATTTTCGGTGGAAATCATGCGCAGGGGTCTTTAACTCTCCACATTAATCCACAGGATTCAAGGAAAAAAAGTCCTTGAAAAACAGCTGAGATATGCACTTCCTACTTGGCTTCTTGTGGGAACAGCCACATTATGTGGCCAGGGACCCCAGACCCTCCCATGCCGGGTGCCCTTGCCCCTCAACTGCAACTCAAATGCCATCTCTCCAGAAGCCCTCACGACAGACCCCCAACAGCGATGCCTGCTCATGCCCAGGCATAGTCATTGTACCCCCAACCCAATTCCAAGTACGAACAGTGCCAACCACAGAACAAGCCTAAGAAAGCCTGAGTTTTAATTGTCCCCATGAGGACTACTTACTGCTTCTTCTGAAATGCCAAACATGAAAGGCCATCACTGACTATTTGGGAGCCTTTCCTAAATGCCTACTCCAGCTCCCCGGTGACCAGGGTTGTTCTCTGAGGCTGACTCTGGGACACTTATCTCTTGACTTGCTCCTGCCTGCCTCTCCCACCACACTGGAGGCTCTGGAGGACAGCAGGTCTGTCTGTAGCCCCTGGGTGTGGCACGGTGCCCAGGCCTCTGCAGTTATCAGTGCAAAGCGAGCTCTCCAGGCTCGAAGAGCCTCCTCTGACACAATTCTGCGAGGACGGCCGTGTCTGTTCCTGGAGCTGGCTGAGCTCAGAGAAGCCTGCAGCCACCACAGAGGCTGTCTCCTCAGCAAGAGCCCACTCAGAACCTGAGAGGTCGAGAGGGGTCCCTGCTCTTGGTCACAAGTGGCAGCACAGAGCATCACAGGCCCCCTGCACGTTCTTCTCTCAGGGGAGGTTCTCCAGAGTCCACTAGGCAGAGAAGCGAGCAAAGTGGGGGCTCTGTGTGCCATCACACTTTGGGCAGCCTGTCACTCCAGGCCGCAGACGGAAGGAGAGACAGAGAGGAGGAAGGGATGGGGGAGAGGTAAGAGGGGACAGGTCTGGCCGCGGCTGCCTGGGGAGCCAAGCCAGCAGGATGACAAGTGGAATTAGCATCAGAACACCTTGATGAAAGGAAGGAAGAGAGAGTTGAATCCGTGAATGAAAAATAGATTATTCACTGTCAGTCTGAACAATGGAACAAGACATAAATAGCAGCCATGCACAGAACATGCCAATTTTGCTCAGAAATGGTGTGCAAGGTACTCCAGCGGCCCTCCAGAGAGCTCAGGAGCATGGCCAAGTTCGGCGCTGGCAGATGCAGGGAGAGGGAGAATAACAATGGCCTCCCCGAAGTGGGAAGGACGTGGGTTCCAAGTCAGAGATTTAGAGTTCTAGCTCTGTTACTTACAACCACACGTGCACATGTGACACAGGGGTGAGGTGGGGAGCAGGACAGAAGATGGAAGGCGGAAGGAGAGGCCTGAGCCACCAGCTGCAGGTAAGTGACTGAGCCTCTCGGAGCTCGGGCTCCAACATCCGGAAGACAGTCGAGATCAAGCTTGCCGGTGTCAGTAAAGCTATCAAGGGCAACTGCAGTTACTACCACTGGCTAAGAGCTCCAGGGGCCCGACCTCACCCAGCACTGGGAGGAGGGTGTGTGACGGAAACAAGGAAGGGGGGACACCCACAGACAAGAATGGAGCCCGTCAGTTGTAGTTGGCAATGGACCATCAAGGTGTACAACGCCATCCCCTTCGCTCTCTCCACACTTGACAGTCACAGAGGCCTGGGATGGCCGGAAACCAGGCCCCTCTGTGTCTCACTGGGCTCTGCTGGGACAGTTCTGCCGCCAAACGCTATTTAAGTCTGTCAGCACCCCAGTCCCTCTCTGCAAGACTGACCTGGCCCTGCACACACGTGTCCATGCCCTCTGGTGTTCCAGAGCACAGGGCTGCGGCGTGCTGGCTTCTGGGCCCTACCACCACTTCCCTGTGAGCTGAAGGGGTCCCTGTAGCAGCCTCCCCAATGGGCCCTCTCTCCCAGTGCCTGCCAGTCCTGGAGAGACTTCACTGCTCTGCACCCGAGTTGCTGCGGAGATACCATGACTCAGGTGATGGAGGGTCCTGCACCTGTCACCCAGCAAGTGCCCTGGCAGCTTTTGGGGGGAGCCATGTGACAGGCTATGTGCCATCTTCTTCCATTCAACAAAAACTCAGCAAGTAGGAATAACTGCTCTCCCCGCTTACTGAGGCCCAATGGGGAGGATCTTGGGCACTCAGGCAAGAGCCAGGATTCCAACAGGAAGGAAGGTGGGAATCACAGAGGGTGGGTGGCAACACTCACAGGGCCCCCCTTACCTTGGTGAAGGTCAGACAGTCCTTGTCCTGGTCTCTGTCCTTCATCTCAAAATCATAAAGTGCTTTGCCCTGGGGCGGGGTCTGTGGCAAGGGCCGGACACACTGGATGTAGCTGGCGGGCAGGAAGCCGTGAGCCCCGTGCAGCTCCCCATGGTACCAGTGCTCGTCCACCCTGCGCCGCAGGATGATGAGGTCACCCTTGCTGAACTTGAGGTCACCGGGTTCTTTCCCCTCATAACTGTAGAGCGCCTTCCCATAGGGAAGCTGGGAGAGAGTCTGAAAGCAAAACATAGCATCTGATTACTCAACGTGGCCTTCCTCCTGCCCTGTTAGATCAGTCTGGGCTGGGGGCTCCTGTGCCATGTGGGCACATAAGAATGTTCCAGAGCAGTAAGTACTTCAAAAGAACACACACCTGATACAGGGAGCTCAAGCCCTACTTGAGCCCTACTGAGACAAAACGGGCCCCATAATGGTATTCCCCCCTCAACTAGTACAATGTGAGAGGAGGGCCAAGCACAGTCCTGGACTGTCCACAGGAACCAACTCACTCTGCTGAAAAGGAGTCTGGAACAGAAGCTAAATTACCGTCCTTTATAGGTGAGGGAACTGAGGCACAGAGAAAGAGAAGGTAACTGGCCCAAAGCCCAGCCCCCCAGTAAGGATAGCGGAATCCCTAACCAGGTGGGCTGGCTCTGAAATTATCATCCACTACTCTGTGCTAGATTGTCCTCTACCACGTGCTATTTTTAGCTGCCAAACTTCCAACAATTATTGTCCAAAAACCTTTTTCCTTTTATCCTTTTATCTCTGAACCTTCACTCAGAACACGTCAAAGGGGTTCTCAGGTCAAGGGGACAGATCCACATGTACTGTGGGACCTTCCCTCTCACAGCCTCACAACCAAGAGCATATACCCATGATGTCCAGCCCAGAGGGACAGTCTGGCCACGGAAGGTAGAGGCCACCCCTGGGACATGGGTCCCCAATGCCCTAGGAGTTCTAACAAGTGGTCCCTGGCTATCACAATCCGCAACACCCCCCCCCCCCATACACACACCAATGACAAATAGTTTTTTGATCTGTATGGCAGTTTAGTCCAAAAGTACAATTTTAAGATGATAAAATATTATCCTCTCAATGTCATGGGACGTTCTTGCCATCCTGTCAAAGATAAACTAACCTTTCTAAAAGTGATCTGCCATCTTTGGTCTCAAATGGTGAATGACTAGTTCTGAAACCCAAACAGAGTTCGTGGCAATCTTCTGCTCTTCTGGAACAAGGAGTCTGTCGAACCACCCAGAGATTTGACATCACCGTCCCCTTTCCGGCTCCTCAACTTAACTGAGGCCGCCAGCAGTTTCTATTCCTCTTCAGTTTAGGTGGCCAATACTCAACCAAGGAAGCTCTGCCAGAGGCCAAGTCTCTGCCAGAGGAAAACCAAAGGAAAACCCACCACTGCCCCTGTGGCAATACCCAGCAATTTCCCTGACAGAAGCTGCATTTTCTTACCAGGGCTGTCTATGCCAAGGCTTTCTTTAGTATTTGAATCAATCAATAGAACCACAAAGCCTGCAGCAGTACATCGAAAAGCTCTTTGTAGGGGACTTAATAGCATGTTGGCAACTCAATCACTCTGCATTTCTGTTTCAGCAATGTCAAATGACAGCAGTTAAGAGAACCTGCTGGCAAATTGACAAACAGCTCCCACCAACCAATTAAGTAGTAACACCAGAGGAGTTTTCATTGCAGCACTCAATGAGGAAAAAAAAATCAGTTTGCTTCCCATAATACTCATCCCGGCTAGCTTTGTACCATGAACACAATAGCCTATAACAGGCCCTGGTTTCAGAGGCCTGAGGCACAGGGCTGATTTGCAGCACAAGGACTGTGATCAGAAAAGAATGGAAGGGTCTGTTGGCTGTGAATCACCCGAAGAACCACACAAAGGCCAGTCAGCCCCTGGCCCAGGGGTTCGCAGGCAAGGACAGTTGAGTTCCCTAGGGACATTTTTGCATGTCACAGCTGGGAGGTGGGGTGCCATTGGCATCTAATGGGAAGAAGCCAGGGATGCTGCTAATTATCCTGCAATGCTCGGGGCAGCCCCCACAGCAAAGGACGGCCCCGCCCAGAACATTAATAGTGCCCAGGTTGAGAAAGCCTGCCCCAGTCTGTGAGGTTAAATTTACAAAAAGATGGGGTAGCTTTCTTGTTCTATTTGAACTTAGTCTATCACAACTTTAGAAGTTAAATGTAACACCGACTTCCATGATGGGAGTCTTTTCACTACTGAGCACATGGAGAAGGTGAGACGCCCATAGAGATAAGAGGCGTTAGAGGGACAGTAAGGAGAGAACCTGCCAATCAGCTCAAAAATGGGCTTCAGCTCCATGCACAGAAGGAACCTTGGCTTTGCCACAGGTCTCATTTTCTTTCACCCCAAGACCAAGCGGGCAGCACTCACAAGCAGTGTTTGGAGACCCACAGACACTTGAGGGTGCTGGTAGATTTGCTGCTCTCATAACAAAGGAGAGCAAGAAAGGCCAGATTGGTACTTATGCTCCCCTTCTCCCCGAGTAGCAAGCCGCGGAGTCACTGGCATTCGTGCTCTGGCCTGCCCACCCCAGCTCTACCAGCCCGGCTGACACAGAGGCCACTCGCCAGCACCCCTCCTGTGCACATTGTGCAATCCTGGCCCCCACCTGCCTGGGACGCAGCAAAGTGCCTGGGTGTAGTGACAAGGAACTAAGGCTCTTCCCATGCAGGTGGCCAGCTCTGGGGCTGGTGCTCTCGAGTGATGCGTCATCCCAGTTCCTGTGAGGCTGACGTACTGCTGATGTTCAGGGGATGGGGCCTTTCCTGAACTCTCCAGAATGGGCCTGGCCCCACCCACGTGGGCACCATGGCCCCAGGCCTTGTCAGCCCAACCCCTTCCACGGCCCAGACTCTATCTGCCTCCCTCTGTGCTTCCAACTTCCCTTCGTAGGTAGACTTGGTTGCAACCTCATCGCTTGCTCAACTTCCTGATCTGGATGTCCCACGACTGTCTGAGAGCCTCCAGCCCCTGCATTCCTCACCCTGGCCAGGGAACACCCACCCACTGTCAAGCACATGCCCACGGTGACCACCCTCTCCCTCCACCTTAGCGCTCACCCTCAAGTCCTCCGGCCCCCACGGGGATGCAGGCGCTCAGGGAAGCAGCAGGCCTGCTTCCATTCCCACGGCCAGGCCCTTCCTCTCTCCCACCTACATGGCTGTGAACCTCCACCTTCGGGCCCCATTGGCCCACTGTGAGGCTGGATGCCCGAACACAGAGCCGATCCTACCCCCTGGGGCTCAGGAGCTCTCGGTGGCTACTGTCTACCCTCGGGGAGGGGCACCAAGCTCCTCGGCATGGCATCCAGGACGCCCCCACTCCCGACGCTCTTCCCCACTGCCCGTGCCAGCCACGGAGGCAGCACCCTCTCTCACAAAGAGCAAGTGCTTCTGGAACCCGTGGGGCTTGTCTACCACCTTGGCCCCTCTCTCTTCCTCCCAAATCCGGCAGCAGCAGGCTGTGTTCTCCTATGTCCTGGGAGCCTCTACTCCATCATACTCCTACTGCACTAGCCCCTCTCCACCCAAGCCCCGGGACAGGAGTGTCCGGCACATGGTGGCTGCCCTCGGCATGTTTGTTCATTCAGCTGGGATCAGTTTAGTCCTGAGACAGAGCCTGGGTGGGGCTGGAGGTGGGCAAAGTCACAAATGACAGATTGGATGTGACACCCCTTGTCACCCAGCATGCCTCACAGACATCAGGGACAAGGGTGCCAATCCTACTCCACACGGAGGAGCAAAAGAACAGTTGTGCTACAGGGCAGACCAGGGAAAGAGAGGGGTCAGGGGTGTCTGACGCAGCAGAAGTCGGGAGGGAGCGGCCTGCACGCATGGTGGCCTGGAGGGGATCAACCGTCTTGTGACCCTGAGGTCAGATCACAGGGCTCAGAGCACACAGCACAGCCTTGCTGGAACAGCCATGGTCTGGCCAGGCAGCCATGCTCTGGTCTGTGCCTATGGTTGCACAAGGACAGGGCGAGCAGAGAGAGAGAGAGCCACGGAGAAGGGAAGGGGGAGAGGGAGGGAGCCCAGCCCACCTGAGCATTCCATCCCCAGCCTGCCAAGATCAGCACCTGAAGCAGCAGAACTGAGATGCAGGACATAGCTCTGAGTGTGTTGCAGAACCTGGACTGGATCCTGGCGGAAAAACCAAGCGGCACTCGGAGACTAAGAAGGATTGGAGATTTATTAAACACTGGTGGGCCCAGAGGAGACCCTTCTCCAAAGGTCTGAGCCCTGAGCACAAGCAGGGAGGGTAATTTATACCCTCCTACCTGTGCATATTTGGTATTTGGCGCCCGGAAACAGGGTAGGAAAGAAGAACCGGAAGGACTTGGAGACAGGGACTGGAGTTCCCTTGCCAGTTTGGATGGTCAGCTTAATGTACAGTTTTTCCTCATCAAGTGCAATAATAAAAGTCAGGGACAATGCCAAGAGGCGGCTTATTTGGGGGTTGGGTGCATAGAGCAGTGGGAACCTGGTTCTTGCTGTTAAGAAATGCTCTGAAATGGGGACTCTCAGACCTCCAAGGTGCCTGTCATCCTCAAAGCCCTTTATAATGTTAACTAATTAGTCCATGAGAGGGCCTGGAAGCAGCCCCTGCGAGGACCCTCCCTGCCCCAGGAAACTGAGCTGGTTTCCATGCCGCCATTACCTCTCTGCCTGCAGACTGCTTCTCAGAACCCCTCAACTGTGCGTGCTCCCCTCTGGAGGAATCCTATTCAAACACTGCCACTGAGCTGGGATTCTATGGGCTCAAGACATTAAGGAAAAGAAATAAAAGGAAAAGGGAAATACATCTGGGATGACTACAGGATAATTAACACCAGCCACCCCTGCAAGGCATTAATAATAATTAAAACTTATAATGTCAATTTCATGGCTCATTACTCAGATGTAGCACACAAATCTTGCTGTGGGCTTAATGTCCTACCCCGTGGAGACATGGGTGCTCACGCACACACAGCAGCAGCATCTCCATCTTTTATGGAGATCAGCAGCGGGCTTTGACAAATGTGCCTCCATTACACCATGCCCTGACAAGGCTCTAAGTCACACGGGCTTCCCTGGGAGTGGAGCATGTGGGGGAGGGCAGCGGGGGCAGGGCCATGTCTCACTCCCTCAGATCCCCCAGCAAGCTTGGGTGAACAGTGTGGACAAAGAACTCACCCATGTTTTAGGCTCTAAGGACTCAACCTGTCTCCCTTACTCAGAGCTTCCCAGGCAACACATGAGCATAGCCTCTAACTGCATGTTACCAATGGAGGGCCCCCCTGGTCCACCAGCCCCATGAGGACAGATAATGTGCCTATTTTTTGTTCAATGTTGCATCCCTGACACCTGGCCTGACATAGATCACATGCTCAAAATATCTATTAAATGAATGAACATAGAAACCAGTCAAATCAATCCCCCAGGATTGGGCCTGGGCTAAGAGCTTCCCCTGCACATTTTTTCCTAGGATGTGAGGTTCAGGGTCCATGCAGCCCAAAGTCCTATTGCTAAGAGTAGCTGGGGCTGGATAAGTGGGGACAATCCCAGCGATTACTCGAGTAGGAGGGCACGACAACCAGAGAACCAGGCTGAGCAAACACACACACCTGGACACCGATGTGGGTATGCATCCCACAGGCATGGCAGAGCTGACGGTCACAGGGGGAAACACACTTGGACATGTTCCAGGGATGGTAGGCAGGTCTCAGAAGGGAGGCAGCCTAGCCACAAATATGCCAAGCCTGCAGGGCCTACGAAGGTGGCAGAGATAGCTAACTGTCCCCCAATATCTACTTGCTCCTGCTTCTTGCCAGTGAGAATATTCCAGTTTTCGGCTGGGGGTCAAGGTCACCCAGCTAAATACTTCCTTTCCCAGCGTTGCTTGCAGGTAGCCGTGGCCATGTGTTGTAACTCTAGTCATCTAGTGCACGTGAAAGCAGCTCGTGCAATTCTGGACCCTGATTCATAATGACACTGGTAAGAAAATCCTAATTCCTGGTTCTCCCTCCAACGGCCTGAATGGCAGAGAAGCGGGGAGCTGAGCCAGCCCCTGCCCCTCCAAGATCCGCCTTGGAGCAAAGGAGGGAGGACCCTGCTCCTTGGCTGACCATGTAGAACAGATGCCAGGACCGTGATGTGGGGAAAGACCTTTACCTTACACCAGCTGCCAGACTTGGGGATCTTCTCACCAGAGCTCAGCCTGTACCCTGAGGAACTCCAGGCTCAGGTCTGTGATTTGCCATCTCTCCAGCTTGTAAGTGGTTTTCGAGGCATAGCGTTGACCCCTCACCACTGTGCAGGTTACCACTCATGTATGTATTCCCCATTAGGACAGTACTGGGAGCACGAACCCTCTCAGGTTTAGAATTACTTGAAAAGCCATGATTTCACACATTAAATAAAGTAGTGAAACAGAGCGTCCCCTCCCTCTAGTTTACAGATCAAATCTGTGATAAAGATGTCACTACATCACACGTCAACCAGGACATTCCCAGGTTTTAGTTCTATGTCTCCTCAAGTGCCTTCTTCCACTGTTCTCATTAAAAGATTTGTGTTGGATGCTGGATTTTTGTTCTTTTACTCTTCTGTTCTGATGATTTTATTTTCTTTCTGGGATTTGATTACATGTGCTTCCAAGAATTTACAGAACATCACGACATGCCAGACCCTGCAGTAGGCTAAGGGGAGTAAGACACCACCCTGTGTTCAGAGGTCACCAACCAGGGCAACAAAAGAGAAATGCACATTTTGTCCCCCACCACAGGTGGGGTGAGGACAACACTACGCTGCTACCGTGTGATGCAGGCATAAGCTGTCTACACCAAGAGTGGCTGTGTTGAGCGAAGTTTCATGTTTCAGCAAGATCTGTAAGGATTAATAACAAACTGTATCTTTTTATTTATTTATTTTTTTCTTTCTTTTTCTTTTACTTTTCCTGGATCTTGTCAAAAGCCCTCTTCTCAAGTTTGCCTGCTGTTCTATGCACTTCAGCAGGCAATTTGCTGATGTTAGTGGTAATTTGCTGGAAGGTGGTAGGGCTTAACTTCTCAGTCTGAGCTGTTAGGAGAAGTGAGATTTAAGGAAACCCATGTTCTGCCTTAGAGACATCTGGTGACTTCAGGCTGGATGGAGTCATTTGTATGTAGAAGGTGTGAAGCCCTTGAGTTCTCCAGATGAATGCTGCTATATAAAGCAATGCCACGGTTCTGCCACAGAAGGAATGTGGCTCTTTGAACCTCTTCTCAAATTAGCTGATACAACTCTGTAATAAAATCATCATGGCATAAGAAATAAAACTTTTTCAAAGCAACACGCTCCTCTTCAAAGAGTTTATGCTTTAAAAAAAACTCCAGTTACCCTTCCGAAAGTGTGAAGCCACTTTCTAAGCCACTTGCCTATGTGACCCTGGAAAGAGGTGAGACGCTGGGATCCAACAAAATCCGGCAGAGAGAAAGTGAGATCCAAAATTAAAGTCTTCTGGAAGCTGAGTCTCAGAAAAAGTTGCTCCTAACAAGGACACAGCTCAGTTAGGAGAGGTGTTTTTTTTTTTTTTCCCTATTTGGAGAGATTTGTAGCAAACATTAATGGAAATATTGAAAGTGATGTTAATTCTAGAGAAAGTACATGTGCACACACACGGACATGCTCACAGGCCAGGCCTTGGTTCAGCATTCACACTGATGAGGGTCGCAGACCGTCAGTTTGCTCCCATGCGATAGAGAGCCCTCGTGTGGGACGATCAGATCTCTAGCCTCCTCCTCCCTGTCCTCAGGGAACACGCGGGCTCGTTCCCACCAGGGCCAGGAGCTCACTTTTTACTACCCACATGAAGAGGAATAAAGGGGACCCTCACAGTCACCAAAACGAAGTCAGCCCCTGCTGACCCCCAGCACAAGACCGCGGCTGAGGCCAGCAGGACTGAGTCACCCGGTGTCAGCGCAGGCTAGGGGAGGGGAGCATGTGTGCTCGTATGTGCCCTCTCTCCCTCGGAGACCTGTGCTGTCTTCAATGTCGGAGCATCTTCTCACCGCACACAACTGCATTTCTGGGCACCGGCTCTGTCAGACTCGGCTGGTTTTACAGTTTCCACAGGAACACGACAGTGGGTTCCATTCTGGTCAAACAACGGCTTCACAAAGTTCTCTTTTGCCAGCAATCTCTATTTCTGGTTTGCAAAGACAAAGATGCCCTGGGAGAAGCTTCTCAGAAACGCTTGTGTTGTCCAACTCCTGCTTATCTGTAGGCCGTGGCAGGAGTGAGGGAGCACTACACTTTATCGTGTGTTTCAGTCCTCCTAACTGTGCCCCTCGGAGGGCCCTGGACACACAGTGACTGAGCCATCACGACACAGGGCACTCTCCTTCTGAGAAGGGAAGGGAGAAGCTCAACAGCCAAGGTCGGGAATGAAAACCAGAAAGTTCTATGAAAGGGAGAGCAAAGGGAGCTAAAGGTCGAGGCCTCTGACCAGAATTCTGTAAGTGCCCTGCTCCAGGGCTGTGTGTGTCAGCAGGCAGAGCACACAGCCACAAGAGAAGACTCCGAGGGGCTGCAAAGGAGGCTGACCACCAATAAAGAGTGTGGCCTTCCTTCACAGACAGATATGCCCAGAGTCCCCCTGGGTGGAGACAATAGCCTGCCCTCCCTCTTGGCTGGGAGAGGTGGAATCTGACTGCGCAAAAGACCTGCGGCCAGCTGAACGGCGGAGTGAGGCCCCATGTGGGAGGGGCTGGGCTTTACCACCCCCCCTTGGTCTCCAAACCGCTCCAGCCTGGCACCCAGCATGACCCTCCCAGCGACAGTGTGCGCCCCACTCCCCTACCTCCAAAGCAGCAGCGCCAGTCTGCTCTCCTTCATTTTCATAACGTTTCCACTCAGGAGCTTGCAAAGGTTCAAAGGGCAACAGAACGAGGCTCCCAACCCTTGCAAGACACCCCACTGTACACGTGCATCCCTGTGTCCTGTCCAACACCATCTAGCTCTCTGGGGACCTCCTCCCCTGCCCGCTCTCCACCCCTGCTGCCTGCCAGCCAGGCTCTCTTCTCACTGTCTGCCTCCACAACGGCACCATGCTCCAGAGATCCTGCCACTCTGGGAGCTGTGAAGCCCCCTTTGTGCTTCATGGCATGACCTACCCAAAGTGTGAAGGATGCCCTACGAGGTCTGGCTCATAAAGAAAATCAAAAGTAATTCTGTCTGACAACTATGAAAATGAGATCATCAGAACTGTCTGGAGAAGTTTTAACCCTAGGCTTGGCAGTAGTGTAACTAGGGCGTTAGTAAGCATTGTTCAGAGAGTGAAACACCTAGGTCCTACCCTGTGCAGAAAGAGGCGTGTTTGACTAGCATGCACGCATGCGTACACACACTCAAACCATTCCTCAAACATAATCCACCTACCACATACGCAGGTCTATTGTCCTGAAGTCAGAGAGGAGAAAGAGAAGGTGAACATCAAATATTAGCCTAGATCAGGAGCTGGCAAACCGTGGCCCTGGGGCCAAATCCATCCTGCCTGCTGTCTCCCTAAATCAAGCTTTATGAGGACGCAGCCACGCCCCTCCATTTACAACAGCTGAGCTGAGTACTTGCAACAGTCCATATGGGCCACAAAGTCAAAAGCATTTGCTCTCTGGCCCTTCACCATTCCTGGAATGGAACAGCAGAGCTGGCAATGGCCCAAGGTCAGAGGCGTGCACAGTTCCCACTCATTCCTGGGTAAGGGACGGGGCGGCTGCAGGGCCCCTCCATGTAGGTGGAGTGCATGCTACCTTTGAGAGCAGCACTGCCACTTCCACAGTCAAAGCAGCAGGCGGGGAGCTGGAGCCAGCCCTGGAGCTCTCTGGAGTGGTGGTGGCCTTGCAGGGTGCCTTTTGACAAATCACCTCCACATGGAGGGCCTCCGAGATAATCAAGTCTGTCCTTCCAAATTCTCTAGTAATGTCAAGAGAATAAAATTGATGGCACGTAACGAGCTTTCTGTCTCTTAATGAAGAAGGTGCTATAAAAATGAGGCAAACAAATGTTCCAGGACCCTGGGCACTGCTGCTACAGAAGAGACCAGTAATGACCCCAAAGTGTAGACTGGAAGTAACATCAGATGGATGAGGAGAGCACAACGCCCTGCCTAGCACCCGCGCAAATGGGCTCCATCAGGTGCCTGGTGAAAGAAAGATCAGCAAAGGTCTAGCGTGTTGTCCTCGGCAGTGACATCCTCTGCTTCCCCTCTCCCGGGTCTCCGGGCACTGCGTCAGGTGCTGAGAGTCCTTCCCACCTTGCTTCCAAACGGAGGCTCTCCATCCTGACTCCCAGAGTTCCTGCCACCCCTTAGTCTTTAGCACTGACCGCTTTCCCCTTGGCTCTTGGGCTGTGCTGTGTGCTGCTTCCTGCCTTCACCCTGCATGACCTGTGGACTCCTCACAGCCACCCTATGGGTTGGTCTTAGATCACTGACACTCCACAGATGGAAACAGGCATGATGAAGTTCAGGAACTCGCCCAAGTTCCCAGAAGTGGTAGGAAACAGCAGACCAGGGTCGGAACCCATGTGGTCTGACTCCTAAGCCTGAGCACCAACCCACCCCTTCTATTGCCTTCTAAAAATAACATGACCATTTATTTAGCTGCTACTTCATGCCAAACACTCCAGACCACTCAATTATTGCTCATAGGAACCTTGTAAAGTAGGAATTACTATTGCCATTTTATAATTGAGGAAAGTTAAGAAAGGCAAGGAAGTTCCTCTGTGTCATGGGGCTAGTAAGAGGGGACCAGCTTCCAGCTCGTAACCCTAGCTCCCCTCCTCACACTCCCTCCTTGGCGGGAGGGGGGGGCAGAAAGTGTCCAGATTTTTGTCATTTCCCCACTTTCTGGAAAGACCACACCAATACTATGAATGGACAATGAGATGTTCTAGACAATGGTTACCCAGAGGAGCACACGGCTGACTACTACAGCCTGCCCTGGGGTGGGGACTGTGGGGACCATTCCAGTGATCCCTCCCAGGGGAAGAGGCTGCCTGCAACCCCAGCCTCCACCACCAGCCCTGTTGGGGCCTGAATCCGGGGGTGTCCAGGCCAGTCCTATGTATGACATCATAGCCAAGGCTGCTAAGGGAAACACACTCACCAGAGTCTCCTTTATGGGTCCAAAAGGCCTCACACTATAATACCAGGATCCCCAAACACCTCAGAAGGTCAGGAGGTCAGGAAGGAAAGCAAAGGCTTCCCATCCTTCAACATCTGTTGTTTTTCAAAAAGGAAAATAGGGGCAGATGCTTCCTTCCAGACCCTACTTCAACTGAAATGAACCAGCAAATGATCTTTAAATACTTTTTACACATTATTGTTTTAATGCTATAGAAAGCATTCTTTAATGCTAAAGAAAAAGTAATACAAGAGGGTAAGGTGAAAAAGAAGATAATTGTAAATATCCATGCAAAAAAGTAAGTTTCCCTATGAATCCAGCTTTATTTAAGAGCAAAGAAGGGAGGCCTGGGTTAGAATCCTGGACCCTTGAGGGGTCGGGGTGGCTGTGCGGCAGTGTGTCTAAGAGCTTGACTGCACTGCATACTGGATGCCCTGGGCCTCAGTGTCCTCATCTGCAAAATGGGCATCATAAAGACCTTCTCTCCCAGGGATCCTGTGAGCATAAGTGAGGTAACACCTGTCAGTGACTCATACCAGTGCCCAGAGCCTGCTGGGTACCGTGGTACATCCCAATGATAATATGGTCAGAATGCGGCACATCACCTGTTTGCTGCAGACGTCCACATCGCACAACACAGAGAGAGATGCATTCTGTAAAAACAAGAACCTTAGCAAAATAAACTTGATCATGACACTGTATCAGTCAGTTATAAGAAGAAAAGCTGCCCCATTGACAGAAAGACAGGGGCCACACTCCCTGAGACCCCACGCATCACTTTGGCAGGGTTTAAGGGCAGCACCTCAAGGACCATTCCTGCTTTCCTTCTTACTGTCTCTCATCCCCACGTGAGGAGCACAGTTTCCCGTGTGGAACCTGGCACGCCACAGACCAGGCGGGTATAGCCCCTGGCCACAGGGGAGTCACAGGGCAGATGGGGGACAGGGCCAGGAGGGAGACAAACTGCACCGAGCTCCCCAAGGGCTCTGAGCTTGGGGTCCCAGGCAGGGTGGGCCTAGTCTTTCCATGAGCAGAAGGGGTTCACAGGACTACTGAGGATCCTCTCACCAACAGACAGGCCCTAAGGTTCTTAGAAATCTTTTTGTCATGCTCGGTCAACCTCAGGAAAAACATCCTATTAGCCCCTTTCCTACATCTTCTCTGTTTTCTGTAAACTGCTTAAGGCTCTTGATAGAAAAGCATGAAAACTTCAAGCCCTGAATTAACATCTTGAATGTTAATTTTGAACATTTGAACAAAAATAGGTTTTGTTATTAAGTTTAAACAAATCAAGCATGAATCAAAGGATAGCTAATGGTTTGGGCTTAATTCATGCATATATTGAATTTGCCTGCTTTCCACGGATTCTGCAATTTGCCACCTACGTAGAGGTCTGGGTATGCAGGGCTCAGACCACTGTTTGGTCTGGGACAGGCGGGCTCTGGGGCAGAATTCTTCTCCGCAGCTGCGCAGGCTGAGCCTTGATGAACGTGGTTGGAGCTAGCGAGGATCCCTCTGTGCTTCATTTCCATGTTGATTTACAGAAATCATTAACGCCAGATATTTATTTACAAAATGCTGGGCTAACTTTGTAATGGAAATCACCACAAAATTGGATGCTGCAGTCACTTTTATAGACTTCAGGTGAACTTCATAAATCAATGATGAATGCAAATAGTCCCACTAAGGAGAAATAAACAAACGGTCTTCGGAGTCACTGCCACAGCGCGTGTGTGAGTGCAGTGGGCTGGCGTCCTCTCCTCACGCAGGTCATGCAACAGCAGCTCGCAAGCTGCAAGGGAGGTGCACCGCGAGCCCCTGCATTTGTCAGCCATGGACCCAAGGGAGACGTTTCCTGGGGGCAGCTTCACTCTGATATGTATTTCGTATGCCACAGAATCACCCCAGTTATGGTCACCTATTTTATCTAAGAGAAATTCCTTCTTGAAGCCTTCAGGTTTTACTGTGACTTTGTAAACTGCAAAGGGGGGGTGTCTCCTGTTGTCCTTTTACCCCACCTAGAAAAACAAGACCCTCTCTCCAGCATGGAACCTCTTCTCCCTGCATAAAAGGGGGGGTCTTTCTTCTCCTGGCTGGCTTCCGGAGCAAGTAGTGATTTTTGACCTGCCTAAATATTCAGTACTTTTGAGTTTACTAAAATATTAAAGAGCTCACTTGGTCTGCCCAAATTCTTAAAAATTAGAAAGACGAACACCATGTACACTAAATGTGTTCTGATGGGCAGTGAATCAAACACTATAAAGCCCCTGGCCCCATGGAGTTAATGTTCCAGCAAACAGACAAGCAAGGAAATACCCAAGTAAGTGAAAGTGAGAGGTTAGAAAGCACTAAGTGCTAAGGGGCACACAAATCAGGGAAAGGGACAAGAAATGCTGGGAAGGGGGGCGCCTGGGTGGCTCAGTCGTTAAGCGGCTGCCTTCGGCTCAGGTCAGATCCCAGGGTCCTGGGATGGAGCCCCGCATTGGGCTCCCTGCTCTGCAGGAAGCCTGCTTCTCCCGCTACCATTCCCTCTGCTTGTGTCCCCTCTCCAGTTGTGTTTCTCTCTGTCAAATACATAAAATCTTTAAAAAAAAAAAAAAAAGAAATGCTGGGAAGGGGGCAAGTTGGAATCTTAGAGAGGTGTCACCAAGAAGTTACTTCTGGGCAGCCCCGAGTTGAGTGACCGTGGCTTGGGAGGCTGGGAGGGAGCCGGGGGAGGCCACGCAGCTCCAGGAGTTCTGGGGGACTCTGAATGAGATGCGTGCAGTCAGGGGCTCTGCATTTGCAAACTGAGGCACAAGAAAAGGATAAAAAAAGACACAGAAAGTTCCTTCTTCGGGGGAACATTTGAGGAAGAGATGAGCTGCTTGCTTGGGGCAAGTGAGAGGCTGCACTGCAGAGTCCCTAGCTCTGCCTGCAGGATGGTCAAGTCCAGCGTTCAGGCCCGGGCTCAGGACAGAGGCAGCACTCTCCCTGCCAGGATGCTATAGGACGTCGTGATGCAGCTACATCAAGCACACACCTGTTCCCCTTCCAAGGCAAGCGGTGGTATGACCAGGAGTAGCCTGTGCAGAAACAAAACCATAATGCGAATGCCAAACAAGTATGTGAGCTATCAGTGCCGTGATATAAACCACGTTCTCTGAGCCCCAAATTGGGAAACATGGCCTGGGAGGGCATAAGGATAAGTAAACACAGAACTTCCAAAGAAAATCCAGCCTAAACACAGAGAAGAGAGCAGGGACCCAGAAACTTCTCAACGAAAATGCTGCATCCTCCAAACACGCGGTCAGTTGGTTGGCCTGCTGTCCAGGCACTCTGCCTATGAAGTGCTACCTAGAAACTGGTGGCATAGAACATTCTGCCTGAGACAGCAAAGAGAAACAGGTGGAAAGAAAGGGATGGAGCAGGGCCTGGCAACCATCACATAGTGTTCTAATGAGCTGAAGGGAAATCATTTGTCACTTAGTCTCTCTTCTACATTTCCTCTCATCCCACTTACCAGCTCATTAAGAAGCACACCTTCTTGTTGCCATGTCACCTGCCCTGCTGGATTCCCTGCCCCTCTAGCTGGGATCACACAGCACGTGGGGACTCAGGCTGCCTCACAGGCCCTTGTCATCGTGGCGGGGGTGGGAAATGGTAGCCAGAGGGTCCTCAGCTCACTCTCCGCACCAACTGCTACCCTTCCCATAGACAACAAGTCTTTACCGCTGTTTTCTGAGAGAAGTCATCCAAGGGCAAAGTCAGACAGTGGTCTTTAAATGATCGGTGCGTAAATGAGGAGCTGGCTGAGATTTGAATGAGTGGTTGGACTTTTTAAAAATCTTGGAAATGTGCCCTTATCTTTAAAACTTTTAAACAAATTCACCACCTTTTGAAAGTTATTCTAAGGTGCTATAATTGTTCATTTATTTTACATAACACTATTAGGCAAGTGTTACTATTGTCTCCATTTTACAGATGATAAAACTGAGTCACAGAAAAGTAAGAAACTTGTTCAATGTCACACAGCCAGGCCTTATCTTTTATGCCAAGGATCAGCAAACTTTTTCTGGAAAGAGCCACATAGTAAGTACTTTAGGTTTGTAGGCGACAGGGCCTCCTGACAAACCTACTCCATTCTGCCATTATAGCATGAAAGCATGGAAACAATCATAGAGTCCATAGATCATACCTCAGTGAATGGGTATGGCTATATTCCAATAAAACTTTATTTATAAAAACAGGCAGTGGGGTGGATCTGGCCTTCAGGCTGGGGTTTGCTGCTCAAAGTACATTGTCTCATTTTGTGTCCTGCAAAATGTGATCACTTTCAAATTGTCCTCAAGGAGAATCAGGCTCAGTCTGTTATTTTGTGTTTTTGAAAGCAAGAACCAATGAATTGACTTTCTTAAAATCTGATGCCCAAAACTGAGGGATCAAATTGGTCATGTAGAGTTTCTTATGCAATTTAGGGATACAATACAACATGTCCAACAAGGAGAAACCAAGGAATTTTAAAGGTAAAGTTAATCACCCTGACTTGAATTTTCAACTGCAGGCAGGGGAGTGCCTGAATTGGACAAATATAGGCAATTTTCCTCCGGGGTGCAAGCCTGGCACTGGCTGCCAGTGAGACTATGCCCGAAGCAAAGTTTCATTCAAGAGATGTGTTCAGGGCCCAGAACCGAGCTCTAGTCTGGAAAATGCTCTAGGGCCAGTGCCTGGGCTCTGTGGCCATTCCCCAATTCCTGGCAGGGTCACACCCACAGGGAATCAGACGGGAGGGGACTTATGTGGCTCAGGTCAGGCTCCTGGCACACTCATCTTCCCCAGGGCCCCAGGCTGGGGTGCAGCCTGAGCCCACCTGCTGCTGGGGATAAAACACCCCCAGCTGTACTTGTCTTCTGTGAGCTTCAATAGCTGGGACTGCCAAGGTTTTGCTTTCACACTTTATTTCCACCTCATTGGAATAGCTCAAAGGAACCCATCAGTTTCAGATCCTTTATTCTGCATGGCAAGAAGTACTTCAATACCTTTGAAAGGACACAATTAGCACACCGTGTGAATTCAAGAGCATGGTCCTGAGTCCTATCCACGCATACGAGTGCCCGGACGGCTGCACACTGACCTCCTGGAACGGTACGGAATGCTCAGCAGAGTGATGCCAAAGCCCCCACCTCCCGCCTGGTGGATGCACACACATCCCGCCTACCAGGGGCAGCAGCCCTCCTCACCTGCACAAGGAGAGTGGAGCATGGCACCCCCACACAACTAACGGCCCCAGAGTCGGTCTGGGAGGAGCAGAGTGGAGGGGGCCAAGTGCCCAGTATGTGGCTGGGCCAGGGGAGGCCCTGTCCCTCCGTCCCCCACACCGTCTGGGAAACAGGCACGGGTCAGAGGCAGCGTCACAGAAGTTCATGGCCCTCCAGCCTCGCTCAGGCTGCCAGGCTGCCCTGAAGACCCGATACCATGGAGCCAACCCTGGCTGCCGCCGCACCGTCATAACCTGCTACAAACATGGGACCAGGAGCACAGTGCTCACAAGAAAGAGGTGAGGCAGCTGACTGAGACAGAAGATGATGGGGCAAAGGCCAGCAAGGCCCCACCCAGTCAGACCCAGTCGCTCTGAGGGCGGGCCCAAGGCCGCAGCGGCTTCCCTCCAGCTGCTTACAGTTGTCTTGGCTGATACACATGTAAGTGAGGGCAATGAAGACACTGGCGGTAATCATGCAGCCTTCCCATCGCAGATGAAATGAAAAGGCAGAGTCCCAGTGGCTCCTGTCGCGGGGCTGGGCCCGTGTCTGTGATTCAGTTTGGGTGGCATGCACGGGAACACGCGTTTCTGGCTCAGTTCTCTGGGCAGGCCCGTCCCCAGGGCCAGCGCTCAGGCAGGCCCACCGCCAGGCCCCCTGGAGGGCGCAAGGAGCTGCTGCCCTTCCCAGAGTCTTCACCAGAGACCCAGGAACCGTTATTACTGTAATTCATTCACCAGGATTAACTGGCCACCTAACATGCGCCATGGTCCTAGAAACTGCTAATATGCTAGAGACGAAATAGACAAAAATCGTCTACGCTGCCTGAGAGAGCATACATCTTAGAGGGGGAGAGAGACATGTATAATCGTTACATATATGTAGCACACGGAAGGCAGGAAGAATTAGGCAGGAAATACACCCAGAAGAGGACAGGAAGTGTCAGTGGGGCTGGAGGTGGTTTGCAATTTTAAATTCAGCCCAGGTTCTGGGGGAAGTGCCTCTGGCAGGGAGGACATAGGCAATGCCCGGGTGAGGCCCCAGGCTTTCAAGAATTCCTCTGCTCACACCAAATCAATGTCTTTATAATGGCAAAAATAATAATGAGAACCAGGGGAGGGGGGAGGCAGGAAACAAGGTTGGAGAGCTGCTAACTGATGACATACGAGGGACTTTTTTGATGGCCAATTCTGGAATTGTACTTGGGCGCACAGCCCCGTGGGGGCAGGGTGAGGGTCTGTGTACAGCACTAGGGGCTGTCTCCTTCGTGACCCTAAACACCAGCACTCCTCCTGCTCAAGGAAACAGATCCAGGCACAGAGCATGCAGAGAAGGGAGAAACTATCCTCCAGTCATCTGGGATAGAGCATCTTCCTGTGCTCAAGAGAAAAGTTGACGAGTCCTTTTTAGTCCTTTGGTCCAAACTCAACAACAGATGCTACAAGGATTCCAAATGGCTGGCTCTTCACATGGGGCTCAGAAGCAGCTAATACGTGGCACAACCTCACTCAGTGCATATTCACTGGGCGCTCCCTTTATGAGACACTGTGCAGGGGCCTGTACCCCAGAGAGGAGTGACTGGAGACCCTAGCCAGGGACTTCACAATCCCTTCACACGCAGCATGTTTGTTGGTGGGGACCAGGATGAGAACACACACACATACCACACCCCACCCATACACTCACACACATACACATACCACCCCATAAATATACACACCACACTATACACACACCACCCAATACACACACACACACACACACACACACACACACACCACCACCACCCGATACATGCACACACATACACCACCCGATACACACACACACACCACCCCATACATATACACACCACACTATACACACACACCACTCGATACACACACACACACGCACACACACTACCCCATACATATACACACCACACCATACACACACCACCTGATATACACATACATATACACACCACATTATACACACACACCACTCGATACACACACACACGCACACACACTACCCCATACATATACACACCACACCATACACACACACCACCTGATATACACATGCACACACACACCACCTGATACACACACGTGCACACACACCACCCCATACATATAAACACACCACCCGATACACACACATGCACACACACACACCACCTGATACACACACATACACATACCACCCCATACATACACACACACCACCCCATACACACATATACCACACCATACACACACACACTACACCATATACACAAACACCCTACACCATACACACACCCCACACCATACAGAGAAGCACACACACACACACCACACCATCCCATACACACACATACACACCCCACTAGACCCACATACATACCATACCATACACACACACACCACATCACACACACCTATGCCACCACACCCATACACAGAGCCCTTAAGGGGAGCTGGGGAGCGATGGTGTCTATTTGCCTATCTTTGTACACATTTGAAATATCTAACTTTATCCTGCCATCCATCCATCATCCTTACACCCATTTACTGACTACCTCCTCTGTGCCAGGTATTGTGTGAGATCCTAGAGATATGACAGTTTAAGGGCTAATACACTCCCCATTCTCACAAAGTTTGTGAGGAAGACCAAATGTTTATTTAGATTAATAATATACAGAACATAAGTGGCTTTAAAAAAATCTACAAGATAAAAGCCTTGGATACCTCTTTTTAAAATTTATTTATTTATTTATTTATTGAGAGAGAGCACGAGCAGGGAGAGGGGCAGAGGGAGAGGTAGAAGGGGAGAGAGAGAATCTCGAGTAGGCTCCCCATTCAGCACAGAGCCCAAAGCAGGGCTCAATCTCACAACCCTGAGACCATGACCTATAGACCACGGCCCAAGAAGAAATCAAGAGTCAGATGCTTACGGGTGCTTGGGTGGCTCAGTGGGTTAAGCCTCTGCCTTCGGCTCAGGTCATGATCTCAGGGTCCTGGAATCGAGACCCGCATCAGGCTTTCTGCTCAGCAGGAAGCCTGCTTCCCCTTCTCTCTCTGCCTGCCTCTCTGCCTACTTGTGATCTCCCTCTCTGTCAAATAAATAAGTAAAATCTTAAAAAAAAAAAAAAAGAGTCAGACACTTAACCGACCGAGCACCCAGGTGCCCCAAGCCTTGGATACTTCTGAGACATGCTATGATGAGAAGCAAAAAGGAAAGGTGAGAGACAGAGATGGGCACAAGATGTTTACCATTTTTCTTTAATTTTCCAACAACATTTGAAATGCAAACCAAAACTAAGGAACAGGATACATTCTTCTTTCTGTGGGCCACTAAGTTAGACAGACTTACCACATACATTCCAATCTGACAGAAACTGGGCAGAGGGCGTTCTTTTCAGGACTTTCCCTGAGAGTACCTCCTCATCCCAGACTGGGAGAAGATGCAGCTTTTTTATTTTTTTAACCATTCACTTCATGCAAATGAAATTACATATTTCTTAAAAGTCAGGAATGCTGTCTTCTCATGGCATCCCTTTCTCAATGCCTGGCTCATTGACTGGAGATCCAAGAACCCACTGGAAAATGTTATAGTTTCTCTGGACCCAAAGTGAAGAAAGGCTCTTGAGGGACTTTTGGAAACCACTCATTTTCATATGACTTTTTTCTTTGGTTGCATTTCAGACATCGCAATACTGCCTAAAGATAGGAGAACAGGTGGGTTGAAGGTGGAGGCTGGGCTATGATAAGAAAAAGCATCTATTGCCTGGTTTGTGTCAGGCTCCCACAATTTATTTTACCTTCATTTCTCTTTTCTTTTTTCTCAGCTTGAAATCAAGCCAGGCCAGCCCTCGCGTAGCCCTTGGACAGGCATACATCCCCCTGCTGAGGCCTCCTGGGCTGGGCTTGGCCGGCCAGCTCCAGACTCTGCTGAATGCACCATCCATCTCAGACACATGTCTGAGGAAGTGGGGACAGATGCTGGTTCTAGCCATGACCTTTGGAACCATTTGGTTTTCCTCCCAATACAAAGAATCCAGTGATTTCCATCCATTACCAGAGTCTTAGTGAAGATACTCTCCTCTGGGCCCAGAAGTGTTCCTCACGGTGACCTGTTCACAATGCAGAAGCCCTTGTACCATGATTTCCTCTTTCCTCAGAAATCTCCAGGATGGTTTTCAGATGGAAAGATTTAGAGGCAATCAACTAACTGACCAGGCCTAGAAGTTAGGGACACAGAGGTGACTGAGCAGAGTGGAATGCCAAAAAGCTGCAGGCAGGCAGCCACCTGAGAGAAGCTGTGATAACAGTGAGAGGAACATACTGTGAGAGGAGAAGAAGGTGAAGGAAAAGAGGACACATCTTCCGACCACAAGAAATGTGGTCGCTGTAGTGCCTCTGTGGACACATGACCAAACCAGGGAGACAACCGAGGCTAGCCAGGATGTGGGAGAAGGGGGGGGCACAGGCTCGTCATGACAGTCCATTAACATCCTGGGGCAGGCTCAGCTCACGATCCCTGGGTCAGAGGGTGGAGACAGGAACCGGGAGCTCACATGTTTGACATTCCCACTTTTCCAACTCTGGATGCCATTTAACACTCATATCAGCGACTGTCACCTCTCTGCCACTAGAGTGACCAAGCGTCTCTCTGGTTCACACACACAGATTGGGGAACAAGGAGAAACATGCTGTCAGATCACAGGACCCTGGGGAATAGTCACATCACCAAAAACTATTTCTGGACTTCCATTTCTTTTCTTTTTCCTTTTTACATTCAGTGAGCCACTGTATAGTACCTCATTAGTCTTTGATGTACTATTCAATGATTCATTAGTTGCAGGACTTCCATTTCTATCTGTACTGCCATCGAGGCATCCGGGACAACCCTCCGAACTGAGACAACTAAAATGCTAAATTACGAAGTACAAAGACCATTTCTGAAAAGCATTGCTGAAACTGGAGGTTCACAGTACCTCCTAAAAAAAAAAGTAAAGAAACAAAGCTAATCAAACCAGTTTATGGGAAACACAGGGGATACAGGAACATGATAAATAACAACACAAGGATGTAACCAGCAAAGTCAAGAATGTGGAAATTCCGCAGGACAAATAACTAGGTTTCTTCAACACTTCACAAATATGTGAAGAGGCAGTGGGAACTGTTGGGGGAAAAGGAATGGAAGAAATGTAATCTAGTGCCACGCATGGATCTTATTTCAGCAAATAAACAAAGAAGAGATGAAGAGAGACATTTTAGAGACTTTTTATCTGGGAAATTTGCACATGGGTGATATTAGAGAATTATTGTTAATTCTGAAAGATATGATGATGTTACTGCAGTTATGTGGTTTTTTTTTTAAGATTTCATCTATTGGAGATACATACTGATATATTTACAGGTGAATGATATGATGCTTGAAATTAGCTTTAGAAGATCACACACACACTCACACTCACACACACACACACACACAGGCACACCAAGTGGAGGGAGATAGCAAATAAGATGAGCAAATGTTGAGAGCTGCTGACACTGGCTATGTGAGGCCATTCTACTAGATCTGCCACTATTGTGTATGTTTGAAAGTATCTACAAGAACAAGAGAAAGAAATACATGGTGGAGCCAACACACAAAGAGGATTATGCAAAGGTCAAAGATGAACACAGGAACCCCAGGAAGAGAGCACCAAAGCCATTTTACTGTGAGGTTTCTGCTGAACCATTTTGATGCCAGCAAGCGGGGAGGCTGTGAAGCCTCAGGCCCATTCACAGTGGGGCGTCTCCTCAGAGCTACCTAAGAAAGTTCGGCTAATAGGCTACCCCCTTCGTGGAAGCAAGAATGAGAAACATGCCAGCTGCCCTGACAAGCCTATGTCCTCAACACACAATTCGCCAGCTGACTCCATCTGTATATAAAAAACCAGAACACGTCATGTCTAATTTGGGTATTCCAAGCATATAAGAAGGTTTAAAATTAGAAAAATTACTCATTTGTCACACTGGAGATTGAAAGAGAAAATCTATACCATCTCAAAAGTTTAAAAAAAAATCTTTTGACAAAATTCAAATTTGACTTTTCATTTAAAAATAACCTCTGAATTAAACTGAAATGGAGAAAAATATACTTCACCTGATAAAGAATATCAACAAAAGCCCCACAACAAACACCATCCTGAGGGGGGAATTTTGAACAGAGTACCTTGAAGATCAAGAACAAGCCAGGATGCTTTTTATATCACGTATTCAACACTGCACTGGGGATGCCGTCAGACAAAGAGAGAAAGAAAGGGGGACAGACTGGAAAGGAGGAAACAAAATTACAATCATTTGTAGAGGATGATATGGTCACTATGTAAAACCTAAAACTACTGCCCAGAAATGATTAGAATTAAGAATTTGGCAAAGTTAATGGATACAGCCACCAATATACAAAAGTCAACTGTCTTTCTCTACACAATCAACAAGCGGTTAAAGCATAGAATTTTAAAAAATACCTTATATTTTTCTTGCTATTATAAATGGTACCAGGAATAAATTTAACAAAAAATATGCATTCCCTTCATGGAGAATATTATGAAAGCTTATTGAAAGACATTAAAGATGAACTAAATAAATTGAAAGTAATACTATGTTTTTGAGTAGAAAGTCTCAGAAAAGTTGTAATCTTCTCTCAAATTGATATATAGTTCAGGTGCATTCCTACTATAAATCTCAACAATTTTGAAGGACTTGATAAATTGATTCAAAACACATAGAGAATAGAAAATTGCCTTGTCCTACTAGATTTCAAGGCTTTAAGTAGGTTATAGTAATTATGAACATGTAATGGAATTGGGAATAGACAAATGGACGGAGGGAATGGCCCCAGTCCAGAAATGGCACCACGCAGAGATGACCTGATTTATGAGCACAGGCACTACAGATCAGCAGGGGAAGGCTAAGCTATTTAATAAATGGTGTTGGCAAATTGATTTATCTACATGGGGAAAAGGTGGTCCCCTACTTCATACCATATACAAAATTATTTCTAGCAGAATTAAAGTCTCAAATATGAAAAGCAAGTCTGTGAAACTTTTAGAAGTTAACATAAGGTTCCACAGTTGGAAAAGATTTTTGAAATAAGACACAAAACATTCATGATAAAAGAAAATGTGTTCAGTTCAACAACACCAAAATTAAAAACAAAAACTTTTATTCATCAAAGGACATTAAAAAGAAAGAGCCATTCCATAAACTGGAAGAAGGTATTTACAACACATTTCAGAAATAAGGTATTTGGGTTTTGGAGGGGAGGGGATGGGGGGTTGGGTGAGCCTGGAGGAGGGTACTGAGGAGGGCACCGGTTTGCCCGTAACCATAGCATGGCTCTGCTGCAGTTATTTATCTATTCTGAATATAAATACCTTATTTCTGTTTTTGGTTTTTTTTTTTTTTAGGTTTCATTTTTTTTTCCATGCAACACATACCCTAGCTGGGGGGCTGAGCAAGACAACCCCTCTGCCCTGTGATATCTCCTCACCTGTGAGGCAGATATCACAGTAGTAACAACTACTCTATTGGGAAGGTTGAAAGCAGATAATAAAAAGCAGATAATAAATCCCAAACTACTTAGAACAGTGGTGACGGAGTAAACACTGGATAAATATAATCCATCTTCAAGAAAAAGAGAAGTAACTCCAACAGGTATTGTAGAAAAGACAAGTGCTCTATAAATACATAGAAACATACTCAGCAGCTCTGGTACCCAGAGATTTGCAAATGACATGCCATTTCACCCCCACCAGACTGGCAAAAATTAAAAAGCCTGACAATAGGAAGTGTTGGCAAAGGGGGGTAGAAAGAAGCGTCTGCCACCAGTACAGGTGGGAGTGAACAGGGTCTGAAGGGGGACCTGAAGGGGGTCTCGCCCAGCTACTCAGTTCCAAAGAAACCAGCCCCGTGTTCTCCAGATAAAGGATGAGCTTCTGTGTATACATCCAAAAAACCCAGAAGCAACCCAATGCCCATCAACTGTGAAATGGGTGATGTGTGATACACTCAAATCACGGAACACCATCCAGTAGGAAAGGCAAGAGAAGGGCTTCTGCAAGTGTCAACGTGGCTGACTGTCTGCTGGGTGGAGGAAGCAAGTCACAGAAGAGCACAGAGGGATTCAACGTCTGTCATACTCAGCACCAGGCAAAACTAAATAACACAAAACCAACTATTTAGAAACACACACACACATGTTCTTAAATGGCTTTACCACCATAAGAAAAGCAAAGGAGACAATAAGGGAACAGGAAAAGCCACCTGAAGCGTCTCCCTTGTGTTGATGTTTTAAGCTGGGGGGGACACACTGGTACGTGTTACATTATCATTCCTTAAACTTAATAGACTTTCATGCATATGTTTGATAATAAAAATGTGTTAAAAATAAAGTATAAAGACTATTCATTTCTAATCTAAGCAGCACATACCCTTTAACCCTCCAGGAGCTTCTCACCAGGAGTGATTTGGAACGAGCGCCTACGAAGTCCCTGTTCACACTGGTGAGGCTGGAACAGCAGGAGCGAGGTGGGGGGGCAGTGGGACAGGAGTCTACATGCCGCTCTGGGCTGGCAGTGTGCAGCGTCATCAGAGGAAGTCACTGCAGGAACAGCTGGGGACATCTGGCCTGGAAACCAGGTTAGTGGGGATGGGGCATAATAGCTGTTTTTAAATACTCTAATTAAAGTGTCACCATGTAAAAAATTGGGACAAACATATAGAGAGTGGCCCACAGGATGGAGCCCAGACCACCAGGTGGATGTTACAGGCACACTGGGAATTCTTAGGAAAAAGAATCTTCTAGCAGCTGGAGTGGAGAATGGAATGGCTGCCTCTGGAGGGAGTGAGCTCTAAGATCCAACTCAATACGGAAGAGGCATTTGGGGACTTATAAAGGGGGGCTGGGTCCCTGGGGGCTAGTGGAAGGGGAAACCAAGCAAGTAAATAGAGTAGGAGGTCCCTGAGATCCCCCTTCAGGCCCAGCATTCTAGGATTTCTTGGCTTGCCTTGTGTAAACCAACCCACCCTGACTCCTGTGATGCCAGCTGCAGGGGCAGAGTGGGGCAGTGAACTTGGGGAAAATTAAAGACTCATGCGTTGTTTCCGAGCACTGCAGAGGACATATGGCCAAGAACCCCTGCACTGACCTCCAGAGCCTGGTAAGAGTCATCACATCCTCTCTTCTAGCCTCTAGAAAAAACAAAACACAAAAACCACAAACACATTCTTAAAACGTTTCTTAACACTCGCCAAAGGCCTGTCCCAGAATAGCCATTTCCTTGCCAAGGTTGTGGACTGCGTTTTTCTGAATGAGTCATTACTGTTTAGGAATGGGAAGAAGAGAGAGTTTGGGGAATTGACATCTCACTGTTGCTTCCAAGAGACGTGTGCCAACAGGCACACAGGAACAGACACTGTAGAAGTTCAAACACACTGCAGACTAAGGGAAGAAAAAGGCTGTTCCTCAGAATTAGAAGCAGATTTGTGTCAGGCTCTGTTCCCATCTGTACATTCATCGTCTCCTAGTATCACTTGGTGCATATACAGCATTGTAATATTCATCTACTTTGCTACCAGAAGGCATCAACAGCTTCTGAGTGAGGAATTCTGGGATTGAGAACCAACTTGGCCTTCTTAAAATACCATCTTCAAAGGATTTATTAGCACCTGACAAATACTAGTTGACAGATCACCAACACGGCTCTCCTTCCAAAGGTGAGTGGTCCCTGCAACCTTCATTATTATTTTAAAATCTAAGAGATTAATCAAAACCAGTTCATGACCTCAAGGATGGGTATAACCACAAGGACAGACAGCACGAGATGTCGGCATGGATGTGGAGAAGCCAGAACTCTCACACTCTGCTGGTGAAGATGTGAAATGGTGCAGCACGCCGAACAAGGCTAAACAGAGCTTACACATGACCCAGAGATTCCACTCCTACATCAGTGAAAACACATGCCCACACACAACTTGCACATGAATATTCACAGCAGAACTACCCACAATAATCAAAAAGTTAGAAAACCTGAATGTCCATCCACTGACGGCTGGATAGACAAATGTGGTCTAACCACGCAATGTAGTATTACTAGTCGCCTATAAAACAATGAAGTGCTGAGATCTGTCACAACTAGGACAAGCTTGAAAACATTATGCTAAGTGAAAGAAATCAGACACGGAGGTCACATATTATGAAATCCCATTTATAGGAAAGATAGAGGAAGAGATAAATTCTTCAAATGTCTTCAGAAAAGACAAATTCATAGAAACAGCAGATTAGTGGTTTCCAGGGGCTAAGGGGACAGGGAAGAGGAAGCGTCTGTTTCTGCAGGTGGGGTTTCCTTTGGAGGTGATGAAAATGTTCTGGAATTAGCAGGGATCGTTACGCTAAAAAGTCCTTTAAAAATATAAACTTAACACTAAAAGGTAAGCACTCTGAGATATTTGGGGACCTAAGGTAATAGCAATCACTAGCATGAATAAAACAGGTTAACCATTTGGAGCGATGTCTTCATGTCCACTATTTCTTCCAAATTTTACCACCACTAGGAGGGCGGGAGGACAGGCATCATGCTGCTCCTCACTTCCTCTGGTTCCTGCTGGGAGCACACAGGCAGACACACATGCAAACCACATGGGCATCCAGGATTCACCAGTCCCCAGTGCAGAAGCACTTGGACTCAGGTCACAGTGGAGACTGCTACACTGGGTGGGGGGGGGTTTGAGGGGGCTTCAATTTTATGCTGGCCTGCCACCACTTACAGAATTTATCCTGGAGAGGTGAGGTCTACAAATCATTAGCAGAGAATACATGTGGATAGTTTTTTTTGTTGTTGGTTTTTCTTTTAAATCTCACTGAACATCCTCTGTGGTGAAAACCTCCAGACCAATCCTGATGGTCCCTTGGCTCTTTTTCCCACTTCAGAAACACACACTTCCCCTTTCCTTCCCTTGTACTGCCCATGGAAGCCAAGACCTCTCTCCAGAGTGCATTCTGGGAGCTCAAGCACAGCCAGCAGAAGCAGCAAAAGATCTGCAAGTTTCCTCCATCTGTGCTATACCATTTTAATGAAACAACCCTGGGGGTAAGATGATAAAAGACACTGACGTGATACAAGAAAATCCCTCTGCAACACGGGTTAACAGCTGTGCCCACACCCCACCCTTAGCTTTTTTTTTTATGATGCCTGCCTACTCTCATTAAATTCCAATCTAACCAGGGAAAAGTCACCTCTTGGCCTCATCTTAACATTACAAGAGTTGTGCATGGAACTTTAATTGATGGCAATAAAGCTGTCTGCCCATATCCCAACGTGGTGAGATCTGCAGACACCAGAAGCCTGATTTCCAAGCTGGAGAAGGCTCCTCATTTGAATTCTTATCTACTGAAAAACCAAAGAATGAGCTGACAGTCTACCCCTTAATGAATTAGAAATCACTTATGTGTGTACCCTTTGTGCTCAGTTAATGCATCCTTTTTAAAAGGTTATTTCTGCGTTGGATTTGTCCTTTCACATTCGACTGGCGGATACTGCAGATTTATTCATTCAGCAAATTTATTCTTGCAGTAGCTCTCAAAAATCAGCACACACTATTATACAGCACGGGCCCCATTTGTGAAATTATTTATAGCCTTATTTAGAAAGCTAAGCTTCCTCAAGACTGACAATTTTATTGGCTGACTTAAGCTCAACTCCAAAGGAAGGAGTGCTTGCACTTCTTAGCTCAGGATCCTGGGCTCTTGCCATACCTTTCAAGGCCAAGACTGCCCTTGGGAGCCACTTCACAGGTTTGGCTTTGCTTCAGCCTGCTCTGGCTGCCATTAGACTAGGTGGGTTTACAGAGGAGGATCTGGATTTAGGACTTCAACAGGAAAAGCAAAATACACAAAGTTCTCCTGAAAAGGGAGAAGGGATTGCTATTATTTGGGGATTCCAGACTATTAGAAGCCATGCCAGGTATTCTGTCTGTCTGCTTATCTGTCCTTTCCCCCCTTACCCTTTACTTCTTCTCTTCACTTTCTCTCCCTCTCCCCTTCTCTCCCTTACCCTGACTTCCAGTAGTCAAAGTGATTTAAACAAACAAAACAAAAATATAAGCTGTCCTTTCTTTGAAATGTGGTATTTGCTTCAATACTGAATTATCTTCAGAGCTGGGATCTGCCAGAAAATGGTCCCTCTTCACAAAAGTCCTGAAGTCCTAGCCACACTGGGATGTTAGGTAAGCTGGGGTACTGCACTGGAATTTGGTCAGAACTGGGATTCTCTTAGCCAGTCTTTTTTTTTTTTTTAAAGATTCTATTTATTTGACAGAGAGAAACAAAGCGAGAGAGGGAACACAAGCAGAGGGAATGGTAGCGGGAGAAGCAGGCTTCCTGCCGAGCAGGGAGCCCGATGCGGGGCTCGATCCCAGGACCCTTGGACCATGACCTGAGCCTAAGGAAGACGCTTAACGACTGAGCCACCCAGGCTCCCCTCTTAGCCAGTCTTTGATGTCAACATGTGACCAATCCTGCAGGAATTTCTTCCAGCATTCATAGTGGTAGTTCGAAGTAGACCTGCTCTCCTCTAGAAATCTATCTTTCCTTGAGTTGCATGGCAGGGGACCAGGGTTGACATCTGCTACACATTCATTCATATTTACCAGATCTGAGCTGCCACAAGAGGGTTCTATCTAGACAAGACTCCTAAATTGGCTTGGCAACACTTAATCCTCTATTGATTAGTCTTATCTCCTGTAATCCATCCAGTCATTGAAGAGTGTGGGTTAAATTTCTATTTTAATAAAAACCCCAACAATAACATATCCCTTTCTTTGTTAAGTGGAAACAAAGCATAATCTAATTTTCAAAATACTGTACACAGATAATCAAAATTGGACAACCGTATGCACTGACTCAACTAATTTCCACTTCAAATGCTTCTAATCCATGCTGGCTTTGGCAATGAACAATGTTCTGGAGTGAGGAAGAGCCTATTTGCATGCCACATTTGCTTTACCAATTTACTAAATTAAGTGGCAAGATAGTGAAGGGGTGGCATTTTGATGAGAACAATCTAATTAAAAGTGAATTCAAGGATGTAAGGTTGGTGTTCCATTATTGACTGCAAACCTCAAAGAATGCAAAGAACAGCAGAAAAACATTTGAGAGATGTGTTCGTCCACCTTAGTATCTCATATGTTCATGCATCTTTCATGAACTATTTCTTATTATTAATACTTAGTAATATTCATTACTTATTTGCTATAACTTCTCATTAATAACAGCCATTCTTGAGGTCCTATGAACAATTTTAGATGCATTACATCCTAATCCTCACTTTTAAACCCCAGCAAGATAGGCGATATTATCCTCATTTTATAGCTCAGAAAGATCGAGAAAACTATATAGGGTTACAAGGGGCAGGGATTTCAATCCGAGTCTGGCACTGAAGTCCATGTCATTGGTCATCGCACTGGACCATTCTGCCTCTCTGAACATAAGCAACTGAGTACTGTGCCTGGAAAGCTTGATTTTCCTCCAGAAATAAATTCATTTGCATGGCACTGCTTCCTCACCTATAGCATTTGCCCCTGTGTTGACATTTTACAGGAGAGGAATACCAATAACCTTACACGCACAATAGTTCTCTATATCATGCATTAAAGAGCTAGAATCCATCACTGATTCTGGTGACTTAGTAAGCAGAGAGTTTAGATATTCTGATTAGGTTGGGATAGGACTAAAGTGCTCCCAGATAACAAGTGTGGATCTGATAGGTCAAATAACCTCCTTTTTATAGCATGGAAACTGGCCTTGGAGTTGAAAATGCAGGGGAAGCTGTGACTTCCTGCTGAGAACATAAGTAAGGTCCAGCAGCTAGAACTGTTCCAGCAGCAGGATAGTCTTGTGCTCACTGTGCTTCACCTGACATCTTGTGTGCTGCCTGTCCAGTCAAGGAGCCCACTGTGCAGAGAACAGGAAGGAAACCTCTCCTCATGATAGTCACGTGCTCCCAACGCGCGCCCCCCCCCCCCCAGGACCAGCCCATAGCCACATGAGCAGGGGCCAGTGTGATGGACCATGGCCAGGAAAACTGGTCAAGGAGGACAGTCACCTTCGTTCCACAAACATATTCTGCGGGGCTGTCCATGCATTCTAGTGCTCACAAAAACCCACTCAGGAGAGGCAACGGTCACAGCGTGGGCAGTGTTTTCTTAAGACAGCCCCGCAGGGAATATCTGAAGGGAAGGGCGCACAAGCACACAGCTGGATGGCCTGAGGAGTCAGACGCCTTCCAAAGCAGGGGACATGAGAAGTTTGGAAAGATAAGCAGAGGTTTGCCATGCAGAGGGGAAAAGTGAATACAGAGCAAAGAGCTCAACCATCGAGCAAAAGTAGGAAGCAAGAGGCAGAGATGCAAAGGATGACTTAGGGGGAGACCTCAGGTGGGAAGGGATTAGGGTCAAGTGCAGCCAAGAAACATAAAGCAGCTCATCTGAAAACCATCCAAGGCTATTTTATCTCACTGTGTTGGCTGGAGAGGCTGTGTTTAGCACCCAGATCACCTGTGAACTCCAAGCCGGTAGCCTGAGCTCTGTTTTTCCCCTCCTTCCAGCTCACTGGGGGAAGGGGGGGCAAAGGGGGAGGGCCTGCTGACTCCTTAAAATCCCAGTTAGCACAAAAATCCTTTCCCCATCCTAGGCCTGGTTTCAGGAAGACTTAAAATGGAAGCTGCTCAAGTTAGGACCTGCCACTGCCCTCTCTAACCCTTCATATACCATCAGAGGGGGGTTTTAAATCCTAAATGCAAGAAAAATGGACCAACATGATGACCAGCCCTCTCTCTTCCAAGGGGACAGAAATGCCTCTGCCTGGTTGGGAAGGGCTCCAAGGTGGACCAGGGGAAGGAGGATATGGCCAGAATATCTGGGACAGGAAAGCAGGCTGGTCCACACTCATTTGGCCCTGGCCAGCCTTCCCCTAGTCAGCATGTTTTAAAAGGAGGGTATGGGGATAAAGCCAATGCTTAAAAACAACAGGGACAATAAGAGAAGGTGCGGGTGGGGGAGAACTCTTTGCTTTGGAACAAGCCCCATGGGGTTGTTTTGCCGTGTTAACCCCCTCTTTTTGGGCAGGGAAAACACATATCCATACTAACTTGTATTTTTCTGACAAATAAGCTGCACGAGAGGAAAAGCAAAGTCCCTTTAAATGCAAGCTCTAGGCCCAGGGTATTTATAGGAAAGCACTTCATGTTCTACGGGTCTCTGCTGGGCCTGCAGGCAGCCACAGCGAGGACCGTTTGTCTCTTTCCAGCCACTGCCTTCCCTGGCTCAGGAGAAGGGGAAATAAATGTAGAGGTTCTATCAGGATGCCACAGGGACCAATTCTTTCTAGATTCCAAATAATGCAACAAGCCTAACCCTCGGACCTTTTGCAAAACTGTGCTGCTGTCACTATTTAACATCTGTAGGGTGACAACCAAGAGTGAGGTACAGGAGAAGAGAGCAAGACACACCCTCAGGCAGGCTGGGGAGCTCCTGACCCGCAGATAGCGGCAGGTGTCACTGTGCTCACAACAGCTGTACTGGGCAGGGTGGACAGCACAGGCCTGGTGCTGTTCAGAGAAAAGACACACGGCTCACTCTCCCAGCTTTTATCCCAGCCAGATGAGGGCTTTTGATCTGTTCTGGAACAGAGACTTTAAATAAGTATGTTCTCAGAGAAGTTCTGAAATAAAATTTCATTGCATATTTAATCCACTTGGCTCTACTGTCAAAAGGCAAGTGATTCCAGTTGGGTTTGATTCCAGAATCCTCCCTCTTTCTTCTAAAGCCACTCTGTGCCTTCGAGAGAGGGGTGGCCTCAGGCCAGGCTGGTGGGGGCTAACCTCTTCTACCCTGTCCTGAGATCAGATGGTAGCACGCAGAAGGGCCGCCCCCCTGGGCCTTCCCTGCCCTCTCTGGGCAGCACCGGCTTCTATCCAGAGCAGTTTCAGTGGACCATTCCCGCTTCATGCTGCCCCCAAACGCTGCTGTGCATATAACTCCCATCTGAATCTGGTCAGAGGCTTTGAACCAATACACCCCACCTTTGAACCAATACACCCCACCAGAGCAAGCACCAATCGTTGGACATCTTTTATCCCACAAATTCCAAAACAGAGTTCAAAAGTACTGCAACTTAATCACTGATAAATGAGTATTTTGAGAGCAGTCCTGCCCTGCTCCCCCCGCCCCTCTCTTAATCAACTGGCACCCAGTGGTATTGCTTCTTCAGAGATGGCATGAGCAGTAAAAGCAGAGTGAACATTTGGGAATGAGGCTTCAGCGTCTGGGAGGTATGCAGCCAGTCACGCTAGGAGGAACAGCCGAATGGAAATACTCCCAAACATCTGGGGCTGCGCTTCGAATTTCAAAGTGATTCTTCTGCTTGCACAACTTTACAATCTTGGCATTTGCCAAATGCTTATGTTTTGCTTCATCTGAAATTAGGCAAGGATTTCAGCTCTCACTCTCGGTATTACTAGAATGGTTCTTCCGTGTAAAGGGAGAGTTTTACATACCGAAATTCAGCCTGCTCATGGTTTAGTGGGACAGAAGGACAGTAAGGGTTGTCAGCAGTCTCGTTCCCCTCCACTTTTCAATATCTGCCTTCCTATCAAATGCAAGTCTGCCCCTTGCCCACGCTGTGCCTTTGGGCAGTAAAGGCAGAAAACTGCCCAAGGCCTCTCAGTTCTCAAGCTGAGTGAGACACTGCTGGCCACACTCCCCTTCCTCTTGACCCAAACTCCACTTATTTGCCTCCCAGAGAAATCTAAACCCCAGACAGATGAGATCCTTAAGTCCCAGCACGAACTGCTCAGTTAGCACTGGGACACCAAGCAGAGTGCATGCTGCTGAAGGGTTTCTTCTCAAAGGGAACCATCCCTCTTATTTTAATACCATGGTATAAAAGTAAAGGTAACTTACACTATGCAACCAAAGTCATTTACACATGGGTCAGTTCTCTTCTCCCAGGGACAAGAACTAACAGAAACCAACGAGGATTTTCTAACCATCCCATACCTTAGGAAAAGCATCAACACAGAGGGGCAAAGTGTGGCAGAAACTGGACCCAAATTGAATCCTTACTGTGACCTGGGCTAGCCATTTGCCAAACCACGCCATGCCACGTCCTGACCTACCTAGTTAGCTGGGGAAGTTGGATTTGATTCCAACCCCCCACTGGGGTTGGGGTGCCCTCCTTAGGACTAAATCAGATAGCTTCTTTATGAAGGTCCAATGGGTGGAGAGAGAGAGAGAGGAGGACTCTCCTCCTCTTGTCCCTTCTTCCCTGAAATTAACTCCCTGGGGCTGGGAGCAGGGTCAGGGTCAGTGGTGCTGACCATGGACACAACCTGAGACAGGACCACCATCGCTGGTGGACAAGAACTGCCACGCCAGGAATTTACCTTGCCAGAAAGCACACCTAAGTGGGAGGTGCCCCTGTGGTCAAAGGACCCCAACACCAGAAAAATGTACAGCCACCCCAAACAGGCACACCAATATTTACAGCAGCTTTATTCATAACTGCCAACATTTAGGAGCACCTTCAGCAGGTGAACAGATAAATAAACATCCAGACAATGGAATATTATCCAGTGCTAAAAGGAAGTGAGCCATAGAGCCACAAAAATATGGGAAAGAACCATAAATGCACACTGCTAAGTGGAACAAGCCCATCTGAAAAGGCTGCATACAAGTCCAACTACGGGACATTCTAGAAGAGGGAAAATACAGAGACAGTAAAAAGACAGTGGTTTCTAGGAGTTGTGCGGGGATTTTTAGAGCAGTGAAATTATCCTATATGATATTACAATGATAGGGACATTTATTGTACATTTGTCCAAACCAGGATGCACGACCCCAAGAGTGAACCCTGATGTAAACCACGGACTCTGGGGGACTGTCATGCATCAATGCAGGGTCATCAGTTGTAAGGAGTGTACTTTTCTGGTGCGAGACACTGATGGTCCAGGAGGCTGTGCATGGAGGAGGGGAGGAGTTACACAGGAAATCTCTATACCTTCTTTTGATTTTGCTGGGAACCTAAAACTGTTCTATGAAATAAAGTTGATTTAAAAACAAGAAAGTTGATTTTAAAAAAAAGCAGAGGGAATCTCTAAGATAAGAGACAAGTTCTCTTCATGCCAAGGGCTATGTGGCTCAAGACCACCTGTGTAGCAACGATCACAGTGACATCAACACCTGTTGGTTGCTCACCTGTGACAGACAGGGGGCCGGCACCTGAAGGAGAAACACCAAGTGCACCGAGCCCTCTCCATCAGCTGGAGGCATAGAGCCAGCCATCATCACTTTTCCCATAAGACAGTGCCAGGCTCAGTTCTGAATCCCTAAAGAAAAGCGTGAGCTTCACCCCTCCCCCTCATCCTTCTCACATCCATGCACCCCCCAGACAGAAGCCCTACAGCGCTGACCACCAACGGGGAGCTGTGCACATTTGCTGCAAGGGATGAAGACCAAGAACCAGGATGTCAGTGCACCTTTCTCCAAGCCCTTGAGTTCAACAAAGCCAGCTCTGGATATCTCCTAAAGTGCCATCTTGCCCCCTCTTGCCTTCGAAGGCTTCATTTTTATTTTTTTCTTGCTTTAAAACGGCATGCTGGAAAAGTACTTTTTAACCTCCTCAAATCTGTAAGTATTAAAAATCCTTGCAGGGACACCTGGGTGGCTCAGTTGGTTAACTGTCTGCCTTTGGCTCAAGTCATGATCCCAGGGTCCTGGGATTAAGTCCTGCATCAGGCTCCCTGCTCAGTGGGGAGCCTGCCTCTGCCTGCTGCTTCCCCTGCATGCGCTCACTCTCTCTGACAAATAAATAAAATCTTTAAAAAATAAAGATAAAAAATTTTTAAAAATAAAAATAAAAATCCTGACCTTTAAATTAACTTAAATGTAGTCAAAAAACCATATATACTTGCATGAAATCTCATTCAAACCAAAAACCTTCAAATACATCTCAAAAGGTTTCCCACTCACTAGTGTGACATGGGAGCAGAGACCCCCAGAGACATGGGGGGAACCAGAGACATGGTTCATTGGGCCATGTGCTGGCGGCTCGGTATTTAGATCAAGTCCTGACATGAAACGGTAAATGAATGGCCTTCCAGGATGGGTGTGCTGCACTTGGCTGCCCGCACCAACAGAGGCTCGTCTCTGCTAATACAGTCAACAGCTCTTAGCTCTCCACCCCGTCAAAGGTCACAAGGGTCAGACACAACGAATGGACAAGCATACAGATAGATGAGCTCTGGATGGGAGAGTGGCAACTAAGACAGGAGGCCCATGCAGACCATGACCTGGCAAGCATGTCCTCCTGTGTTACAGTTTCTGACAACTGTACGATACACACTACTTGTCCCCTCTGCTCACAGCAAAACCTGACCATTGTTCTGCAAATTTATATTTTCATGCCCAGACACTTTCTTGCTGCCTCTTAGCATAAGTGGGTGTATTCTACAGATACAAGCTATCAATGTCTTCCAACTACCCTACTGAGATAGGGGTTTATTTTGCTTTGCTTTTAATCACTAAGAGAATAGTAAGACTCAAAGGACAAAGAACTGACCTTGCTTCATATTACTCAGTTAACAGCCCAAAGTTGGGGCTGGACCCAGTGGCCTTTTAAATCTCTGGGCTTTTTAAAACTCTGCCTTATTACGGAGACAATGACAGCCCTCTGACACACTGTAGGTTCACATATGAGAAAGGGGACCCCAAAGAATGAATCATAAAACAAAACATTTTGTCAACAGCACTCAGTCCAGTAAAACCTATGGTATTTGTCTTTATTATTCTGGAGCAGTGTCACCTCAATGGACCTTCCTGCCTCAGCAGATACCCTCAGTGTTTGCACCGTCAATATGGCAGCCATTGGCGTGTGGGTATTACCTAACTGGACAGCACAGCTCTGGAATGGGTGCTGGCAGTTCTAAACCTTGGGGCTTCACTGAAAGTAACAGTCACACGGAACGGCGCTATGACTTCCCCGTGGTGACTAGTGATGTTTTAGCTATGCTTCACTTCCTACCACCACAGACTAGTCAATGGTGGGCTTGTTTTATATACCGCTAGTCTGATTCTCCTATTCACGGGCAGAAATTTGATGCCAGCGCAGCTACACCTCCCATTAAATAAAACCAGACTGGCAAAAGACTTTACCAAATAAGAATCTGTCTGGTGAAGAAGCTTATTCACCGTTTTAAAAATTCATCAAATGATTCATTAAGGAGCATTTGCCTTATGCATGTAAAGAAGGACTAATTTACAAATTTTATACACAACCTTTAAAGACCAAGCACAGTGACAGACACATGCAAATGAAGGTGGAGACATTATTCATGAGGTGGCAAGAATAATAAAGATGAATAAGCTAATAGTTTTATTCATATGGTGGAAGAATTCCTCCCTGCAGAGAGGTAAAGGCAGAGGTCAGGCCCTTTAGGGTGACCCACTTTCCCAGTGGGATCCTGTCCCCCGTCTTTCTTTGCTGCTCACCTGGCTACACCAAAGCATTATTATGATCATTTCTGTAAGATCCATGGGATTTACCTCTTCAAAAGATCCATTCTTTGGAATCCTGAGCTTCCAGGATAATTGAGTTTAACCAGTTCAGGAAAAATAAAGTCTTCCAAACTGCATTCCAAGTTGTGCTTCCTTAAGTAGGCTGCCTTACACATATATGACCCAGTGTCATTTCTGTGCCCCTGTTCCTGGTCCCCTGCTCCACAGCCCAGTGTCACCTGTGCCTAAGAGCCCAGATTCAGTAATTGCTCAAGCCCAGTGTCTTCTGCCACTGTGGCGCCCCCAAAATCACACTGGCCCCAGGACTCAGGAGCCCTCTGCCTCCCACAGCCTCTTCCTTCTCCTGCCGTCCCAGGGCCCGGCCGTCCTGAAACTCTTCTTCATCACCTTCTCCCCTGCTCCAAAACCTCCACAGTTTTTCTCATGCCCTATAAAACCATGTCCAAATACCTAAACTTATATATGAGGCCCTAGCATACCTTTTTCTCTATCTTCTCCCCCATCATCTTCAGACCCCCTTTGCTCTAGTTAAACCCACGTCACTTGCTCCTCTCCAGATGCATCCGGGATGCCAAGCCACTTTCCTCTGCTCACCTGCCACCTCGGTGTGGAGTGACACACTCTCCATCTCTAGAGATAAACTCCTAGCAGTTTCCAGGCCTTAAGGCAAACACCACCACCTGGAGAAAGGTGTCTGTTCTTGGAGCCAGGACAATCAATCTCTGTCTACTGAACTCCCAGAATATCTCTGTCCCACCTCTCCTGTGGCTGGTCAGCTTGAGGGGCAGCGGGAGCTAGCTTTAGTGAGCCCTACTGCCTGCTGGATCCCCAGGTCTTCGACTCCCGGCTAAGTACACAGCCTCCCTGAGCTTCTGTTTTCTCTCCAGCAAAAGAATGATAACAGTGACCCTTACCTCATGAGGCTACTGTGAGGACCAGCCGACATACTTCCCATCAGGGAGGAGAGCAGGCTGGCACATGGCAAGCACTCAGACATGAGCCTTTGCTTGGTTTTGTCTTGTTCGGTGTCTCCTGTGAATGTGTTAGAACCTGACGCTACAGCAGTGGCTCTCATCCCTGGCTGTGCCCCATGGTCAACTCTATGAACAACAAATGCACCAGGAAACAGATGCCAGGCCCTGCCCTCCAGATGTGCATTCACTTAATCTGGGGGTGAGGCCTGGGCATCGTCAACAGGAAGGTAGATCCTGAAGCCATACCAGCATCGAGAACGTTGGCACAAACAAGTTCCCTAACCCACTTCCAGACCCCTCTTGATTCCTCAGAGCCCTGTCCATGCACACAGAGGAGGCCAAGGAACACAGGATGCCCATCTCCCCTCCTGAGGTACGGGCTTGAGTTGGGCTTGTGCCTTCTGCCTCTTCTCAACACTATAAATGTGCCCACCTAGAACGCCTGGTCCCCATTCTCCTTCTACTTTATTACAGATAAGAACAAAATCCAAGTTCTATTGTGAAAAAGTGTGGCAGTTCCTCCAGAAGACAGGATTACCACATGACCCAGTGAATCTATTCCTTGGTATTTACCTCAAAGAATTCAAAATAGGCATTCAAACCAATACTCACATACAGTTCAGTGCAGCTCTATTCACAATGGCCAAAAGGTGGGAGCGGTCCAAATGCCCACCAGGGGATGGATGGATACACAAAGCACATATACGTACAATGGAATATCGGCCTTAAAAAGGAATGAGATTCTAAAGCATGCTGTAACACGGATGAACCTCAAAGATAATATGCAAGAGAAGATTATATGCAGAGATAATATGCAGATGCAAGATAATATGCAGAGAAACCAGACACTAAGGGGAAAATATTACATGACTCTACTTATTTGAGGTACCCGGAGTAGTGGACTTGATAGAGACAGGAAGCAGGAGAGAGGCTGTCAGCGGCTGGAGGGGGGCAGACTGGGAGGAATAGTGCAATGGCACAGAGATCCCTTTGGCTGATGAGAGGTTCTGAAACCAGGGGATAGGGAGGTGTGCACAGTATCGCAGATGTGCTAAATGCCTTAAAATGGGTAAACTGGTGAATTTCGTATTATGTGTGTTTTACCACAATAAAAATCCAAGATCTGAACTTGTTACAATTATTATAGAGAGGAACAAGCTGACTTGGTCCACAAGAAAAGGCCCACATAAGACTTAGAAACTGAGCTGGGATGGATCTTTGTCCCTTAGGCCTTTTATGTTTCAGCAATTAAACTCTGTGTTTCTTTGTAAGGTCTTGCTATTGAACTAACGGAATTGCGGGTTCTGGATAGCTGACACATTTGCAACCCAAAGGTGCTAAAAGAAATCAAGACATGCCCACCCCAGTGTTACCCTGGTTGACGTCTTCCTGCTGGCCCGGCCACCGTGATGCCCAGGTCAGCTCAACAAACAGCACTAACAGTGCTGGACTATTCTGGCCTGGACTCATCATCATAAGCTGGGGATTTGGATAAAATTGTGACTTATGGAAAATACCAGCTCTAAAGTCTATGTGACTGTGTCCCACCCACTAGAAGACCATGTAATGGTGGGTAGGGAAGAATGAGAAAACTCCAAAGCTATATTTTTAAAAATAATAATAATAAATAGGACAAGCCACTCTTTTCATAAAGTTCACCGATTGTGCCATATGATTAGCTTCGATGTGACTCATTCATCACTTGAAATTAGTGCTGTTTTCAAAATGAAGCCGAACAAAGAAAAATAACCACCGCCAAGGTACATCAATCAGAAGAGTACTTCCATAGACTTGATCCCTAATCAAGTACCAAATCATCCTTCAAACATCTACTGCATTTAGGAAAAAAATGCATCTGTTCCAAGTGATATCAAAGAACACGGAAGAGCTGAGCAGAGAAGCAGCGTCCTGCTTACCCTCAAAATTATACTTTTCCTGACTTCACCTGGCAGAACGCTCCCCAAAAGATCTTAACAGAACATCTCCAATGCCATACATTACAACATGGATTTAAGAATTAAATCGATTTGACTACATAAAAGTTCAATTTGTGAAAAGGTACTTAAGTATATTCAATTTCCAAATATGCATCTCCCAGCAATGGAAACCAAATGGGAATATTATTTGATGAATGGAATGACAGGCACAAATATTTTTCTATTTCCAGCCATGATGAGACAGAAATACAGAACTGCTGACTACATGGAGAACTGAGAAATGCACATTGAAAGTCCACCGTTTATAAACTAAAAATGTATTGCAGTAACTATGGGTGCCTTTCGCTATGTTACTTAAGGCATACACACCAAGCGGCAAACAACTGAGCAAAGAATTCCTCTATGACAGAATCACAAAGCTAGATGGGGGTGTGTTGTGCATACCATGCACACACACGTGAACTATGCTTCAGTGCTCTTGCTATCTACTCAAAATACACGCCAACTATGGCATCCAGGTTACTAGACTATCAACCAATCTATCAAACAGCACTGCTGTTTGTTTTTTTAAGATTTATTTATTTATTTGAGAGAGAGTGTGTGTACACATGAGTAGGGGGAAGGGGAGAAGGAGGGAAAAGGAGACTGTCAAGCAGACTCTGCACTGAGCACAGAGCCTGACGCAGGGCTACATCTCAAGACCCTGAGATCATGACCTGAACCGAAATCGAGCCGGAAGCCCAACCAACTGAGCCACCCAGGAGCCCCAGCCCTGTGGTTTCTAAGTACCTTCCTGAACCACACCCTAAAGGAATCCCCAAACAACAAAAAATGTGGTCCTGCCAAGTCACCTTGGATTTGTCTTAAATCATGTCCTAGGTCACTGAGTGTGCTTGGAATCCACTGACTGATAACTGAAATCATTCTGAGGACTGAAGTTATGGCAGGCCACCATCAATGCCTGTAGCTTCCTCCAGCTTGGAGAATGCCACCAGCTACCATGACAGGTGGTCAGAGGGCACGTGCACAGGGCAGGTCAAACATGCACAGACAGAGCAGACCTGCCCTCCTCCCTCCAAAGGCCATGGGAGACAGAGGCTTCTAATAGCCCCCAAAGCCACAGTGTGTCATCGCAATGGGCTCTTCCCGCCACAAGTGTCCTAGATCTGGTTGGGGGGACAGGGCACTGAACCTTTGCTGGAGAAATGTATCTCCACTCATACCGACATCTCATGAGGTATCATGGCACCAGGGTGCTCCAGCGGGGGTCTGGACAGTAAGGGTGGTCCCTTCATCTCACCACTTTGAGTATAAAAGCATTTGGTGACAGGGAGGGGAACCCCATGAAAAACCGTTTCTTGCCAGCCTCTCTTAAAACATTTTCCCTGATAGCACATTCATTCAGCTCTGTCCTCACACACACTGCTGTGTGTACAACGTCCACAAGGTCCGGCAAGGGAGGGGTCCCAGGGCTTTGCCAAGTGCTACAGGAGCACATGCTTCTCCAGGCAGAACAGAGTCCTGGGCAGCACAGGAGTCCGAGCAGTCCTGCAGGGTGGCTGCAAAGCTGTGTGCAGGGACACTATCCCTACGCCCCTTGGCCTGACACCCCTCAGGTCCTGCACTCTGCTGACTCCGCATCTCTTCTGAGAGATGGTCCATGCCTTCTTTCTATGCATCCTGCCAAGCACAGCTTTTCTCTGCAAGCAGTACAGAGATGTTGTGGTACTTGCTTCCTGTTGATGTTAGATGAGGTGGGCATCACACAAGAAAGGACAATACCCCTTACGAAACCCACTGTGGCTGACATGAGCCCATCGGAGCGACTCCTAAAGTCTCAATTAACTCTGAAATGCCTGCATCAGTGACAGCCCAATACATACCCTGCCCGTGAATGAGGAACGGGTGCTGGGGAAGCAGCCCCAAGGGGCCACACTCAGAGATGTGCCAGGCATGAGAAAAGGCTCCAGTGGGTTCCCTTCTGCTCTGTCTCACACTTGTTCTCGGTTATAGCTGTGGGCACCTCGGCCTCTGAGACCACCTCCAACAAGTGGCCTCTCTGAGGCACCACCTAGAAAGTGCATGTCCCCCCTTCTAGCTGTGGTTGCACACTGCGCAGGAAGAAATGGAGCCTTTCCCCTAGGCTCTGGGGCATGTCAGGAAGGCCTACCTTCAGCTCATAGCAGGTGGAACCAAGGAGTGTCACACCAAGTCCACCTGCACCATCGGGTCCTGCACCACCTGCACCAAGTCCCTGCACCTTGTTGTCCCTGCCACACTTGTTCCCCACCCCAAGCTGCCACCAACCGCATCCCAGCTGTCTGTGCTCACAGGCTCCCGGCAATAGCTCCCTTCTTGCCCTCCCAGCTCCAAGCAGGACAGCAAGGACCCCGTGCAGAGTCCCACACAAACAGTACAGCCTCCCCATCAGATGCAGCACATCTGCCTGCACAACACCCTGGGGGGGTTGTCCCAGGAACACACGACAGGAAGACTGCCGTCTGGAGCATGGCCTGCCGCCTCCCTCGCCTTAAACCAAAAGCGAGCGAGAGAAGGGAAGGCAGCGGCCAGCGGACAAGGGAGAGGCTCCCGCATGAGCCACTGTGGAGGCCCTCTCGGCTCTGCACGGCCTGGCGTCCTCAGGTCTGGAAGCACTACAGCCGGGAGGCTGGACTTGACCGGGCATGGCCCGTCACCCTGCCCAGCTGCAGGGTGGGTGCGGCACCGGAGGGGCCCCGTGTTCCCAGGCCTCTCGGACCCACGAGCCCTTCTCACCCTGAGGGTTGTGGTCGCCTGGTGACACTGTGGAGGGTGTGGGACGTTTGGTCCTCCGTCAGCACAGCTCTGTTTCAGCCCCATCTTCGAGGCACAGTTTTCTCTCCCTTATAACTACAACGATAGCTCCTTTTGCTGCCTTTAATGACAATAAGCCAAGGTGTTTTGTTTTGGTTTGTGGGGAGCGCTTATTTTCAATATGAAGCAGTTAGAAACAGCCCGTGCACTTCTCATTTTCTCAGCTCCTGCCACCAAAGCTCAGCACAGACACTCGGAAGGGGAAATGGGGGTCTGTCCACGTAACCCCTGCAACCTTCTTCCCCACTCGTGCCCCACGGCCCCCATGTCCGGTCCAGACCACCCTCTGGTGTCCCAGACCCCACCTCTCCTTAGGGACCATCCCCACAGCCTTGCTGACATGGCCTCTGTGCTTTCCCAGGGCCCTTCTCAGGCCACAGCCCCCAGCGGCTCTGCTCACCCTCCAGCTCGCCCTGCACGGGGTGGCTGTGCTCCCTGGCTCCCAGGTGCCTTCTTTTCTTCTTTCCGTCTCACTGAGATATGACTGGCATCCAGCACTGTGTAAGTGTAAGGTAGATCATGGCTGGACTCCCACGCACTGTGAAGTGACTGCCACAGTAAGTTCTAGTTAACATCTATCACCTCACAGATATACAAAAAGAAAAAGAAAATGCTTCTTTTCCCTTACAATGAGAACTCAGGATCTTCCTATGTATCACATCTTCTTTATCCATTTCTCCATCAATGGACACATTCCATATCTGCTATTGTACATAGTGTGGCAGTGAACATGGAGGTGCACTTTTCTTTTGAATTAGTGTTTCCATTTCCTTTGAATAAATATCCAGAAGTGGAATTGCTGGATCATCTGGTAATTCTATTTTTAATTTTTTGAGGAACCTCTGTACTGTTTTCCACAGTGGCTACACCAATTTACATTCTCACCAGTAGGGTTCCCCTTTCTTCACATCCTCACCAACACTTATTTCTTATCTTTTCCATAACAGCCATTCTGACAGGTGTGAGGTGATAACCTCATTGCGGTTTTTACTTTTCTCTGATGATGAGTGATGTTGAGCACCTTTTCACATACCATCTGTGTGGAAAAATGTCTATTTAGATCCTTTGCCCATTTAATGGGATTATTATTATTTTGGTATTGAGTCATATGAGTTCTCTGTATATTTTGGATATTAAATCATTGTCAGGTATACAATTTGCAAATATTTTTCTCCCATTCCACAGGCTGTCTTTTCACTTTGTTATGGTTTTTTTGTTTTTGTGCAGAAGCTTTTTAGTTTGATATAGTCCCAGTTGTTTATGTTTGATTCTGTTGCTTGTGCTTTATTCAAAAAATCATTACCAAGACCCATTCAGGGAGCTTTTTCCTTATGTTTTCCTCTGGGAGTTTTATGGGTTCAGATCTTCTATTTAAGTCTTTAAACCTTTTGGAGTTATTTTTTGTGAGTAATGTCAGAGGACTAGTTTCATCTGTTTACATTTGAAGAAACATTTTCTCAGCACCATCTATAAGAGGACTGTCTTTTCTCTACTGAGTATTCAAGGCTCCTTTGTCAAATATTCGTTGACTAGATATGCACATGTGTACCCTCTTCTAAACTTCTACATTGGGCAGAACCACATGACCGAACACGGCCTATCCTAGGTAACTTTCCCCTGATGATTGGACCTTAATTTTTATCTTGGGCTTTCAAAGAGGAAACCTTGTGTTTTATAGGTTACAAAAGGAAATATATATTCCTGTGGTTCTTAAATAATGAAAATATTTATTGGTTTAAATGTTGTCCTGTCCCTATGAGGAGACCAGAAGGGAAATTTGGGTGGAGGGAAGGCTACGGCCCTGGTCACAGACAACAAATGGAAAAGACAATACCTCCTCTTATGAGACCCTACAATAAGCTTCAGTAAACAGGCTTCCACTCTAGTGTGAATCACTGAATTTAAGAGCAAGCAGCAGTCAACAGGTTAAAACCAGCTGAAGAACAGATATATTAAAATGTCACAACTCTGGGAACTAATCCAAAGATCAGCAAGTCTCCAGTTGTGGATTTCTTCCAAAGAGATCAATATTATCAAAACAATCTAAAGTGTCTTAGGTGCAATTTCACCGCATGGACCCTGATAACATTCAGTTGGAGAATCATGCAAGGCCCCACATAACCAGATATGTCGATAAATTAAGTAATGAACACATTACGCATTCCTTTTTATAAGTTGAAGGACTGAAACTGGCCCGGCAACTTTCAGTTCTGACCCATCACTTCGCAAACTTTGCTCTGTGTCTACTCCACGCGTCTCTGAGCTGCCCACTGCCTTGCTCCCAAGAATGCTCTCCGGACGGCTGCTTTTTCCGTGCAGTCTGCATCTCACAGCTGCCCTTGGGGTGGGGGCAGGTGTGATGCCCACTGCTCTCGTTTGTTCCAGGGCTGCACCTGCCCCACCCTCCCAGCTCAGCCGTCCCCTCATCCACTCGCCCACTCAACCAGCAGCTGGGTCCTCCTCGATGCTTTCCGAGGTGGGTCGACCTGCCACCGTCACCGAGTGTGGGGTTGAGCAGGGGTGCCAAAGTGCTTCCCTCAAAGAGGGGACGAGCTTCTCACAAAAAACAACTGGAAATTCACATGGAGTTCAGCCCTTCACTAGACAGAGACCTTCCGAGGTGACAGAAGTGTGCCACCTCTCTGCTATCTAGCACAGTGGTCACCAGCTCTTAAGCACTTGAAAAGTGGCTGGTATGACTAAGCAACTGAATCTTACCTGAATTTAATTACTTTAAATTCAAGTCCGGATAGCCCTAACTTGTGTTGTGTGGTGCAGCTCCAACGAAACTGAACTCACAAGATAGAAGGCCATTCTAGTGGGGGTGGGGCGAGAACTTCAGTTAACTAGTCTCTGGAAGGCTCCACGGGTGCCACTTACATCGCGTGGCTAGGAGAGAGGAGACTGGGGACACCACGGGGAGAGGACAGAAGACCCCCGGCCGACAGCATGAGTGGTCTCAGAGCCAGGCCTCCTGAGCCTGACCGCTCAGCTCTGCTCGCCTCCCTAACAGCTTGCTGGACCTGTCCCCTGCCACTCGTGCCACACGAGCTGGGCTCTCTTCCTGGAAGCTCAAAAGCAAACAGAAAGTACCTCAGGATCACCAAGCCTACTGGCTGCCAGATCCTAAGCCTGAAATATGCTCACATAGAAAAAAAGTTTCCCCATTTTTTAGTGTTCAGCAGTCTGAGTCTACACAGAGATCATCCTAACTAAAAATGTAGTTCGAGCTGGAGGAGGAAAGCCTTGCCCTAAAATAGAACAGCACTCACCCTCGATCAAACTGAACATGAATTTCCACTTAATCCTGCCAGAGACAGGCACTTCCTCCACATGGTGCTTCCCATGTTCACTCAGACACACACCCGCGCGGGAGGGGCTTCACCAGAGACTCAGGAACTATCCTGTCAGGGCTGGCAAACCTCCCCAAAGCCCCTCCACCACAGTGGAGGTGAACATTAAGGAAATTTAAAAAAAAAAAAAAAAAAGCTTAAGGAAATCAGATACTTCGGTAGCAAAGTCAATGTGGAGATAACTAGAATCTTCCCCCATTCTGGATTGCTCCCATTTAACTCATTTCAGCCTCTGAGGGGTAGGTGAAATCTGGCATGTGAAGAAAAGGGATTTAAGAGCCCTGTGATGATTCATCTCTGGGATGGCTTCCTGCGGGCTGGGCTGTGAGGGAACCAGGAGGAGAACAGCTGTGGCTGTCCCCCGAGGTCTCTCCGAGCCCCCAGGGGGTAACAGAGCATCTTCAATGCAGTGAGAAAAGAGGCCTGAGATTCCATACGGGGGGACGACTTGGGGCCCTCGACCACCCCCAGTGTGGCCGCACACGCCCCAGCTCACACACTGTGTCCTTCTCAGCCTCACGGTGCCCCATCTCCTCTCTGCCACATGGGACCCAGTGTTGCCATCTGTGATGGTCCTCAACTCCAGGGAGGACCACAGGCTGAGCATCAAGGTCACCAGCCACCCCTCAGCAGGGAGCATGAGTGAGAAACAGAAGTTTGCTCCTTCGAGCCACTGAGATTCCGGTGGTGTAATAGTGGTCCAGCCTGCCCCACCCTGACTCACATCACAGATACGTTTGCCTTGGTCATAAAAGTTACACCCCCCCGCCCGAATTCAGATATGCCAAACTGACACATAGAGCAGCCTAAAGCATCACAGCCCCAAACTGCACATGTCCCCATGCGGGTTCCGGAGTACTGGGGACAGCTTTGGGGACCCATGTTCAGGAGAGCAGATCTAGAAAACACGAATAAACTCACTACTGCCTCTCTGCTGTTGGTAGGTGGGAAGCAGAGAGAAGAGTGGACAGAACCTTCAGACACAAAACCTCTGAGAAGAAAACAGCACGGCCATCTGTGTGGATTCCTGACAGGAGCTGAATAACGTAGGGCCTGGAGGCCCTGCAGACGACCCACTCAGGGACAGGGTGAGGGACAGGCTGAGGGCTGGAAGGAGTGATGCATTCTGGCCTTGAGAGGCTTAGCAGCTATTTGGAGGCACGCCCCTGAGCACAAATCTGTCTGGTCCAAACTTGCCAAACTAGAGAGGCAAGACAGGGCCACAATGACGACAAGCAGATGGTGTTTATGGGGCCACCTCTCCCAGGAAGACAGGCCGGGATGTGCAAAGAGAGCTTCACAAATACCTTTCACTCTCCCCCTCCTCAGGAGCCTCCGGCTTGGGTACAACACCAGACTGAACTTCTGGGCAGAGAGGCAGTGTGGCCTGTGCTGGGCCTGGGTCGGGGGACACTCGGACCACAGGAGTGCCTGGGGATGGTGCACGAGCACACAGCTCACCATGTTTGCTCTGGGCACACCAACATCTGGACATATCCTCACAATCTCCTCCTGCAGAGCTGCTCTCTCCCCAGGTGAACCGTCCCTGCACGCCCAAGGGGAAAGGAAGGAGCCAGAAGCTCCTGTGTACAAGGGAGGGTCCACGTATGTGCTCTCACATGCTCACATGCATCATATACTACAAACATATGTGCACACGCACAGTACACCAGACACACACACAGCACACCCCGTACTCATAAACATGCACACATCACTCACACCCTCTGAACCACACCACATACACACACACGATACACTACACCCCACACACATAAATACACATACTTCACTCACAGACTCCAACATACATACATAATACATACAAACATACATACATAATACATATAAATATACACACATAATACACCACAAACACACACACACCCCACACCCCACACACATAAATACACATACATCACTCACGCACTCCAAACACGTACCACACACACACACCCCACACCTATAAATACGGACACATCACTCACACACTCCAAACATACCACACACATGCACAGTACACCACACACACACACCACACCCCACACACATAAATACGCATACATCACTCACATACTCCAAACACATACCACACACAACACACCACACACACAGTACACAATACATCACAAACACATACACAGACATAAATATGCATATGTCACTCACACACTCAGAACACACACCACACACACAATACACCACAAACACACACATACACATACCCCACACACATAAATATGCATACATCACTCACACACTCTGAACACACACCACACACACAGGTACACAAACATGCACACTGCACACATATAAGCAGACACACAAACTATACACATCATACACGCAGACCCCACACATACACAAAGACACACTACATACACTGCACACATATATGCACAAAACAAATATATATAAAGATGCAAACGCTCTATGATTCCCCAAGATCTGGTCTGTGCAGAAGACCAGGACAATTCCCCTCCTGATTGTCTCCTGTCTCTAGACAAACTTTGGGGCTGACACATAAGTGGGCATTCTCACCAGTATGGAGGCAGCAACTATGACTTACCAAGAACTGACCCTACTGGGCACTGCAGACAATCTTACGCACTTCTCCCACCTCTAAAGTATTTGCTCTCTCCTGTACCCAGGGGGAAGCTGAGCCTGATACAGGGCTGAGAAGTTGCCAGCATCCCAGAGGTGGCAGGTGGCAGATTCAGCAGAGGGCTGAGACCCCTGCTTATCAGTGTATCAGCCCTCACGGGTTATGAGACCAGGGCACTCTGCCTCTTTGTGGGGTGGTTCTGACTTAGCAGGAGCCTGAGAGGGCAAAGGGGACTGGGGGCTGGTGAGCCACACACTCACCTGTGACAAAAGAGTGGTGCATAGCCACTCTCACCTTGTGGACCAGAGTGCACTCGGCTTTCAGACAGAAGGCACAGGAGGAAGAGGCAGGTGGACAGAGGAAGCCTGACCTCCTACTGCACCATTACCCATTGCAGCTGTGGCCGTCCACCATGAGATGGATGCCCGGAATCCCTGGAGCATTGCATTTCCATCTTTTCCTCACTCAAGGGACAATGCGGTGCCAACCTACGCTAAGAGCTCAAGGTGCCTATTCGGCTCCATCCCTGGTGTGCAGAGACACGGGCACTGCCCACTGGCAAAATCTTCATCTCTCCTACATTCTTGTCCCGCGGAATAGCTGTCATGCCAACACCGGGCGAGCTTTCTTCTCTTGCTCATTTGCTCACTGACTGTGCACGATGGGGCTGCAGAGCTTTCCGGTTTCCAAATGACAGGAAAAAGGACAAAATGAATAAGTAGAACAAATCCTTCCTGCTTTAAGCTTTATCATTTTATTCCTTCCTCAGTTGGCTCCACACATCCTACTTGTCATTCAGCAGTTCTGAATTTTCATTTCAGGCTTTTTAATTGAATGTTCAGCCTGGCTGTACACGCTGAGTTTTGTAAGCATTTTAATCAATAAATAAATTAGCCTGCACCATGGCCACATCCTCCATCTGGTGCTGACAACAGAGCAGAGAGAGAGCAAAGGAAAGCCTTGCTTGCAGAATCTCTCTCTCTTTATTTTAATCCCCCTGATTATTTAGAATATTCCAGAAGAATTAGGTTTGTGATTCATCAAGTATAGGGCAAAAAGTGGGGCGTCATAATTCAAGGTTTCCTGTGAGCTCCCAAGAGGGAAATTTGGGAAATAAAAGGCAATTTCACCCCCTGGTGATTCTCAGAGCTTCCCCTGGGGAGCAGTCTTCCTGTCCTGGGGGCAAAAGGTCAAAGGCCTGGGGGTGAACCATGGGGATGTCCCCTTATTTCAAAAGGCCCCAGAGGTCAGCACTTTCCTCAGGGTAGCCTTAAAGTCAATCACTCAGGTATGTGTTCTGGGCTTTATGTGCCAAGCACCATTCCTGATTATGCGGTTGCAGTAGCAACCAAAGTGGGAAAATATCCCTGTTCTCCAGGACCTCAAATTTTAGTGGGAAAAGACAGACAACAACAAAATGTACAAATAAAATACAAAGAAGGCTAAATGTTAAAAAGTCCTCTGGGGGAAAATAACAAAGGGAGAGGGGACAGGAAGGATTTAGGGAAGGCAAGGCTATAGTTTTAAGTAGAGTCATCAGTCAAGGAAGACCTCACTGAGGGGGTAACATGGCGGTGGCAACAGCATCTGCAAATGTCCTGAGGTGGGAGCCTGCCTGGTGAGTGATAGGAATGACCGGAGCCCCTCTGGTTGCAGGGGTCCAAGGGGAGAGGAGAAATGGCCAGTGAGGCACTGGCAGTGGGCACCAGGAGTCAGGCCCTTGGAGGCCATCACAGTCTCTGGACTTTTCCCTGACTGATGGGAAGCACTGTGTGGGACGGTGGTTTGAGTCTGGGACTGGCATGGTCTCACTTCTAACAGGACTTCTCTGGCTACTGTACGGGAAAAGATGCAGGGACAAGGGAAGGAGTAGGAGAGACTCAGGAGATGTCCCCATCTTCCAGGGAAGAGGAGACGAAGGCCCACACAGGAGGAGGTAAGCGGGTGCTTTGTGGGGAGAGCTGACGGGTGTGTCAAAGCTGGGTGAGGGGAAGAGTGGGACCCAGGATGCCGCCAGGGTCATGGGCAGTGGCCTGCCTCCTGGGAGAGAGCACACAATGGAGGTCCTGCAAGGATCCCCTGACTAACTCCCCTGCTCTACTACTTGGGGCTTGGCCTCCACCGGGCCCAGCAAAGTGCAGGTGGTGACTGGGGTCAGGTGGGGCTCATTGCCCTGCAGGAAAGAGACCCACCCTGTCCTCCGCTATGGGAGAACCCCCTTCTGGGATGCACAGGCCATGGGTCCACACTGCTGACCACCGTGCACAAACCTGACCAGATGTGAGACCTCCTCAGACAGATGGTTCCCCTCCCACCTCCAAAGAGCAACTGAGATTGTGTGTGCATGATCTGCCCTCTCTGTCTCCTTTGCTTCTCGCCATCTATTTGGTGACTTCTTTACACTGACTTCTACTGTCTCACACCTTCCTTCCCTCTCCCGATGTTGCCCATGACACCCGCCCACCTCTGGTTCCCTCTCCCTATAGACAAGTCTGATTGGAACAGTCCCTCTCTATCCAGCAAAGGACACCCCTGTTAGAAACATTCTCACACCACACCAGGTGCCAGCATGGCTGTCAGTCAGCTCAGGGTCACACCTGGAGGCCCAGGGTTGGGGGGTGGGGGTGCTCTAGGGCAGGTGCCTGGTGCCTCCTTGTCCAGGTGGCTGTTGAGGTGGATCGCCTTGGTGGCAGAATCTGACCCCTTTCCCCTCCCCTTTCCTGGGCTTCCTCTCTATGTTTTGGCAAAGGGTATCCTCAATGAAGATAAGCAGAGATTAGTCTTTTCTATTACTCATAGCATTTGTAGTAATAATATAAGAATAATGCCAACGAAAGAAGGATAAATCAACAGCAAACTCTTCCTGGGGAATCGGCTCTTCAGACCTGTTTCCTGACTACCCACCCTATGAAGTTTCCTTCCGTGTTTATCGCTCTTCCTTCCCTTCTCCGAGGCACTTACCGCAGCTTGTAGATGTGTATTTATTCGGGTGTTTACATCCCCGTCGCCTGTCCCACCTGAACCAGGAGCTCCCTGAGAGCAGAAGTTGACTGGTGCGACTCCCCACCATGTACGTAGGGCAGGCCCCATGCCTGGCATACAGTAGGGGCTCAGTAAGTGAGTTACATGCATGAATGAGGAAAGAGACGGATGGCTGACCTTTGGGGTGAGCTCCCACATCTAGTGCACCCATACTTCAGCCTAAATATTGTCAGTGTGCAACAAATACTAGCTAAAATAACAACTGAGGAAATTCTGTGTCCGCTGCTGAACATAGCCTTCCCCCGCCGCTTCTCTCCTTACTAAGTTCCTTTTTGGTCATTCTTGCACCTCCTCTGCATACACCGACACACTGGGCTCCGGGTCCGGCATTTGCAGAGGCCCCTGCGGAGCCAGGACTCCTCCAGGGGGGCCTCCCTTGGAGCAGTCCTCCCATGGGGCGGTGATGCCTGAGGACCTGGGCGAGGTCCTACCCGTGCAGCAGCTATGCCGGCCTTCGTCCCAGCACAGTCCTCAGATCACACGCAGATGCTCCAACATCCAACCCTCACGCAGATGCTCCAACATCCAACCCTCAGGTGAAGGAGGCCGAGGACAGGACACCCACTTTGAGAAGTTCTCTGACAGAGCAAAATCTCCTCCTGAGGAACTGGATCTGACACACAGACTCCTGACACACAGAAACAACAGAAGAACACTTCTGGCTGGAGCAGCTTTATCTCAGGGAGATAAGGAGCCATCAGAGCCCAAAAACAGCTCCCTGCTGACTGGTCAGAAGCAAGACTCCAGGATCCCTTTTCAGGCAGAGGAGAGGCCATGCCGGGCAAGTGCTGGACACCTTGAGCGAGAGTGCTCCTGGAGGACACACACGAGGATGTGGGCCATGGGCCAAGAGTAAGGGCTACTCAAACTGTGGCCTCTGCAGGGCAAGGAAATGGGCAGGGAGGGAATGTGGACCATTCTCCTGATTCTTCTGACTCTTGGTCTGAAAATAAACCACAAACTTCCTGCCTAAATGTGGGCAAGACAATACTCTCCTCACATCGATTCCATGCAGGTGATTGTAAGAAATTCTGATAGCCAAGTAGGGATGCTAGGACACAATACTCACTCTTTGGCCTAACTTACTCCCACACTGACAGAGCTCTGCCCCCAAAGACAACTAAATGGGTCTGGGAAACCTGACTTAATTTGAGAAAGGAGCTCCCAGGTTGGCATGGTCTTTATGCCCTTTGTCTTCTAGTGGTCAGTGGGCTCAGCAAGGAGGCCGCCTGGCCTGAGGGTGCTGACTCCAACCAGGCAGTGGAGCAGGGCGGCTGTGTGAGTGAGCAAGGGGGTGCCCCCCCTTCTGTTGCTGGCCAGCCCTCCCGCTCTCTGGGGGCCCAGGCTGCCAGTGAATGACAATACGCTGAAGGCCCAGCGCCACCAACAAAAGGCAGGCCAGGGCTGGAGCTCCTTTCCCAGGTTTTGGTGTCCTCTGACCATGCACGAATGGATGTCGCCATGTCGTACAAGTTGGGCTGCAGACCTAGCAAAGAGGAGGAGACTGAAGACTACGATTGCTGTGAGGAGCTGCGTACTTGCATTGCAGAGCTGTATATTTATCAAGGGAGGGTTTTCCCTCCCCTTCCCCCCTCTGCTGTGCCAACCCTGAGGCCGCACTAACCCATGCACACCTCAGGGTGTGCGGCGGTCCTGGAGGTCTGACGGACACTGACTCGTGGTTTGGCCACAGAGCAGGAGCCTCTCAGGTGTGTCGAGGAGGGGGTCTTCTTTCTACCACTTTTCTTCGCTTGTGTCTCAGCAGAAGTCCCACCTTCCCACCAGTAATTGTGGGGCTGACACATTCTGCGTACACAGCCCATGGCCAGTGAATAAGCCAGCCAGGTGCGGCCCCCTTCTGTACGCCAGCTCAGCAAGACATGTATTTCCCAGGCAGACTATAAGGATAGAAAATTGGCCAAAGAGGGGAAAAAAGAAGGATATGGAAGAAAAAGGTCCAAAATAGCAATGAGGAAATGCCACTTAAAACAAAAGGATAATATTATTTCAAGTAGGGGGAAAAAATGGAATAAGCTCTAATAGGTCCACAGTTACATAAATTATGAGAAATTTTGTAATGATTTATTTCCATGGCTATTTAAATATCCCATCTTAAAAAAACGTTTTAATGAAGTGAAAATATTCTAGCTAAGTACAACGCTAAGTGAAAAGACCAGGATACAAAACTTCATGTTTAACATGCTCCCAATTATGTTTGGAAAACAAACACATATGCAGAACTCCAAAATATTAGCAAGGGTTTTCTCTGGATTACAGAAAGGGCAAGTTCTATATCCTTCTTTAAACGTTATTTTTATACATTTATACAGCCCACATTTCCTGTCGTGAGCATCAATGTTTTTAGAAGGAAACATTTACAAATGCCAACTATTTTCAGAGCGGAGAGACATCAAGTATGACTTGGCCCTCAGCAGCCCCTCAACAGAGCTGAGAGGCAAAGGTCACCTGAAACTGGTAACTTTGCCAAGTAGAAACTCCCACTCCGAAGTCTGTGGAGGAACCCAGAGCCTGGGAGCTTGGTAGCAAAGAGGAGCTGGCGGGAGTGGGTGGGCCCTCTGCTCCACTGGAAAGTGATTCGGCCCCCTCAAATCTCTCCAGTTTCTCCCCAGCATGCAGGGGTTGCCTGGGAGAAGACCAGAAGACTACAGGGATGGCAGCCTTCTCCAGGAGCATCGCCAAAGTGGAAAGGGCTCTGTGGCATCTCATAAGGACTCCCCCAAATCATGTGGCCCAAAAGCCATGTGGGCCTGAGCCCTGAGCCCCATCCTAGCGTCCCCACCACCTGACCCTGTGTGACAGGGAGGCAGCCCCAGCTGTCAGCAGTGACACACACCATCCCACTCACATTTTGAGGAGGTGGGCCTTGTTCAATCCAAAGCAACAGAGGAAGCTGCATGCAGAACATTGAAAATCAAAACAACTTACCTCCTCCTCAAGCATAATGCAAAAAACCAGAAACTGCCCTGTTTCTTTCTCCTCCTGACAGCCTTCTGTTGTTGCTTTTCTGGTGTTTCTCCACATTATCTTGACAGCATTTTTACAGGAATTATGTTAAATGGTACCCTGCCTCGTACCCCAGACTCATGAGAAGAGTATCTCAAATGAAGCTCTGTTTGACCCACTCAGTGACCAGTTCTGGACACTTTCCAGCTCAAGGAAATTAGGGTCCCATCGGGAACTAAGTGAGCACATGTGAATGTATGAGCCGGAGCTGCTCCAGGCAGCCAGGTCATCATTCACTATGCATCTACTCTGCACCAAGCACTCTGCCTCTGCACCAAGCATTGTGCCTCTGTGCCTACCCTGCACCAAACACTTTGCCTCTGCGCCTACCCTACACCAAACACTCTGCCTCTGCACCTACCCTACACCAAACACTCTGCCTCTGTGCTTACTCTGCACCAAGCACTATGCCTCTGTGCCTACTCTGCACCAAGCACTCCTGGGAAGCTGTGATAAAGCAAGCAGCCACACACATGGTCCCTGTTCTCAACAAATTCACCATCCAGCCAAAGAGGCAGAAAATACATAATGGAGAACAAAGATGATCCTTATGCCCTAAGCCAGGATGAAAAAGATGTCTCAAGCCATTGTGAGAGGCTGACAAGAACACTGTGTTGTGAAGGACTCTGAAGCCCTGTCCTGAGACCAGGAAAGGTGTGTGAGCAACAGCAGTGCCTCGGGAAAGACTGTCAGAGCTGGGGCAGACTGGGCAGGGGGTCTGTGTCCTTGCTTCCAAAGACCACAAGTGGAACAGGGAGGGAGGGAGTCAGAGGCTTTAAGGAGGAGTTAGGACTTGAGTTCATCTAGAAAAATGACAGGCTTTGGGTAGATGAAGACATTTTAGTCAGAAGAAATAGGCCCAGGCATGGTATGTGGAGAAGTCTGAGCAAAATGGACTGAGTACCATAGAATAAGGACAAGGGTGACAGAGCATTCCAGGTAATGGAATCTGGTGTGTTTGTGGGCACATTGTGTGTATAAGCATGCATGCGTTTGAGGGAGGGGAGGGGCGGGGGAGGGGGCCTGACTATTCTGTGCCTGAATTCACTCATTTCTTCTCCCAATCAATTAATCTATTGTGTGTCTGGATGCAATGCAGTGGATTGCTGAAAACAGAAGTTCCCCTTTTGCCTTCCATGTTTCTCTTGCCAAAGAGAAAAAAATAATGAGATGAGCTCTGAAAATCTGAAGGAGACAAAGAAAGGGTTTGATTCACCCAGGACCACACAACTTGGGCCATTTACATTCACAGTAGTCAAAATGTGATCCATGGGATGGGAGCACTGGTAGCACCAGAGAGCTTCTTTGGTTATTGGTAACTCCCAGGCTTGTCCCTGGATCTACAAGATCAGAATCTGCATTTTAACAAGATTCCTCCACGGTCAGTCAGCATGTTAAAGAAGAGAAGCCCTGATCCAGGTCAAAGGGCCCCAACGGTGTAGAATCTAAAAATTATAAATAGAGCTGAAAGGGACCTCGGCGATCACCTAGTTCAACCCCACAATACGATAGGTGAGCAAATATGCTAGTCTGAAAAAGTTAACTGGGTTTCCAATTTTCCCACTTTTTAAAATTTCATTGTTACTCAGTATGGGGCTAAAAAGAAAAAAGCCCCAAACCATCAACAGGCTTTTTTCCACAACCACACATCCTCCTTCAACATTCATTCCCAGGAGTCAAGCACCCACCACCCTTCATCTTCCATTTTGTAACAAAATGGAAGATGCGAGAGAGGCACAGAGGGGATGGAAATCAACACAGCCCCCCACGTGCCTTGAAATCCAAACCAAAGACATCCCAGCGCTGACATCTTTATACAAATTTCCACAACACCCAATGTTTAGCCAAAGGCACTTGTAAAAGTGTTGCCTCCTGGACTCATTTTTGCTGAACTGAGATATACGTCGAGAAAATCCAAACTCATAAGCAAACAACATTTCTCTATAGAATAAGTATGTACAACCCTTAGTCAAGTAACTATCTGCAATGGTTGTTTCTGAGACTCCTTTATGTACAAGCAAAGGATCTGAAATCCTACTCCAGTTGGGAGCAAATAATGAGAAGAATCATCTTCAGCCAGTTGGTGATAATGTGTCATTCATTACAACACTACGTGCACAAAGAGTGTGCATTCCAAGTCATATGACAGCAAAGAAAGGGCTCTTTTTGCAGGGGAACAGAGGAAGGATGGAAGAAGAGATAGTTAATAATTTTCATTTGACAGCTTGGAAAATCCCAGTTCAGTTTCAGAATGCCAGCTCCTCAGTTATAATTTAACACCCATTCCAAGAACGGTTGACAAACGAATGTTAGTGAGCAACACAATGCCATTTTCATTTGCCAGCCAGAATGATTTTTTTATGTCCTTGATAAGCCCCCAAATAAATTTGTCAATTTATTCATAGCTGTGATTTGGAGTCAAGCTGCATTCTCTTACGCTCTACAGACACTGGTGCCGCTTTCTTTACGGGACCTCCATCTGTTTTTCTACCACATGGGCATAAAGATTTCCAGAAGCTACTAAATAAGAAAGTGATTTTAGTCATCCTGTAGTAGCTCTCTAGCCATCTGCCATCTTACCCCCATGTGTCCTCCATCATGACAACCACTTTTGCCCCTGTTCCACAAATGAGGATCAGGGCCAGCGACCTCCTGGGCCCTGACAGGACCCCATCATGCAAGGAGGAAAAAATGGTAGCAAAGGGCAAAATAAGTCAGTCTCCTTTGGTGACAGGGCCTTGCCTTGCAAAAATCCCAGTGTGCTATCAGGAAACCTATAACAACCTGCACCTATAACAAAAGGAGTGGGATGACTTTAGGCCCAAGCGACCAGAAAATTCTGTTCTGGGAGGTCACCTGGGGTGCCTAATAACGTAGGGAGGAAAAATGTCTTTAATGACATCTCTGTAGGCTAACGTTCTTTCCGGCTTCATCCAATTTTAAGAGCTGGCATATTCACATTAAAATGCTTCCTTTGTGAACTAGTCTTTAGACAAGAACACCTCTGCGTGTTCACATGCCCTAATATACTAAGGACTAAGACAAGCTCCTGGATGCCAAGCCTCCCATAACTCAAAGAGGAGGAAGGCAAAAGCAATCACAGCTAAAAACAGTCATCCTGATTTTTAACTTCCGTTTCTTATAAGGCACAAGGATTTTGGATTGCTTTGCCTTTTCTGAATGGTTGCGAGTGCCACGTGTCTAGGTTTTGCAAGTTTTTGGAGACAGAAGTTTAGTGCATGTTCCTAGCAGTCTCCACCTTTGGCCAACAAGGTAATTTGGGACACGAGGCTGATGAAATTGTATTAAGACTAATGACATTATGAAGGGAAAACTTGACCAGCTGGTAGCCATCAGCTGAAGTGCCACCAGGCTGCTCAGACCAAGAATACAGCCATTCTTTTGGTTTGGTAGTTTTATCGTGTAGGCCCTGGGAGAAGAGAGATGACACACTCCACTGGATAATGAAGAGAGTTTGTATGAGGGAAATTTCCAGGAGTGTGGGCAGGGTTTGGGACATCGAATCTGGGTTAGTGCACCCCCCTACCACCAGCAACACTGGCATAACTTTAGCATCCTGGACCCAGAGAGGAAGAAGAGAAAGTTCTACAGAACCCAGTCAGAAGAGCTCTGTGGACAGGAGCAGAGGCCTCTGTGGAAGGAGGTGGCAGGCAGTAACATCCTGGTCCATGGTTCTTCCTCCTAGACAGGTTTCCTATTGGACAAATCCAACCATGTTCCCAGGATGTGGTCCAGACAGCTCAGCCTCCCAGGCACACACAGGCGCAAGGTTGAGGGTGACTCTGCAGGGCCAAGTGGAAACCATCAGAGAGTGGTACCCAAGCCTGGTATTCTCAGAAACTTGGACAGCTGTTAGGTGCCTCAGGACCTCAACAAAAATTTTTAAAAATTAAAAAAAAATAGATTTTTTATGTTCTTGATAAGCTCACAAATAAAGGTGTCCATTTATTAATAGCTATGGTTTGGAGTCCAGATGGTCTGCAGACACTGGTCCTGCTTTCCTACCGGGTATCAGGCATGGGGGGGGTGGGGGTGGGGGATCACCGGGCAGGCTTGGGAACCACCGCAGGGGAGACCAAGTGGCCATTTGTGACAGCAGAAAGCAGTCCTTTAAAGAAATTTCTTCCCATGTGGGAAGAAGCCATCAAGAGAAACGAAATCTGGCCATGTGCAATGACGTGGATGGAACTGGAGGGCATTATGCTAAGTGAAATAAGTCAGTCAGAGAAAGACAATTATCACATGATCTCTCTGATATGAAGAATTTGAGAGGCAAAGCAGGGGTTTGTGGGGGGGTGGGGGAGAGAAATGAAACAGGAAGGGATGGGGAGGGAGACAAACCATAAGAGACTCCTAGACTCACGAAACGAACTAAGGGTGGCTGGGAGGCGGGGTGGGGGGTGGGGGGGTAGGGATAGGGTGGCTGGGTTGTGGACATTGGGGAGGGTATGTGCTATGGTAAGTGCTGTGAAATGTGTAAGCCTGACAATTCACAGACATGTACCCTGGGGCAAATAAAACATTATATGTTAATAAAAAATACTACTAATAATAAAAAATTTTAAAAAAAAAGAAATTTCTTCCCTGCAAATTTTGGATGCAAAGTTCTGTGTCGTGTGATCACTGCCTCTTTCTAACCTCTGACAACCTGACTGGCCTCCTAGGTGCCTCAAGACCTAAGTGTCACAGGTAAGTCACTAAAACCCTGAGAGAGCAAACGTGGATGTAGGCCAGGAGGGCTGAGGTGTGGGGAAGCAGGCAATCCTGTATTTCACAGAGTTCCCAGCCGGAGGAGAGTGGCACAACTAGGATCCAGGCAGGATCAGAGATTTGCTCATTCATCCTTTCCAATACAGATCCACATCACTGCCGAAAGCCCTTGATGACAGATGGGCTTAGGGATTCAGAAATGGTAAGATTTTGGAAAGACAGAATCACTACCTCCCCTGTGTTACATAAATCCTCCCTACGGGTCCTGCCTTGCAACATATTTCTGCAGAGAACCACCTGCCCTCCCTCTCTGTAGGCTTTAGTTATTCACCCTGAACTCTAGGGTGATACAAATAGATCACCTCCTGCAGGATCGCTGTGAGAAGGCAGGAGATGGTGCTAGCAGACCCATCCCCTTGGCCACCTTCCCATAGGCCTCCAGTCTCTCACCAGTCTCCCTGATTGCAAGGAGGCTGTGGGTCAACAAGGCCAGGTTGAGTGCCATCCCCAGTTCCTTTCAGGTGGGCCAGAAACATCCCCAATCCCATGTTTTAGTTCTCACATCGAAATCCGTTTCACTCACATTCCCTCCCTCAGAGTGACTGGGAAGTCCATCCAGCCCCTTTGCCTATCCTCAACACTTTAAGAACTCCAAGAGATGGCAGCAGGTGCCGCCAAGTGCAAAGACTAGTGTGACGGTCAGGTCACATGAGGCCACCTATCCTGAAATAGCAACATACCAGAACCAGGAAAGAAACTGGAACTTAAAGTGAACTAAAATCCCAGGATAAAGTCACTTTTAATATCCACAGATATGCAGTCAGGGGTCCAGGGTCCCCATCATCATGCTGTCGTCCTTCCTGTCACTAAATGGAGGACACTCGCCAGACGGCCATGTCCCAACGTCAGAAACATTGCTTTATTCATAAGCATGAGGTCAGGTTTACCAGCTCCTTACCTGAATATGAATATCACCCCTTACCTTAGCCAAACTATCCTGCAGGCCACAGAGCCTCAGAACCCAGAGCAGAAAAGTGAAAAAATTGGCAAATGAGGCCCCGAGCCACGTGAGTGAAAAGAGAAATAGGAGTGCCGTGGAAGAAAGGTCCCTAAAGGGGTGTGGCTGAGAAAGCAGAGCTCGGGGCCCCACAGCATGCAGTAGTGTGGTCCCCACGACCATGTGTGAAGCCACCAGGGCCCGGACAAGGAAGGAGGAAACCACCTCTACTCCTCAGACTCACGCATTGCTGTATCCAAGGGGGCCAGCGTCCTCACGCTGGCCTGTAGGTCCCTGACCAATGCAGCAACAAGCCTGCAGAAGCAGCAGAACTCTCTGAGAGAACTGACATAGGCACACACGGGGCTCCAGGCTCGGCACAAACACGCTCCAGGGCGGGAACGGAATGAGGCTTAGCTCCAGCTCCCTTGGCTGCTTCGGCCAGGACTCCCTATCCCTCGAGGGCGGGTGCCCCACACACTCTGCTAACATGCTCCTTCCGGTATGCTAACCAAAGGGCACCATGCAGGGAGCAAAAACACAGGAGAATCAACAGTTCATGCCTGCAGTCTAATTAAGACAAAACATTTTGTACAATTGCTTTGGAAAAGCATGCTATTGATTCACAGACCAGCTTAATCCGGCTATTAACACTTGCTACTTCAGCAGCCTCTCCAGAATTCCCAGGCACCTCAACTTCGCACAGCCTGGCATCCCCAGCACGTGACCAAGGTGGCACGCTTCCCAGACCGGAATGCCGGGGCTGGTCATCCACAGACCACTTCAAAGCAGCTTTGCACAGTAAGCCCCACCTCGCACACAGTACCCCTTCTCCCCACGAGTTCTTTCATGGTTGCGGGTGGACAAGGAACTGTTTCTGTGTCTCTCTTTCACTCTGGGCAATGACAAGACAGGTGTGGCCTGGCCCCACAGTGACAACCCCTGGGGCATGGCCACAGGCAGCATAGCATGTCCAGGAAAAGGCAGCGGCTTCCTACACTGAACGCACTTTGATATTGTGAGGCAAAATGTCTTCCGTTACTTGCCTAAACCCTGCCATCAGGGAGGCAGATGACGAGCCCCATGAGGATTTTTAAATTTGGTTTATTGAGAAGCATCATCCTACATGGGGCCACAGGTCATGCGAACACACACACACACACACACACACACATACAGAGCCGTGCCTGCTAACCCTTCAGTGGGACTGCCCTCAGGGGTCCACGTTTAAGCGAGTCTGCCCAGCCTGGCCTGGGGATAGAGTCTCAAAAGGTCACCACAGCCTGGACAGTACCATTCAACCTAAACAACCAGCAGGGGTCCCCCACAGGCTTGCAGACGCCACTCCACGCCCTTCCTCCAGCCAAAAACAGTTACTACTCCTCATGGAACTTAAACATGAGGTCTCCTGCAGCAAAAATGCCTCACGCAGCTTCCCCGAAGTTCAGTGGCATGAAGGCCAGACTGCCTGAGAGCAATGGGAAGAAGGCCAGCTCCATCTCTGGGGCTGCGTCCCAACCCACACCCCCCCTAGGCCCCCCAAGAACAAAGTCTAAACCTGGAGACAGAAGCTTGTCCTGCCAACCACCAAATCTCACTCATCTTGTCTCCCATAACTTATTTCATAAGCGTGGTCACTACCAGTCCCTGAATGCTTTAAGAATTAGAATGACCTTTAGTAACACTGTTATCAAGAGAATGAGGGTGCTCGAGAAAACCAACAACACCCAGATGGTGTACTTCCTGAGAAGAAGTTCCCGAGGCTCACCCCACAGAAGAGAAAACTGGAGGCCCTCCAGTCCCTTCTCCCCAGAGTGGCCCCCTCTACAAGACCTGTGGGCTCAGGACCGGACAGATCGCGTGCTTCCAAGGTCCTTCCTTATGAGTGGAAATGGAGGACTGGGTAGCCAGCATTGGCGTTGATGGGGGGTTGTGGGGGGTATGTGAAGTCCCATCACCAGCGCCGCCCCCAGGCTTCTTCGATGCCGGGTACAGCACCTCCACACAGCTCTCGGGGCACGGAGGGTCAGAAACACAGACACCAGTGCTGACATGGAATCTGGGGGTCACTTTGTACGAGCTTCAACAGCAAGTACACATAAGGCCACCTCGGTCCGGGAGCCCTGGCTGCTTACACCGCACCCAGCCTTGGTCTGGGCACCAGAAACTCCGGATTCAAATCACAAGTCTACTGCTTAATAGCTCTGTGACTCAGGACAGCTATTTCTTAACCTATAAAGGGGAGCAAATGTCCCCTCCTCCCAGGGCCACTGAAAGGCACACGGTGGGACACTTCCCTTGCAGCTGCTCTGCCACAGCCCCCCACTGTGAGAAAAAAGCCCGAATTCACTCCATCACCGCCCTTCCTTTACCATGCACCCTGTCTCATGGTCAGGAGCAAGGCGGACTGTTTTATCTCTTGGAGACGGACCAATGCAGATAACAGGAGGACTGGGGGTCACTGGCATTTCTGAAGCCCCTCTCTGGAGAAATGCAGCTCCCTGGGGACTCAGTGCTGAGTAGAACAGATGCACAAGCCCTCAATTTCCCCCCTGAGGGGAGCCCTGCATGGAGGAGGCTGGCCCCCGGCAGGAGGAGGGTCACCATGCTCCTCAGGGGCAGGGGTCCCGGGAAGCTCCACCAAGCAGGTGAACAGAGGGCCTTGAACAGAGGGCCTTCCAGGTGGAGGGAAGGCTGTGGGCCCAAGTTCCCAAGTAGGAAGACCATGGTGTTGGGAATGAGAAGGCAGGGAGCAGAACTGGGCTATAGTCCCCGGGCATCGTCATGGAATATGCCAGCTGCTTTTGAAAACTAGGCATTTTCAGTTATCTTTCAGAATTTATCATCCTACTGCCTTTAAAATTGCCACTACGAACCAGCAGTTGGGCAAGCCGCTGTCTGTGAACACAGTTCTGTGTGATTCCTCTTCCAACCCCCACACAGAGTTACTCTTGCCTCTTCTCACAGAGGAGGAGCCTGAGCCCAGTGAGATCACTGAGCCCCCAACAGCATCACTGCTGACCACCATGTCTCTGCCATGCCGTCACTGAGGCCCCTTGTAGACCTGCCTCTTAGGTCTTGGGACTCCCAAGTCCCACTTGGGCCTCCCATTCAGCCAGGACCCTCAACTGGTCCACCTCCAGCCCCCCCTCACCTCACCATGCACTAACCTCAGAGCACGTGGAAATGGATGGCTGCATCCTGATGCAGTCCTGCATCTTTCTCCTTTGGCCTCTCTGGCCACTAAACCATGAAACAAAAACACAAAGTGGATAAGTAGAAGAAAATAGTCATCCAAACCCACTTTGGGGGAACCAATCCTGGCACATGAGCATGCAGACATCTCCATTGTAAAACGGGCACCGGAATGAATCAAAGAGCTCCCAGCACTGCATACTTAGCTGACAGTCCCCAAGCCCACATCGTGATCCTACATCTTCCCAGACCTCCCACTGAAGGTTCTGGCTCTGAAGGCCAGAATGGCCCTGCTGCAGCGAACCCAGGGCCTTCTTGACCGGGTCACGGACTGGGGACCGTGGGGCAGGCAGGACAGGCAGCTCACGCACCTACCCCGCACCCAGGATTTAGCATCTCAGCAAAACCCGAGTTCACTGCTTCCCCGGGGTGGATTCTTTGGGTTAAGAAAGAATAGACAACTTGTACCAACTACAGGTGTGTCTAATAATGCAATCTGAGCTACACACAAGCGCAAAGCATCTCTCTCCCTGCATTAATATGTAAAGGAAAGATGAAGACTTAACCCCAATAAACACACATGGCAATAAGATAAAATAAAATTAGCTGGCATCCATCACCAATCAGAGATTGTTCTCTTGGGAAGGTAACAAAGGAAGAAAAACTGTACAAACAAGCAAGCAAACCAAAGCTCCTTCCTTCCCTGGGATGCTAGAGAGTTAGAGCCGGGCACCAGCCAGGGTGACTTGGGTCATTCAGGCATTCCCTCTGACACCCAGCGAGAAGCAGCATCCGGAACTGAGCACTCCATCACCTCCAAGGCCACAAAGGCCGCTCCCAGGGCTCCTGCTCCCTACACTCACAGTGTGAAGCCACGGCCTTCCAGCTCCAGCCACACGGCCATCTCTAGGTTCTGCCTCCCTGGAGATAGGAAATGTCTGCTCTAGCCCACTTCCCAGGGCTGACTGTATGCTTCCCTCCTCCACATCCCCACACAGCACTGTGCTCCACTGCTGAATAGTCAGGGTGCCCCTCGCATGGTTGGTGTGCTCCCCCACACCCTCCCTGGGGTCTGGGTATCTCCCCAACCCCAGCCCAACCCAGTGATCTGTGTGCCCCCCATGTTTTGTGTACCTCCCAATCCAAGCCCCAACCCAGGGGTCTGTGTGCCCCTCATGGTCTGTGTATTCCACCAACCCTGTGGTCTGTGTCCCCCCATAGTCTGTGTGTCCCTCCAACCCCAGTCCAGCCCGGTAATCTGTGTCCCCCCCTGGTCTGTGTACCCCACAAACCTGTG
>CM053610.1:41775386-41828400 GCA_028646535.1 Procyon lotor
CCCCCAGGATCTGTGTACCCCCCAACCCCAGCCCCAACCTTGTGATCAGGACGGTGGCACATTCATCTGCACAGAATCACCTTGCCGGTTTGCTTTTTGAGTGCAGCTATTCCATCATCATGGAAACCAGAGCAGAGTCTTTTGATTTAGCTCAACCCTGAATCCAAGAACTGTGGAAAATTTGGCAGCTGCTCACACAAAACACACTATGTTCAGATTAAATGTAGCACTTTCCAATGAGAAGACCTAGAGCTCGATCAAAAAGTTTCCCATCCTTAATATCCCAGCATGAAACACCCATCACCATTCCTTCACACAGGCTCTGCTCTGCCAGACAGCTGAGAAATCCATCCCCAGACTCAGCTTCAAAAGAATTGCCCCAACACACCTGTCTTCATGAGCTTGACATGGAGACCAGCAGGAAGTCTGTTCTGGGAATGCTACATCAGCAGAGAGGGATGAGACCATTCCCTCTCCTCACTTTTTCTTCATCCCAGCAGCGGAATTCGTGATGGAGAATGAAGCAGGGTGGGCAAGGGGCTGGAGATGTCAGAAAGCACTCCCATCCAAACATACCTCCAACAAAGGATTAGTGACAGCCCAGGACTGTGTCAAGGTGGGGACTCCAGTTCTGATCCCAGGAAGGACAGCTGTAGCCATTCCTACTTCTCAATTATCAGGTCTCTGTTTCTAAGACTTCTGTCTCCACCCCTCTCTCCAGGGTAGCTCAGTTGTTCGGAGCAGTCAGCTTTGCAGCTGTGCAGAAGGCCTTTGTCCCTCCATCCATGGGGTGCACCTTGACTTTGGGCTCCTTACCTTCAGACTTAGCCACATGATTTGCTTTGGCCAAGGGGATACTGCATTGGCCTGTGTTTGAATCTGCATCACCATTTCCACCTAGGTGACCCCATGTAAGTTCCCAATGCCCTACATTTCAATTTTCCCATTTGTAATGAACATAATTTATCAATTTCCTAAGGCTTATTATACACAGTACAGGATCATTTACAATGAACATAGTACAGCTGGACACACAGTAAGTGCTCAATACAAATACATGGGGAGAGAGAAGGGATTCTTGTCTAAACAAAATCCACAACACACTGAAATCACAAATTCACAGCCCATCTGTCACAAACCCCATTTCAACTTATCCGGACACATACATCATGAGGGACTCACCTTTTAATGCTAAGTAGCGGAAAAATTGCTTGTACCTCCCAAATTGCCTCAAAAATAGTCTTTTGAGATTATTTGGCTGGTCTGTTGGTATGATGTTTCTGAGCTTGGAAACTCTTTACGTAAGGTTGTTGAGGCTTGGGAAATTGGATACCTGCACTTCATTCCTCCTGGGGCTAGTAGTGGATCACAGGCAAACCCCGATTTGGTTAACGATGACTCAGAAAGAGATTCCCCACTGCATCCCCTTCCTTACTGCTTACTGTCTACTAGGCTAATGACTCTGACCAGCCAAGAGTGCGTGACCATGGGGCACAGGGCAGGAGCAGGCAGGAACACTGATCTCTAGAGCCTTCCAGAGACACTGCCACCAACTGGCTGTGGGACCTCAGGCATGTCCTCCCCATCCCTGGGCCTCAGCTTCCTCGTATGTAAAGTGAAGTAGTTAACTGGAAAGTCTCTGGGCTCCCTTCCCGTGCTAACATAAGAGGATTTTATGCTGAATTCTCAATGACCAGTGATTATGTGTTTCTTACATCTTTTCTTCCCTCCACCAGTGCAGATCATTAAAGCTAATTGTAGATGTCACTTCTTTATGATTCTGACTGAGCACTGTGGCAGAGAAAGAACTACCTTGTATTCTGGGACAGAAAGAAAAAGAAGGGGTAAGCCTGTCTAGCATTCTCAGGTGCAAAATCTCTACCACTCCTACTTCAAAGCAACACACATCCCAAGGACCTCAGGACTAGAGGTTATCTTTCACCCCCCCACAGCTGCTCAATGCCCCCAGGGGCTCACACCCCAATCCCCATCACAGGGCAGGCCCTGCCACTCTCCCATATTATCGAGAGATCCCTATCCCTTCCCCTCAAAAGCAATCCTCCTGTCCCGTCTCACTGGGCCTGGCTCAAAGCTGCTGGAAATCAATCTGAGAAACTAAAGAGCTAACAAGTAGACCGATGTTTGTAATGTTTGGTGACACTGCTCCCAAGACTTTGAGTTTCAGAGGAAACACAAGCAGACGGGAGCTGCAGTAGTAGGAAATTCCAATGACAGAATTCCCCAAAAAAGGGTGGTGAGGGGATTTCTGGGGAAATGTTTGTTTGGGGGGGGGAAGGACTCTATCTGATTTCCGTGAAATTTCACCAAATAGACAACTCCGTTTGCTCCTTGCTCCAACCCTGGACACCCAGAATGTCAGTGATAGGAGCAATTTCCCTGGCCAGAGCTTCAGGGTTCTTGCCAGCATCAAAGTGAGGTAGAGAAAGACCCTGAAAGCAAGGTGAGGCCAGAGGCAGAGGCCTCCAACTGGTCACTGCCATTTCCACAAGATCAGCATGCTCACATCTTCACTATCCCTTTCTCAGCCACTAAAATCCTTGCATGGTTGTCAGCTTTGAAAGAGCAACAAAGATGGTGAAAAGGATTGAAGGCAAATCATGTCCCTTCAGAAGTGAACAAATCTCTCAGCAAGCTAATTAGCAGAGACCATCTAAGCCTCTTCCTGAAATTCGTCTGTGAAATCTGGGCCACAGTTCTTAGTCTCTGGCTCAATACCACGTGGATGACCTTCTGGGCAATAAATGCATTTGCCACAAACTGAACAGCCACAGCAGTCCCCAAGACCCCCTTCTCTCTCTTTCATGCTTCACAGCAGGCAGAAAAATCACCTCAAAGTCAAGCGCATGCCCACTGACTTTGGGATGAGGACATCTGCCCGCCGAGATGTTCAGTCTTCCTCTTATTGCTGAGAGGACACGTTCACACAGGGCCTGGTGGATTATTACACAGCAAACACTCTTTGCTCCCTCCACTTCTGTAGGGAGACACTTCCTAACCTCTTGGTTTTGGGCTTAGCCACATGACTTGCTTTGACCAAGGAGATACTGACGGATGAGATACAGGTGAAGGCCTGAATTCTGTCTGAGCTGGGCAGGGGTGGGCCTGCTTTCTTGAAGTCTTGCCTTCTGTCTCGAGAATGTGGCTCAGGTGGCTGCTAGGCCAGAGAGCGTAAATGTTAAATGCAACAGAACCTGGACCCAACTATGGCTTGAAGCTAAGCCAAGCCTATGTCAGCCAACACTCACAAGTCTGAGTTAGCACTAAATGCTTGCTGTTGTGTGCCGGGGACTCTGGGGATAAAGGTTACACCTCATTACTGGGGCACTGGCTGGTGGACAGATCGTCCCACATTCCTGTAATCACGTGGTCAGCCTTCTCCACTGTCAAATAGATGTGCCTCATGGTCAACCATGGGCCTCTGTTCATTGGTGCATTGAGCAGAAAATTCTGCTCAATTGAGCACCAGAATTCTCTGGTGAGCAGAGAATAATGAACACCAAAGTAGAGCAGAAATGCCATATTCTCTCAGAAATGTCATCACCACCCCAAACTGAAGCTCCTTGGGCCATACCTGACAGGGGAACCAGCCTATTCCGCACCTGGGCCAGCCCTGCCCACAAGGTGAATCCACTATGGACCCACAAAACATCCTCCACAGACGAGCACAGACAAAACAGTCCAGGAGAGTTATGAAAATGCCCTTAAGCAAAAGAAATGTCCTTATAATTCATTTTTATGAGAAAAGAGTCTAAGTTACTTGGCCACTGTTTCTCCATTTTCAAGATGTGAGACTGTCAGACAGAAGAATGTAATTTTCCCAGTGATCATTTCCCCAAACCTAAGCATCTATCCCCAGCTATGCTTGAGGTCAGTGATCCTGTTGTCATGCAATCTATCTGAGGTCCCTCATGAACGGGAGGTGTCCTGAGTGGGGGAGATGGAGTCCCAACCCAAAGATTGACTATTTAATCCAGAGTTAATTCTGAGCTGTGCCACAGAGCACTATAGGCAATAAATACTGACGGTGCACATAGTAAGTCTCTGGGAGGCACTTCCAACTGAATCAAAGCCTATTACTTGGTATTCTGTGGACTGTTTAGAGGTGCAGGCAGCTGCTAAATGTCCTACCAGAAGTAGGGCTCTTCGCAGGAGATACTAAATCTTATGAAATTACACAGTCATAGTAATGGAGAGCATGAAGCTGATTTCCATAACTGAATCCTGGGTCATATAAAAAGCCTTAAATAAAATGACACTGGGAAAAGAATCCATCTGAAATCCAATCAAACCATTACCCAGCAAACCTCAGTAACACCAATTCCCAGAGTCACAGTTAGGGTATTGCACAAAGGCCAGTGAAAAATCTTAAAAATCCAAAATGGTGGCACCCACATGGCCAAAATTCTGGGAATCCATTTCTAACTAAATGATAGACATACTGAAGGCCCGACAGTCCTACTCAATTCCTGTGGGTTCTATGGCAGAGATGACCCCATGTGTACTCCCAGCATCCAAAGCAGTGCTCGGCATCGGAGCAGTACTCCCAGTTGCTCAGTGAAAGCCTGCTGGATTATGACCATTTATTCAATACTCCTTTCAGGGAGAAGAGTGTTCTCAATCTGAGTACTCCCCAACTTAAACTCTACCCCAAACATGAAGCTTGGCCCAACGTTTCATACTTCACATCTGTTCACTTCATTTTTTCTCTCCTGTCAATTCAGATTCTTTTACCTTGCTCAACTGTATTATTTCTATAAGGCGCCCTCCATCCTTTCAGGAACAAGGTAGGATGTATGTAATAAGTCAAAACTGACTTTAGCAATGCTGGACTGAAGGAGATTATTTTCAGGTGTTCTTTTTTTTTTTTTTTTTTTTGACAGAGAGAGAAAGAAAGCACAAGTAGGCAGAGAGGCAGGCAGAGAAAGACAGGGGGAAGGAAGATCCCCATTGAGCAGAGAGCACAGGGCGAGGCTTGATCCCAGGACCCTGAGATCATGACCTGAGCTGAAGGCAGAGGATTTAACCCACTGAGCCACCCAGGCACCCCTTTTCAGGCGTTCTCTATCTGACTTAGATATTTGCCTGGGAACAGCTCAGGCCTGTCCAGCTGAGCAAAGCACTCATGACATAATGATAATAACTGTATCACATAGTTTCATTATATACACATAATAATGCAAGTTTTCTTCAGTTATGGCAACCATTTCATGGACAGAAAAGATGAAACACTGAGTGACTGGAACAAGCGCCTACGTATAGCACTGACTGGGCTAAGGCTTCAAGGACATGTAGAGGGCATTTCCACTCTTCAGACAGCTTTGAACTGTGATACAGCCATACTCGCGGGTCATTGCCACTGGGCTTGCCTCCAAAACGGCTGCTATGTTTATTGAGGGACACACCGGTATCATCCGTGCCATTCATGTCCCAAAGATATAATCCATGTCAACTTCATCATGACCCTTTTCTAGCTAGAGCAAAAGATTTTTTATTCTTTGAATTTATGAGAGTTTTATTACCTCCAAGAATGCTCATACTTGCACATTTGGCAATGTGGAAGGATGTTTTTGCTCACTCTCCTTTAGTTGCATACCTGCTCCTGTAGAGCTGGACATCAACCCGGGAGAACAAGGGGCTTGCTAGCTCTTACCCTTGGCAGGTGCAGTCAAAGAATGCCTCAACCATCTCAAGGTCAGAATCCCTGTACACTAGGGAGAGCAGATGCCATGTGAATGAAGAGTTGCTGACAACCCAACCATGAAACCCTCCCCAGGATGAAAATGCAGGGTTCTGCCATCAGATCAAATGGGAGTATGCTTTGTCTTCCCACACCCGGCTATAACTGGCGTGGGCTATAAATCCATTCCATAACTGAAGCCAAAGAATGTCAGGTTGTAATGAATTGTCCTCCCCATAAACCTAGAGTGGACTTAAAAAACCAACCGACCTTGAAAGGAAAAGCCTAGATCCTATTACTAGTTCCCCCTGAACCCTTCAGACCTCTCTAACTGGTGCCTCGCTCCATAAACTATCATTAGCAAGGGAAGCAGGTAAGTAGCTCTGCTGGAGAGGAAGGGAGGCCAGCAAGAAGCGGAATGTAAAATGGAGTTCTTAAAAAAAAAAAAATGCCTCTGCTAATTCCTGAACTTGGAATTGGCAACTATCCCACAGGCAGGAGAGGAAAAAGATGGGTATAAATAGATACAGGTACAATTTGAGTGGCTATCAACTTTATTTATTTGTTTGTTTGTTTATTTATTTATTAAGATTTCTAGATACTCCATTTAGAACAACCTACAGCCTCCAAATAAAAAGCACCCCAAATTAGTGAGAAAATCCACGGCCCTAAAACCTCTGGAAATTGGAAAGCCCGAGAGGGAAAGGGCCACTGACTTCATGAGTTCGGACCCTTGCAGCCCTGCGTCCATAGCAGGGACCCTGGAACCCTCCTCAGATCATACTAACAAACACTCAGGTAGCCATCAGGGGCCAGACATGCTTCTGAGCAACCTACCAATACGACCACAAACACATAAATTGAAGGCTGGCCATCTGATTTCCCCCTGGGATGCCCCAGAATCAGAAAAGAGGTCGGAGTGACTATCTATCTCATTCAGCAGCCCCTGGGGCCTCACCATATTGCAGTAAGGTGTACTAAACATATGCATGATGAATATCCAAAGCTTCATGAAAGGTTATACTTAGGCTCCTTGCTGTTGGTGGTACAAGGCAGATGAGCACAGAACATATTTTTCTAAAATAATGTAGGTAGTTCTGAGTAGATGCTCAGACAGGATAATTTTGCATTATTTGTAAAGAAAGTCATGTAAAGGAGGTATTATGGTAATCTACAAATAATACCACATAAGTGGCAAATTGTGAAATTCATATAACACAAAATTAACAAGGATTAACCATTTTTAAGTAAATAATCCAGTAGCATTTAGCACGTTTACAATGTGTAACCACCACCTCTATCTAGTTCCAAAACATTTTCATCATGCCAAATAAAACCCCATGCCCATTAAGCAATTATTCTCCACACACACCCTTCACTCTTCCCCATTCCCTGTCAACCATTGACCTGCTTTCTATTTCATGGACTTCTCTATTTTGGATAGTTCACATACAGTTGACCCTTGAACAATGTGGGGGTTGGTACCCCTTACACAGTTGAAAATCTGCATGTAACTTTTAATCCCCCCAAATTTAACCACAATAGCCTACTGTTGACCAAAAGCTTACTGATCACCAGAACAGTCAGTTAACACATATTTTCTAGGTTATATGTATTCTATATTGTATATTTACAATAAAGTAAGCTAAAGAAAACAATATTTTAAAAAATCATAAGGAAAAAATACATTTATAGTACTGTGCTATACTTATTGACAAAGATCCACAGAGAAGCGGACATACATAGTTCAAACCCGTGTTGCTCGAGGGTCAATCGTGCCAAATGGAATCATAAATAGGTAACATCTTGTGACTGGTCTTCTTCGAGCGCAGTGTGTTTGAGGGTCACCTACATTGTAGCATGTATCAGTACTTCACTTCTTTGGATGGCAGAATAACAGTCCACTGTCTGTGCATTCCACATTTGCTCATCCACTCACATCCAATCACCACCCTGTGATGAGCACCACTATATACATGAGCAGTCAAGAGTGTGTTTAACCACCTATTTTCAATTCTTTGTGGCATATATCTAGAACTGGAATGGCCAAATTAGCTTTCAATGCACAAAACACCCAATGTTATAATACGCTTGGGACTAATAAACCTGAAAGCTGAAGTCTTCGATGTTTGTTCCCAGGGATGGTGAATGTTCAACTCCCCAATAACCCGAGGTCCCAGAAGGTTTCTAGAGCTACAAGATTGTATTTGCTCCAGTACTAATGACAATAATGGTAATTATAGCAACATACAGAAGGTACCAGCTCTGGACGCTGTTGCAGTCAAGCGTTCCACTCAGTATTACATGGGCGGTACTACTACCATTTATCATTCCCTGTGGAGCTAGTCACATGGCCCAAACCTAGGCCCACCACTCAGGAGCCCAGACTCTTAACTAGTAGGCCATTTTTTTCCATTTTGCATCAAGCAACCCAGTCATAAGCCATCCATATCTATGTTAGGTACTTTCTGGATTTCAGTCCCAGCCCACCATAGGAAGTCTCTGCCACCACAGGAAGGGAAACCTGTGATTCAGGACATAACTTCCTGCTCTGCGGTGTACTAGACCTTAGGAACCCCCTCAGTATTACATATGTTTAACGTCTGTCATCATTATGAAGCCATAAGCTCCCGGAGTGCAAGGACCTCCCTCCGCCCTACCACTAAACCCCCAGCACCTACACGAGGCCTGGCACCCTGGATGCATTCACTGGGCACTTGCTGAAGGAGTGGAGCTCCTTTTCCTCTATTAGTATATCCTGCAGGCTCTCAGTTTCCACCTTCCTCATTCATCACGTCCAACCTCTCCGAAGCAGACATGGATCCATTCCTCCCCTTTATGACCTCACTTCCCCCTCATGCATGCTTCAGGACTTCCCCAGGGACACATTCCTCCCAGGCAGGCCCAGGAAAGCCTCTACCTCAAGGGCCCTGTGCCCACCTGCCCCAGCTGCTACAGGGACACATGAGCCTGGCTATCCCCAGCCCGACACTTGGTACTCAACCAAGTGTTTTTAACTCAGTTAAAAACAAGCACGTAAGAATCCTTAGAACAGACCCATGACCTTGCCAGTTGATGAGCTGGGCCTTCAGTTCTCATAGAGGAGACTGAAAAATGTGTCCTAAGTCACCCAGATGACCATCCAGAACAAATATTTCTTCAACTCTAAATACTTGGTAAACAACTTCTGTTGGATAGTATATGAGTCTCCATCCCACTGGTAAAACTAAAACCAATTTTTTTTAAACCAATTTTTAAGTGGCCATTTTCTTTTCCTCTTTTGATTTCTTCCAGTAGCTTAATAGGGAACAAATGAGCCCTCTGAATTTCCCTCACGGTGGGGGTGAGCACATTATGATTCAGGAGGCATTAAAGAACATTTGCCAGTGGAAGACAGCTAGCCACAAAACCCGTGAACACACAACTTGCTGTCACACCATGTCCACAGGATTGATGTTCCTGAGGCCCTCACTCACCCACGTTCCGCAGCCAATTTGATGACTGCATGAGAGCTGAGATACCCCACCAGAGGGGGTCGGCATGGGCATGTGCTCCTTCCCAGACCACAGATGGCTAGGCCTGCACCATCTCCATGACTATAGACCGATGGTCAAGGAGACTGTCAGCGACTACATTTAGGTCTATAAGTAGGTGTTTTTTACTCACTTGAGGTAGTATTTTCAAGAGTGCAAAAGCTCCTTTCAGCTCAAATAGAGGCAACCACTAAGATAGCACAAGCAAGGCTCCAGAGCCAGTGGTGGCCAGGCCTGGAGGGCCTCCACTGACTCTGCCCCACGAAACGTGAACAACACAGACTGCAGTGGGAGAACCGACTGTGTAGGCGGGACCCTGCTGCTGAGTCCGGGCACTATCTGCTTCTGTTGCATTTCTTCTGGACACCATTCTTCAAAATTTCTTGTTTTTCAGAGGTGGCATTTCTCACAGGATGTGGAGCCATCAGCTCCAAGAACCAAGTTTTTATCCAGAAACTACTAGAGACTTGGCCTAGAAAAGCAGGTAGTTGCTTTATAGGAAAAAGACCATCAGACAATGGCTGGGAAGGACCCGGGGAGCTCTGAACCTCGGCTAAGTCTCATCCCAGAAACCAGGAATGGCTACCTCCACCAGTCTGGACAGCTAGCCGGAGACTGACAGGGCTGCCCTGGCTGGTGGGTGGCATGGGCATGGGTCAGGAGAGCACCACAAGGTCACTCAGTCAGTCAGCAGTCATCCACACCAGATGCACTGAAGGTCCCATGATCTGAAAAAAAGTTCATCAGCACCGTGAAAGAACAGGTAAGAAAGAGAATCCCAGGCTGAGAACACGTGCAGATAGCCATTAGAATCTCATTTCCTCTTATGGACTAGTCCAGCCATCTTCAACACTCAAGTCACAGGATAAACATATTCTGTTCAAATTGGCACAAGATTTTATTTTGGGTGTCAGTAGTGATACCACAGAAGTCCAAGAGGTCACATAGGCTTTGCTGTGCAAACGGGCAGTGAGTTAGCAGTGGGGGGGAACTTGGGATGAGAGCCACACTGCAGCCCCCCTTCAATAAACACAGAATATATAAAATATAAAATATATTTTATATATTTTATATATATATAAAACATATATAAAACATATATAAAAACAATAAACCACACTGGTGGTTGAATCACACCCCGTCCCCGCCTCCCAGGGATTCCTGGCTGGGATGCTGGAGCTGTGATTCTGACTAGCGGTTCACAGTTAATTTCGAGAGTATCCAAAGAGCTCTCTTCTCCACTGCTTTTGTGTTGCCTGGTAGCAACCTCTTCCATTGATTTCAGGGAAAGGGCAAGCAATATGATCTGACTCCATTTTTTAAAAGCTCATATCCAAAAAATCCAACCACTGAATGTTTCACTCTGCTTTTGAGCTTTTTGTCTTATGTTTTCTTTGCACATCTATTCAGGTTTCCCACGAGAGGGGTTAAGTTTCTCTGAGGAAAGTGTCAAAAACACAGAGGAGTCTACGAATATCACACAAGCAAGGCAGGAGGGTCCCAGGCACTGGGCAAATCTTCTCTGGAGAGGCTCCTTCTGGGATTCCTGTTGCTTTTCCATTTCAAGGAGACACACCTTGTTTTGTTCATTAGCAAACACTTCAGGAAGGGAAGCGCTTGCGATTTTCCAGGTTAGGCTCTCCTGCTTCTCCACACTAACCGGCTGGAAACTTGAGAGGGGAAGCACGGAGGTGAAGATGGTTGATCTGAGAGGAAACCATCCGGAGCACAGTGGCAGGCTATATAGTTGACTATATAGTCAACACTCAGTATATGTTGACAAAAGACTGAATAAAAATCAAAGAGAAATTGTGATCGGGTATAAGATAAGCCCTAGAAATCCCAGCTGGAGTCTTCTCACCCTGTGAGGACCCCCAAGGCCCGCTCCCTGGACAGGCACCAGATAGGGCTCACTGCCAATTCCTTCCTCACACAGTCCTCACCAAGTTCTGTGGTTTGGTTCTGTCTGGCAGGTGTGCCACGCCTGGCCCAGCACCCCCACAGAAGGAGAGGTAAAACTGCGTGAAAGCAGGATTAAAGCCCCAGAACCCGGACAGATCCACACCAGCTCGGGGGCCCGCAGACAGGCTAAGGAGCTGGCAGGGGCTCAGCAGCCACGCTGCACCCCGGGGCAGTCACACTCATGTTTCCACAGCGTCCTGTGATTACATTCAGCCCTGACTCACTGCCCCTGGCTTTGGGTGCCCATCACAGGCAACCAAAAAGTCACATGGGTTTTTGCCCACTGCCCACAAAGGTCGCATGGCTCTGAGCTCTGTGGGGAGCAGAAGCTAGAGGAGACGTCCTTTCTCTGTGGCAGCCTTAGGCTTTCCGGGCAGTCCCACAGCGCAACCCACAACCACCCCACAGTGGCCCGCCCCTGCACGGGCAGCTTCCTGCTTTCCAAAGGTCCACTCTTCCCATCCCCGGGAGTTTGGAAGGAGACCAGGGACTCACCTTCATTTCAGGAGTTACGGTGTAACCTACACGGCCCTCCACATCTTCCTTCTGACAAGCTAGGCCCTGCCCCAATTCACTGATCTGAAATCCAAACCGCACACACATCAGTCCCCCTGGGCAGGGAGGTGGGCCGCATGGGCAGAAGAGGAGGCTCGGCCCCCCTGCCCTCTGGCAAGGGGCTGACACACTGGGGAAAAAATGCTTTGCTCACAGTGTTTGCTTCATTCAGCCTCGGGCAGATCTGGTCTTTTAGGCACTCCGATTTGTAATCTATGAAGTATTTCATCACATTCTCTTCTCTGGTGCTTCATTACTTTTCTGTACTGCCAAGAATTCTCTGTACAGCTGGCTTATTAGCACTGGCTACATTTTGCTTTCTTACCATGGGACAGTGGGACTTAGCCTGATAAGTTTTCTTGAGTCTTGGTCCCAATTCCTAAAATGTGCAAGTATTTTGGCAACTATATTTCTCTGGTGCTGAAAAACCAAAGAAAGGGGGAGGTGGCTTTTTCAAGGGTTAATAAGAGGAAACCATAGAGCATAGCCACCCAAAAACAAAACCCCAGAGTGATGTGTTACAGCAATGAAGACACATCACTGTTTTGTTGGAGGCCATCCCTCCATTCTCCCCAGGGAGAGAGTGGCAAGGTTATCCGATTTGCTGCCATCATTCTTGATTTGGTGACAGTCACTCCATATCACTTTCAAAAAATTATGAATGAGAACTCAGGAATCTGATTCCATCCCCGGTTGCCTCTCCCAAGACAAAAGTTAAAGAGAACCCACTGCCTTTGATCCCTCTGGCTTGCCTCTGAGGCACACTCTTCCAAAAGCCTGCTTATTTCAAAGTCGCAAATACGGCTCCTCTGCCCTGTATTTATGTCAGGTGTCAGCATCATGGAGGTTAAAAAACAAGACAAAACAAAAAAACTATTACCTGGAGACAGAGTACTTGATAAGCATCATCAGAATCATAGCATGTTTAATGGCTTGAGAAGTCCTCATTGTACATTTGTCCTCCCCCAAAAAAGGAAGAAAAAAAGCAGTCCCATTCACAATTGCACCAAAAATAATAAAATATCTTGGAATAAATTTAAGCAAGGAGGTAAATATTCTATATACTGAAAACTCTAAGACAGTGACGAAAGAAACTGAAGAGGGCACAAATAAATGGAAAAACATGTCGTGCTCATGGATTGGAAAAATTAAAGTTTTTAAAACGTCTATACTACCCAAAGCAAACTGCTTTGGGAATAAAATCCCTATCAAAGTTCCAATGGCATTTTCACAGAAATAGAACAATCGTAAAATTTATGGAACAATAAAAGACCTCAAAGAGCCAAAGCGATCTTGAGAAAAGAAGAAAAGCTAGAGGCATCACATTTCCAGACTTCAAACTGTATTACAAAGCTATAGTAATCAAAACAGTACAATATTGGCCTAAAAACAGACACATACATCAGTGCAACAGAACAGAGAGCCCAGAAATAAACCCACCCAAATAGGGTCAGTTAATTTACAGCAAAGGAGACAAGAACATGCAATGGGGAAAAGACAGTCTCTCCAATAAATGGTGCTGGGAAAACTGGACAGCCACATGCAGAAGAATGAAACTGGACCACTTCCTTACAATGCACACAGAAATAAACTCAGAATGGATTAAAGCCCTAAATGTGAGACAGGAAACCATAAAACTCCTAGAAGAAAACATATGGGGTAAAGCTCCTTGACATCAGTCTTGGCAATGAATTTTTGGATTTGACACCAAAGGCAAAGGCAACGAAAGCAAAAATAACCAAGTGGAAAAAATAAAAAAGGAAAAGAACAAAACACATCATTTCAACCATCAGGACTCAGGAATCTCAATTCCATATAAAAACTATTTAGGGAAGATGGATCTCTTCCAGCCTGCTACTCTTCCTCTATCTTTTTTAACATCGCAAAAGTCAGCAAGAGTGAATGAATCCCGAAGGAAGCTTCTCCCCCTCGAGCTGGTCCTTCAGCTGTTCCCCACTTGCTTTCCCCCAACCTCCTTTGCACTCTCCAGCCCCACCTCAGTGGCAGCCAGTCCTGAAAGCCAGAGGGATAGGGCTCTGCTAACAGGGAGCAAAGACACTCAAAAGCAGAAAGCACAAAAGTCAGATTTCTCATTGTGCTCTTAGAAACATGGATTCTGTTTTCATGAAGAAAAGCCCAGCAGCAAAAGGTATTCTCCTGGTGGGGGCAGTGGTCACCTCTTTTTTGGTCATCTGTTTCTTCCCTCCGCACACTCAGAACTTTTTACAAGACATACAGTTTTTAACTTTTGGGTTTGTCAGGCATTCTGACAGCTGGTCATGTTTGTGTTTGGATCCTGCCCTCTTCCTTAATGGGTGACCCCCTCCCATACATCTAACAGGAAAACTGCTTCCTTTGTTTGCCTTGACACGTACTTCTGATTAGGAGGCAGGGAGACTCCTTTAAACAATAACAAATCTCAGTATACACAGGGAATAGTGCAAGCACCTTGCTGGCAGGTTCCTAACAACTAGTGAGAGGCCCCCATCAGACATGGGAGGAAATCAGGATGCTTTCATTAATAATGTATTTTAATACTAATTGATACTATTCCTAAAAGAGTAGATCTTAAAAGTCATCACAAGGGAAAAAAACTGTAACCATGTGAGGTGATGATTTAATTTTTAAGTCCTAGAAATATTTTGTCATTTTGCAAATTAAAAGTTGCTGCTTACACACATTTGTAAACACACTGGATTACTCACAGTAGCCTCTATGGCTCAGTGCAATCACCCTTGCTCTTAGCAGGGAAGCTACCTGCAGCATTGGTCTTTAGCTCTAAATACCTGGAGAAAGATTAAATAACGTGGGGTAAATTTCACTGGGCCTCTCAGAGGCATGCTCACATGTTCACATGTTCTTGTCATTTTTTTAAGTGAGTAAACTGTGATTTAGTTGTCCACTCTACTTTTGGTGTTCGTATTGGTATGTTGTTAGTAAAACAGGCTTCAGGCCACACCACAACTCACTGACCAAGGGAAGGAAATGCCTGAAAAGCTACCTTTTGGAGCGTGAAGGGCTCAGAGGCTGTGCATGGCCCCACCTGGAGCCGCGCATCCAAGCAGCCTGGATGTCAGGCACATAGGCACCCTGCCTGCCCCCAGTGGTTTAGGGTCTCACTGGATCCGGGAGAGTGACCGGAGCTGGAGACAGTGAGGAAGGAGAGATTAAAGACACCTCTGAGGAAGCATTTCCAGATGTAGGCGTCCCTTGTCATGTCCTATAGTTGGGAACAAGTCTCTTCAAGTCAGAGGATGCTCCAGCCTCTGGTGCATCTGGTCTGATGCACCAGAAGGATCCCCTGTGACACATGCATACACAGGTGTGCACACACATGCACACACATGCACACACACACACACACACACACACACACACACACACACACAAGCATACTTCTGCAGTCCTAAGAATTTTTCCAGGACTCAGCAGGTCATTTCTACTTTTTTTTTTTGATACCCGTGAATATTTCAGTGCTAAATACATTTGGAACTGGGAGATCTGTGGCCCAGCTCCACGGTTTCCACCCTGTCATCCACCTCCTGATATTCCTCATTGCCCTCCAGACACCACTTACTAAAGCTTCTATAAATCAGTCTTTCGTATTAATTTTTCATTTTTATTAATAAAAAGCCACAACTGCTCATCAGAACCCCTGACTACAATTAGATCACGTGTGGCTGTAAATTCAACCTGAAGCAAAGAAACAGTCTGTCAAGGTCAGCCGCCTCACTGGGGCAGGCAGGCTTCCCTTGCACCCAGAGCATCACCAGGGATAGGAGGGGCCTCTCCCATTCCCACCTTTAATGGGTCCCAGGCTCTCAGGGACCACAGGCCAGGCCACTGACCTCAAATAGCCTCTCATTTCACAGACAAAGGGCCCGAGTCCTTGAGGTAGAGTCCTGTCCCTCCCATGTTGGGACATCTCTGCCGTTACAAGGTATAGGGTACCAGGGGCTGAACATGAATATCTGGCTGACATTTAGAATTACAGTGTCTGCTTCCACCATCTCACTTTTGGAGATTTTAATTACGTGAATAGAAAGAATAATTAGGGAAGGCCCACTTTTCCCCAATTTCATGGTATTTTGTTTGCTTTTAAGTCATTCTTTTCCAGCCATTGGTGAGCACATCTGCAAACTGCCATCAATCCTTGCCTTGACTTCTTCCTGCTTGGGCACTTTAAGTCCTAATGTGTAGCCCCTCTGCATGCCTTCTTTTCCACCAGGAATTCTCACCACTTTCTTAACTCTTTCTTTTCAGTAGCAAGACAACAGAATCATGGCATTTCAAAAAGCCATAGGAGCCAGGGTCCAAGCAGCCAGACTCCTCCAGGGAACAGGTCTTGTTGCCCGTGTACTCTCCAAACAGAGGCACCTCAGGTACAAAACATGAGACTCTCCATGATGCACTGCCCCCCTCAAAAAAGCCCTAGATTTTCTTACAAGAAGAATTTTTGCCAGGAAGGGAGTCTGAGATGTTTGGAAATATATTGCCAAATGGGAAGTGGGGAGACTACGCATTCTAGAAAGCCCAGATAGGGTAAGTTTGGGTGGCTGAAAGCCAGGCTCTATGGCTCTCAGAGAGCTTCTCCACCTCCCTGTGCCTCAGTTTCTCCTCCATAAAGTGGGGTAATGGTGCAAGTGCTGAGCTGGTGAGGCTGAGAAAGGCACCAGGGTTCTAAATCCTCCCTTGAGAACTTGTAACGAAGTATAGCAATGGCCTTGAGACTTCATGGATTCAACAAATTTACCCATTGTTTATTTACTGGGCATCAACTAAGTGTACGAGCCTGAGGAAGAGGCAGCAGGCTTCCTGGTGCCGGGCTCTGGGAGCTAGAGCTGTAATTTCTCCCTGGGCTAAGTAAAGCCCAGGTGAAGTATGAACGACTAGTGTCAGTGACTAGCAGAAAGCTTCAGTCTCAGTGAAGCGAGCATCCACCAAATCAAAGGGCTTCGTTTTGAGCAAGGAAGTCTGTGAATGTCCCAGTGCTTACGGCAAGGCCCATCTGTTCCAAGGCCGGCAACGTGCAGCTCCTCCTCAGCAGCTGAGACAATGGCGGGGTGGGCAGTTGGGGCTCATCAAGCCCATCCCCCTGGGGAGAGGGAAGAGGACAGAAGGGCTAGAACAGAGGCCAGGTGGCTGTAGTCATGTGGGGGTGGGGGCTGCTGAGGGATGCTCTTTAGACCCCAGGTCCCGCAAGCAGAGGCTCCATGGGCTGGCCATGACCTCTTCCCAGGAGGTCCATTCTTCTCCCATGGCAAACTGTCCCCTCCATGCTCATCGCCTGCCCAGGACGGGGCCTTGCCCAACAGTGACCACTGACACTAAAGAAATGGTGACGGGATGTACAGCTCTAACAGTGAAGGCCTAGGGGTTCTGATGGCAGCTCAGATGAGCCCCTGAGCTCCAGAGAGCAGAACACAGCAAGAGGGATCCGTCAAGTGACAGCATACGCCGAGGGAGTTAGTGACAGGGCACTGGACAGAGTGATGTGTGTGTGTGCATGGGTTGTGTGTGGTATGTGAATGTGGGATATGTGGCATGTATGTGTGTGGTGTATATGTGTGTGGTGTGTATGTGTGCATGTGGTATGTTTGTCATGTGTGTAGTGTGTGCATATGTGTGTGGTATGTATGGGGTGTGTGTGTGTAGTGTGGGGTGTGTGTCATGTATATACATATGTGTGGTGTGATGTGTGGGGTGTGTGTGGTATGTGAATGTGGTGTGTTATGTATGTGTTGTATATATGTGTGTGTGGTGTGTTTGTGGTGTGTGTGATGTGTGTGTGTATGTGGTGTGTGTGTATGTGGGCTGTGTGTGGTATGTGAATGTGGTGTGTATGTGTGTGGTGTATATATGTATGTGTGGTGTGTTTGTGGTGTGTGTGTGTGATGTGTGTGTATGTGTGTGTGCTGTATATATGCGTGTGTGGTGTGTGGTGTGTATACATGTGTGTGATGGGCTGTGTGTGGTACACGAATGTGATGTGTATGTGTGTGGTGTGTATGTGTGTGTGGTGTGTGTGTGGTGTGTGTGCTGTATGTATGTGTGGTGTGTGCTGTGTATACATGTGTGTGATGGGCTGTGTGTGGTACATGAATGTGGTGTGTATGTGTGTGTGGTGTGTGTGTGGTGTGTGTGCTGTATGTATGTGTGGTGTGTGGTGTGTATACATGTGTGTGATGGGCTGTGTCTGGTATGTGAATGTGGTGTGTATGTGTGTGGTGTATATATGTGGGGGTGTGTGTGACACATATGTGTATGTGTGGTGTGTGTGCTGTATGTATGTGTGATTTGTGTGTGGTGTGTATACATGTGTGTGGTATGATGTGTATGTATGTCTGCCCATGCCTGATGATTTCTGGGATGCCCAGAAGGGGAGGAGGAAGTCGCAGGAGCACCTGTGACACATGGGTCCCCTAGCGTAGGCACTGACCTTCATCCCTCCTGGCCGCTCGAGAGAGAGTGCAGCTATGGAAAGCCTGTGGGGCATCCACCAGCAAGCCGCTGGGGTGATTTCCAGACTTCCTGTCTGCGCTAAAAGACTGGGGAAACAAAACTTAGGATTAATTTACCTTGTGCGAGTTTTTCCTGACAATGACTGCCCAAAACTCCACTCACAACTCAAAGCAGGTGACACTGGAATGCTGGGGCCTATGGCAACCGCCACGCAACAGCACAAGACCCCCCCAGGCCTGCTGGTGTCCCCTCTCACAGACCTGGGGACACTGCATGAGGACAAGGCCACTGTGGGCACTGACACCAGGTGGCACGTGGTGGGGACAGGTGGAGGGGAGGGCCATTCCGCTGGACCACACGGGCGCTGATCTGGGCACTCAGCAATCTCAGCAGCAGCTTTCCCAAGGCAGCGGTAGGGGCCTTGCTGTCTTGGGAAAGAGAAGCGAAGGCTTCCCACAGGACAGCCATACCTGCCTCTAGAGAAAGCATGGGCTCTCCGAAGTCAGGGACCGTGACTTGCCGGTGCTGAGCAGGGATGGCCCCTCCCCAGGCCTCAGTGTGCCTGCAGCGGGGGTCGGCGACCTCTAAGCCACTTAACAGAAGAGACTCCCTAGAACCAAGCCAGGTATGGGGCCGAAGCCCACAGACACCACTGTCATCAGCTTCGGCTTCCTGTGTTTCCCCCCAGCAGGGCTCTGGCATCTAACAGGCGAAAATCAGGCTTGTAGGTGGGTTTTCTGTTTTGCTCTTAAGTTCAGTTGGCTTGGGTATACACACCAGCAAGTTTCAGGATCTGAGCTGGACGGCCACACCACACACTGGAGCACAGCATGTTCCCCTTACGTCAGCAGGGAGGGGACCCCAGTGAAGCCTAGGGATCAGCAAGGGGGTTTGCAGCACTGCCTCTGTACCCATTAGCCCCTAGTACACAGCAGACCGGCCACGTGGGCAAACACAGACAGACAGGAGAGGTCGGTCCGGTGATGAGGCTGGAGGGGAAGCAAAGCAGGTCTAAAACCCACTCCAGACAGCATCACGTCCTGCGGTTAAGAGGCCAGGGTCTGCCACATGCTCCACAGACACAAAGACCACTTTCCATGTCTCTGCATGTGCTACTGTGTTGGGGAAGAACAGACCTGAGTGCTGGAGTTCTAGTTACTGCCAGAAAGACTCCACAGGCAACCTGCCTGCAGCCATGAAGAGTCCTGGTTTTGGGGTCCGGGGAGCAGTAAATTCCTCTTTCCTGGAGAATCTTCTCTTGGCTTCAGAGGGGACCTGACCTGAGTTATCTCAGGAGCAGGAACAACAGTCCACTCACCAGGACAGGGCCTCTGGGAAGGTATGTCACCACTGGGTCAAAAGCACATTCTCTAGTATGTCAAAGCCATTCTTGGCTAACAAGCTCTACTTCTTCCTCCTGGCTCCTGGAGTCTGTGTGGGCTCTTCCTTGAGGCATTCTGATACCAGGTAAACTCCTAAAAATAGATCGATTCGTGTATAAAAACTGAGTCTCTAACAAAATCATCTGGATCTACTGAATTATACCTAACTCCTTACTCCACAATGTGGGCACCACATCACTGGGAAGCTTAGTGGGACACGTGGCAACTGTGCTGAGGGAGGTGGAGGGCACTCTCAGACTCAGAAGATGCCATGTCGATGTAGGCAGGGGAGCACTCGCAGACGCAGGGGCTGCCATGTGGAGGTAGATGGGAAACACTCACAGACCCAAGGGTTGCCATGTTGATGTAGGTGGGGAGCACTCACAGACCCAAGGGCTGCCATGTGGAGGTAGGTGGGGAGCACTCACAGACCCAGGGGCTGCCAAGTCAGGGAGGCGGGGAGCACTCACAGACTCAGGGGCTGCCATGTGGAGGTAGATGGGGAGCACTCACAGACCCAGGGGCTGCCATGTTGATGTAGGCAGGGAGCACTCACAGACCCAGGGGCTGCTGTGGAGGTAGATGGGGAGCACTTACAGACCCAGGGGCTGCATGTTGATGTAGGCGGGGAGCACTCACAGACTCAGTGATGGCCATGTCGAGGTCGGAGGGGAGCACTCACAGACTCAGGGGATACTGTGTCCAAATAGACTAGAAGCACTTACAGACCACGTGAGGCTCCTAAATGCTCCTGACCAGGGCCTGACATGGTCCAGCTCATAGCCTCTTCTAGCACTATCTCCTCCCTGGGAGGCTTTCCAGGGAGAACGAAATAAGTCTATCAATCAACTTTGCTCAAGCAGTGAAAATCCTGAGCAAAGTCTCTGCCTGGCTCCTCATGAAAAAAAAAAATGTAGAGAATGACTCTCTCCATGCTTTAGCACCCTAACCCACAAGAGGCTTTTTTTAAAGAGGCTTTTTTTTAAAGCCTCCATATTCCAGCCACTTAATTACTCTTTACAAATCTCTGCAGGGATGAGGCATGAATCAGCCTCAGATCCCCGTCTGCAAGGGAAGGGCCTGCATAGCTTTACCTGTCTGCAGAGAGTGGGGCGCCAGGAGAGGCCACTTCTGACCTCCGAGCTTCAGCAATCAGGCCAGGCTGCCCCGTGCACTGTGAGGAGCTCCTGGCCCTCATTATACTGTCTAGTGCTTCTGAATGATGGTCACCTGGGACACTGATCCCTCACATCTACAAAACCAATCAGCTAAGTAGCTTCCCAGCAAGAGCAGTAAAATGCATTGGGAAGGGTCTTCAGTTGGCCTAGACACGGATGTGTGCGTTGTGCCTGCCTCATGTGGGGCGGGGACACGGCGCCCTCCGAGCCACAGCAAACAGCTGGGAGGCAGGGTGACACCTGCAGACGCTCATCAGAGGGAGGATACTCGAGCAGAAGTGCATGGGACTGGAAGCAGTCCCCACCTGGCCTTTCACCTGCGTGTGCCGTGAGCCCCCACTCTGGCTGAGCAAGTCCAGGGGAGGACCTGCTACGTGGGCACTGAGCCCCTTTGTATCCTCCCTTTGCTCATCATGCACGGCAAACTCCTCATGCCGCCTTTCTTCCCTGTTTGTTTCTAGCGCAGTTCACCCGGATGCCGTGGAGATGTGTGTGCCTCCCTCACAAAGGGAGGGTTTCCCTCCATGCAGCCTGAGAAGGCCGTGTCTGTATGTCTTTATGCCCACTGACTGAAGTCACACAGACCTTTACCACCCTGGAAAGCGGCTGAGGAAGGGGGCAGTTGCCCAGTGAGCCAGGTGAGCCCGGGGCAGGGAAGACATAGATCACTGGCCGGGGCGGGTCCTCCCCGCGGAGCTCAGGCCAGCTTCATTGTGGCAAGCACAGGCCTGGGCCATTCCCAGTGCATTTTACTGCTCTGTTCCCACTACAGTGAAAACAAACAAAATGCCATCTTCCCAACTGATGAGCGCCCCCGCTACTTGCCCGCTCAGCACAAGGCGAGCCGCAGGCTTCCCGAGCCCAGAAACAGGGTGATAACCTCCTCATCAGGGTCTTGTTCTACATGGCAGGGGTTCTCTCCCTCTGTCTACACCACTCCAAATGAAAGGCTGCTCCCTTGGCTGGACTCCCAGATCTGCATAACAGGGCAGAACACGTTGGAAGCTGGCACGGTGCAGCACCCGGCGCTGTACGAGGCTCCCGGGCATGTGTAAGCCTTCCCAGGCCAAGTCCTCATGCTGCTGCCCTCCTCCCTGTTCCCCACCCCACGGAGGGCTGCAGGCAGCTTCTCCCCCATGCTTCCTTTGGCCTTAGAAGACCCATCAGCTCTCATCTGCCATCACCTCCTATGGGTCAGCACTTCATGTGCAAGGTGTCCCTGCACCCACTTCACAGATGAACATACTGAGCTCAACAGCAACAGCACAGAGCTGGGACCAAGCCCAGCTGTGCAGGTTCAGAGGCTAACCCTCCTCCGCCACAGCCCTTCCCAGGCCCCCGAGCCCACGCCAGCCAGCACCATCTGCTCCACCACCATTCAGACCCAGGTTGCTCTCTGATCCTAGAGGGCGTGGACTTGGAAGCGGTGCCTCCTGGGGGCTGGGCCCTGAGCTCTGCCCTCAAACACAAAGAGAGGTAACGGCCCCCGAGGCTCCACAAGGCAGCGGGAAGAGTAAAGGAACTTCCCTGAAAGTGCTTTCTGAACTTCACAGCATTAGACAAATGTACATAGTGACAGCAGGACACCTGCTCCCTTCCTTCCAGGGCTGGCCCAGAACCCACTGCAGAAGCTCTTCTCACTCTGACTCCCCCAGACAATACAGCAGAGCTTATTTTTCCAGCTTCCCAGAGAAGCACAGGGCTCTGTGCTGCCCACACTCTCCTCAGAGCCTGTGGGAGGAACAGCAAAGTTGCCGGCTGCACACGCCCAGCCAGCAGGCTGCCCATCCCTGCTCCCTGCCACTCCTGTGGCCTGGCTGCCACTTCTCAGGGTTCGGGCTCGTGACTCACGGTCCCTGGGCGTGTGGGCTGGGCTCGGCCACCAGCCGCCCATTCCTAGATCCCACCTGGGCACATAGATGGCCCCCCGCCTGGGTCCCTCAGCAGGGCCCATGCAGTCCCCTGACCAGGGCCTCATGCCCCCTCATTCTCTCTGCCTGGCACCCTGGCCGAGGGTCAGCAGAGACTATGCAACAGCCCTGGAGTTTAAGGTGACAGTTTATGTGTTTTTTCCACCAGGGAGAAGGCTAAGTGATGGGGTTGCAAAGCCTCATTCATTCACTGCATGTTTATAAAGAACCAACAGGAGAGTCACAAGAATGCATTTTCTCCCAAAAATCTATTGAGAATTTAGAATGAAAAGACCAGAAAGAACCCTGCTGCTCTCAAAAAGTTTGGAGTCAACATCACAAGCATCTCTCTCTACCAAAAAAAAAACCAAAACAAAAAAACCATTCAGGGTTATCATTTGGGAAGGACCTCTCTGGCTGAGAGCTGTGGGGGGAGATAATGAAGCAGAGAAGCTCTTAGGGTGCCCCAAAACATGGGTACCTTAGCCTGAGTCCCTGCTCCTCGTGGCCTATCACAAACAGGGCTTGGACAAGTGGCCACAGCCCTCTGTCCCTCAGCCTACACACTGCCCAAATGCTAGAAGCTCACAGACCCAGGCCGCGGCCCCACCAGAGACATTGAGGGAAGTCCCCTTGGGCCACACAGCCCCTTCCACAGGCACCGATTTGAAGCCTCCATGGAGCAAAAGTAAAATGAACAAAACCAAAGAAAAAAATCTCCTACAGTTAGGGAGAACAAGTATAGAAATCATTATATTTTAATTTGGCTCAGATTCTCCTCCCTGCCACCAACTGCTCCTATATAAAGTGCCTCCAAAATACGGTAACTCCAGGGCATTGTGAGAAAGTGCTCTTCAAACAAGCTCTCAGGATATTGTAGTCCAGCCAGAGAGCTGTCCTCTCCAAGGTCCCTGCCGCCGACATGTCACTGGGTCACACCACCCAGGAAAATCAGAACAAAGAAGTCTCAGGAATCCTAGCCTACCCTGCTTGGTAGGTTTGTAAGACTCCCGCCAATACACACACACACACACACACACACACACACACACACACACACACACACAGCTCTGGGTGACGGCCCCAGAGGCTGTCAGGGCCAGGCCTCTCTCTGCAGGCCCGGAGCCGGCCCCAGCACCTCCTCAGGATCTGTGCAGGCTGGGATGTACCCCGGGGCCCAGGGCCATCCTCCATCAGACCCCAGAGGCTAGAGAAGCCCAAACACACTGCTGGAGAATCAAGCCTTATTAATCCCCTGACACACTTTGTGATTGAACCCTTGAGCAGTACGGGTATGTCACGGCCATTATGTATGATCTGACAGCAGGTGTGAAATGAGATGATGAAGTCACACAAAAACCAGATCCCCTGCTAGCCCAAAGCTGCCTCTCCCTTCTGAAAGCCGCCTTCACCCAAAGGTGGACACGAAGCCATCCTCCCTCAGTCACCAGGTGGAGAAGGCACGGTTGGCATGTAATGGACAGAATTGGGGAGAACAGTGAACTAAAGAACAGTCTCTCTGCAGTTCGTTCTTTTTTTTTTTTCTCTGCAGTTCGTTCTTAAAGGCAAACCCCGGCCACAGAATGTTCTGGTTGAATACAGCACAGCCAGTTAGCTCCATCAGGGCAGCTTCCCACAGGCGGTCAGGGCTCAGACGCCTTCCCCCCACCCCCCACGCCCTGGTGCCCCGTCCAGGTCCCCAAGCCTGGTGCAGGCCGGCTCTGCCCTGGGAGCCCCCACAGTAGAGTGGCCAACAGCAGAGCAGGAGGCTGGTTTAAAGCACCGTATGAGTCTTGCATTCAAACAAACCAGAACCTTCTGAGAGTCACAGCTCAGCCACCACAGCTTGGCCAGGGTGGGGTTCCCAGGGGCAGGAGGCCACCAACCGCCTCAGAACAGGATCAGACAGGAGCAGCAGACAGGGCCTGCTCTACAGCCCGACACAGGAAGCCAGGCTGCGGGAATCACCACGTCCACAGAGACGCTGGCCACCTGTTGTGGAGGGGACTTGGTGACACCAAGCTGCTTCCCTCACTGACACACGGCCCTCGCCACTCCCCACGGTCAGCATGGCCTTGACAGGAAAGAGCTGAGGGCAGGAGGAAGCCTCCCCTGTGCCCCAGAGGGAACAGAAAGCCTTTGGGCTCTCAGTTTCCAGACACCATCACCGAAACCCTGGTTCACTAGATTCAGCAGTCCTGGATTCGTCAGCTTCTTGCTCTTGAAAATCTGGACACAATGTCCTCACCGGTTGTCATACTGACCAGTCCCATCAGAATCCCCTCAGTAAATATTCATTTCATCCCCTACAAAGGACTCCTGGAAATCCTGATACTGGGAATTGATTTCTAGGGGTTACTAAGGTGAATTTATTCTTAGATAAGTGTAGATTGATGGGCTAAAGTCTTACCGGCCAGCAGTTCTTTGGTGTTTCTAACATTTGGGCTCAATAAGCACCAGGGTCTTTCCCTGTCCATGAATTTGAAAGTCTTGATAAGGAGCCTGTTACTCAAGGGCAAGTAGATTCCTACGCAGTCCAGGGAGGGCGGGGCTGCCAAGCCAGCAAAGGAGGAAGTGCTCAGGTGCGTGTGTGTGTGTGCGTGCGCGTGTGCATCTGTGCATGCACACACACCGTGTGGTACCAACCAAAGAGGGAAGGGCCTCCCGAAATGGCTGGCACAAGAGCCAAGCTGATGGGCTTCATATTGGGTCTGGGGACAGCCTAGAACTCTGGTGTCAGGAAGCAGCAGGCTGGTGTTTAGGGGGACTCATCTGGGAAGACGGGCTTCCAGTAGTCTCCACCTGAATTGCATCTTTGTCTCTGTTACGTAAAACATATATTCTGAACCTGGGTTTCTGCACTTGGGTCCCTTGCTTTTTCTGGAAACTGAGACAGGGGATGCTCTAGCTGTGTAGTTCAGGAAATGGACAATGTGCCGGGGCTCTCGCAGAGTACACAGCAAGGCATAGAGAAAGAGAGAGAGCCTTCTTTATGAAGCTGGTGGCAGGCAGAGCCCTCCTGGCCCAGAGAAATCAAGGAAGAAAGTGGTGCTGGCTGTGCTCCCCCCCAGCCACCCCCTCCCTGACTGTTCCTGGCGGGCAATCTCCGGCCCAGACGGGGGCTGGCCCTGACCCTCCCTGCAGGCACAGCACGGACACGGGCAGCTGCCACGACAGGGCGGCCACGAGGCTGCTTCCTTTCTTTTCCTGCAGCCCACAGAGTTTAAAAGCAGAACAGTTGATTTATTATTTCCTTGTCACATGAGGACTGAATGGCTTGATTTAGCCTCTCCAAAAAGGACTTATCCTTGTGCCCACGTGGGCATGAAAAGCTCTTGGCCTGATGGGCCCTGTTCTGGGGGTGTGACGTGAACAGGGGCTAGGAGTGGGCAAGAGGAATTCTAGTGGCGTTGGGGCTGCCACTAAGCAGACGGGCATGTTCTGAGTGGATTCAAGGGCAGCGAAGTTCAAGGCCTGTCATGTGAAGAGCAGAGGTGGTCTCATGCCGTCCCGGCCAAGAGGAGCTGCTGGCTCCCCGCAAGGCTCCATCCGCCTCCCTCCGGGAATACACATAAAAACACGGTCAGAGGCTGGCGGCTGGTCTCCAGGGCAAGGGGACACAAGAGATGCCACTGTCTGTCCTCTGGCACTTAAGGTACCTTGAAATAAAATGCTCCTTTGCTGTTTTCTCCAGTGGTTCACTCGTCAATAGCTTGAAGTTCTCCCTTTCATGGAATAAAACTTAACTCCCTCCAGAGAAAAGGAGGAAAAAAAAAAAAGATTTAGGAAACAAAACTTAGGCCATAAAGACTAGGTAGAAAAGCAACAACAGTCCTCTAAGCAAATTCTCCCAAAGCTCTCAAAGTCCCAGCACCCCCAGATGAGAGGGTTCCCCAGGTTCTACCCACACCCGGGGAGCTGGCAGCACCTGTCCCTGGAATTTATCTGTGCTTCATTTTCCTGTTCCTCCAAAGGAGTCCTCGCCTCTACATTCGAAGAAATCATAAGGGTCGCCTAAGTGGGCTCAGCAGGTTAAAGCCTCTGCCTTTGGCTCAGGTCATGATCTCAGGGTCCTGGGATCGAGCCCTGCATCAGGCTCTCTACTAAGTGGGGATCCTGCTTCCCCTTCTGTCTCTGTCTGCCTCTCTGCCTACTTGTGATCTCTCTGTCTCTGTGTCACATAAATAAATAAAATAAAAAGAGTTTAAAAAAAATAAAATAAAGAAATCATAAGCCTGAACCACTGAAGCTCCTCCCAGGAATGACAGAGCACTGCGTGCAGAGCTAATGAGATTAGAATCACATTCCATTGGCATGTCAGACCCCCCTCACAGCTCCCCTCAGGACTACCAGCAGCCCCAGCGTTCCAAATGCCTGGAATTATGCTGAGCCAGCCCCGGGAGCATAATGGGCTCTGAGGAACCGGCAGTCTCTTCAAACCGTAATGTCAGCCTACTTTTTCATTCTCAATGCAGGGAATGTGCACTGAGGAAGTGGATGCTCTGCAAAGGCACTGAGGCCAGAGCAGCACGAGCAACAGCTTGGGTATCACCTGCTGGCGTTCATTGGCTTGGGAGGAAGCCAGCAGGACACATTGTGCTCACATTTGTGACAAGAAAACAGGGTACACAGAGCACAAGCACACACAGCAAATCTTCCTCACAGTGAAGGGTAAGCCATTGGCGACAGCAAGAAAAAGAGATGTTCCCCCACTTCCTGCCGCTATGCCTTGATTCACTGGCCAGGAACAGGGATAATCAAAGAGGCAAATAGAAAAAACAATTTAGCTGGCTTATATCTCTGAAAACCTTTGCTTATTAAAATCACAAACAACAGGCAGCTTGCTCTTGTTGTTACATTTATTAAATCAGGAAGACACGCCCCAGCCAGTATTCTGGCCCCGGCTGTGGACAGTACTTACTAGAAGCTCCTATGAGGGTCTTTTACCTTTCCTCTGATAGTTTCTTTGCCTAAAATGACTCAGAGGGGTGCCTGGGTGGCTCAGTGGGTTGAGTGTCCTACTCTTGCTTTCAGCTCAGGTCATGATCTCAGGGTCATTAGATAGAGTCCCGCATCTCCTGTGTCAGGCTCTATGCTTAGTCGAGAGTCAGCTTGGGACTCTCCCTCTTCCTCTGCCCCTTCCCTTGCTCCCTCTCTCTCTAAATAAAGAAATCTCTTTTAAAAATGACTCAGGAAGTTATTTCCAATAGTTCTTACAAGTTGCCCAAATTCTTAGGTACGTCTCGTTTGACATTTTATATCTGTAGAGGTTACGGCATCTCTCATAAAAACTGTCAAGGTTATTTTGATAGAGTTACTTGCTAATTTTGTATCTTTTGTAATTGAAGATTTCTAGTTAGTTGACTGATACAAACCCCTGACTGATTCTAAATGTGTTCACGCCCTCATCAACCTTTATACTGATTTCTAAAATGAAAACAACTCAGAGATCCATTGCTATCGGCAAACTTTACAAAATTAAGTATGTCCAAGGCTCTCTGTTCTTCAAATAGTTTTACCACGCTGCAGTCAGTAGATGATAAGCTGCCTTCTGGGATTCCGGTGTGACGGACTCACTGAGAATGCACCATTCTGTGGCCTCAACAAGTGGCCTATGCTTGACAAGGAAACAAAGAACCAAATGCACACACATACACACACACTGCGCCCCCCCAACACAGGCCCACTGGCTTGTCCTTTAGCGCTGTGAGGGCTGTGAGCTTGTACCTCTCCTCAGAGTGAACCCCACTCTCCTGCTTGGGTCACAACTCTGACTCCAGGTCAAAACTGCCATCTCGGCTCTAATGGAAGTGATACTTACAGAGCCCTTCATGGATGTTCACTATCCCTTGTAAAGCACTTTTCTGGATTTGGAGACCAGAACGGGGCATGTGGTGAGTGCCACCACCTGAGCCTGCCCGTGAGAAGTAGGACATACAGAGAAAATCCTGCCCTAAAGAGGCAGTGCCTCCCAACCCCAGGGGAGACCTAGTCCTTCTGCTGAAGTCAGAATGCCGCTGGACCCCTGCCAGATACCTGGCAAAGTCCCGGAAACCTAAACTTCCATCATAGAAGAGGTTCCATGTCATGGGAGAAGCAGCACATAAACAAGACAAGCACACAGCAGGCGGGGGAACTGCTGAGCTAGGAAGAAGCAAAACCCAGAAGAAAAGAGACAAAGAAACTGGTTATTGACCTGGCCTTCTTCTCACGGGGTCAAGGGAACAGGTCATGACTTCTCTACCGCGCCCTCACCCATTACCCAGTGTTTAAGATGCGGTCCATGGGGTGCCTGGGTGGCTCAGTGGGTTAAAGCCTCTGCCTTCGGCTCAGGTCATGATCTCAGGGTCCTGGGATCGAGCCCCGCATCAGGCTCTCTGCTCAGCGGGGAGCCTGCTTCCCCCTCTCTCTCTGCCTGCCTCTCTGCCTATTTGACAGAGACTCTCTCTCTGTCAAATAAATAAATGAAATCTTAAAAAAAAAAATTTAAGATGCGGTCCTGCTAAACATAGGTGTGCATTAGAATATGTCAGGTGCAAAGCTGAGCAAGGCCAGTGGCCTTTATGTGCAACACAGCATGCACAGTTGTTAGTGTTCTTCACTATTAATTCATTTAACCCACTCAATGGCCCACTGAGGAAGGAACCACCACACTGGATAGATGAGGGAACTGAGGCATAGAGAGGGCCAAGTAACCTCCCTTCGGGATTATGCAAGTAGAAAGCTGGCACTGGCCCCTGGCTCTGTGCTATATATCATTATGCTGCTATGTGTTAAAAACAGATCAGTTGTCTCAGGTCAGAGGTATGAGGGTCTATAGTGCAAGCAGGGAAGGCATTAAATGTAAGCAAAAGAAAAATTGTATTTCCTTCACGCTTTCTATTAAGTACTTTTGTTGGGAGAGTGGGGGAGGCAGTCAGGCTGACTACCACTTGCCCAGGAACATTCATATCCAAGTCAGAAAAAGCAACCCTTTCTCGAGACAAATCTAGGGTAACTGGAAAGTGAATAGTTGCCCCCCATTACCACCCCTGAGTTGTGCAGTGCATAAACTGCATATAACTTCGTAGGGCAGACTTAGGAGCTGTATGTGTGTGGGCGGTGGGGGGGGGCGGGGGGTGGAAATTAAACAGTATAATGGTTTTAGAATGAAGAAAATGCAGCATAAGAAAAAATGGTCATATATGTACTACCTGGTTTCTACTTCCTGAATAATTATTTCCTTAAATTACATATTATAAATCTTTAAATATGACCTATATAACAACACTTGCCTCTAACTAAAAGAGAAATCATGATCTCCACTTGACCTGGTGGTTTACTAACCACTTGTTCTACGTTCTATTTTCCAGACAGTCAAATTCCTTTCCAAATGACTAAGATACAATCAATTTTTATCAAAACTCTAAGCACAGCCCAGAGTGCAATCTAAACCAAGAGATTACTAAATAAATGAGAAAAATCAGAACGTGCTTCTTCAAAATCTTAGCTCTGACATAAACCATGAATGTAGGCAATGCTACTACATTGCCTGGATGGAAAAATGAGCAGCAGGTTTGGGAGATGTCAGTGTAGGGCAACAAGGAAAGTCCCTCACTGGCCTGCCTGGGAGCAGCACACACCCTCCCCAAACTACCTCCACACAACCCATCCTGGGGCCCTCATCCAGCACATTTCTACCTCCAGCAGAAACAATTTGCGTCAGGGGGAAAATAATCGAGGAAGGATGTTAAGCAAGTTAAGCACATTTATTTAAGGCTAGAGACGTGGGTATGAATTTTGTTTTCTAAAGTCTGTGAAGAATGAGGTAACCATCTAGCTATTATTTTTCCCGTATGTTCCCAGGTTTAACATCCATGTCCCAGGAAAGTCCTCATTTCCAGGCAAACTGGAACAGATGGTCATCTATGAAGAAGATAAAACTGAAGACTTGCAAGTAGACCCAGTACTCTTGGGGGAGAGGAAATCATTTCATATGTAAACATCAAACTCAGTTAATTTGCAGAGTTTCCACTTATCCACTCCTCAAAAATATGAACTCTGGTTCTGTTTGATGCTGTAAAAGTTCTAGGTAAAGACCAAACAGTCGTTTTATTATAATGGTGAAATATTTATTTTGTGTTTGGGGTGAGGAGTATTTTTGCTTCTTTAAAAACATAGGGAAGAGAACTCAAAGTCTAGAATCTTAATATTCATCCTCTTATACTTCAATATATTTTTCAAAATATTAGAAACTTTGTATTTTTCTTAATATATCAAGTTATCTTAAAAGATAATTTAAAGAAAACCAAGTCACACGGAATGCATTATTTATTTACTAAATAAAGTTAATATAGAAAATCTAAAATGAGAATTTTAAAAAGATTTGCCCTTATTCAAATTTACTAAATTGACGAAATTTGACCAGTAGGTAAAATAAAGGGATTTTTATTTTAGTTAAGGGATGGATGCATACACACATTGTCATCAACACCATTTAGGATGGTGGTTATCTATGGGGGGCGCGAACCTGGAGACCTCTGAGCTGTGTGATGCTCCACTTAGCTCCAGCTGAGTACATGAGTGTCCGTTCCACTACCATCCATGAAGTTGTATGAATATTTTTTCATTTATCATAAAATATACTTGGCCTTCATTTTTAACAGCATTATTGATATATTTCACATTCCACACAAACCACCTAGCAGGTGACTCAGTCACAGATACGTGCCACCATCACCAGTCAATTCCAGAACATTTTCATCTCAGAAAGAATCCCCATACCCTGCAACCTCCCAACACTCACCTCAAGCCCCAGGCAACCAGTAGTTTACTTTCTGTCTCTACAGGTCTCCCTATTCTAGACACTTCATATGAACAGGAAAATATAACTATGCAGTCTTCTGCAATGGTTTCTTTCACTCAGCATAATTTTATATGATCTTTTGTTCCATGCTATATTTCAAAATTATTTTTTAATTTTTAATTAAAATTTTAATTTTAATTAAATTTTAAAATTTTAATTAAATTTTTAATTTTAATTAAAATTTTAATTTTTACCTGTGAGAAATAATGGAAAGCTCAGTTTGCTACTATGAAAAATAGAAGTACACCAAGAAGGGCAGATTTGAGGCAGCACTGCCTAAGCAGCCAGTCTGTCAGAATGGAGGAGCTGGGGCGCTCATGCACGTGTTTGCAAAGGGAAGAGGTCACCGGGCACAGCTGGGAAGAGCTTCTGTGGGGACGACCAGGTCAGGCGACCCTGAAGCCTGACTACCTTGCATCTTTCCAGTCGGGAAGAGGCTGGTTCTGCACAGGCCCCATCCTACTGCCGACCCTCCCAGAAGCATCCCTGTCGTTGGAAGGGGCAGGGCAGCGACATGCAGGGTGGTGAGCCACGGGGGTCATCTGGGAGCTCAGTCTGCCCTGCAAGAACACTGATTCCTTAGGGAGTATACTTACTTGGAAACTACTGGCAGGTGTGGGGAGCAGCTATGGAGGTACTGGGGAGAGAGCTTCTGAAGGTCTCCAAAGCCACCCCTGGCTCACCGTTGGCTACTGGGAATGAAAGGAACAACCTCAACACTTACTTGTTATGCACCTGCATGTGGGTGTGACCTCAATCTGCTCTTTATCCCACTCTTCACTCTGCCCCTGCAAATCCAAGTCCAAGTCTACATCTCTGGATGGCAGCCCTGGACTCTCGGGATCTCAGCCTCCCCATCCCCAATATGGGAAAATGAAAAATTAAAGCAGTAGTATAGCTGAATGTAGCTGTGATCCCGGGTAACGTGTCACATCATCTGAAGCAGCGGGGAGTCTAAGTGGAGAGAAACTAACCAACCACCTGTAACCAGGTCCTCCTCGGCCACTGAGGACCCTTCCCCACACACAGTCTTACAACAGAGCTCCCCCTGGAGCCAGAGTCAGTGGGGGTGGGGAGTGGGGACGTCCACCAGACACCAGTGTCCTCTTGCTCAGGCAGGTGTCACACACACACACACACACACACACACACACACACACACACACACACTCATCACGTGTGCGGGGAACAGGCCTCCCAGCAGGGCTCACAGCCATTATGTGAACTGGTGGGCTAGAGCCCAGCACACATGTCCACAGCTCAGCCCAGAACAAAGGAGGCGCTTCAGGTGTGCCCGTCACCTCCACTCCCACACCCCACTGCCTCCCCGGTCATCGACGCAAAGGCATCAAGCTTCAAGACAAGTCGAAGTAATGTCGCTAATCGTGTTAAGGGCCCTCAAGGCCAGGTGAGACCCCTGTGGACCGATGTATCAGCAGTTCAGGGTGGTGGGGGGCCTGGCGCTAAGCGGTAGCAAGTAACAGCCACCCGACCAGGCGTGTTATTCTTTGGTCTACTTCCACCTCACATCCACCCGGCAAAATGAGCATTGTCTCACTTGACAGATAAGGAATCAGAAGCTTAGAGAAGGGAAACAGCTGGCCCAGTGTCGTCACAGTCCTAGGTAGGAAAGGGATTTCAACCTGGTGTCCTGATTTCAACGATTGCTGCACCACACATTTTATGAAGGATCTGCTTTGTGAATGACTTTCATTACAGGGACATGTTTTTTGGTTCCCTCAAAGGATTTTCTAAGTCCAGTAAGTCATGCCCAAGATTGGGTTAGGCGTTCTGGATTTCAAGTCCAGGACTCCTCAACCCCAGGAAATTTACAAACTCCATAAAAGATGTGAGGGCCCCATCAGCAACCTCAACGGGAAAGCCTGAAGGTCAAGGGATTACAGTAAAAACAATGATTTATGATGAATTTCCTGAGTTGAAATTATTAGGATATTTATTGTGGCCAACTTCTGAAAAATATCTTAATGAATCTGGTCTTAGTTCAAGAGCTAAAAAGCAAACATAAAAAAACATGAAGATAATTTATAGATACTCTTAAATTTGTCTTCTTCAAAGCCCAATTTCCTATAATAACAAGTCAGTTCAGGAGCATGGCTTGTCCAAGGAAAATAAAAATTAATTTACTTTTAATTTCCAGTTGACACTTGGAAAGGAAAATTACCAATTTACATGAGAAGAACGATGTGCAAGTTATTTTGGCAGACTCTACACATCCAGACTAAAATGACCACAAGGAAACAAAAATCACATTGAGCACCAAGAGGGGAGTCAAGTGACAGTGGAGGCCAGTGCTGGCCCTCAGCTGCAGACAGAAAAAAGTGACCGCAGGCATGGGCCACTCTGACCATGGCTCTGCTCCTGTCTTTATGTCTGAAAACCTCGGAGCAGCAACCAGCTGAGCCGAGAGAGACCGGGCTGTGCTGCTCCAGGAGCACAAAGACCATGCTCAAGCCCACAAATGCACCTGGGCAATGGGGGCTTTTGGCAAGAGGCACCAGTGACCCTCCATCTCATCTGCTGACAGCGGGGCACATGAGTACCCTAGCAGTGGTCCCTCCACAGAAGGCTACCCAGAACAACACAACTAAGTATTTCAAGGGGGATGCCATCTCACAGCAAGGACAGCAAGAATGATTCTCACCTCCTTAGCGACACCAGGCACCAAGGGCAAGCCCAAGGTTGACTGCTTCCTTCTACCTGTGTGTCCACACTAGAGGGGATGAGACCCCACTTGTGACAGCGGGGCAGGCTGCAGGGGGAAGGTGTGTGAAACCTCACCTGGCCTCCTCAGGGAGGGCTGTGTTCTCAGCACAGACACCAACTTCCTCCCAGACCCCCCGCCCCACCAGAGGCCAGTGGGAGGAAGGGACTTGTCCTAAGCCACAGCCTGTTTCAAAGGCCTGGGGTTCAGGGTGTTCATGTGTCTCTGACTCCAGGTTCCTGAGACTGTGATTTTTAGGGCTACAGATAATACCATCCCCTGATTTCCTCCCCACATTTGCCTTACAGAAATTCTGATAACATCTTCTCTTGCTACCTGGTATTTTTGGGTTTTCCTCATTCTGCCAGCTTAGTAGAGCTCTGAAAGCTGCAGTAGGTAGAACAGCTTTCATCTTAAAAACAGTTCCACACAGCTTAGGGCTCTATAAATTTAATCTCGAATCTCACATTTGGCATTTGTTTTGGGGTATTTCCAACACATCAGGAAGACAGAATTGCATTCATCAATGGAAACAAGCACCAATGAGTTTGCCTAAAGACTTAGTATTGTATTTATTTTTTTAATACTACCAGAAGTTTATATATTACGACAAATCAGCTGTATGCTGCTTTGCTGAGCCACTCCTAAATGCAAAATGTGCATATTTTCCCGAGAAAGCTTTTGCATAATACTCTGTTGTGATTCATGTATGCTTCTTAAATGTTTTATGCCCCTCTTACATTTTATCTCTAGCTCAGATTAGAATCTATTGTTTTGCAGTCCATAAATAGTATATCCTTCAAACTGTACAAGGAAAACAGAAAAATAGCTAAAGAGGATTCACTCAATTTTCAGTTCAAGGAAACTATTGTTTCCATCAGAATTATAGGCAACCTAGGACCAACAAAATAGAAAATAACAACTCTCCAATTATTCATTGCAGTGCTTAATGATCATTGCTGAAACAGAAGCATTTGCATATGAACAAAGAAATACCAACCACCCATGGCTGTTATGTTGCATAGGTACTTGGTACTGATTCAAATGCAGTTCCAATCCTTCACTCACTTGCTCACTCATCTATTTGCTCGCTCACTCACTCACTCACTCACTCGTGCATCTACTCTACTCAGGCACCCACTCACTCACCCACTCACCCTCTTACCCATTCACTCATTCTCTCATCTAGTCTTTAACTCATTCATCTATCCACTCACCCATCCACTCACTCACCCACTCATTCACTCACTCACTCACTCACTCACTCACTCACCCATCCACTCACTCATCTATCCGCTTCCTTGCCCATTCACTCATTCACTTATCCCTCTACTCACTCATTCATTCATCCTCTCACTCATCCATCCACTCACTCACCCATCCACTCACTCATCTATCCACTCCCTTGTCCATTCACATTCATTTATCCAACCACTCACTCATTTGTTCATTTATATGTTCAATCACTTGTGATTTACTCACTTATTCATCCATTCACTCATTCTCTCACTCACTCACTTATTCACATATGCATTCACTCATCCATTCAACATTTCTCAAATATCTGGTAGGTTAATTGAACCGTGACAGACTAAGTTTTACAGGAAAGATAAAGATGGAAAAGAAATAGCCACTGCCCCCAAGCAGTCTGTAGTCTAGTAAGGAGTCAGGCACAGATGACTATAATACAATGAAAAAATTTTAAAAAGTCACATGAAAAGTTATAAACAAGGAGCTATGGAAACACAGAAAGACAATTAATTCCAACCAAGTTCACTGTTGGAACCTAAAGTAAGTTTAATGGAGGAGATTTAAATTAGCTCCTTATAAATAAGTATGATTTTGTTTTGAAAAGTGAGGCAACAGAGAGGATGTAGTAAGCTCATCACACATTCTAGCTCCTTCATTCAGTTCCTGTGGGCTTCCACCTTCCCCTTTTCACTGGGACCATTCTTATGAAAGTGAAACACACAGTGATCACTCTGTGTCCTTATCTTACTCTGTCGCATGTGACCACTCTTTCCTTCCTAGCTACGTTCCTCTCCTGGTTGGGATAACTCCACCTCCTCCTAGCTTTTCTCTTGCTCCAGTGGCTGCTTCCTCAGTCCCCTCCAACACCAACAAGTTGAAGCACACCAGGTTCTGCTGGTATTTTACGCCTGTCTCTAGTGACTCTCCAGTCCCATGGCTTTAAATACCGTCTCTGTGAAAGATGACAATACGACATATAGCACAAACAGATATGAGGCTGAGAGTGAAAAAGCATCCTTCAACAATGATGTTAGGACAACAGGTGTAGACAAAGACTGTCCTGGGAAAACAGGATCATGTTGCCACTCTTTCTAAATGCCACTGACCAACTTCAACAACCCATGTCTTTAGCTTGTATAACCCATTGACTATCTGACATATCTCCTTTGATGTCTAACAGGTACATCAAATATCATTCTTCCAAACAAATCCTATGTCTGTCCACTTATTTTCATCTCTACTACTACAACCTAGTCTAAATCATCATCATTTCTTGTCTATGATATTGTAATCACCTATATCTTGTGATTACCAGATCACCTATACCTGCTTCCAATCTTTCCTCCCTCAATCTTTTTCCTGAGCAGTAATGAGCAAGAACTTTCTAGAGCAAACCCAATCAAGCATTGCTCTGAGTAAAGCCCTTCAATGACGTCCCAATACACTGAGAATGAGATTCAAACTCCTTGCCTGGACTGTGCAATCATTCGGGCTGCTGTGAGGTTTTTTGAAAATGCCAAGGTCATTCTCACCTTAGCACCTTGGCACCAGGTGTCTGCACCCTCAATATATGATCTTTGCTTGGCTGGCTCCTTGTTATCACTTAGACCTTTAGATATTGGCTGAGATAGCATCTCTTCAAGGATGTTCCCCCGCCACCAAACATGAAAATCACCATTCTTGTCATTTTCCATTCTCCTTTCTTATAGTGTTAACTATCTGCATGCTGCCTGCCCCACATCTGTTTTTTTTTCTCTTTTTTTACTCTTCAAGTATAATTAACATACAGTGTTATATTAGTTTCAGATGTACAATATAGTGCTTCAACAATTCTGTACATTATTCAATGCTCAATAAGATAAGTGTACTCTTAATCCCCTTCACCTATTTAACCCATCCCCTCACCGACCTCCCCTCTGGTAACCATCAGTTTGTTCTAAGAGTCTGTTTTTTGGCTTCTCTCTCTTTTTGTTTGTTTTGTTTCTTAAATTCCACATATAGGTGAAATAATATGGTATTTATCTTTGAAGACTTATTCACTTAGCATTATACCCTTTAGATAATGTTGTTGTTGTTGCAAATGGCAAGATTTCATTCTTTTTTATGACTAAATAATATTCCTCTGTGTGCGCATATGTACATATATATCACCTCTTCTTTATTCATTCATCTATCAGTGGACACTTGGGTTGCTTCCATATTTTGGCTATTCTAAATAATGCTGCTATAAACATAGGGGTGCATATATCCTTTCAAATTAGTGCTTTCATTTTCTTTGGGTGGAATTGCTGGATCTAATGGTAATTCTATTTTAATTTTTTGAGAAAACTGCACACTGTTTTCCACAGTGGCTGCACCAATTTGCATTCCTACCACAGGGTTCCTTTTTCCACACATCTTCACCAACAATTGTTATTTATTGCATTTTTAAATTTTGGCCATTCTGACAGGTGTGGTTTTTAATTTGCATCTCCCTGATGACTAGTGATGTTGAGCATCTTTTCATGTGTCTGTTGACCATCTGTATGTCTGTATGTCTTCTTTGGAAAAATTAATTCGAGTTGTCTGCCCATTTTTTAATTGGATTATTTGGGTTTCTTGTGTTGGCTATAAATGTTCTATGTTTTAGATATTTAGATATGTCATTTGCAAATTGGATACATAATTTGAAAATATCTTATTGGATATGTCATTTGCAAATATTGTCTCCCATTCAAGAGGTTGTCTTTTTGTTTTATTGATGATTCCCTCCACAATGAAGAATAATCCTAAAATTTGTAAGATCCTGAATAGCCAATGCAGTCTTGAAAAAGAATAACAAAGTGGGAAGTATGACAATCCCAGATTTCAAGATACACTACAAAGCTGCTGTACTCAAAACAGTATAGTACTGGCACAAAAACAGACACAGAGATCAATGGAACAGAATAGAGAGCCCAGAAATAAACTCATGCTTATGTGGTCAATTAATCTATGACAAAGGAAGGAGGAAAGACTATACAATTGGGAGAAAGGACAGTCTCCTCAACAAATGGTGCTGGGGAAACTGGACAGCCACATGCAAAAGAATGAAACTGGACCACCTTTTTTCACGATACACAAAAATAAACTCAAAATGGCTTAAAGACCTAAATGTAAGATCTGAAACCATAAAAATCCCAGAAAGGAGCACAGGCAGTAACCTCTCTGACTACAGCTATAGACACATTTTCCTAGACATGTCTCCTCTGACAAGGGAAACAAAAAAAGAAAAATTAGACTACTGGGACTATACTAAAATAAAAAGCTTCCCCACATCTGTTTTTCATTTTATTAATATTTCATGCTTGTCACCCTCCCCCGCCCTGTGGAACATAAACTCCGTGAGAATAGGGGCATCCTCTTTGTGGTTCACCAGTAAGTGCAGGGGTAACAACTGGTAACCCAGTGGGACCCCTGGGTAAGTGGGTAAGTGGATAAATGGAAAGAGAGCAAGAGAGAGCTCAGGGGTTCCAAGCACACTGCAGGAGCCATGAGGAGCCAGAGAATCCTGTCAGCCTCCAGGGATGGCCTTGGGCCTCTGGGCCTGTAGCTCCTAACTACCACTGTGCCCACGCAGCCCCAGGGAGCTCCCATCAGCCCTCACCAGGCACCTATAGGAGGCGAAAGCCTTCTTCCAAATACTCTGCCTAAAATATGATGTCTCACCTCTTCTTCCATGGCTTTGCTTGGCTCTGACAGACTGACTAGGCCATCATCATATGAGAATACAAATGGTCCACATTCTCTTTGTTACAAATCTTGACACACTATACCCAATTTCTCCAGCAGGCCCATCTACTGAGGATCGCAGAACCATAAGTCATGAAAGTCCGACCCAGCCTCACAGAGGACAAGATTCCCTTTGGCTGCTATCTGATTCCCTAGTGCTGACTTGTAAAGTTTTCTGATGCCTATTCCCTTTCTGAGAGCAGCCAGAGAGGAAGCCCCTACTGACCTCTATGAGCCACAGTCAGGGTCACAACTCCCTCCACATGTATTGTACCCCTGTCTGAGGACACCACTGGTGAAAGAAGAGGAGTCCCCAGTTTTGGCCTCAATGACTGAGCAACAGAGCAGGGAAGAGGGGCTTGAGACATGTCCTGTGTGCCCAAGCAGGCCACTGGTGTGGATTATACCAGTTTCTTCTTCATATACCAGTTTCTCCATTAGCTCTCAGTGAAGCTGAGACAGGAGGTCCGCCTGGGTTGATCAAAAGCCCAGCTAGACCAGCACCAAGACAGGGCAGTCGGTGCAGAAACATACTTCCTCACGCAGACTTATTTTCATGCACTACTGTTTTCCCAGTGCCTGGTATTGGCGGTCTGTAGGTCTGGTGGCATTCGTGACATCCAAGGGACAGGACCCCAGAGGCTGATACACACCTGTGGAACCCCACCCCAATACAGTGAGGCACCAGGTAGGAGAGGGGTTCTCAGCCCTCTGGCCAGCACACTCACCCAGGAGCTTTAAGACTCCCAAGTCCAGCTTCCATCCAGACCCAAGACCCCAAAATCACTGGGGTAGGACTCAGGCCTGGGATTTCTGAAGCTCTCCCAGGTAAGTCAAATGTACTGCCAAGCCTTGAGAACTCACGGAGAAAGGGACATATAAGACAGGATAGCAACATGGAGGAGAAGGGAACTGATTCTGCCTGGAACAGGTTATGACCAGGGGATATGGAAGGAAAGGGAATTGCTGTGAACTCTGGTTCACAAATGTCTGACGAGACTTAAGAAACACACACACAGAGGAAAAAAAAAAAAAAACTGGAAGATACCAAAACCAAAGATGAAAGAGTTTCAGAGGATGGGACACAGCGCTGACAGATGCCACACAAAGAGGGTGGCCTCACAGGAAGCCAAAGATTTGAGGGAACAAGATGGGTAAAAACCTGAGGTCTGAGATGTGCCCATGAGGCAAGGAAGGGGAGGGATGAAGGACATTTTTTAAATCTGATTTTTGGATTTAAAAAAAGTTGTTATACAAACTCATTGTAAGAATTTTCTACCCCAGGAAACAAACTGCAAGTTTTAGATGGGAGGGGAGGTAGGGGGATGGGTTAGCCTGGTGGTGGATATTAAGGAGGACACATATTGCATTGAGCACTGGGTATTATATGCAAACAACAAATCATGGACCACTACATCAGAAACTAATGATATATTGTATGATGACTAACAACATAATTAAAAAAAAAAAGTTTTCAAAAGATAAAAAAAAAAAAAAAAGACATTCCTTTTGCCCAGCAAAGGAAACCATCAACAAAATGAAGAGGCAAACTAAATGGGAGAAAATGTGTGCAAATCATATATCTGATAAGGACTTAATATCCAAAATATGTAAGGAACTCATTCAACTCAATAACAAAAAAAAGTCCAATTAAAAAATGGGCAGAGAACCTGAATAAACATTTTTTCAAAGAAATACAAATGGCCAACAGGTACAATGAAAGGTACTCAACATCATTCATCATCAGGGAAATGCAAATCAAAACCATAATGAGATATCACCTCATACCTGCTAGAATAGCAGTATCGAAAAGAAAAGACATAACAAGTTCTACCAACCATGGTGAAGAAAAGTGATCCCTCTCATACCGATGATGGGAATCAAAATGGTGCAGACACTCTGGGAAAAGATATGGAGGTTCTTCAGAAAAATAAAAATAGAACTACCCTACGGTTCAGGAATTCCATTTCTGGGTATGTATTTGAAGGTAATGAAATCATTGTGTCCAAGAGATGGATGCCCCCATGTTTACGGAAGCATGATTCACAATAGCCAAGGTACAAAAACAACCTAAATGTCCATAAACAGATGAATGGATGAAAAAGATGTGATATATGTACAATGGAATATTATTCAGCCACGAGGAAGAAGGAAATTCTGTTGTATGTCACAACATGGATGAATCTTGTGGACACTTTGCCAAGTGAAATAAGTCAGAACAGATGGGGGTGCCTGGCTGGCTCAGGAGGTGGAGCATGCGAGTTTTGATCTCAGGGCTCTAAGTTCAAACCCCATGTTGGATGTAGAGATTATTTAAAAATAAAATGTTAAAAAAAGTCAGGCAGAGAAAGACAAATATTGCATATCCCTTATAAGTAGGATCTTAAAAGGAAGAGGAGGAGGAGGAAGAGACGGCCGTAGTGTTGTCAAACTCATAGAAACCAAGTAGAAAGGGGGTGTCAGGGGCTGGGGAGGTGGGGGAAATGGAGAGGTTGGTAAAATGATACCACCTTTCAGCTATATAATGAATGTCTCCAGATTTAATGTATAATAACATGGTGACTATAGCTGACTGCACTGTATTGTATAACTGCTAAGAGAACAGACAGTAAATGTTCTCATAAAAGATATAAATATGTGAAGTGAGAGATGTGTTAATTAACTAAATGGGGGGATCCTTTTCAAAGAAAAAAAATATAGATAAAGAAACAAATTTATCAAAAATGGCATTTCTTTAAAAGAAAAAAAAAAGACACTCCTAAAATATTCCTTCCAGTCTTTTTCCCCCAATACTTATGCATGGCTCTGGAAAAAGAGGGAAGATCACACCACATAAAGAATTTTGTATTATGGGGTGCCTGGGTGGCTCAGGGGGTTAAAGCCTCTGCCTTCGGCTCAGGTCATGATCTCAGGGTCCTGGGATCGAGCCCCGCATTGGGCTCTCTGCTCGGCGGGGAGCTTGCTTCTCCCCTCTCTCTGCCTGCCTCTCTGCCTACATGTGATCTCTCTCTCTGTCAAATAAATAAATAAAAATCGTTAAAAAAAAAAAAGAATTTTGTATCTTTTTTTTTACCTTAAATGTTTTAATATCCTTCCATTCTTTATAGCAGCTTTGTCACTGTGACAAAGTTCTCCACCACTGAATAAATGAAACATTGTCTATTGTTGCTGTTGTTTTGTTTGTTTTTTGGTTAGATTCTCATGCTGGAATTGCCAGATGAAAGATGATCTGTGCCTTTTCTAGATTTAGACAAACTGGTTTTCAGAGTTTGCTTTTCAACTTGTGAGAGTGCAAATTTGCCTCATTTTTCTCATCATTGAATATTAACTAATTTTCATAAATTTTGTAGTCAAGGAGAACACTCACTGTTAAGAGTTTATCTCTAAGGCCACTTATTTTAAACATAAATTTTTAGTAATTCTTCTAATGCTCTGTAGAGTACTTATTGGCCAAAAGGAAGTTGCAGGTTGGTCTGGGGAAGCAGGGGCCTGACCAGAAGTGGATTGGGAGGTGGTGGGAAAGAAAGGCTGGGAGGAGCTATCAAGTCCCCAAGGAGGCAGGTGACCTCAGGAGTCCAGAAGGAGGACGTGGCCTTGTAATAGGAGAGAAAGCCTCTTGGGCTTTAGGGAGGAGAAGGACAACAGGAGAAAAGATGAACAAGCTCAGAGGCGGAGAGAGGGAGGGAAGGCAAACGTGCTCCCACCCACAGGCCTCCTGGGTTTGTGGGATAATCTGTCATGCCAGCAGTAGGAGAGACTGGAGGCGTGGAAGGTTTGAAACCACAGTATAGAAGGACCTATTTATCTATAAGCCAAAGTACTGGAGGTAGGTCTACTCCCAGGGGGCTCCCCACAGATGGAATGGGGAGCCAGAGAGTGCAACCCTGATTAGGCTTGCAAGGAAACTGAGGTGTGCAGGTGCGAGGCGGGTAGCTGAAGGTTCCCCAGGAAGACATGACAACATCGGTAGAGAATCCTCAGGTGTAGCCCCTCCACTGCATAATACGACAGCCTGAACTCAAGTAAGCAAATTAAGAACAGGAATCTGGGCCAGAGGCTGGCAGCCCTGGAGGGACTGAGTGATTTATCCACCTTATTAAGCCAGCAAGCCCTCGGAGAACAACCTGGCATCCTGCTCGCGAACCCCAGAAAACATTTCCGAAATAAGTAATCACAACCAGGCTCCAGGTGACCGGATGGCTCCTCACACTCATGAGCCCACATTTTTCTAAGCTGCAAATCAGAAATTCTGGAAGATACTGTGAGAGGCCATCGCTTAGTTATGGATCTCTGGTGACTAGAGGCAGGTGGCCGTGGGAACAGCTGCCAGTTCCCACCACGGGCACTTCTGTTCCAGCTGAAGCCCTGGGCGGGGCACCCCTTTCCCTAAAAGCTACTGTTTCAGTGAAGAAAACTCCTGAACATCATCACCCTCTGTTTGCCCCTATTTTTCTCTATTTTTCTGGATGATCAAACCAGAGCCTCACGACCAGTCTCGTGTTTGCAAACAAGTTGTCTGCAGGTTGACTCCACTTCCTCAGTCAGACTTGAAAGTCACATGAAGGTCTACGCTCAAAATCTCTTCAGAAAGGCAGGGCTCATTTGTTCTGACAAATTCTTCATAGGGGAAAAAGGCCCCTTTTTCACTAGCTTTTCACTAGCAACCGGCATCCTTGCTCAGTTCATTTTTGTGTGAGGAGAAAGAGAGGACTGCCCTAGAACCAGTCCACTGAAAACATAACAAAATAAAAGCACTCCCTTTAGCACGAGAAATGTGTAAACGCTTCCCTTACAAAGGCCCCCAAGGACACAAAGCCACGCAAAGAGCCAAAGCCAGTACTCTGTCATCCACTCACACCCTTTTACTGACTCACGACTCCACGCAGAGCTCAGTGCCACATACTCGAGAACGGGTGGGGTCCGGGTGCAATCTCAAAGCACCCACACCCTCAGATTATCTGCTGTGAGTGGGAGACTGATGCCAACCAGCCGGGAGCTCACGCCTTCCTATCTTCCCTCCATCCTCCTTCTCTCCTGCCAGGACACGGATGGACACATGCCCTCCCAGGAGGTGTGGGGCCCAGAGCCGACCCCCTCCCAAGGACCTCCTCTTCACCCACCCTTTTCCTCCCAGGCATTGTTAGGTAGTGAGGGCTCCCTTGAAAGGAAGAATCGATCATGGCACACAGTACTATTCCATGACCATCACAGAAAACTACAAATTCACAGCCACTGGGTAGAGGAACTCACATACCAACTGCTTTTAACTCAGGAATTCTCAGACCGAAATTCTGCAGAACAAGGAGACTTTGACATGATATTGCATAACTATCCCTCCAGAGCTTAAAGATTAAGTTTTATTTTCATCATTATCAGAATACATAAAAATAAGCAAATGGTGAAGTACAGACCACAAGAAGTTTGTATTAAGGAACCCCATGTAAAAAATAAATAAATAGAATTTTTTAAAAAAATTAATTTTAATTAAAAATTTAAAAAAAAAGGGAACCCCATGTACCTGTACATGCTTTTGTTAGTGGCTGTCTGTGTATAGGTCTATAAGATTTTTTTTTAATATCATAATATCAGGGTATAAACCATTTGATAGCCTGTTTTTTTTTGAGTCAACACTTTTCTGTTGAATTAGTCTTAGTAAAAATCATTTTAAATTAGATGCATAACATTGAACTAATTGATATTCAGTAGTTTATTTAGCAATCCCCACATTATTAATAAATAATATTGAGGTTGTTCTTTCTTTTCTGAAACTTCATGTAAAAGGTGTTTGGGTTTTCTTATGGCTGATCCCCATGTGTTATCCCTGGGTCACAGACATGGATGTTTGAAGGGCTTTCAGTCCATCAGGCTGGGTTCCGAAAGGATTAGTGACTGACCTTTGACCACAGCTTTATGAAGACTTTTTTACATTCTTTGCTAATTTGACAGTTAAGAAATGGCATTTTATTTTTTTAAGTGTATACCTCTTTGATTACATAAATCAAACATTTTTCCTGAAGTTGTCAGTTTATCACAATCAAATCTTTTCCAGCATTAATTACTGTCACTTCCTCTATTATGAATTTATTATGAATTATTTATGTAAATTCTTTGCTGCTTTTTATGACCAGGCTTTGGTAGTTTTAAACAACTGCTTTTAACAAATTCCTCTATTTAAAAATATTAACTCATTGAAATATACTCTTAATATTTTTCCCCCATGTGTATTTTGTTCTTTTGTTTAACTGTTTTTTTTTAAACTTGTTTTTAATATTGTATATAATGAACATGACAACACCATTTTCATTGGTTGCCTTGGCCCCCTTTAAAGTTTGGACAGATATCTTGCACTAGGCATTGATTCTTCTGGTCTTACTGTGGCCTAGCATTTTAATATTTAACTCTTGGGCCAGTTAAATTTATTTGGGGGCTGCTTTTGCCCATCCCCTGGCTATAGTCTGGACTTGCCACCTGAACCCATATAAGCCCAGGTCATCCACAAGCTTTACAACCTGTCATAGAAACTGTGGTTTTGACCTTGGATCTGAGCCCTGAACTGTGTGGGCTGTGTCCCCAGGCTCATGAATCTGGCCCAGGTCATTTTTTAGCTAGAGCACCCATCTGCAGATTGGAGAGTGCCATGGGTGTCAGGAAGTAAAAATAAAGTAAGGGGGCAGGGAAGGGTCACTCAAGATTTCCTTTTCTCAACCTTGACCTTCAGGTGTCTTTAATTTCTATTTATGTAGCTTCTTTTACTGGTAGCATTGAACAGCACTGTCCCTGCTTCTAAACAAAACAGAGCCGGCATGCCTCGTCATCTTCAACCAAGTATATGCAAAGGACTAGCCATAACAAAACACTTTATTTATTTCCTAATATGCACTGACTCATGAAGATTTTTTCTGCTTCCTAAAAAGGATGGCTCATGATCATGTGCCTGTGGTATATTTCAAGGAGGAGAGAGCAGGAATAATGAACTATTTATTTAGGTATTTAGTTATTTATTTAGAGAGAGAGTCAGAGATAGCAACAGTGAGCATGAGTGAGCACAGGCTGGGAGGAAAGGGAGGAGCAGACTCCCCAGTGAGCTGGGAGCCCAACACAGGGCTTGATCTCAGGACCCTAGGATCATCTGACCTAAGCCAGAGGCAGACGCTTAATCAACTAGCCACCCAGGCACCCCAATAATGAACAATTTACACCAACAATTGGGGAATTGGTGTTGTTCACTGGTGGTGTTTCCTGATACACAGGAGAGGGAAGAACATCAGACAGCGCCCCCAGAAGGCTTTGCTGGGAGAACTCACAAGTGCTGCTGAAAGCAGGCACCTTCTGGGACATCACCCCCCATCCCTGACTATAGAAATATCCAGGTCCAAAGTAACACTGTCCAAACTAGTAAAGGTCCAAAGTAACACTGTCACCGGGAGCCAGTTTTCAATTCCAGCTTGAAAAAAATGTCCCCCAGAAACAAAGCATTAATCTTGGAGAGGTTTAAGGCTTACATAGGCTTAATGCATATTACAGTAGGTTAAAGGGAAACCCCACAGCCACCCAAAATAAGGGCAGTGACCTTAGGAGACTCTCCTCTGTGCAATTTATTTTTGCAAGGTTAAGAAGTTAATAAGGTTGAACAGGTGCAGGGACTTGGGGTGGTGGAGGGGGGAAGCCTGAGAGGCAGGGTGAATATAAAGACTGAAAAGAATGGAAGGTGATGCATGCTAACAAGTCATGTAAATGCTATCACCAAGCTCACACTTCCCCCAGGGATGTCTGATACAGATCTGAAATCTTTATAGTAGTAGACATGTATACCCTCCTCTCTCCCTCTGACCCCCCAAAACAGCAAAAGCAAAACAAACAACAGCTTTGTAGACCCAGTGCCCCCACCATCTCTCACACTGAGCTGTAGACCCTCCTGCCAGTCACCTCCAGCTCATCTTCTCCAGCCCAGGTGCCCAGACAGCCTGGCCTGGCCACGCACACCCGTCATTCTAACACGAATCCTGATTATACGGTACATGCTCACCCTACTCAGCCACCAGATAAAGGGTTAGACGAGATTAGGACTCTCAGACCGGGGTCTTGGGAGACCCTTGGAGATCACTGGGGTGGAGAGGAGGAGAAGGAAGAAGAGGAGGAGGAGAGGAAGAAGAAAGCCTCCACAGTCAGGGTCCTTGTCCCCTACCGCCCACCCCCCAACTCACATCTCCCACTCATTTTGTCTATAGTAGTACTGACTTGCCTTGTAAGTTTTCACTTAAAGAAAGGGTTCTTCTGCTACAATGTGTTTGGAAACCATAGGCTTTCCTATTCCATACAGTCTCCAAGAAAACTCCCAACTCCAAAAAGTATCATTCTGCCCTCTGCTTTTAAAGCTCTGCCTCCTGAGGAAAGAGACCATGGTGGCCAAAGGCGCCAGATACAAACCCCAACAGCCTACTAAACTGTGGGATCAGGAGATAACGGGCACCGCTGAGGGAAGGGCATTTGCCTAACACTCCCAATACGTAAGTGCATAAAAGAGAACAAAATCATTTTGCTTTGAGCCCTTCAGAATCTGAGGTGGTAACAAGGTCTGTGCAACACTATTCCATTTCTCCTCCTTCCAAGGCCTATGTTTTGGTTGAATTTCCCCAGGAAGCCAGCTGTGGTCACATCACTTGTTTCAGCAAAGGTCAGTGGATATGGCATGTGTCACTTTTAGAGCCCAGCTGCAATCTGCCACATTCCCCTCTCATCAGCCCATGCCACTGGATGTGACAAGCAAGAAACAGGGCCCCTCACCTTCTGAGGCACACAATAGGAATGACAAATAAACCTGTATTGTTTTACACAGCTGAGCATAAGGGCTATTTGTTACTACAGCACAATAGAACCCATCCTAACCATCTAGAGATATTTCAGATGAAACAGAAGCAACTCATTGAGAAGAATTTGTGTACTCTAGCAGTGTTTCCTAAATTTGGTTCCAAAGAGCACTGGCTCCATAAGACATTCATTATCAAATATATTTAGAAAAAATACCTACCTCATCTCTTTCCTGAAGGGCCATACGTTTTAGATACCAAATGTATCTAAATAAAGAATAATCAAATAAAGAAATAGTTTAACTTTATTTAACTTTATTTAACCTAAAGTTTTCCCACATGAATCTGACCAGAGAATGTGCCTTTCATGGCTCTCCTGCCAACAACCTGAAAATCACAACTGCAGTCCCTTCAGAAAGCATAGGGATGAATATCAAGGCCCAAGGTTATTCTAAGTAACCAGAAGGGAACCAATTCAGAGATTTCAGTGGCCTGGTCACAGTATTATTTTTTTAAGATATATTTATTTATTTTAGAGAGAGAGAGCAGGAACAGGGTGAGGGGCAGAGGGAGAGAGGGAGAGAAAGAATCCTCAAGCAGACTCCCTATTGAGCATGGAGCCCAACATGGGGCTCAATCCCAGGACCCTGAGATCATGACTTGAACCAAAATCAAGAGTCTGACAACCAAATAAGCCACCCAGGTGCCCCTACAATATTATTAATTTCATGTTATAACTACTTGGGAAAACAATCTGGCAATTTCTTTTATAGGTAACACATACTCACTATATGATCCAACAATGGTTCTCCTTAATGTTTGACTAAATGAAATGGAAACTTATATTAACATAAAATCCTTTATGTGAATGTTGACAGTTACTTTATTAACAATTGCCAAAAACTGGAAATGATGCAAATGCCCTTCAATGTTGAGTAGACATACAACTGTAGTTCATCCATATATAGGAATATCACTCAGCAGTAGAAAGGAACATACTCCTGATACACACAACAGCACAGATAAATCACAAATGTGGCACGTTAAGCAAGAGAAGCCAGACTCAGAGACTATATACCACGTGCTCACATTTATATGACATTCTGGAATACCCAAAACTACAGGAACAACAACTGATCTGTGACTGACTGCCTGGGGCTGGGGGTGGAGGAAAAAATTTTAACAGTAAAGAGACAGGATGGAATTGCTCAGAGTTTTGTAACCAGATTATGGTGGTGGTCCATCCACTGCAATTATTTGTCAAAACTCACAGCTCTGTCAACCAAAAAATGTGAACTGCTGCACATAAATTATACCACAATAAGACTGCATCATTAACTTGGGTTTAGGTATAAAATGAAGAGCCAGATGTGTTCAAGTGACCCCTGTAAGCACCATTAGTGAAAAATCAGAGCCCCTGGTCTCCATCACTTTTATTCCAATTTACTCATCTTTGCTCAATCAGGATGATCCCATATTTCTCTAAAACATACTGTTAATTACTCCATTCCAAAAAAAGGGAGAGACAGGTTAGAAGGAAGGGACAGCAACTCACAGTTGGCATCATTTTATGCATAATGATAAAGGCTCTTGTGAGGTGCAATTATGTCTCACGTCCCCTCCGTCAATCCTCACAAGCATCCCGTGAGATAGACATAATTATCTCTAAATTATTGACTGGCAAACTAGGGTTCAGACAAGTTAAGCAACTCACCCAGTTCACACAGTAAGTGGTAAACTAGTAACTTGAACCCATACCCATACTTCTAGCAATTTGATATTATCTTCCAAAGATAAAAAAAAAAGATACTGCTAGGATGGCTACAAACAGTACAGATAGTAATACATGTTGGCAAGGATGTGGAGAAATTGGAACTCTCATATGCTGCTGGAGGGAGGATGTAAAATGATGTAGCCACTCTGAAACACAGTGTAGCAGTTCCTCAAATTGTTAAATAGAGTTAGGGCTGAGCCTGCAGTTCTACTCCTGGCGTTACACCCCCCCAAAAAATGAAAATATAAGAACACACAGAAACTTATACATGAATATTCATAGCAGAATTAATCATAATAGCCAAAAAATGGAAACAACTCAAATGTCTAATTGTCCAATGACCGGATGGATAAATGTGATACATTCATACCATGGAATAAGACTTGGCAGTAAAAGGACCAAATGTTCTAAAGTTGATTGTGGTGGTGGACACAGAACTCCAAATATACCGAAAGGCATTGGATCGTATACTGTAAGTGGGCGAACTGTGTGGTATGTGAATCATATCTCTATAAGGCTATTTTTTTTAAATGACATTTACTTACCCTGTTAGAGTAAATTTTACATTACTGAAACTGAGTAAGAGGGGAACAAGGAATAAAAGACAACAATAAATCCCAAATGCTCTGTAGCTGCCTTTAGAATGCATGGTAGGATTTAAATTGGAAGCCGACTAAAAATACTAATTATATTTTTACTCAGGCTAATGTTAAAATTAGTATGTAGTCCTGAGCCACATGTCAGCAGAGAAGAGGGGAGGCAGCCTAGTTAACTAGCAGGTAGAAAGAAGTTCATTGCAGAATAAAGAAATACAGAAGAAACCCCCCCGTGGAAAAATCAATGAACAGATAATGATATTCAGCCTCAGTAGATGTTTCTGGAAACAGAATTCAAGCACTCCCCATTAGAACATCGCTGAGGCTTGGTCGGCACGAGGAGAGAACAGTAGCCTGCCCAACAAGACACCAATCTGAGGATGTCAATGCTAACGCGGCTGATAACTGCATTAACCTTCTCCTAAGGGAGTTATTTTTTATTGTAACACACTTGTCAAAATGTCATCACATTAGCCTGCCTGTCCCACATCCTCCCACTGATCCCTCTCAGCCGTGGAAGAAAGAGCAGTAATTAGAGCAGGAAAAAGCCCCTGGATGAGTAAGTGCTCTCGCCTGACAGTCCACCCGAGACTCCTACAAAGAGGCTCTGCAGAGGCCCCTCCTGGAGGGGAGGCAGGCGGTCCTGCACACACAGGTGAGGCAAACACCCAAGGCCTCTTCACGGTCATGGGCAGCAAGCAGTAATTACATCCCAGAAGCGAGCTCTCCAGCTCCTTCTGAACGCTGACATTCAGGAACCGTGAGGATTAATTACATATAACGAAGGGCACTTCTGTTCTGCACGGTCAGCCTAATTCCTACCACAGATGAGTCTGACCTTTCCTGCCCTCTGGCATGTGCTGTCCCTTAGCTGAGATGGGAGAAGCCCTCAGAGGGACACTGAGTGGCCAAAGAATTCTCAAACTGAGAAGCAAAAATGGAATTTTTTGTCTTCTTTTAAAATAGATAAATATGTTTAATGGATAAACAAAATGTGTGGTATACATACATAGGGGAATGTTACTCAACCTTAAGAGGGAGCGACATTCAGATCCAAGGCTACATGCAGACAACCCTTGAAGACGTTATGCTGAGTGAAACAAGCCAGTCACCAGAAGACAAATCAGCCATGTCTTATTTTCTGTATTCTGATGCTCCACGCCTGGGGCCCTGCTGACCCTAGAGGGACTGCCCCTAGAAGGGTCAGCCAATTTCTAGACGGTAAATGAGATGCCTGTGAATGTGCCTCCCAAATGCAAGCCAGCCCAATCCAGTGCCCACACGCCACTGCCTCCTTTACCAGACTCTCACACTATCCACCCACCCTACTGCCCCAGGGCCAGGTCCCAGACAGTCAGGGACAGCCCCTGTGCCCCAGAGCCCACCAAAGTCACTCCACCACCCAACCCTCTGCCCATTTACTCTGCTTCAGTGCTTCCTTCCCCAGAATCTACAAGGGCTCTTGTTCCCAGTGCCCCCACTCCCTCTGCCTCCTGACTGACCCAGTGCTTCCTTGTGGGGCTCCTCGCGGTATAGCATGCCCCCCTTTTAGGAACTAGCTATCTTTTTTTCCCCCAAATATGTTTATTTTTTCAGTGTTACAAGATTAATTGTTCATGCACCACACTCAGTGCTCCATGAAATACGTGCCCTCCTCAATATCCACCACCAGGCTCGCCCAACCCCTCACCCCCTCCCCTCCAAAACCCTCAGTTTTGTTGCTCAGAGTCCACAGACTCTCATGGTTCATCTTCCCCTCTGATTTCCCCCCATTCCACCTTCTTTTCCTTCTCAAAATGCCCTCCATGTTTTTCTTTATGCTCAGCACGTGAGACCATAAGATAATTGGCTCTCTCTCTGCTTGACTTATTTCACTCCGCATAATCTCTTCCAGTCCCATCCATGTTGATACAAAAGTTGGATATTTGTCCTTTCTGATGGAGGCATAATATTCCATTGTATATATGGACCATATCTTCTTAATCCATTGATCTGTTGAAGGGCATTTTGGTTCTTTCCACAGTTTGGCAATTGTGGCCAAACTGTGGCCACAGTTTGGCAATTGTGGCCATTGCTGCTATGAACATTGGGATACATATGGCCCTTCTTTGTACTGCATCTGCTTCTTTGGGGTAAATACCCAGGAGTGCGATGGCAGGGTCATAGGGTAGCTCTACTTTTAGTTTCTTGAGGAGTCTCCACACTGTTTTCCAAAGTGGCTGCACCAGCTTGCATCCCCACCAATAGTGTAGGAGGGTGCCCCTTTCTCCACACCCTCTCCAACATTTGTTGTTTACTGTCTTGTTGATTTTGACCATTCTAACTGGTGTAAGGTGGTATCTCAGTGTGATTTTGATTTGAATCTCCCTGATGGCTAAAGATGATGAACATTTTTTCATGTGTCTGTTAGCCATTTGTATGTCTTCTTTGGAGAAGTGTCTGTTCATGTCTTCTGCCCATCTTTTGATGTGATTATCGGTTCTGTGGGTGTTGAGTTTGAGGAGTTCCTTATAGATCTTAGATATCAGACCTTTGTCTGTAGTGTCATTTGCAAATATCTTCTCCCATTCTGTGGGTTGCTTGTTTGTT
>CM053610.1:41828500-41945793 GCA_028646535.1 Procyon lotor
CATATCCTGATCCTCTGGCCTTACTATACCTGAAGAATAATAAAGCCTATATTAAAACACCTAGAAAAGTCAAATTTGGAGACAGAGTAAAATGATAGTTGATGGGGGCTGGAAGAGGGAGTATGGGGAATGCCTGTTTATGGGGATGGAGTTTCAAGTGAGGATGATGAGAAAGTTCTGGAGATGGATGGTGGTGATGGCCCAACTGAACTGTGTGCTTGACCTGGTTAAGGTGGCTTTTGTTGTATATGTGTACGTTGGGCCACAATAAAAACAAATAGATGGATAAACAAACCAAAGGAATAGAGCATGTACCCTTGACACGAGTTGACGAAAAGGACACTCTACCCCCATGGTCCTCCTCCCCAAAACCCATAACCCCAGACGAATCATGAGAAAAACACCAAACGAACCCCAGTTAAGGGACTTTCTGCAAAACACCTGACCAGCACTCCTCCAGACTGTCAAGGTCATCAAGACCAGTGAGAGTCTGAGAAACCGTCACAGCCTGGAGCCGATGTGGAGATAAAATGTGCTGGAATGTGGTATCTGGGGTGGCGTCCTGGGACAGAAAAAGGACATGAGGGAAAAGCTAAAGAAATTTGCTTTATGGATGGATATTACTCAATAGTAATGTATCGAGTGTACCATGTTAACATAAAGTGTTCACAAGAGGGGCAATGGGATATGGGTATGTGGAAAAGCTCTCTACTATATTCATAGCTATTCTAAAATAAAGGGTTATTAGAAAGAGAGAGGGGGTGGCATGTGAGGAGGGAACACACATCCCCACACACCCTCAGACTAACAGAGATGCCGTCTGCAACACAATTTATTGCACCTGCTCATTAATGAGACAATAAAAGCCCTTGGGGAATAAACACGCACAGTGTAACACCTGCCACCAAGCACATTCCAGGGACTGTGAAGGCCGCTGATTGAATTTCTGACAGTATTATAAGCGAGTGGCACAATGTTTGCCAAACATTGCAAATACATAATGTGAAAAAATTTAACCATTCAAGACTGTCTGTACATAGCGGGAAAGAGCCAAAGTATCACACTAGACACACAGAGCAGCGCCCAGGTACTGCTTTCCTGCATGGAAAGGAAAGTGCCAAGTGGCTCCACGTTATTTGCCACCCATGACAAACACAACCTGCATGCCCCTCGGAGCTAGGACGGAACCAAAGCATGATCAGTGTCTACTGAGCTGGGGACTCTGGGACAAAACTGGGGACACCAGGAGTGATGGTCTCATCGTGGAAGCCTACGGGTCAGTGTGATCACAGACCCTTGGATCAAAGGAAGAGAATTCTGGATTCAGAGGGGGCACTGGGCGAGGGATCTGCCCAGGAGAAAGACAATCAGACTGGACCTTAAAGAGTTGTGTAGAACTCCAATATGGGCAGAGGGGTGGACAATATGACTGGCAGGGAGGGCAGCCTGGGACAAGAGGAGGGCTCCCAGTGCATACCAAGAAGCCCAAGGTACAGCCAGGCTGGCTTGAGGGGAAGCCTCTATAAGGAGAGGCTCAAGAAAAGTCAGTGGTTTCTCTGGGAAACACGTGTGGATGAAGTCAGATCCAGGAAATCCTACATCTAATAGTCCCTGATTATTCCCACGGTCTCCATCCTCAGCACTTCCTTACATTTGGTTTTTACTTGACTTGTGCCTCTTTTAAGGCCCTTAGTATGGTAATTTCCTGGAGTGGTTTTTTTTCTTTTTTGTCATAACTGCATTTATTTCCATTTTTGATAAAAACTAGTTAGCTCTTCACTCCCCAAATACACATCAATAAATAATGAGCGTCATCAGCGCTGGAAGAGCAAATGGCCAAGCTGGACCACCAGCCCAGTTTCAGCAACACAGCTTTTGCCTTGGGAGGAGGGAGCTTTGCAGAAAACAAGGAAGTCACCTACAGGTTTTTTCCCCCCAATTCCGCCCTCTCAGCCTCTCAGCTTCTGTGGAAATAGACTCTTTCTCTAAATGGAGAGAGGCCCTGAGAGCGGGGCGGGATCGTGATGTATATGGATGGTCCAAATGCCTCCCACCTGGCTTCACTCCCCTCTTTCTGGCAACAGCCACAATTTTCTCTTGTACACCCTCTCCTCCCCCAACCCTCTGACCCCGAGGCCTTGGTGGAACCCCCATGATTTCCAGATGAAGCCTAGGACCTAAGCTTGCGCCAGCTGCTGTCATAGGCATAGGCCCTCACAACCAACAGAGTGAATCTCACATGTTCTACAGATGCCGCCAGAAATTCCAGAAAGGCTTCCAGAAAAAAAAACAAAAACCCTACACCATCCTGCTCCCGTGAAAATGACCCCAGAGCTGCCGTACCATCACAAGGAGTCCCAGGTGCGGCCCAGGGCTGGAAAGAACCTCAGTCTGTTGTAGCATGTGGGCCCCGAATCAGACAGGCACCACCTACCTTCAGGACATTTGGTCCCCAAGTCACCATATCGCTTGCTTGCTTTCTCCATTTGGGCAAGTTCAAGTAGGTTTTCTATCTCTTCCAAGTGTAAGAATCCTGGTTCACTTCTGTAACCCACTATTTACTAGGTCCTGAGCTCCTGGATGCATCATGTGCATCATACACCTCTGAGGATCCCCAAAGGACCAGCGGGATGCCGTCTGTGTGGTGAATTCTACAAGCACCCAGATGGCACTGAGCTGGGGCCCAGTGAGGACAAGCATGACAGGGGATGGAGATGTGGGAAGGAGCAGTGGCTCCAGAAGAAATGAGGAGAAGCTAAGAGAGACCGAGACACAGAGCCATCCTAAAGAATAAGAGAGAATTGAAAAGGGCTTAGGAGAGGCCATTGCTCCAAGCTGAACTTAGAGCTGGGTTCATGAACCACTAGACAGATAACAGCTCCTACTTGGTAAAAGAGTCTCTCCCATGTCCTCCCAGAAATAAGAAAGTAGTCTGTTCTGAATCCAGGATGACAAGGCTATAGTCAGGTGGAAGAATTTGTTAGGTCTATTTTTCATGATGAAGTAATATTCTAATACTAAAATCACATTTTGGTGATTCACTGTGGCTAGCTCCAACAACAGGAGATTAGAATAGGGTCTCTTTGAATCCAAACCTGAAGCTCACTGTTAAGTATTAAAGCTAAGTCAAGGACAAATGCACGGACCTGCTCCTATCCCTCTCTGTAATACTTACAGGAAAGAAAGAGGTGACCTTCCCATTTTCTGAATGCAAGCAGGATGTAGTTTCAGCTGTCTCACTGACAGGTCCCGCAGAGGGAGCTCAGAGGATCCCACACGGGACACTAGCCTCTGGTCCTGGATTTCTAGAAAAAACTCCACCGTGGGTGTCTGCATTGACCAGGCTGGACAGGTGACTCACAAGGTCCTTCGAGAGTGAGTCATCTGTGTAAGAAGTGCTGGGAAATTGGTTAAAATTTCCTGCCTCTGAGACAGGTTGGGTGGAGTTAAGAAACCTGCACTTTGAAATCACCCTCTGCCTTTCCAGGTCTGTCCACCCAGTGGAAGGTACAGGGGCTTGGGAAGTACCAACCTGACCAAGCCTTTAGTAAACTTTTCAATATTTCTGTTAAAATAGAGCTCTTTCAGTCTCCAGTAGCCAATAATGAGATGAAAGAGAATCCAGAATTAGAAGAAAGCTTTGAACCTCATTTCACGACTGAAGAAACTGAGACCCAGAAGTCACGTGACCAATGTGACATCGCCCAGCACCGTCAGGCATTGGGATAGGTGACACAGAGGCAGAAGCCCAGGCAAGGCATCAGGAAGTCCTAGCTCAGCCACTGCCTTCTTGCATACCTCAACTTTGCTTCACATCCACAAAATGCCTGTTAAAATCAGATTAAACACATTAAAAATGAAGAAAAAGGTCATGTCACACTTCCCCATCTATTAGAGTAGCCATGACCATGTGTGGCTGTTGCAATTTCAATTTTAACTGATTTAAAGTAAATATAATTAAAATCTAGTTCCTAGTCCAATAAGCTATGGAAGCAAAGTTGACTCTCACTAGCCACACTCCCCCTATATGCCCACACACGCCTGATCTGCCCACGAAGACACAGAAATGAGACACCGGGCCTCAGTTTCTCTTTGCATAAAATGAGCGTGGCCCTCTACCAGCTCTAACTTTCTATACCTTTCCATATCAGCTGCCACATTTCCCTTCTTGCACAAACATGCACTGAGTACCGTATGCACCAGCAGAGACAACTACACAATGCACAACCACATAGAACGCTGTCATACTGGATGGGCAGAAAGGCAGGGAGGAGGGCAAGGAGAAGCTGCAAAGGGGCTCTCTGCCAGGCCCTGAGCGCCTGCCTAATGTCTCCACACAGGCTCTTGGCCCTTGGAAGACTGTGAAGTGGAGTGGACCACTGAGCACATCGCCATGTACCCCCAGGCTGATGGAAGGAGAGACTCCTGACAGCTCATGTCCAGCTGCTGAGCTAGAAGCTGACCTAGGCCAGCCGCCTCTCCCAAAGGGGACTGCCTGAAATCATGTGGGAATCAAAGCACTTCACAACTCGGTCAAAGCCAGCCCACAGCAGCTTCGACGACGCTCTGATCACTCAAGCAGGGGAAATAAACCCACAAAGGCAGTTTGCCAAGGGGGTGGAGGGTGAATGGGGCTCAGGGGCTCTGAAGTCCTAACAATAACTGGCTGCTTATTCTAAGGGCACATGTAACTGTGGGGGATAGCAAGAGAGGGAACGAAGCATTTAGGACCCTTCTCAGTAACAGTCTCGTTTGAGGTGAGAAGGGGACTGCCACATCCCTTGACCTCACTCCAGGTGCTCCCTTCCAACCTGTGGTAGACAGAAACCACGGGGCTGGGGTGCCAGCCCTTGGCCACACCACAGGATCAGGGCATCTGATGGCCAGAGAGGCGGACGATGTTCACAAGACCCACCTGTCATCATGGGCCATGATGGAGACAACTGAACTGTTTAACCAAGCTCAATTAATGCCAGACTGTCCAATATACACTCCCCAAACCTCATCTCCAGAAAGCTAGTAACACATATCAACATAAAGCTTATTCTTGTAATTTTTCCATTTAAAATTAACATAATCTTTCTTTTATTTAGAATGTATTTGTCTAAACTTGCCTACTGATCTTTCTCAGGAACAGGTGTACCATTCAGATTCTGTCCTTTCTATTTAAGAAAAAGTGTGATAAAATACATATAACATAAAATTTAACATTTTAACTACACAGTTCAGTGGCATTAAGTACATCTCCACTGTTGTGGAACCATCACCACTATTTCCAGAATTTTTTCATCCTCCCAAACAGAAACTCTGTCCCCATTAATACTAATTTCCCACTACCCCTCCCCCAGACCCCTGGGAAACTCTATTTTACTTTTTTTCTCTATAAATTTGACTACTCTAGGTACCTCATAGAAGTGGAAGCATAGAATATTGGTCCTTTGGTGCCTGGTTTATTTCACTAAGCAAAATGTCCTCAAAGTGCATCCAAGTTTAAGCATGTGTCAGAATTTCCTTCCTTTTGAAGGCTGAATGTTATTCCACTGTATGTATATTTCGTATTTTGCTCATCCATTCATCCAGTAACGGACACCTGGGTTGCTTCCACATTTAGCTATTGTGAATAACACTGCTCTGAACGTGAGTGTACAAATATCTCTTCAAGACCCTGCTTTCAATTCTTCTGGGCACATACCCAGAAGTGGGATTACTGGATCCTATGATAATTCTATGTTTAATTTTTTGAGGAACCTCCATACTGTTTTCCACAGCAGGTGTACCATTTTCCATTCCCACCAACAGCACACAAGTGTTCCAATTTCTCCACATCCTCAAGAATGCTTGTTATTTTCTGAGCTGTTTTTATTTTTTATAGTAGCCATCTTAATGGGTGTGAGGTGGTTTCTCACTGTAGTTTTGATTTGCATTTCTGTAATGATTCGTGATGCTGAGCACCTTTTATGTACTTACTGGCCACCTGTATGTCTTCATTGGAGAACTATCTGCTTAAATCATTTGCCCATTTATGAACTGACCTGGTTTTTTTGTTGTTGTTGGGTTGCAAGAGTTCTTTACATATTCTGGATATTAATCCCTTTTCAGTTGGGGATTTGTCAATACTTCTCCCTGTTACCTACTTTTTCTTTTATGGTGCCTTTGGTGTCACACTTAAGAAATCATTGCCAAATACATAGGCAAGAAGACTTTCACCTGTTTTCTCTTCTGAAGGTTTTATAAAACGTTCATCATTAGGTTTTAGCTCTCATATTTAGGTCATGGAAGTGACCTTTGAGTTAAATTTTGTATATGGTGTTACGTAAGGGTCCAACTTTACTATTTAGCATGTGGACATCTGGTTCTTGCACCATTTGTTGAAAAGACTGTCCTTTCCTCATTGGTCTTCTCACCCTGCCAGGAATCAATTAACCATCTACATAAACATTTATTCCTTGGCTCTCTATTCTATTCCCTTAGTCTATACATCTACTCTGATGCCAGTACCATAGTGTTATGATTATTGTAACTTAGTATTACATTTTGAAATCAGTAAGTGTGTTCTCCAACTTTGTTCTTTTCAAGATTGTTTTGGCTATTTGGGGTCCCTGGATATTCCATATGAATTTTAGAATTTTTTTCTATTTCTGTAGAAAACACCATTGGGATTTTGACAAGAGATTGCACTGAATACTGTAGACTGATTTGGGAAGTATTATCACTGTAATAGTATTAAGTCTACTAATCCATCTGGGATGTCTTTCCATCCATCTGGATCAGAAATGTTTTGTATTCAGCATACAAGTCCTTTCCCTCCTTGGTTAAATCTATTCCTCAGCATCTTATTCTTTTTGATGCTATTAGATATGGAATTTTTTTTAAATTTTCCTTTCAGATTGTTTCTTGCAAGTATGTAGAAATACAACTGAATTTCAAGGTTTGATTTTATATCCTGCAACTCTGCTGAATTTATCTGATGGCTCTAAAACCATTTTTTAGAATTCTTTAGAGTTTCCTATATATGATCATGTCACTTGCAAACAGAAATGATTTTACTTCTTCCTTTCCAGCTTGGATGCCTCTTATTTCTTTCCCCTCTCTAATTTCTCTGGCTAGAAGATCCACTCTTGTGTTGAATAGAAATGGTTATCCTTTCTGCTTTGGGAATATTAAAATATTCAGTATTTTAATAAGTAATAGTGAAAAAAATTAATGTTGTACTTGATAAATTGAAGAGGTACAAACTATGTAGTTACACAAAATGTTTTGGAAATTATACTGAGCCCAAACGAATACTGATCAAAAACAAAAGTCTGATAAGAATTCTGCTGAGGAGGGGATGAGCAAGATGGCAGAGAAGTAGGAGACCCAAATATTATCAGGTCCCAGGAGTTCAGCTAGAGAGTTATCAAGCCATTCTGAACACCTACACCAACAGGAGATCAAAGAGAAGAAGAGCAACATTTCTAGGAACAGAAAATAGACCACTCTCCAGAAGGTAGGATGTGCGGAGAAGTGAATCTGAGACAACATATAGGAAGATAAACTGAGGGGGTTGGGGCCAGCTCCTGGCAAGCAGTAGAGCAGCAGAGCACAAAATCAGAACTTTTAGAAGTCTGCTCCACTGAGGGACATTGCTCCAGAGGCTAAGTGGTGGGTGGAACTCTTGCAGGGACTGTGTGGTCTCAGGACCTGCAGGTTCAGAAAGACACAGGGTGTCTGAGTGCGGCAGAGCTCCCAGGTATCAAAGTGGGGAAACCAGCGGCAGAGATGGAGCCAAGAAGGGGTTGTCAGCTCAGGGTTACCTTACACCATGATCTGAGGCACAGTCAGTCCATTGCTCTTCGAGCAGGGATCCCACAAGGGGCAGACCCAGGGAGACTCACCTTCCTCCTCGGGAAGGAGCAGCACAGGAGCGGGCTGCAAGAATCAGCTGGGTTTGTAGACTCCAAACAGTGCCATGCACCAGAGATATGACTCTGGTGCCATGCACCAGAGATAGAAATGCTTGGTCACAGGCCAGGTGAGCACAGAGTGTGGCCGGAGAACAAGGAGATGGGAGTGATTGACTGCTTTCCTCCAAGGGCGCACTGAGGACTGGGGCCCTGAGCTATTAGCTCCTATGGAGCTGGAGACTGGGAGGCCACCATCTTCATTCCCGTCCTCCAAAGCTGTATGGAAAGCATTCAGGGAACAAAAGCTACAAGAGCAAAACTGAGCAGAACCCCTTTCTTCTCCCTTTGGTTTTGGGTCTCTTCTGTTCGGTTAGTGTATATTTCTCTGGGGTTGTTGCTACCCTTTTAGTATTTTGGTCTTGCATTCATCTCTTCTTACCTGGATAAAATTACAAGGCAGAAAAACTCACCACAAAAAAAAAAAAGAACAAGAGGTAGTACAGATGGCTACGGACCTAATCAATACAAACATTAGTAAGATGTCAAACCTAGAGTTCAGAATGACAATTATCAAGGTGTTAACTGGGCTCAAAAAAAACATGGAAGATACTATAGAATCCCTTTCTGGAGAAATAAAAGAACTAAAATCTAACCAAGTTGAAATCAAAAAAGCTATTAATGAGGTGCAATAAAAAATGGAGGCTCTTACTGCTAGGATAAATGAGGCAGAAGAGAGAATTAGTGATATAGAGGACCAAATGATGGAGAATAAAGAAGTTGAGAAAAAGAGAGACAAACAACTACTCGACCATGAGGGGAGAATTTGAGAGATAAGTGATACCATAAGATGAAACAATATTAGAATAATTGGGATCCCAGAAGAAGAAGAAAGAGAGAGGGGGGCAGAAGGTATACTGGAGCAAATTTTAGCAGAAAATTGCCCCAATTTGGTGAAGGGAACAAGCATCAAAATCCAGGAGGTACAGAAAGCCCCTCTCGACATCAATAAAAATAGGTCAACACCCATCATCTAATAGTAAAACTTACAAGTCTCAGTGACAAAGAGAAAATCTTGAAAGCAGCTCAGGACAAGAGGTCAGGATATAAAATCAATGCACAGAAATCAGTTGCATTTCTATACATCAACAGCAAGACAGAAGAAAGAGAAATTAAGGAGTTAATCCCTTTCATAATTGCATCTAAAACCATAAGATCCTAGGAATAAACCTAACCAAAGAGGCAAAGAATCTGTACTCAGAAAACTATAAAGTACTCATGAAAGAAATTGAGGAAGACACAAAGAAATGGGAAAACGTTCCATGCCCATGGACTAGAATAACAAATATTGTGAAAATGTCTATGCTACCTAAAGCAATATACACATTTAATGCAATCCTTATCAAAATACCATCAATTTTTTCAAAGAAATCAAACAAATAATCCTAGTATTTATATGGAACCAGAAAAGACAACAAATAGCCAGAGGAATGTTGAAAAAGAAAACCAAAGTTGGTAGCATCACATTTCCAGACTTCAAGCTCTATTAAAAAGCTGTAATCATCAAGACAGTGAGGTACTGGCACAAAAACAGACACATATATCAATGGAACAGAATAACGACCCCAGAAATGGACCCTCAACTTTATGGTCAACTAATCTTCGACAAAGCAGGAAAGAATGTCCAAAGGAAAAAAGACAGTCTCTTCAACAAATGTGTTAGAAAAATTGGACAGCCACATGCAGAAGAATGAAATTGGACCATTTCCTTACACCACACACAAAAATAGACTCAAAATGGATGAAAGACATCAATGTCAGACAGGAATCTATCAAAATCCTTGAAGAGAACACAGACAACAACCTCTTCAAACTTAGCTACAGCAACTTCTTCCTAGAAACATCGCCAAAGGCAAGGGAAGCAAGGGCAAAAATGAACTCTTGGGACTTCATCAAGATCCAAAGCTTTTGCACAGCAAAGGAAACAGTCAAAAAAATCAAAAGACAACTGACAGAATGGGAGAAGATATTCGCAAATGACATATCAGATAAAGGGCTAATATCTAAAATCTATAAAGAACTTCTCAAACTCAACACCCAAAGAACAAATAATCCAATCAAGAAATGGGCAGAAGATATGAACAGATATTTCAGCAAAGAAGACCTCCAAATGGCCAACAGAAAAAGTGCTCAACATCACTTGGCATCAGGGAAATACAAATCAAAACCATAGTGAGATACACCTCACACCAGTTAGAATGGCTAAAATTAACAAGTCAGGAAACAACAGATGTTGGTGAGGATGCGGAGAAAGGGAAACCCTCTCACACTGTTGGTGGGAATGCAAGCTGGTACAGCCACTCTGGAAAACAGTATAGAGGTTCCTCAAAAAGTTGAAAATAGAGCTACCCTATGACCCAGCAATTTCACTACTGGGTATTTACCCTAAAGATACAAACGTAGGGATCCAAAGGGGCACGTGCACCTGAATGTTTATAGCAGCAATGTCCACAATAGCCCAACTATGGAAAGAACCTAGATGTCCATCAACAGATGAATGGATAAAGATGTGGGATATATATACAATGGAATACTATGCAGCCATCAGAAGAAATGAAATCTTGCCATTTACAATGCCGTTGGATAGAACTAGAGGGTATTATGCTGAGTAAAATAAGTCAATCAGAGAAAGACAATCTCTCTCAGAGAAAGACAATCTGATCTCTCTGATATGAGGAATTTGAGAGGCAGGGCATGGGGTCATGGGGTAGGGAGGGGAAAAAATGAAACAAGATGGGATCAGGAGGGAGACAAACCATAAGAGACTCTTAATCTTAATCTCTTAATCTCACAAAACAAACTGAGGGGGCTGGGGGGGTGGCAGGGGAGGGATAGGGTGGCTGGGTTATGGACATTGGGGAGGGTATGTGCTATGGCACATGCTGTGAAATGTGTAAGTCTGACGATTCACAGACATGTACCCTGGGGCAAATAATACATTATATGTTAAAAAAAAAATTAAAAATTAAAAAAAAAATTTTTTAAAAGGAATTCTGCTGAGTACCTTTGAGGAAGCTCTCCTGCAAAGCCCATGGTCCTCTGATTCTCCAAGCAATGGTGCCCCCTCCACAACCTACTAGAGGTGATGTGTGGGACAAGGGAAAATGGGATTCTACAAGACCGATCAAGTGGACCACCAGTTGAAGGCACATTGAAAATCATCCAAATCAAGGTCAGTTAAGTGAGGACTTGAGACCCCAGTAGCACTCTAACCAAGAAAGAAGGGTTGGTTTTCATAAGTGCCATAATCCCAAAAAAGAAAGGAGAAGAAACATACCAGTCTACAAGCTGAGATGCCAGTAGAGAAGGCAGAGCTCTCACCTGATTCTGGCAGAATAAATAAGATGTAAGCACAGGCGGGCCCTGAAGAGGCCAGCACATGCCCCCCACCCCACCAGAAGAATGGACATTGTAACTATATCATCACCCCACCCCCCTCACCTGCCCCCTTGTCAGTTGGGTCCATGGGTCACAAAGAACTTCGGAAGCGTTGTCCTTGGTCTCTCCATCCTTACCCCTCTTGTGTAGATGACCCTAGGGAGATCCCTTGCTGCCTTGATGCTCAGTCCTACCATCTGTGGGAGATCAATCTAGAGCTGTATTCCCCATCTATGGGAAGGGACAAAAAACATGGCAACAGCAATAAAAATGGAAGGGGAGTGACAGGCACAAAGGAAAAAAAGTGCTTTACACCGGTGGTTCTCAGCTCTCCCTAGGTTAGTAGCACCAGCGTTCCCTGGGAACTTGTGAGAAATGTAGGCTGTGAGAAGGCCCCACCCAGACCTAGACCCACTGCACTGAAACTCAGGGGTGGGGACAGCAATCTGCATTTTCACAAACCCCACGTGACCTTGATACACGCACAAGTTTGAGAAGTGCTACTCCAGATACACATGCGTGTGCGCACACGCACACACACACATTCACACAGCTTCTGGTTCTGACTTACAGGTGTGAAAACAAGCTTCACGAGCTCAGGTTAAGGGCACTGTTCTGGGGTCAAATCTCTGCTATGTTTCAAGCTGTGATTTCATGGATAGGTTGCCTAACCTCTCTGAACCCCAGTTTTGTCAACTGTGAAGTAGGGACAATCCGTTCCCTACCTCTTAGGGTTGCTGTGAAGGAGAAGAAGTCATGCCCACCAGGGTGTAGCACAAAGTCTTGGGGAACCCCCTGCTATCCTCACTGTTACTCTTCTGGGTCCATCTCCACTGTGTAACTGGGGATCACGCCTCTCTGTGGCCAAAGCTGTGGGCTTTCAAAGGATTAAAATGGAAATGTTCCTTCTACCCTCAGTGCTCATCCATGTCTGCCTATCATGGGAGAGAGCACACCTCAGTCTGGTGGACACGCAATTCCTTGGGACTTCCAAACTCCCTGCCCTTTCTCTTTGGCCACTAAACTCTAAAGTTGGAATTCAGAAAATGTGTTGAATCCTAATTTCTTCTCTGGGCACATGGGACTCTCTTAGCCCTGCTCTCCCCTTTGATCTAATCTCCTTCTTCATCTTTATTTTTCTAATTGTGTTAATCGTGGGTGTTTTCTTCATCTTTATTTTCTTCATCTTTATTTTTCTAATTGTGTTAATCGTGGGTGTTTTGGTTTGTTTTTTACTGGATCACTTCAGATGTAATTGCAGCCAGGCAGAGGTGCATTAAATAGACAGCAAATGCAGTAGAGCCCTAATAAGTAGCTCTTTTTGTTTTCACTTAGAGAACAAGGGGCTGAAGCAAGCTCCCACGACAGGATAGGAAAACGGCACACCCTCCACTGCGCTGTACCACGTCTGCACCTAAACGGCTGCTTGGTGCTGCTTTTTGACTAAGAGAGGGGGGCAGTAAGGCTCTGTTTTGCCTGGGAGATGAAAAGGTCTATTGTTTGATTTTGTGGTCGCAGGTCCCGGTAACACACACCTTTCATCTGCTCCCCCGTTTCTGCCTGGTAAGCAGCACCACATAGGCTCATCCAGCAGAAAGGAAGTGGAAACTGAAGCCCAGTTTTGTTAAGCATAACATTTTCACTCAGAGGCTATTTCTAGAACATTCCATCCAGCAACTCAGAAGCTCGTATTTCAAATCAAAAGAAGGACAGCTTCTGGTGAAGTAAAAGAAATCCACACCTTCCTTTCAGCCACAAAAAAAAAAGGGCAGGAGAGCCAAGAAGTTCCAAATACTGAAACGATGTCCTTTCTGGTGCCATGTCAAATGAATGAGCCCTGATTAAAACTAGGTTTTGTCATGCATCTTAGGAAGCTGATGAGGCCAGGCAGGACTTCTTGTTGTTGTTGTTGTTGTTGTTGTTGTTGTTGTTTAGGGCAGAAAGGAGATTCAAAGTTTTCTGTCTCAGCTTAGTATCCCAAACCCTCTACTAGCCTGTCAACTGTGGTCACCTTCACTGTGGCCCACCCTCAGTGTGTACCTTATTCTCTGCAAAGTCCATGGGCCCAGGGGAAAGCAGGGAATAGGAACAACAGTAGAAACCTTGGAGGGGAAGGGCCACGCATGTGCTCCAGGCTGAGCTGCCCCAGAAGGTCTCCAGGAGTCGGGGAGCTCCTTTTGTGTGGAGCTGTGAAGACGTGCCCCATCAAGGTTGGGGGTGGGCAGTCTGATGGCAAGTTCGACCCCCGCACTGTGACCAAAAGACAGCACAGAGGTCTTCTGGGGTTATCTGGCCTACTCGTACCGGCTGCGTGCTGTGTCCTGGGCCTGCCCTGCCCAACCACCCCTCCTCCCCAAAGGCCACCCTGACACTCCCACTTCCAGTAGGAACTGCATTCCCTGTTTCCTTTGCTACTGTATTTTCCTCTCCTTGTAAGAAGCTTCAGACATAGAAATTAGGTATGCCATAAATAAATGAGCCCAGGAAGGAAGGTCTCACACAATCATAACTGTGCAAGAGCCTGGCCTGTCTGCTTCATGGCGGTGAGAAAGTCAGGACAGGCCAAAGGGAGAGTAAGTCTAAAAGCCACATGTGCCCTTGCCAACCCTCTGCCCACATTAATCACGCACATGACAGGCAGAATTCTGGTCCTCAAAGGGCTCCATGTGCCCTGTGGAACTGTGCCTCACCTAGTGACAAAGGCTGCATAGGATGAAGGAACACTAGCCGGCCAGGAACCCACAGACATGGCCAGGAACACACAGACATGGCCAGGAACCTGCAAGAGATGGCCAAGCCTGTGCAAAGGAAAACAGAGGTGGAACACCAACACCTCTCCTCATTTAGGAAAGGCAGGACAGGGAAGAAAGTGAGTTACAGGAATGAGGGTGTGTCTAAGAACTGGGAAGCCAGTTTTTCGTTTTTCAGCAGCTGGTTACCAGCCTAAGCTATTTAAGGTTTAGTATTTGTAGCTCAGCCCATTGTTTTTAAGCTCTGTCAGAGGCCTTTAGCTTACAGATAGAACTTTTAAAGCCTTCTAGTGGGTTGGGGCATAGTGAGAGGCACCGAAGTAGCTCTGGGATGACTTTGAGGGGACAGGTGGGGTCCCAGCTGTTCTAGAAGGCAGCCCAAGTGAAGGGATGTTTGCAGATGATGCAATGTAGGCTTGAGGCTTTACAAGCCTGGGACACTCAGGCCCTCCACGGATGGTACCAACAAGTGGGCCCAGCCTGCCCACCATCAAGCCCAGCCTCACGTTAATTAAACACAGTAGGAAGAATAATCTGTGCTTATCGTTATGCTATGGTTAGTTGGTGTTAATAATCGCTCTGCTTTCCCCAGAGGCCTTGGAATATTAGTCTCCTTGCTGGCGACTTCTGGAACTTCTGTGTTCGTCCTCCTTATCCCCATTCTGGTGGACTGAGAGCGTCTCTCAAACATGTGTGATACAGGAAGTCAGACGAGGGGAAAAACCTGCCCTGAGGCTGGGCATCCTAAAGATAGCTGGCCAGGAGGACTTCCTCCTATCATAAGATGAGGAGTAAGCCTATTTTTCAATCCTGGCCCAAACTCTGAGCTGGAGAAGAAAAGCAACTAAGCAGAGTAAGGTCGGGACCAGGGATGGCTCATGTGCACCAGGGCTAGAGGATGGGCCACGGTCCCAGAAGAACAAATTAAGAGCTGTCAGCCAGGGGCATCTGTGTGGCTCAGAGGGTGAAGTGTTTGCCTTTGGTTCAGGTCATTTTCCTGGGGTCCTGGGCCTCGGGTCATGATCCTGGGGTCCTGGGATCGAGTCCCATGTCATTGGGCTCCATGCTCAGTAGGAAGTCAGCTTCTCCTTCTCCTTCTGCCCCTCTGCACCCACCAACCCCCTGTCCCTGGTCACACTCTTGCATGCTCTCTCGCTCTCTGAAATAAATAAGTAAAATCTAAAAAAAAAAAAAAAAAAAAAAAAGAGCTGTCGGCCAGCTGTTCGGCCAGATGTCGGCCAGATGTTCACCTGGGAGCCGAGCTGTCCCCTCACTCGTGTATGGTAACCGCAGCCCCAACTGTATATATCTATGGATAAGGACGCCCGGGTTCTGGAGGACTAAAAATAATAAAAAAACATACTCAAAAGTTTCAATGGAAAGATAAAAGTGTATTAAGTGAGTTATTGCTCCCAGAATACAGGTTATGAATATTTTTACAAGAGCAAACCTTAACAAATGGATAAACAAAATATGGCCCAGCCATACATTCCTCTAAAAGGAAGGCGGTCCTGACATGTGCTACGTCATGGGTGAATCTTGAGGACATTATGCTCAGTGAAATAAGCCGGTCACCAAAGGGCAAATACTGTGTGATCCCACTCACATCAGGTCCCAGGATCATCGGATTCACGGAGACTCTGGTAGGAGGATGTGGGGTGTCAGGGCTGGAGGAGTGGGGAGGCGGAGCTGGTGTGTGGTCGGAAGAGTTTCAGTTGTGCAAGATGAGAAAGTCCTGAAGACAGATGCTGGTGTTGGTTGTGCAATAACATGGATGTATTGAAGGTCACAGAACTGTGCACTTAAGAATACTTAAAATGGGGGCACCTGGATGGCTCAGGGGGCTAAAGCCTCTGCCTTTGGCTCAGGTCATGATCTCAGGGTCCTGGGATTGAGCCCCACATCGGGGTCTCTGCTCAATGGGGAGCCTGCTTCCTCCTCTCTCTCTCTGCCTGCCTCTCTGCCTATTTGTGATCTCTCTCTTTCTGTCAAATAAATAAATAAAATCTTAAAAAAATACTTAAAATGGTAAAATTTATGTGTATTTTAGTACAAGTAAAAAATAGATATTTCTATGCTGCTTTAAATCAAGTTCTAGAAGACAACCAGGTAATTGTGTGACTCTGCAGTCTGACCTGCCTTCGGAACCCCAAGGACACCTGCCTGGAGTGGGGAGGAGGGCAGGTCCCCAGTGAGGGGCCCAGGTGGCTCCCCGCAGAGCCCTACAGTCAGTCAACCAGCCCTAGTGTCAAAACACCCAGCACCACCCTCAGGCTTTTCCAGAAGCGAAAGAGCATGGGGTTCTGCAGCTCCCTGACCAGATGTGGGGCTGTCCTCGAGTGACTTACTCCCTGGGACTCGGGTTCCTCCTCTGCAAAAGGGATCTAAGCACCTTATTTTATTTATTTATTTCTTAATGCAAAGCCTACATTTAATCTTTTTTTGCCTTTTTTAATTTAATTTAATTTTATTTTTTATTATCCCTCAAATATGTTTATTTTATTTTTTCAGTGTTACAAGATTCATTGTTCATGCACCACACCCAGTGCTCCATGCAATATGTGCCCTCCTCAATGCCCACCACCAGGCTCACCCAACCCCCTACTCCCCTCCCCTCCAAAACCCTCAGTTTGTTGCTCAGAGTCCACAGTCTCTCATGGTTCATCTTCCCCTCTGATTCCCCCCACTCCACCTTCCTTTCCTTCTCACAATGCCCTCCATGTTTTTCTTTATGCTCCACATGTGAGACCATAAGATAACTGGCTCTCTCTCTGCTTGACTTATTTCACTCTGCATAATCTCTTCCAGTCCCATCCATGTTGATACAAAAGTTGGATATTCGTCCTTTCTGATGGAGGCATAATATTCCATTGTATATATGGACCATATCTTCTTTATTCATTCATCTGTTGAAGGGCATTTTGGTTCTTTCCACAGTTTGGCGATTGTGGTCATTGCTGCTATGAACATTGGGGTACATGTGGCCCTTCTTTGTACTGCATCTGCTTCTTTGGGGTAAATACCCAGTAGTGCGATGGCAGGGTCATAGGTTAACTCTATTTTTAATTTCTTGAGGAATCTCCACACTGTTTTCCAAAATGGCTGCACCAGCTTGCAATCCCACCAACAGTGTAAGAGGGTGCCCTTTTCTCCACACACTCTCCAACATTAGTTGTTTACTGTCCTGTTGATTTTAGCCATTCTAACTGGTGTAAGGTGGGATCTAAGCACTTTAACACAGAGGGCTGCTTTGAGTACAGGATTGAAGGAGATAATGAGGCTTATAAGCACTGCACATGGGGGGGTTCCTGAGGCCGGGCACTAGGTTTCCTAGAATCCCCTAGACTTGGCCAGGAAGGAATTTGCTTAGGATCTGAGGAGGCAGTGAGGTGGCCGTGGCTACTCTTTCTGGGCCAGATGCAATCATGGCTAGGTGCCCCAGGGCCTGGTGGCTCCCATCTTGCTCTCCCCTCTGCAGTGCAGCTGGGTCTGGGGTCTCCCTGGGAGGCTGATGTGTTCCCTGCTCAGATTAACCAGATGGTATCTGCCTGGAACCTTCTCCTCCCCGGTGACCGTGTACGTCTGTGAAGTGCAAGCCATGGAAGTTAAGGAGGCTGGGAACTCAGCACTCAACTACCAACCCAAATGCCTACGTAACCCTCTGTGGCCCTGGCATGGCAGGAGCCGAGCGCACACCTGCGGCTTTGAGTGGACCTCCTGTTGTGCATTCTCAGGATTCTTAACCTCCAAGAAGAAAGAAATGGGACAAACTAGTACAAACCACACAGGGGCTGAGTCTAGCTTCCCGCTCCACTCTCAGAAACAACTGTGTGTCTCCGATGAGGTCAGAGCAGTAAGCACATGGCACAAGGCACGATTCCAGAAGCTCATCCCAATAAGCAGCATCCCCGGGAAGAACAAATCCCCACTGCTGAGACCCAGCAATGACAAAGCTCACCATAAGGCTCTCACAGGGGCAGACAGCAAGTGCCTGAGACAGCCAGCTCTCCCTGGAGGTCACGTGCATAGGACTCGCAGTGCGCTCCCAGGAAACACGCTGCTTAAGTGGACTCATTTTCCCCCTGCTGCTCTTCCAAAGGTTTAAAGTGGTTTGTGAAGAGGTCGGCTAAACTGCATATTTTACAGATCATCTAGGTTCATTGATTTCGTTCGATGATTTCGTGAAAAAACGTTTCTTCTTGATAGAGCAACTCTCTTCCCCTGTGTTAAATTGACTGTCGTGATTTTAACCAAGAAAACAGCTGTGCAATGAAGACTCATTATCCCTTCTTCTCCCGGGACCCAAATCTGCCTTATCCGCCTTCCATTCCTTCCCCACCTGGCATTAGCGAAGGGCTGACCTGCAGGCTTATTATCACAAAGGTGACAAATGCTCCAAGACAGAGGAAGAGAGACACATGAAATGTTTTAGCACAGTAAATTACGACACTTCATAATCTCAGCTTAAAATTTAATGCAGCTTTTTTTTTTAAAGTCCAAAATTATGGGGTGCCTGGGTGGCTCAGTGGGTTAAAGCCTCTGCTTTTGGCTCAGATCATGATCCCAGGGTTCTGGAATTGAGCCCCACATCGGGCTCTCTGCTCAGCGGGGAGCCTGCTTCCCCCTCTCTGCCTGTCTCTCTGCCCACTTGTGATCTCTCTCTGTCAAATAAATAATAAAATCTTTAAAAATAAATAAATAAAAGTCCAAAATTAGGAGCTCCTAGGTGAGCTCAGGTGTTGATCTCAGGGTCATGAGTTCAAGCCCCATATTTGGCTCTATGCTGGGCATGGAGCCTACTTAATAAATAAAAGCCACAATTACTAGATTTAGAAGTACCAAAGTTGCTTCCCAGATTATCTGATACCTCATTCTGTCCTTAGGGAGACGTGTGACCAGAATGACTGGCTGGTTCTCACGGAGTGTCAGTCCCCACCAGAATGGGCAGGCCCTGCCTGGTCCTCGGCTCCACCTGAGAGCACTCCTGCCCCCACCGCACATCTCTGTGGCTTCCCTGGGCCTTCCACTTCCCAAAGCCTCCCTGCTCACCTTCCCACCCTCCAAAGCCTCGGCCCCCTGAGGCCCACAGACCTTGTTTGCTTGGCAGATGAGGATGTAAGGTGAAGAGGAGGGCAGTGACTGGCTCAAGGTCATGCACTAAATAGTAGCCAGACCCCAGCTTTCTGGTGGTGGAGTTCACAGAAGCACTGGCAGTGTGAGCTAGAAGGTCAGGCCTACCCATTCTTCCAGGAGAAGTCAATGGTCCAATGTCCTTCTTTAAAAAGAGTCCCTATCCTGTTGCTTCTTGTCAACAGAATGCCTAACCCTATCTTACTGCTCACTCCTACAGCCCCTGGCCATCCTGGGCCTCACTCCTATCTCAACATCTCTGCTCCTTGGTGCTCAGAGCTTGGACCTCTCCAGACTCTTGCCTCACCTCTGTGGCCCTTGGGCTCCTTTTCCACTCAGCCATCATGACGGGTGATTCCAGAAGAAGCCAAAAACATGGGGCATGTTTCAGACTTTCTCCCTCCCCTGGTCCCCACATTCAACCCAATCATCAAATCTCACCTTAGGACCTGACTTTAAGCCCCCTGGAGGGGTCACTGAGGCAGCTTCTCTGCACTCTAGTACTAGCACCTCCCTGGATTACTAAAATAACCTCCTAACTAGACACACAGTCCTTAACCACACCTCCCTGCCGTCTACCACACTGTAAGCACAGTGATTGTGTCCTACTGCTCTTTAAAACCCTCCCATGGTTTCCCACTCGAGGAAAAGGATAAAGTCAGACTCCAGAATGTGTCCCATGAGGCCCCCACTGACCCGATCCCAACTGCCTGTCCACACACACAATCTGCAGTCCTGACACCACTCCTCTGGGCCTGCTGTATGTAGCCAACACAGTGGGTACCCCCGACATCCATCCCTCCCCCACCAACCCCTGTTATTCTTGCTTCAAGAGCCCATGCCTAAGACAAAGGCTGAAAATGCCCAGCACTCACTTTCCCAGACTCCCTTGCAGATTTGCAAGGGGAAGATTCTCTTCCCTCATAAATGGAGAACAGCTCCACGAGCTCTGGGCCTTCCATCTATCATGGGACTTCATCACTAGAGGACACAATTGCCTGGGCTGTATCAGCCATCTTCCACTGTGAGGGACACACTGTGTGTGGTAGGTAAAGCAGAGCAGTAGGAAGACCTTGCATCCTTGAGGACTTCTTTGAGCCCAGTTCCAACGCTGGGGGCATTCACTCCCAGAGTTCTTGACAAATGAGACCATGAGTTTCCCTAACTTTTAGCCACTTTCAGTTGGGTTTTTGGTTACTTGTAGCCAAGAGCATCCAAATGACATCTCTACTTGCCTACATTAGTAGGTCGCTCTGAACTTGCCTCCAGATCGTTTCCTCTGCCTACTCAGAACACCAGTCCTACCTGCTTAGCTCTCAGGGCAGGGCCTCCTCCAGGAAGCCTGGGCAGATGTCTGTCCTATCATTTGTCACATCATATTCCAACCATTTTTCTTCCCCACCAGACAGAAGCTCGCTTGTGTCTGGTGCTCCCTTGTTCTCTCAGTGCCTAGCCTGGAACAGCGGCTGTGCCATATAAGCCCATCAGCTATCTCACTTCTCTAACCAGACAGCAAAGCAATGCTAGGACTTCCTTGATGCTATAATTAAGCCCCACAAGCTGCCACAGTGATTAGAAAGGGTTCATTCTGAGACTTTTACATTGTTTCTCCTTGTCAAGGTCCCAAATAAAATGCTGTCCAAGTTGGGACTGTTAATCAGCTATGATGGGTCAAAGCAATCTTCTCACTTGGGCCACCTGTACCAGAATTTAACTGTAGTCAGTTTACCTTCCTTAGCCTTTCCTGAGGAGCCTTACTTCATGGAATTGGAGAGACAGGAGTAAAGGAAAGGAGGGAGAAAATTCCAAGCAAGACATCAGTGGCCTGGGACCCTGAAAAGTCAGCTAGAAGCCAAACAAAACCATACCTCTCCCAGGGCCATGATTCCAAGCCATCATCAGGCAAACCATACCCACCAACCCATTCACCAAACACAGAATCACCCTTGAAGCTTGGACATCTTCCTGGAATTCTGAAGCTTGCCCGGCTGTGCCAAAGCAAGTGTTCACTGAATTGCTTATTGAACCAATGGAATCCAACTCGGGTTTCTAAGGAGAGATGACAGAAGGGTGAGGAACACAGGAATACCCATTGGTCTTCACATCTTTAACGTTCTCCATGGCCATTGCGTTCTTTTTTTTTTTTCCTTTTTTAAGTTTAAATTCAATTAGGCAACATATAGTACATCATTAGTTCAGATGTAGAGTTCAATTCAATAATTCATCAGTTGTGTATAACACCCAGGGTTCATCACATCACGTGCCCTCCTTAATCAGAGCCATGATGTTCTACTCTCGCCTCTCCCCATCTGCAATGGCCCATTAGCTCCCCTGAGGCTTACCCTCCTGTTAAACCCCTGTGCAGGCTGGTTCCTTCCCTCCCTCCACTTATTCCCTGTCTGTGTGTTTCTTCAACAAGGCCCATGCTATGTCCTCTCCAGTTTTCTACTCTCTCCAGGGCTTCGCTCTGCCTTCACTGCTGTTTGTAACACCTCTCGATTTGGCATCATCTGTGAATTTCATTAAATTGCTGTTTACTGATGCTTCCAGCATCATTAATAAAGATGTTAAACAAAACCCAGGCTTGTAACCAATGCCTGCTGCAATGGTGGGACAACCACCCCCACTTCCCATCCTGCCATTTATCATGGTCGCCTTCTTGCTTTTTATCTCTGCCACTGAGCCATCCCCCACCAGCTTTCAGGCCTAGTGGCAGGGCTCAACTCTCCTTTAATGGAGCTTAATTCTGCAAGTAATGTTTTCTCCAGAGGCCCGATGGATATGCATAAACAGGTGTGTTAATCAAAGTAGATGCATTCTCTACAGAAGACCAGAGCTAAGCAAAATTGACCCATGGGCCACCAGCAATCTCCATGCTCTGAGAGGGGACAGGGCTGAGCAAAGAGCTCCTGTCCCCTGCAGAGGTAGTGAGTGAGCCTGGAAGGGTGCCCTGGTGGGTTAAGGACAACAGTAACTCCACCACGTTGAAACAGGGTTTTTCTCTTTCCAATTAAAAAGAAAATTTCTTACCTGGATTTATAAATTAATTTTTCAATTTAAAATACTATGTCTGGGTGGCTTAGTCGGTTAAGTGTCTGACTCTTGGCTTTGGCTCAGGCCATGATCTCAGGGTCCTGAGATCAAGCCCTATACTCAGTTCAGAGCCTGATTGAGATTCTTTCCCCTCTTTCTCCCTCCTCCTCTGCCACTCCCCCTGCTCACTCTCACACGTGTATGTGCACAGGTGCACACGTCCATGTGCACTTTCTCTCTCAAACACGTGCACTTTCTCTCTCTCTCTCATTTGGCTTTCTAGCTGTTTTATAGTGATTCGTGTTTTAAAAATGGGGAGAGTCGAAAGCTCTGTAGGGTTTCTCCCTGCCTGAACCAAGAGAACCTCAGTAGGAATTCAGCTTCCTCCCCTCGACTGCTCATCTGGACAAGGCTCACCAGACTCCACCTCCCCACTTTGTCCAGCCAGGCCCAGATATCCCTGAGTTGGCACAGGGTTGGTCAAGAGTGTCTTCCTGCCATGCCTGCAGGTGTCAGGAAAAACCAGCTAACTGCCCCGTTCAGACCATTTGCTCCAAGCTCAGATGCTCATTCCAATTGTTCGCTTCATGTCACTCCAGCCAACCTTGTCCCCCAAGAATCTGGGTACCAGGACCTACCATGCCACTCATCAGCTGGGCAACTTGGAAAATAGCACGTAGCCTCTCTGGGCTCAATTCCCATAGACAAGAATGAAAAACTTAGAAGACCAGTGGTTCCCCACTAGGGACTTTAATGGCCCAGTTGCATTAAAAGTCTTGGAATATTATTTCTGGTTTTATGTTCAAAAAACAGAAAAGCAGGTACTCAAATAGGTACTTAGACACCCATGTTCACAGCAGCATAATTCACAGAATCCAAATGTGGGCACACCCCAAATGCCCAATGGTGAATAAATGGACATGCAAAATGTGGTCTATATATACAATGGAACTCTATTCAGCCTTTGAAAGGAAGAACATTCTGACACGTGCTACATTATATGGTAAGACTCCACTTATATGGGCATCCAAATTCCTAGAAAGGCAAAGTAGAACAGAGGTTACCAGGGGGCTGGGTGAGGAGGGAGTGAGGAACAACTGTTAAAAGGGTACGGGGTTTCTGTTTGGGATGATGAAAACAGTGCTGAAAACAGTGCTGAAAATGGATCATGGTGGTAGTTGCATAGTACTGTGAATGTTAATGCCACTGAATTGCACACTTAAATATGGCTATAGTGGTCCATTTTGTTTTATGCATATCTTACCCCAATAAAAATAACAAACTCATAAAATAAAAGTGATTTTAACACCAAAAGAAAGAGTGGACATAAAGCTCAAAAGGAAGGAATATCTGCCCAGGGACAGCTGGCACATTTACTCAGATAACATGACACAGACACGAGTGTGCACACATCTCACACTGACCTCATTCCCTCATCGTGTCCAGGACCAGGGGCAGAGCCACCTGCACTGGGGCCAGGGAAGCCAAGGGTGCACGTCTCTTGCCAGCTCAGTGTACCACGTTGATGGCTTGGAATCTGCTGTGATGGATATATTTATATATATTGCCCATAAAATATATATTTATATTTATAAATATATATATTTATATTTATAATATATTATTATATTATAATTTATAATATATATATTTATACCCCCCCAAATTGGCACACACCATCAAAGCTTTTTTCCAGAGAACTGACCATTACACACTTGCCAGCACATTCCTGTAGCCAAGAAAAGTTGGTCAGGTTGCTGAAGTCACCTGCACATGACCCAGCTGGAGGGAACTTCAAAATTTGATGACCTCTTGGTTTTCCTAGGGTCCAGAAATACCTCATGACTCCAGAGGATGTCAGACCATCAGGCCTCAGCTACATAATGGTAGCCAGACCACAGTGTGGAGAGAGACAGAACTGATGTGTCCTCTTCACCCTTTGCATAAATTACTCACCAAAGGCCCAATATGCTCATCCTAAGAATGGCTAAGTAAACACAAAGCCAACACAGACTAGCACACTGAGTATGCTGGCTGTGCCCACAAAAAGACATCATCCAACTTGGAGCATTTAGGAAAAGAGGGGCAAAGTGTATGGGTTTGACTTGGGGCACCCAATGGCATGGTCAGCTCTGTCCACTCTGGGTGCATCTCCATTGATGCTGGACCTCCATAGGAGCCCCTCTGCCAAATGCACTTCTGTCAGGAGACCTAGATCCTTCAGACCTTCCCCATCCACCCACACTGGCCCTCTTAGGATCTTCTCTAGCAGAGCTGTAAAACAGAAGTTATTGGTAAGAGATAATTATCCTGAATTTGCCTATTGCTGGAGCTGCCTGTGCATTACACCCTTGGGACATCTGTCAACCATGTGTATGACCTAGGCAAGTATCCTTTACCCTTTTTGTGCAAAGACTGTTCCACAGTGGCATTCTCCCAGGACAACAGTAGAGAGGCCAGAGAAACAACTAAGTGTCCTCATTATCTCCTGCTACAGCCCCAAACTCAGTGGCATAAAACAACAGTCAGCTCTGCTTACAAACATGAAGCTTGAACAGGGCTTGACAGGAAGAGTGTGTCTCTGTCCCCCATGAGAGCAGCCTTGCAGGTCAGTTGTAGCCAGAGGACCCGCCTGTGAGGAGCTCACTCCCGGGGCAGACACATGATGCTGGCTGTCGCAGCTTAGCTAGGACCAACAGCTGGGGGTCCTGGCTCCTCCCCACAGAGGCCTTTCCCCAGGGCTGCTTGGGCTTCCTCATAGGATGGTCGGGTTCCCAAGCCAAGTGTTCCAAGAGACGAAGTGCAAGCTGCTGGTCTCTGAAGGCTGGACACAGAAACTGGCAGTCACATCTGCTATAATCTCTGGGTCAAGCAAGGGGAAGGAACACACCCCTACCTCTGGATAGCAGGAGTGCTGTGAATGTGCATCTATCTAGAACCAGCCACCTCAAGATGTGAATTAAAACCTCAGCTCTGCTAGAGGAGTTGCTGAGGAACCCCAGGATTGTCCCATCATGTCTTAGTAGACTTAAATCAGGGTGCAAGCTCCGTCAAGGCTGAGGGGCCAGCTCAGTGCCTGGCAGGCATTTGATAAACATGTGCTGAGGGGCACCTGGGTGGCTCAATTGTTAAGCATCTGTCTTCAGCTCAGGTCATGATCTCAGGGTTCTGGGATCGAGCTCCACATTGGGCAGGAAGCCTACTTTCCCTCCCCCACTTCCCCTGCTTGTGTTCCCTCTCCCGCTGTGTCTCTCTGTCAAATAAATAAATAAAATCTTAAAAAAAAACAACAACATGTGCTGAGCTGTTACATTGAACAAGTCTGTGCTTTGTCTTCCCAATCACATCAGAATTCTTTTTTTTTTTAAGATTTTATTTATTTATTTGACAGAGAGGGAGATCACAAATAGGCAGAGAGGCAGGCAGAGAGAGGGAAGCAGGCTCCCTGCTGAGCAGAGAGCCTGATGCGGGGCTTGATCCCAGGACCCTGAGATCGCGACCCGAGCCGAAGGCAGAGGCTTTAACCCACTGAGCCAGCCAGGCGCCCCCAATCACATTAGAATTCTAAAACTAGAAGTAGGGTTAGGAATGGGGGTAGGGACAGATTACCAACTGCATGTGAGTAAAAGAAAGAATTCCAAATTAGAGCAAACCCAAACAGCAACGCGAGGAAAAAGGAGGGCAGAGGGAAACCACCATGTGTCTGTTTGTTAAACTGGCCCCCAACAATACAAGATATAGTTTAATTAAAAAGGAGACAGAGGGGCGCCAGGGTGGCTCAGTGGGTTAAGTGTCCAACTCTTGATCTCAGTTCAGGTCTGGATCTCACGGTGGTGAGTTCCAGCCCTGTGTTAGGCTCTACACTGGGTGTGGGGCCCTCTTGGAAAAAAAATAAAAGGAGACCAAAAGGAAATGGTGCCATTGAAATGGCTCAGAATCAGTTATTAACCCAACTAAAGTTGATTTTAGCTACATGCTCAGTTGAGTCTCAGGTAAGCCTTATGGTATAAATGCTTTATTTCCAAGCGAGATAGCTTCCCAAATTCCGGGGATCGCACGTGACAGCACGCAACACCTGCACCCCCCCAAACAATTTCAGGCCTCCACAGCGTCTTCATTGTTCACAACGTCGACATCCTAATGACACACAAATAGCATTTTGTGCCTTAGAGAAACACGGTTTTACTGTAAAATTCCATGACACACATCTTTCCAAAGGCAGATGGCTCTGCTGCCTAACATTATTACATATATAATTACCTACATCACAAATATTTTCCAAATCGAAACTGCTAAGCTTCCTCACTGTCTCTTTTTCTTATGCCGTCTCCATAGCAACCTGCCTCCCCTCCCCCAGAGACAAAGAGAACACAGAAGACATCTTTAAATTGGCATAAATTAGAGACAAATTCTTTATTTAATCAGATACACAGCTTACTCTAATGATTACCATACACCAGAATTATCCAGAAATAATAATTGTAGCTCATAAAAATGAACCTCTGTAAACAGACCTCTCTGTTTACACTTGATGACAGCGTGATTTTACAACACGGCGCTCCCTCTTCTCTCACCATTGTGCCCTCGTTCCCTCATTTACCACCCTCTGTAACCCCACAGAGCCGCAGCACTGCTCCTTCTCAGAGAAGCACATCCAGCCCCCAGCCTTTCCTCCAGCCGGTACAGGCCAGGCCCACCTCGGGCCCCTGAGGGCTCCTGCACAACTCTCGCCTCCCTGGAAGGCAGAGCCCAGCCACACAGGTGCGTCAAGCTTGATTTCAGCCATGAAACAGACTTACTGACCCAAATGCAAGCTGGGTGGAAGGTGTTAAGAATGAACTTGACTTTGTTGCCGGTACAGGGACAGACCTGGAGGAGTTAAGTGACCCTGGGTCTCTCCTGCCACAAATTCTCTAGTTCGGGACATGTTGAAACGCCCCTCGAGTCCCGGGAACAACCCTGGACACCGAGCAGAATCTCCAGGCAGGGAGGGCCCGCTGCCCTCCCATTCATGCGCTCCGGCTCATGAAATTCCCAAAGAGTGACCGCAGAGCCTGAAGGGCGGCCTCGGAGTCCAGGGGACAGTCCCCCAGTGGTCCCAGCTCCCCACTGGCCTTCAAGCACTTTAAAGTATGATTGTCTCAGCACTCCAGAGTTGAGAGAAACACACATCTGCTTTTTTCCTTTAAGTCAACAAATAATGCAGAACCTTCAGCTGGTTTCTATGGAAAAATAGGACATAGACAGAGGCCGTCTGAGCTGGAGGGTCTGACAGTGTCTGGGACACACGTACACAGATCTTTCAACTGGCCCAGGGGAACCCCGCTCAGGGCACCCTGCAGAGGCGGGTGGCCCTCACGACCAGTGAGGGAGCAAGACATCCAGACATGACACAAGCCCTGCTGCGCTTTGAAAAGGGTGCGTTCGTGAGAGTGTCAGCCACTGGCCGCCTGCTCTCAGACACTCGCAGCAGACAGAGGGCCGCTCCTGTCCACGTGTGAGAAGCGTGCCCTGCTCCACCCCCAAATGTCATTTTCCTTGCAAATGTACACAGTCACAGAAGGTGCTCTACTTTAAAAGCTAGGCTTTGCATTATCATTGAACTGAAATGTAATAAAGCCTTAGTTTGGGCCCATTTCCAATTTGGAGGAAATACAGGGAATGGAGAAACAAGTCAATGACTGAAATGCAAATTCAGAATGTGGGACATTTGACAAAATAACTACGGGCCTGGTGTCTTCAAAAGGTCAATGCCTTAGGAAACAAAGTTGGGGAGACTGTTCTAAACAGCAGTTCTCAAACAAGGGCAATTTGCCTGCTGGCAGGCACCGGGCAGTCGGGAAACGATTCTGGTTGTCACCACAGAGGCAGGTGGTGCCAACGGCATCTCGAGGGTGGAGGTAGGTAGAGAGAAGACGCCACCAAAACTGTTAAGTTGAACGCATCCAGTCAGGGCTTCGCATCAGGAACTCTTAGACACCGGAAGGCCCCTGGGCCGGCTGAAATGTGGTCGCCAGAGAATTCCCCTTCCATCTCTCTTTTAAATGGTTTCAGGTCCCTGCCAGCACTGGACCCCAGAGCAGGTGACGCTCCAGTCTCATGGGGCTGTGCTGGTCTGGGACGCTCGGAGCAGCCTTGCCCATGCTGACACCAGGCCAGGGGCTTGCCATCCACAGAAGGGCTCAGGGTGACCCTGTGTGGTCCAGGATGAGGGAAGAGGGGATTGCATCCTTCCCTCCACTCCACCAGCCGTGAACGCGTCCCTTTGTTCTGTCTCATTAGGGTGGACAAGGGGAGGAGATGGCCACCCTCTCTGGCCAACCACAAGCTGATGGGCCAAGGGGGCCTCTCAGGGACCATCTGCATGCCTGCTGTGGGCCTCGTGGTAACAAACCTAGCCAGACCTCCACACAAACCCAAACATGGCCTGCAGTCATTGCTTGTGTCCCCATCTCCTTGGGATGTCTAACCAATGCCCTTCATTAAAACAGCTGCCTCTCAACTGACATTTCTTTTCTGACTCCTTATGTCTTGGTATTGATCTCAGACCTGTTAGACAAATCGGTGGGATGTTGCTGGTTTAGCAGCATAGGACATAATTTTCTTAGGAGGGCAGGATTTTCCCTCTAAGGAGCATGAAGACATGTGCTGAGAAGACAGTGTTTATGCTGGTTTCCCAAGGCACCACTGTGTACACCCGCTTACACCTGTCACCACTGGGGTAGTGTCCTCTGAGCGGTGTGCAAGCCTCCTCAGCAGCTTGGAGCTGCTCAGGGGTTCTGCAGGGTGAGCTGAGGAATAGGTAAACAGATACTCTCACTCTTGAGATCACATGGAGATGGGGCGCCTGGGTGGCTCAGTGGGTTAAAGCCTCTGCCTTCGGCTCAGGTCTTGATCTCAGGGTCCTGGGATCGAGCCCTGCATTGGGCTCTCTGCTCAGCGGGGAGCCTGCTTCCCCCTCTCTCCCTGCCTGCCTCTCTGCCTGCTTGTGATCTCTCTCCTCTCTATCAAATAAGTAAAATAAAATCTTAAAAAAAAAGAGAGAGATCACATGGGGAGGGGCTGGGGCTGCTCAGGCTGTCCCACCTGCCTCCCAGGTCTGTCTTTCCTCAGTGCCATCCCTCATTCCCCTTCCACCGTCTGTCCCCAACAGCATGGGCAACAGAGCTGGGAGGGCTGGGCTGGCCACACAGCCCTGCATCAAGCTACGGGGGACACCCAGACTATGAGGGTCTACAGGCCCCTATGGCGAAAAGAAAACCCTACGGCAGGTCAACAGATGGAGAGAGATTACTGACAAAGTAAAGGCTTTTCTTCTTCTCTTTGCTCTGAGACCTGAAGGGCCTGGTGACGTGGCAGATAATGTGGGGATGAGAAGTGGCAGCCCAGAACTGAGCACAAGAGCTGTCACCAACAGGGCGGCTGTCAGGAAGGGGCTCCCCACTTTGCCAGGGCAACCGCCTTACAGTCTCTTTACAGAGAGATGCTGCTTCTCAGCCTTGACACCAGGGACATTTCTCTGTGGTGGGGTCTGTCACACACTCGAGAATGCTCAGCAACTCCCCCCTTCATGCTTAGCTGTCTCCGGACATGGCCGAATGTCCCTTGCAGGGTACAGACCGAGTGCCAGTCCCCCCACCCTGTGAGGCAGCCCGTCGGGCCCCTTCCTCCCCGCACACCCCGAGCTCACGGAGTTTTATTTTTACATTATTTATCACGTGGACTTTTAAAGTAATCCCTGTCCTGCACTGTTGGGAACTGATTCTTTAGGGACAAAAATGTTGCTGCCACACACGCTTAGTACAGCTGTAATCTCACAGGATTTAGAGTGTGGGTTTGTTTTATTTTTTCATTTAAATGCATGCAGTCAAGGCCATTTATAGTGCCTGAGGTTCCTGTTGTCCCTGGCATCTAGGAGGGACCTCCGAGGGTGCCAATCACGGAGAGACAGTAATGCCAGTTGCAGGGCACCATGTTCTCGAGCACGGCTGGCCTGCCCAGAAAACCGGCAAGGCTGCTGCCGTCGAGTCCTCTCACAGGGCAGCCGCACGGGAGGCCTGCTCCTCACTAATCCCAGGCCCAACGGCATGAATTCTGCCTTCTAGATCCCACTGAGGCTGCCCACCTACCTAACCTGGGGGACCCTGTGCAAAAATACAGGGCCTGTATGCACGCAGCCCGCCAAGACCCTTTCTTACTTTGGCGATCACTCTCCTATCCTTATGGGGTTTTTTATGAGCTTTTTCATGCTGGCTTCCCAGGCAGGAGACCCGAGCAGGGCCCGCACAGAGCCCGAAGGATGCTCAGCCCCCCTTGGACCAGCAGGGGGCACCAACAGTGGCCTTAGTAGGAAGCAGCTGTCCTGGGGAAGCCGGACCACATGGGAGCCCAGGCACCAAGTGCCATCGTGCCTACTGTCCCATCGCACCTCACAAAATACAGACTGAAAAGTAAGATTATGAAGAATATTAACACAGAGACCACCGAGCATTGAACCCCAAGCTCAGGGTCTCTGTGAGGGCCTGCTGCTGATTCTGCATTCAGCCAACCCCAAGGAATCTGCTTCAGGGAGCTCTGGGGTGGTGGGAGGGGATGCAGGCACTGGAGTCCCATGTCACTCTTACAAACAGGATCTCTTTGCTCCCAGAGGGAAGAGAGTTTCATTCCCCCCCCATCCACGTATGAAAAAACACAGGGTCCAAGAAACTACACCACCTGCCTGAGGACAGAAAGCCAGCAGGCTGCAGAGGCAAGACTGAAAAGCACATGGGTCTGGTCCTCCTCCTCTTCCCAACCCCCTCCACCCTGCAGCCTTCCCAGACTCCCTGGGCTCAGGCAGAACAGCAGTGGCCCCTGGGAGTCTACAGTGCAAGGGTGGGAAGCACACCAGACCACTACACAGGTTCAAACCCTTTAGTGGGCCAGTTTTTTACTATGCCTCAGTGGATTCACCTGCAAAAAAGGGAAAACAGCAGCGCCCACTCATCGAGCTGTGGCCAGAGGCTAAAAGAACTGATATAAATGCGCGCCCAGCACGTGGAAGCCCTGGTGGGCGAACCGAAGCTGTGACGCTACTCGCTACTCGGCAGGTAGCCCCAGCCCCTGCGCACCTGTGCCCAGCCTCAGAGGGTGTTCACTGGGGCTCACTGACCCCAGGACTGTGGCCCCACAAGTCCGGGGTCAAACCAGAAATGATGGTGCAGTCCACCACGCTGAGCACTGGTTTTGTCTTCCTCGGCCTCCGTGGGCCTGGGAAGGGTGTGAGGTGCAGCTCCCCTGCCCTGTTCGTTGCTGGGGAAACTTTGCACACACCAGGATCTACTCTAGTCACCGTGCCCAGACTGGAGCCACGCAGCTCAGGGCACAGTCTGTGATCACAAAACAGAAATGCTCCTGTAGCTGTGAGCCCAGGTCCCAGGCACATCGTCCAAATCCAGTCCCACTGCCTGAGCCACCCTACAGGCAGACAAGCCAGGGCCTTCTCTGCACATGTTTCAAGCAGCTGGTCCCAGATACTCTCCAAGCAGAGTGGATGGGAATGTCTGCTTCCCTCTCCCCAGCAGGGCCCCGAGGGAGAAGCAGAAGTGCAGGAGCCACACTCAGGGCTGGAGGCTGCATACCAGGGATGAAATGACGTCAGGGGCAGAAGCCAGGCCACAGTGAAAATGCCAGGTGATGGGGGAGGATGACCTAGCTGTGAGCCAGACTCAGTGAGCCAGGGAGGCAAGGGGCGTAGGAAGGAGGGATGGCATCCACAGCCATGGAACACTCTCTACCATCACCCCATCTCAGAGGTGTCCCATGGTGGTCTCAAGGACTGACCATCCCAAAGGCCACCTGACACAGCCCCCAGGGATTCCAGAGAGCCAGCTCTGCCTTGACGGGCAGCTGTGTGACCTTGAATGAGTCTCTACCCCACTTGACCTCTATTTCTCATCCCATAAAGGAGGCTTCGCAGGAAATGGCCTAGAGACACCTCCTGTAGACCCTTAGGATAACATGGATTCCAGCCATTGAAAAACACATGGACCTACAGAGCAGCAAAGGCAAGCAGTCTGCGTGAGTTTCTAGCGTCAGTTTCAGAAGGCCCACAAGATGCACAGGTTGCCAGCTCTTTACCGTATAGTATGGGCATCAGGTAAAAAGGCCAGTCAACACCCAGAGCCAGAAGGGGAATTAGAGAAATCTTCCAAATACCTGGACTCAACTCCATCCCAGAATGAAGTGATGACAAAAAGCAGGTATTTTAAATTGGAAGAGTAATTGTAAAGGGTCAAAAGCCCACAGGAGGCCCAAAAGCTATTTTTAAACACCTTATCAGAAGTCCAGGTCAAATAAGTACTAAAAACCCCACAAAAATAGTAAATCCTCAGAAAAATAAAACGCAAAAGCCAAGCTATCTGGCACACAGTCAGAGGCTGCCTGCGGGGAAAGAGGCATCTTTCCAGAAAACAACCTAAAAATAACTCCAATGAGAGAAATCCACCACGTATGCCAGCGTTAGGTGCAAATGGGAACTTAATTAAACAGGTCTTCGAAGAACGTGGGTTTCCCAAATAAAACAGCTCTTTAAATGCCCAGGCCAGGAAGGGGTGGGGACACCCAGTGGCTGGGTGCTCGGAGCCAATTGCACACAGGGCCATGGGGAGGGGGAGGCGGGAGGAGGGGCTGCCCAGCTCCTGTGTCCCCTGTTCCTCACTGACACACACCCCCGGAGAAGGGGAGGACACCTGCAGCCTGGCACCCATCCCCCAAGTACAGAGGCTCCCCTCACCTCCGCCTCCTGAACACTGAGGGAGTAGGCCGATGAAGCATCTGTTATTTACCTATTCCTGTCTCCAATGAGCTTCCCTCCCTTCAGAGAGAACCAAATCCGTCTTCTTTTTAACCATCTGCCAGCTGCAAATACATTTGTAAAGTGCTTCCCTTTTCAGCCAAGGAGCCAAAATATCAGGGTTCCTTTTAAAAATCGTTTCACTCTTTCCTTTTCACTACCCTGCTTCTAAAACTTGCCTGCCTTCAGATCTGCACACAGGCATCCCCGAGGTGGGCCACAGATTTCCCCTGCCTTCTCATGCCACAGCTTCCTCTTCTTTTCTCCCTCTCTTGGACTTCTCTTTTTCCTTTCCAACTAGCATTTAAACAAAACAAAACAAAACAAAAAAATGAGTCTGTAGTAAGTAAACAAGAGATCCTCGGTTTATCATCCAGAGCTCTGTGAAGTATCCTCATTGTCCTGACGGCCATATTCTGGGCACTCAACACTAGGAAGTCTCTCCTGCATGCCGAGCGGTCTTTGGGGTGGAGAGCAGAAAGCACATCACCTGCCCTAATAATACATAAATTCCAGTATTTAGAAGCACACTCCGTTTCCAGTGTGAGAGACCGCACACACCTACGTGCGCATGCACTGCTGCACCCAGCACAGCCCTCTGCTGAGTCCGTGCCCCACACCCTGAACCTGGGGCCCTTCATTAGCTGCTGGATCAAAGACCTCTCCTCTTCAGACTCACACAGACCCGGGCAGATCGGTGGGCTCTTCCATTACAAGTGGCTGTGACACGCCTACCATCAGCCGACTGCTCAGCCAAGAACTATGGCTGGTGGGGAGGTGAGCTGGCAGCAGAATAGACCACCAGGAAAAAAAGCCTGCCTGCCCCTCACAAGCCTGGAGCGGATGGCAGGGTGTGGAGCCAGCAGGGGAGGGCTCAGCACAGGGAGGCGGTTCACAACTACCAGGGGTAGCTGGGGGTCCCAGAAGCACGGGAAGTTGGGAAGAGGTGCCTCCAAGGGAGATCCAAGCCTGGGCTTTCAAAAGTCCTCCCGGAGGGGAGACGTACCGGAAGCAGCATCTCCTGGTTTATATGCCACCTGTGCTTTGCAACTGACTGATGCCGAGTGCCCACATGTGCCCTTGGGATGACAGCACTCGAGCCACTCTTGAGGAATTCCTTAGACTGAAGGAGCGGGGGGAAGTTTGGGGGCGGGTCATCATCAGCAACTGTCCACGAATCTAGTGCCCTGCAGGATTTTTATTAAAATACCCTGACATGCAGACTTGGCATATTGTGTCCATGCACAGACAGAACAAACTGTTCTAAACCCTTCAGCGTTTATTTACTTTTGGGCCACCGTGGCCACCATTGTTCACTGGCCAGGAAACCTTGGGAAAGTCTTATGATCCAGCCCCAAGTTGGACCCAGGTCTGGTGAGGAGTTAATGAAGCTGTGGAGGAAACTTTCTCTCCAAGGGACTCAATATTGGGCCAATATTTACCCTTCGTCAGCTAGTCGTCACATAAGAAAAAGGATGATCTGGTTCTCAAAATGGAGAGTGTATATTCATTTTTCTATACAGTCATTAAAAATGAAGGCAGAGGTAGGAACAATCCAAGTGCCCATCAATGATGAATGCATAAACAAAATGTGGTAAATCTGTGCAACGGAATATTACTCCCACTTAAAAGGGAATGAAGGCCTGATTCCTGCTACAATGGATGAGCCTCAAAAACCTTATGTGCAGTGAAGGAAGCTAGTCACAGAGGGCCACATGCTGTATGGCCCCTTTCATCTGAGAGCCCAGAGGAAGGACTGTTGCTCAGGGCTGGGGGTGGGGGGCGGGGGCGGGGTGGACTGGCAACGCAGGGCATGGGGTAGCCTCCTGAGGTGATGGAAACATTCCACACTCATGGTGGTGAGGTTGGCACATGTCTGTATCTACACTAAAACCACTTCAAATGCGCCAACTTCACAACCACCCCCTTCTCCCTTTGATATCAACAAAGACATTCCTGGCAATTTTCCAAGAACACCCCCCTTCTCCCTCCCAGTGGCACCATCACTGTCCTTCCTTCTACCCTGTCCATAGTTCACAGGGACCTCCTCCCCTCTCAGCTGCAAGCTGGTCTTGCCTTCTCCCCATTCCTTTACAGATCGTCTGGGGCTGCTTTCCCGCTACCACCCAGAGCTCAGATTCTGTGTGGCCCACAAAGCTTAAGATAGTCCCTATCTGGTCTTCCATAGTACTACTGACTCTTGTACTATATTAAAGCAATTATTACAGTTCACTCGAGTTACCTCCACACAAAAATGCTTGCTTCCAGCGGGCACTATATCACAATAGTCTTTTTTTTTTTATTTTAAAGATTTTATTTATTTGACAGAGAGAAACACAGCTAGAGAGGGGACACAAGCAGAGGGAATGGAAGCAGGAGAAGCAGGCTTCCTGAGGAGCGGGGAGTCCGATGTGGGGCTCGATCCCAGGACCCTGGGATCATGACCTGGGCCGAAGGCAGACGCTTAATGACTGAGCCACCCAGGTGCCCCACTATATCACAATAGTCTTAAGTTTCTCTGAATATATTTTATATTTATTTATAGCATATAGTGCTTTGTGTACCATTAAACATTTAATCAAAAATTTTCCAAACTCAACAGTTTTAAGAAATGATTGATTTGAGCCTTGGTCTTGCATGTTACACCTGTTGGTTATCCCATCTCATGCGTGTCAGGCCATTTCACTAAAAAAGGAGGAGAGATGCCAGATACCTAGTGAATATTTTTTTTAACAATTTGCGGGTGATTTCAAGTGCACACAGGCTATGGGAGTAAAACGAGGGAAAATTCACACTAAGTCACGGCAACATAATTAGGCACGATGGGAGTTTGGTAATTTACTCATCCCCATTAACAATCTGTTCTCTCAGGTGCTACACAACTCCACAGGAAAAAGAATCAACATTTTGGAAGTTTACAACCCATCAGCCACAACCCATAAAAGGAAGACGCCAATCTGATTGTAATAGAGGGAAAGAAGATTTTCATTACGGTTTTTGTTAAAGCTCACATAACACAGAATTATGCCACCTGATTGCAGGGAAGTTTAAAGCAACAACACTTGTGATGTCAAGACGCACTTGGAAGTCTTCTCGCCTGTTTAGTTCTGCAAACTTCCTTTATCATAAGCAGTGGATAGATTTGTTAAAGAAACATTCTGATGCCATTTCACACAACCACAGTGTTGCTCCCAGCTTCACAGAGGCATCCATTATGCAGTTATGTGCAGGGAGAAGATCTCCAGCCTTCCGCCAACCACTGGATATACCTAAGAATATGGTCTTTTGTCACTGTCATCTTGACAACCCTGACCTGCATTGCAAAGCAGGTGTCACTTTGGGGGAATTCATAAAGGACACACTTGCCAGAAGCTCCAGATAAGTAACTTAGAGTGATGCAAACATAAAAGCTTCTTGTGCTGGGCTTTTAATTTCAACTTTGATTACTTAATAAGACATGAAACTGATATATTTCCAAGGTATATACTTATGATAAGCTAAGAAGTCATTTGGTGGAGGAGTATAAAAAATGGAGAATACAGATATAAATAATAGAAGAATTTTTATTTTGCTAAATAAAACTCTTTGGGGGGAAAATTACAATCTGATCAAGATAGTCATTTTTCTCCAAGAGGTAGGACATAGAAAGTCAAAAGGGTGGAACACATAAATTCACCTGCTGTGGAGTGATGAAGTATCAGGTGGAGACAGATGACTAAAAGCACACACTCACCACCACAGCCCTCTCACCACCAGGTAACCCCAGATCGCTCCTGGCCAGGCCTCATGCCATGTCACTTGAGGCTTCTCTATCACCATGGGGTATCGTAGGCAGCATTTTCCATCCCAGGAGAAACAAAACACTGTCCTCGACGTCAGAGAGTCCACCAGGAGCCCCTGCGGGCAGGGCCATGGAAGCTCTCCCCCCAGATCTGTGAGCCTGCAAAAGGTTTCTGTTGGAGCACTCTGGTCCCTGTTCCAGTCGGTGCCCACATTCTCCCTCACGTCCGGTCCTAGGGGACGTTGGAGGTACAGGACTGCTTCCTTCCCGCTGAAGAAGCTTCTATTTTTTAGACTAAAAGGAGCACTTTAAACATATTTTCAGATTTTCTTATTAAATAAAAAAAAAATGCTAGAATAAATGTCAGCTGCCATATAGTGCCCCAGAAAAGCAAACAGTCTCTCCCTTTCAATTATACTTAAAGCAGCAGCCTAGAAAGTAGGAACCATTTTTTATTCTATTCATGGATATCAATAAATAACCAAATTCTAATATTTTGCTCTTGCAATGGCATCCCTCGGAAGTCCCAAGAGTCACAGGGACAACAGTGCCAATTGATGTCGTGGAGCAAAACTCAAGCCAGCCCAGGCACCCGGCGCTTACTCGTGCCCTCTGCAGTGCAGGACAAGAGGGTTTCCTTCTCACCACGAAAACTTGTCTGACTCTCCTCTCCCCATGCAGCCGTGGTGCTGGGGGCTGCTGTTTCTCTGGACCTGGTCTTTCATCTGGATAATGAGCCAAGTCCACAGAGAGCAGAAGCCCTCGGTGAAGTGTCACAGGCTGGCCAGCCCTGATGTGTGCACAGTGTGGCCCCTGGTGTCTTAGCCGTATTCCAGATTGGAGCGTTTTTCTTCTCTGCTTCCAGATCTTCCAGGAAGAAGAGCACAGACATCAGCTGGTGGCAGGTGAAGACTGTGATGCTGGCAGAGGGGGGAAGCCTTGCTGGGCCCAGGGAACAGGTCTGGATCTCAGGAGGCCCCTCCACTATTGTAAATCAGGTATTATTCTTCCGTTCATCAGAGCTCGAAGGGCCCTGCTGGGAGCATGTGGCTAGTAAGCAGAGACCCTCTTTGCCCTCAGGGGGGTGATAGGGGCAGAGGGAGTCCCCCCATGTTGCACCCGTGCTGCAGTGGGCACATATGTACATATACACTTACATGTATCTAGCCTCAAGTACCATGTTGAGTTTCTCGACCCAATGTCAATTTCCAAAAGTCTAGAACAAAACACTTCACTGTCTCAGACTAAACAGAGGCCACTCCGTGAGTTAACTCAACATGGTAAACTTGTTTAATCGAGCAATCATTAGAATTTTAAGTTGATTTGTACAACTCAACCTCTCAGATAAAAGGTAAACTGACACCTTTGGGAATCATTTGCCGTAATGACAAAAAAGTGGCAGACACTGAGGGGACTGGGGTCCTATCTGCCCTCTTCATCGTGCAGCTCTGAAGCCCAGAGTATGGCCCAGGTGCTCAGTAAACAGTGCTCACCAATCCGACAGGCTGGCCCAGTGCTTCCAGGCAACAGGATGCCAGGGCCAGGCCCAGCTCGATCTGCAGGAGCCACGTGAACCTGCCAAGTCCATAAACAGGGGCGGCAGGTCAGAGGCCTCTGGGCTCCCATCCAGCTCCAACATTCTTTTATGTTATAAAATAAGAAGACCCACAGAATCACACATTTACTAGAAATAAAACTAAACTCTGGCCCAATGGCTGGCAAAGCAAGACAGATGCTAAATTAGTAGGTTGACTATAATGCAAATAATCTTGGAAAGGGGCCTTTCTCTCCCATACCCTCCCAAATCCTTACAAATGTGCAGTCAGGAAAGCATTCATCACAACATCGTAGGTAGGTTCTGTTCTTAGGGGAAGAGCTAATAAGATAGATCTCCCACCCTGACATCACAGGATTCTGTCTCCCAATCTAAAATGCCATTCAATATGAACTTTTTCTTCATTTGATGGCAAGGAGATATTTGTTTCAGCAGTTGTTGGAAATGTAAAACAAAATGAGTTTTTAACTCCATCTGAGTGACTGGCCCAAGATACTTTTGTTTCACATATAATTTACACTTGCATTGAGCAGCCTAGCAAATTCATTTGGTGAAGAGAGCATACTCTCCAATGCCTCACTCCCTGCATTCAAATCCTGGCTCTAATTAGTGCTGTGTGACCTCACCTAAGTTACTTGACCTCTCTGTGCCACAGAGTCCTCATCTGTAGGGTGGAGGTGATGGTAGACCCTCCCTCTAGGACTGCCATGGGGACTGCGTGACTTAATCTATGCAAACACTAAGAAGGCAGTAAGCACTCCGGTTACCATCATCTTTGTCCCAACGAGGCAAAACTGTAAGTCTCAGTAATGACGTTTTCAACCCCAACGAAAATCACTGAAAGGCTCATGCCAAGGATGCAGAGGCACTGCCTACCCTCCTCTGAAATTCAAATCGCTCTGGGAATGCAAAGCACAGGCAACGGCACTGGGTTAAGTGTACAAAACAGCCAGCCCAGTGACTAAGGGGCTAGAAACCACACCAAGAATGGCACCGAAATGTGCTCACGACAGCCAAGGCCAGGCCACCACTGGCCGACTACGGGGGCATGGAGCCAGCCCTGACAGAACCAGGGGAACAATGACTAGCAGCAGAACAGCACAGCAAGGCGACACTAATGAGTGACTTGGCCGCTTCCAGGAGCACAAGAATGCCTTTAAGGAGGAGACCTTTTGTCTCCCCATTCCTTCTACTGTAGCACAGAAAGTTAGTTATAACAGTATTAACGTGCCAATTTAATCAGCAAAAATCACAATATAAAATCCCGGATGGCTTTTGTTTGTGTAAAACGTATTAAGTTCCAACTTCCTGTCCAGAATGCTGCTTCTCTGCCTCGCTGGGTGCCTGGTGAACTAATGTGAACTAGGAGTGTCCTTGACTGTCCCGGGCAGGGACTGGCTGGGGCTTCCTCGCCATCCCCAGGGGGGCAGGAAAACCAGCTCTGGCCAGAAGACACAGGGGACTCCGCCCCCCACTCCTCACTGTCTGCGCTGCCCAACAGGTCCCATCCTCGAGTAAATGTGACATCCTCCGTTTATTTTGTTAAACATTAATTCGCCTCTTCAGATGAAGGATTTAAAACAAGACTTTTTATTTAGGTTCCCGAAGAAAACAAACACAGCTGTCTTCCCTCTTCCCTGAAGCTCTAACAATCCGATCTTTTATTGTTTAAAAAAAAATGCACACACACTGAACTCACCCTACAAGGGATTTTATTCACATCAATTCAGAAAGAACCGTTTACCTGCAGCATGTCCCTGTCAAATTATTCTGGTCAATATACAGAAAAATAATCACCCTTCAAGTCCCGACGGGAGAACTTTCTGTAATCAGAAAAAAACATTCCAGATGCAATCCCAAGGGTCTCCCGATGCATACGTTCTACCCTGCTCACATTTTATCTTGATAAAGATCTTGATGTCTTGATGGCATAACTCAGACCCAAACAAAGGAAATAGAAGAGCACAAACACCAAAGAAGGGGGTCCTATATTTTAACCACAGGCTGGTGCAGCCACAACGTGGGGACAAGCTATTATTCAAAGGCACCCACAGTTTTCTTCATGCTTTCCTCGTGGAAATAGTGAAAACTGTAAACATTGTTTGGAGCCCTCCGTTGTTCGAGGAGGCTACTCTCTCTGGCACCCGCCTCACTGATGAACACCAACTTTTGCCCGTGTTCCAGACAGCCACTCGACTGCCTGGCAGTGGCAGACAATTTCTTGACCTATCAAACTCAGCAAACCCAACCAGGGAGCCCTGCTGGGGCAAAAACCACACACACTCACTGGGAGGAGAACGAGAAGCTGTTCCCTCCAGGCGGCAAGGAGGGGGATCCAGCCTGGTGTGGGATGTGGGTTTGGGGACCGCTCGCTCTCTCTAGGGAAGCTTGTGAAGGCACAGGAGCACCCCAGGATGGGGCAGAGGCGAGCAAACAAGCTGAGAGGGAGGGAGCCTGAGGCTGAGCCATGGTTTAGAGCCCTCACCTCCCACGTCGGCCCAGGCTGGACAGGGAGTGGAGCCCTGGGCCGGGGCAGGTGGGAGACCAGCACCCCCTCCCCCAAGGGGCCCACTGCCTGGGACACAGGTGCACCAGCTATTTCTTCATTCCTCAAAAAACTGCCTTTCTGTGCTTCATCCTGCAAGCAAACTTTGCACAAAAAAAGACTATTTTCTATGAACAGGGATATGAACTTGCTCATTTAAAGAGGCAGATGTGGGGGGAGAGAGTTTAATAATGGTTAGGCCAATCCAAGAGTCTCCCAGAACTCCTGAGGGAAAAAGCAGAACTTCAGACCCCGCTAGGAGATCCAGATCTACCCAAGCACCACAGCCAGGAGCCAGCTGCGGCAGGCCCAGCAGCGGACAGAGTGTGAGAAGTTGCTCAAGAAGGACGGACACCGCCACGCAGCCTCAAATACACTCACCACACCCAGGGAGAGACTGTGGCACCCAGGGCAGCACCCAGGCTCGATGCACATCGTGCCATTGAACCCCACTAAGATCGCTACATCTCCAGTCTGTATCTGAGAAGAGCTGAGCTTCCAAATTACTGAGGAGCTCCCCGACAGCTAGTAAGTCAGGCCTGAGATTCCAGAGCCCATGTGGCCCCGTGGGATAGCAGTGACCCAGTACAGGCCCTTGGCTCCACTCCTTCTTAGCATTATGACCTAGACAGGTCATTTAACCTCTCTGGGTCTTACCTCCTTATCTGTAAAATGGATAAATTATTTCTGACCCGACAGAAGTTATTTGATCCTTTTGAGGATCAAATCCTCTGTGTAGAAATGTACTGGGAGGTTGCATAGGTTTTGTTTTTGTTTTGAAGGGTAAACTGTGCATTTTGATAATGAAAATGAATGAGCAGACACTCAGGAGAGGAAGACATTAATTTCTAGGTTCTTCTACAGAAAAAAAAAAGTAAGACTAAATTGGGAAGAGCTGGTATGGAACTCAAATGTTCTTCGCTGGTTTACACATAAAAGGCACAGCCTTCAAAAGGCCCTTAAAACCTCTCTAGTCACCAATTTCCTGATCCTTAGTGTGTGGGTGTTGAATTGTACCACGTGTGCCTAGGTACAGGGCATGGCTATACCCTGTAACACAGCTGTGTTTCCAAAATCACCAAGCAGCAAGTGAGGAGACACCCTCTCCTGGGCTTTCTGCTCAGACTCTCACAGTGGAAAGCACTCTACCATCGACTTTGTTAGCAGCACCAAAGAAGTCTTTGGAAGAAATATGCGGCCTCGTCTGTTAACTGAGATGAACTCAGTTAACAGTGGTCTCAGGATGCACTTTTTGAAAATCATGGTACAAGGGACAAAGTTAACACAGAGTCAGTAATGAACCCGAAAGAAATGATCCACATTCTAAACACTGGTTGATATTATCAACAATCCTTTAAAGATCACTTTAAAGAAAGGAAGAAGAAATGAATTGTTCCAGGGTTGGGTGAATCGGTCATAGTCATAGCTCAGAATATAAACGGTTAGAAACTATATCCTGAATTGAGTGGACGACGCAAGGAGGGTGCATGTGTGAGGTGCATATTCAAGTATGGCATGCAGGATGTGAGGTTCGTGGGGTGTCTCTGCTCACCAGCTTCAGCACCCCACTGTCTCCCCAACCAACAAGTCTTTGCCTCTGTGCTAGCTCTTCCTGACGTCAGCTTCTCTTGCTGCTAAAGCCTCTGCCCTACCCCCTCCCAACCCTGAGCCTCTATTTTGAAAAACTGGGTGGAGAACAAACACAAATACTGGCACCTACTATGGGCCAGATGCTGAGAGAAGTGCTTTCGGGTAACTCACTGAAGGTCCATGACAGCTCTGCAGGACAGTAACACAAGTTAGTTACTGAAGGCCACACAGGAAGTAAGCGAAGGGACAGGCATTCAAACCCAGATCTTCCTAAACCCCAAACTCCCCCTCAGTGAAATCTAGGGCTGCACTGTCCAACCCAGCCACTGGCCACATGAGCTGCGGCACGCATGAAATGGGATGGTCTGAACTGAGATGTGAAGTAAGGGGAAAACAGACCCCACACTGAAGACTTAATTCAAAGAAGGAATGCAAAATATCGCATCAATAATTTTTATGTTCATTACATGCAGAAATGATAAAAGTCCAGATATACTGGGTTAAGTAAGATACATGATTAAAATTAATTTCACCTGTTTCTTTTTGCTTTTTTTAATGTTACTAGCAAATTAAAATTATATACATTTGTGGCTTATGTTGGATTTTTTTTGGGCAGCACTGATCTAGAACAAGAGAACAAAGAGTCTCAAGCCTTTGCAAAGTGCCATCCTGTTATAAGAGCCACAATGCAAGGAGCAGCCAGGCATCTGAGAGCAGATGGGATTAGAAGTTCTTGATCAGTGATGGTCTTTACTCCTCTGTATCCTACTACCATTTTGCTCTGTTTTGTTTTGTTTTTCAAACTTCCCAGAGGCTCCGTATGGTACAATTTTACAAATAAATGAAAAAATTTATTTGAAAAAAAGAAAAGGAAACTCAGTCCTGTTTAAGGATGACATGCACTGAAACCAGTTAGGACACCCAAAAAGGGCATCTGCCATGATAAAGCCACCAACGGCAAAAATTCATGGGAAACTTCTGAGTTATTTGCTGAAACATGAGGATGAAAGAATATTTTTAAAGTAATATAATTACATGCATTTTTAATATGTATAATTAAATAAACCAAATATAAAAAGTGGATATTTGAGTATTCCATTTACATTCCCAGAAATTAAAATCCAAGTTGGCCTGATGCTCATTTTAATTTTCACACAGAAAAAACAGGACCTCATTTAAATTGAGACTCACTTTATATTTAGATAAGTATGGTGGATGACTCAAAAGATAAATTGGCAGGTTAGCCATAAAGCATTAGAATGTAACTGGAGCCATCATTTACCCATTCACTCATTGCCTTACTCCCTGGTCCATTCAGCAAATATTTGTGCACAACGTACAAGTACCTTCCATGTCCCAGTCACAACCAGGAGAGACACCTGGCTATGTGAGATGAAGATTATGTAGATAACTGCGTGCAACTTCTTCCGGCTTAGCATTATTTTTAAACATTATTCCGGTTGCAGCATATACATGTTTATCACACGGAAAATTCTTCTGAATCCAAAATCAGGATCCTCTTCCCCCTGAGCAAGGAGGGAACATCACTGAATTTGGCATGATTTCCATCACTGCCAAGCACGGAGGCCTGGGGAGGCCCACTTGAGTCCCTTACAGATGTGGCAGTATGGCTCCCCTAAGATCTAAAAGGAAAAACGGAGAATATACTAATAACAGTGTAAGCTTAATATCTGCCCAGACATCAAACAAAGGTGTGTCATGGAGAAATGGTCTTCAAGAAGTGACATGCAGGAAGCATGCTCAGAGATGCAAGGAAATCAGGAGCAAAAAGAAAAGCAGGGAGGTAGGCGTGGCATCCCCTAGCTAGAGAGAAGGAGGCGTAGGGAACCTATGGACCAAAGGGTGGGAGGCCCAAGCGCCTGGTGAGGAATTTAGATTTGATGTGTCTCACAACAGGCATCTACTGGGGGTTCTTAAGGCAGAAACGAAGGGGTTCGATGAAGAGGAATCTGGTGAAAATATGCAGTATGAGTCAGGCTGGAGGAGAAAGGGACTGCAGGCTTCTAGGTTCTCATGCTAGTGGTGGTGGTGGTGGTGGTGGTGGTGGTGGTGTTTGTGTGTGTTTTGGAGTTGAGTCCTTTCTTCACACAAAATTTTACATAGCTAACAGTTCTGGGTTGGATCCTGGAACAGAAAAATCACATGAGTGGAAAACTCGTGAAATCTGAATAAAGTCTGTAATTTCGTTAATAGTAATACATCCATGTTAATTTCTTAGTTTTGACAAATGTACCAGGGTAATATAAGATGTTTAACGTCAGGGGAGACTGGGTGATGGGTATTCCGGAATTCTCTGTACTGTTTTTTCAACTTTTCCATAAATTTAAAATTATTCCAAAATAACAAGTTGATTTGAAAAAATTTGACACAGAAGTCCAACATTAAAAACAGATGAGCTGGAGGGGCCTACCCACCTCACTGCTCCTCCTCACCTCCTCCGCCTGCCTGTATCCATGGAGGGCCCCACTGAGCAGGCCAGCCCATCGGAGGGGCACCTTGTCAAAAAGGGACAAATAGAGGATAAGTGAGCTGAGAACTTGGTCAACCTGAGAAACCTGCTCAGAGTAAACCTACTGCAGCCTGTAAGCACTCTCAGCAAGTGCCTGGCAGGCCCCTCCCGGTGAGTCTGCCCTGGACTCAGCCCCAGACTCAGCCTCGGAGGCTCACGTGACTGCCTCGTCAGCCGACTGGACGGGGAAAGTCACCTGACCCCAGGGGTGCCAGCTCATCAGGTGGGTAATGGCCTACTCCAGCCCGTTATGAAATTGTTCCAGGGCCAATGTGATGGTCTCTTTCGGGAATGGGAGTCAGGAAACAGGACAAGGAGAGCCACAGACACCTTCCGCCAAATCAGGAAAGGCAGCATGAGCTGGAGGCAGAGAGAAGCGGAGATGGTGAGAAGGAAGGGGAGGAAACAGAACAGAGATGGGAAGTGGGTAGTGGTAGAAGAGGTAGAGAGGGGAGGTGGCAGACAGGGCACAGCCCGGCCACGTGATTGGCAGAATAGACAGCCTCCCATCCAGCAGGGCAGTTGCCCCCTCAGCCGGTTCTTCTATGGTTCCACTCCTTCTGAGGTCCAGTGTTCAGCAATGCCAGGGACCCCCTGCAGGGCAGACCTTACAACAAACGTCCACCACTTCAGAGATTTGAGTGTGTCTCTTTCTAGCAACCAAAGGAGTCTAAAAAAATACCTTTGGGCCAGAACAATCCAGCCTCTGCCTTTAATGCCCTCATTATTTTTCACTGATTTTTTTTGGTTCTCCTATTTTCCTCCTACTTCCCACTTGGAGGGTAGGAGACACTGTGGTTCAGGCAAGAAGGCCCTGAGCTGTTAAGAGCTCCTGGGATCATGACCCCAGGCAAGTCATGGCCTCTAGGATTCTGCTCCTTCATCCACTGCAGGAAGAGTTTAGACTTGGTCTCAGCCACTCCAAAAGGCTCCTGATCCTTTACATCATCCTCTTACCCCTTGACCATCGCTTATAGAATTCGAGAAGGAAAAGGGATCATGATGGAATAGAAGGTAGAATCTAATTTTGATCATCTTGATTTCTACAGATCTGAGATACCTGGTTTCCTGGTCAGAGACACTGTATACCCTACCCACTTTCAGCTGCCAAGACATTCTAGATTCTTCTGAGGCTCAGTCAAAGGATGTGAATCCCATTTTACTTACAGACTTTCATTCTGGTTAAGCACACATGTGTACACACACACACACACACACATACATGCACACACAATATTATTATTATAATCTAAAAGAAAAAGCATAATTCTTTCCTCCAAAATCTCCACACACATACAAAAACTCAATTTCAATATTTCACACTGAAAAGGAAGTCCATAACCACTTTCTCAGGAGGTTTCCATGAAGTCATCATTTAATTCATTTATTAATTCAGTGAATATGTACATATTCATTTTACTGTAACACAATTATTTTGCTCATTAAACATTTTGTGCTGCCAGAGACACCTATGAAATCTAATAAGCAGTTTCCAGAACGACACAACATGCCAATTATAAATGTTAATTAGATCTAAGTGAACAGCACAAGAAATCTAACACAGTGAGTTCCAGGGAGGGGAGGGAGAAGAATAGAAGCAAGCCAAGAGCCAAGCGGTTAGCTCTGCCTGGCTCTCCTACCACAGACCCTTTTGATTCTGAAAAATGCCCCATGTGAGTTCAACAATCTTGGGCCAAAAAGTTGACATAATACATAGCAATGTTGGGAATAATCTCTGAGTCATATATTTAGAGAATGTAAACTATTCAAATGTAGTGTGCTTAGTGCATCTGCACACTAGGGATGATCTAAGGCTCCCACCAAGCCACGCCACACTGTCAGCAGCGCAGCAGCAAGTCCAAGGGAACCCACCCTTCTTCCTCCAACACGCTCAGTATACAGCAGGCCTACGAGAGGTGCTATCTATTCATTTGGACCCTTTAAAATTAAATAGAGAACATCTGTAAGAGAGCTCTAAAAATTAAAGAAATGAGGAGGATAAAAATGTGCCCCCTGTGTTCCCAAAGCAGTTCCAGAACATGACTGCAAGGTATGAAGTCTATACGAAGATGCTGCACTTGGTAGAATGATGTCTCACATCTTCTCACCCAAAGCAAAGCCGGACTTGCAGTACAACAGGACAGACTGGGTTTACACATAGGAAGGGAAAGTGGTTTTAAGACGTATTCATTTGTTTTGCTTACACCTTAACGTAGAAATATACTTGAACTCTTAGGAGAAAAGATTAAGGTCATTAGGCCTTCAGGCTTTCTGATTAGTTAGATGCTCTGGGAGACAGAAAGACAAATCAAGTGAGACTCTTGCTCCCTGGAAACTTCCAATTTAGTAATGAAATCCCACCTCAAGGGAGGAAGATGGATTAAGCAAACAAGCTTACTTGCTCTTGACCTACAAGTCATCAGGCAGTCAGCCAAAATAAATCAAACAAATTGCTTTGTCTAATAAATAGGCTTTGATATTCCTTACATCCAAAATCTGCCAGAGAACCAAGTGGAAGGGAGCTCCTATAATTTTCCTCTGGGGTATTCCTACCCAAAGGTGTCTGAAGAGTTTTTAGATTCCTTTACAACAGCAGACCGTCGCAGTCCTAGACATCTAACCATCTGCCTCCCACCCACCATACACACCATGTCCTCCTTCCAGACCACTCCCTCCAGATGCCTCCATATCACTGACTCTAACTTTCTGGGGATCATGCACCCTCACGGGAATGTGACAGCCACACTCTCCAGGAAAGAAAAGCCCCACCAGTCCATCATAATGTCGGCTTTCACATGGCACCAAGGGGTTGTTCATGTCCCCTTCCCAGCCCATTCATGGGCCCTCTTGGGAGCCACAGGTCCCAAGTTAAGAAATCCTTGCCCCAAACTATTTCATACCCAATTTATCCAAGCAGGGGCAGGGCCTAGCTGGTTACATCCATTGGTTCCACAACAAGTATCCTTTCTAGGTATGAAAGAAAACCACCATTCCCTGGGCCATGTCTAGGTACCGGCCCTATGCTAGGAATTTAACTTTATCACTTTGTAATCCTGTGAAGGAGCTATTGCATATGAGAAAACTGTGTCCCTAATCCTGATCTCAGGATTGGATATGTCTTTAAGGAAAAGACCTCTCTTTCAGAGTAATCTCTGACAATCACTGACAAATAGGTCACTATGTGGGGGACCTTTTCCACTAAACAGAACTTACTATTTTGTATTTTGGAACAGTGCAAAGTCACTGACTCCAGGTTACAGGCAAACAGGGGACAAAGTGGGAAGAACCCTGATCACCCAACCTCAGGGGAGGGCTCTCTCTACTACACTGTGGTCAGGTCTTCATTCATCTCTTCCCACCTTCACCACCTTAGTGGAGGCCAGCACATCTTCATGGAGAATACAGTATCTCCTAAGCGATCTCCTGCCACCAGCTCCACTCCGGATATTCCATCCTCACCCTCCAGCCACGGGGATTGGTCTCCACTAAATGCACATCATCCTGCCAAAAGCCATTCAACAAGATCCTGTCACCTATAAAATAAGACTCTTTTGTCTTTCTCACTTCCATGCCCTTGACGCCTTTTGATACAGCAATTGTGAACAACTCTTGGCCCCCTAAAAACATAACATGTCTTTGCAGATGGTGTTCTTTCTACTTGGAGTATCTCTTTCATTGCCATTCATCTGTCTTCTTTCAAAACACCTCCATCCAGCCCACTCTGAAATGACCTTCCAATTAATTGACTTCCTCCTCTGCACTTTTGTATATTTTATGAACCTCCATAATTACCACTTAACTCAAGCATTGCAAAATAATTACTTCACAGTCTGTTCTTCCCCCCACTAGGATGCATATTGGTTATCACCCTTTGAATTCTCAATATTTATCACTGTGCCAAGCAAGGAGCAGGCACCATGGAAATGCAGGTTGACAAAGTGAGTTTTTCCAAAAGCAAAAGGAGATAGTCTCCAGGCAAAGACAGAGGGTATCTCATAGACATACATATAGTGTAGCATATGGACCGTGTGAATCTCTTCTCCTTGCTCTTTGATTTTGTTTCAGTGTAAATGATCCAGACAAATAAAGTATTACCATAAAATGTTCAAAGGACTCCCAGGAAAAATAAACCAGCACTTATCCAATAAATAATTAAAATGCAAAACTAAAATGCATTTAAAAAAACTAATCTATTGGCATGACAGCTTGAAGTTAGTAAAAACTGAATTACTGCCCACTTTAGGATGCCTTTCCATTAATCCTATAGGTCACACTGGTCAAAATTACTCTTGTTAGTTGTGCTCTTTTACTGAGTCTGGAGATCCTTACATTTCTCCTCAGATCTCACTTGTAAACCAAAGCAATAACGTAGGATTTTGGATTTGCTGCTCTTTGAGCATAGTCACAGAACTAGCTTTGTTAAGGGAAGCTACGAGCTCACCCTTGTTTGCTCTCTGTAGACATGTGTTGAACAAATGAACAGATGGATGTATAATCCACCTGCCAATTCACGAAGCTTCCTGTTTAGACAGGCAACTGTGAAGAAATCTGTATTTACTTTCAGGGGTGCCTAACTTCACGAGCATTGACTTTTCAGTAAGCTAACCTTTTTTATTCCCATGACAAAGGATGACATACAGATCCCTCAGAGATTTCATCAAGATAAAGCTATGCAAAGATTAGAGCACAGAAAGGGGGACAGGGCAGGGGGAATGATAATATGCAAGCACCAGGGGCACCTGGGTGGCTCAGTCATTGGGTGTCTGCCTTCGGCTCAGGTCGTGGTCCTGGGGTCCTGGGATCGAGCCCCACATCAGGCTCCCTGCTCAGGGGGAAGCCGGTTTCTCCCTCCCCACCGCCCCGCCTATGTCCCCTCTCTTGCTGTATCTCTATCAAATAAATAAATAAAATCTTTAAAAAAAAAATGCAAGCACCAGTTGAAGCAATAGGGAAGCCCCAAAGTCCATGGCACCAAACTGACCTCTCATTGGCTCTGGTGCTGATGATTCAGATTCCTGAATTCTGGATTCTAAGTGGGTCCTGGGCTTTAACAGGATTGAATACAACCAAGACTACCAGGAGGCATGAATGCATTTCTCAGTAGCATCTCAAAACACTGTCAGTATGGGTTTCTTTTGCTCCTCACAAAAGCCCAAAGACAATGGCACAATATATTATTTTGCCAAGAGGTAGAGATACCTTCCAAACACATCGTTTTTTAGGCAACTAGAAGGAATCTCCCTATTAGATGGCATCACCGTTGAACAAGTCCAAAGGGCAACCCAAAATATATGGAGAGAAAAACAGAACTGGCCAGTGCTCTTGGCTGCCCTAAACCATGGCCTCCAAGTCTCAGAGCATGTCTCCAGGGGGCTGTTCTCCACAATGATAAGGCAGAATCCCCAGCCCTGCCTCTGAAGATGCCCCTGAAATCCCCCATCTCAATTCATGAGCCCCTCCTTGCAATAATTTTATCTTTCAAATAAACTGCATTTATTTACGATTCATCTTCCAGTTCTTTACCAAACATACACAATTCCCAGTCGAGGCTTCTGCCCTCTGGATATGAACACCATGGCCACATGGAGGGAGTTTCAGACCCCATGTGATGTGGTAGGAAGACCACAGCTGTGAGCTATAGGCCTAGCTGGGCCCCTTGCCAGCACTCCTGAGTGTCAGCACTGCCCCTCTCCCACCCCAGCCGCAAAGCGGAGATGTTAGCTACCAACTGCAGTGAGGACCTGTAAAGGAAAATGTGTAGAGAAATAAAAAAAAGTATCCAAAGTATCAAATATATCCAAATACATTGGATATCAAATTAAAAATCAAATATCCAAGAATCAAAAATATCCTGACTGGCACAAAGGAAGCATAGCCAAATATTGGTTCCTTCTGCCAAAACAATACGACTCGATCTTTCTGTGTGTGCTGGCCTGTCACAGACAACTGTCTGACGTCCGCCCACTCTCAGGAACATGGACGTGGCTCGGGGGGTGGCCCGGCCCCCAGCATCTCTGGCTGGGATGCTCTGCTGTGTGCTTGGCCTTCCTACCCCGGGGGCACCCGGGGCCACTGCACATGTGGGAACAGTTGTGAAGATACTGCAGGAGGAGCCGACCAGACGGCACGGCTTGGCCGTCTTCTGATATTTCATCTGAATTAAGCCCAAACAGTATTTTCCACTGCAGATTCCAGTCTCCAGGACTTAGTGCCCACGTCCTGAACTTGACATCTGCTTTAAAGGGCATAAGAGTTGGCCCACAGCAGACTCCACATTCCTAATGAGAACATTCCAGATAAAGTAACATAGCAAAAGAGCTGAGTTTTAATATCCACTCCCAAGGACAACAGTAGTTTTCCAGCCCCATCTCACGCCTTTGGTCAAGGGGGGGCCAAAACTGAGATCATCTCGAACGGCAGAGGCAAGCTGGCACTGGTCTCTGTTCTCTCCTGGACAGGTTTACCCCGAAAAGGCGACTTCCCATTTTTGTATTTATGGCCCTTGTCACAGGTCTGCTATTAACATTCACCATCTTATGAGTTTGAACAGGCATCGACAATCTGATCTGAAAGGTCGGGAGAGGAAACACTATCCGCTTCACAGGCCATGAGGTCTTTGCTGCAACCACTCACCACTGCTGCTGCAGCCCCAAAGCAGCCATAGACAATGCGTAAACAAGGGAGCGTAAACAAAGCAGCCAAACACAATGGCTGTGTTCCAGTAATAATAACCTTTGTTTCTAGAAAAGGAAGCTGGCCAGTGGGCTGTAGTTTGCCAAGCCCTGGTCTTAAATGTTATCCCTGAGTATGGCCTTAACTGCAAAGGACATAAGGAACTAAGGCTTTTGTCCAAATTATCCCAAACGAGAATAACAACCTCTATCTGAAATAGTCCTATAACAGACACCAGGTCAAGGATGGCTTGGTTGGTGGTTGAAAGGGCCTAAGAGGGGCGCTTGGGTGGCTCAGATGGTTAAGCGACTGCCTTTGGCTCAGGTCATGATCCTGGAGTCCCCCAGATCGAGTCCCACGGCAGGCTCCCTGCTCAGTGGGGAATCTGCTTCTCCCTCTGACCTTCCCCTTCTCATGCTCTCTCTCTCATTCTCTCTCTCTCTCAAATAAATGAAATCCGAAGGAAGGAAGGAAGGAAGGAAGGAAGGAAGGAAGGAAGGAAGGAAGGGAGGGAGGGAGGGAGGGAGGGAGGGAGGGAGGGAGGGAGGGAGGAAGGGAGGGAGAGAGAGGAAAGGGCCTAAGAGCTAGAACCAAAAGGAGAGAACCCTCAGGGCACTTGGATGGCTCAGTCAGTTAAGCATCCAACTCTTGGTTTCAGCTCAGGTCACAGTCTCAGGGTCACATGGGGCTCCACGCTGAGCAAAGCTTAAGATTTTCTCTCCCTCTGCCCACCCCGGCCACTATTCTCTCAAATAAATAAAAATAAATAAAATCTTTAAAAAGAAAAAAAAGAAGAAGAAGAAGGAAGAAGAGAACCCGGGTGTGGGCTCTGCTGCCTCCCATCTGAATTACGAGTTTTGAACTTGGCAACCTTTAAGGTTCTTTCCAACTCAACAATTCTATAATTTTAACACCTATGACTCAGTCTATATTCGACATCCATGAAGAAAATGAGTCTAAACTCTGAAGGATTATGAATTCTTTAATCTGAGTAAAAAAATTACATATGCTCACTATGAAAACTTGAATTTTAAAAAAACATAAAGAAGAAAGTTAAAATTCCCCTTAAGTCCTACCACCCAGAGATGACTGGCTTTGGCATTTTGGTGAAGTGGTCTATGTAAAGAGACACACAATGTTACAATATGGCAAGCACGGTAGCCATAACAATTACAGCCACAGCCAAGCAATTACTTTGAACTTGCACATTCTTTTTGGAAAAGAAATGCTGGCCTCTCCCAAAACAACCCTCTTTGTAATACACACCATGAAGTTAAGTGCTGAGACCAGCAAACTGGGGAGGCCACTTCTGCAATCCACAATCCACACGTGGTCAGCTCTCCCTCCAGGGCTTCACCTGGGCCCATGGGCCATGTCCCCAGTGGAAGTCACAGGAAGGAAAAGGAAGAGCCCAGCACAGAGGACAGCCCCACCAGACTGTAACTGTCGCCCTGTCCATGCTTTCCAGCAAGTAGAGCAGCTGATTAAAAACAGCAACACAGGTGGTAATTCACATCATTTAGAATAACACATCCAGGAAGGAAGGGAGAGTGGGAAGGAGGGAGGGGGCAAATGACACAATTAAAGGATATTTTTCATTCACCGGGGAGGATGAAGCTCAATATTGCAATAAATATTTTTTTAATATTTTTTAATTATAAACCTAGCCACAGAAAAAGGGAGACCACCACACACAAGGAGAAAGGGAAGTTAAGGTGAGTGCATAAAGAACAGAGGAGTCTGATGCACCGGCTCACTTATTTAAACTCGAGGGAGGTCTGAGAGGTGTTTTTTAGGTGTACGCATGCCCAGTGCTGAGGATGGTGGTCCGAGGGGCCTCTCCTGTAGAAGAGATGGTCAGTGACTCAATGCTTCAGCAGCTGTGCTCAAGAAACTTGGATGCCTGCGAGTCTTGCCACTTGGCGCCAATTTCCAGCTTACTCATCAGCACATTCCAGATGGCTTTGATGGGGAGAAACGCTCTCCATCCTGCTCTGCCTCTGGGTCATTTCATTGGAAATTCCATGCATATCAAGTTTTCTTCTTGCTCCAAAGCAAGCAACCAAACAGGCCATGAGGAAGCCCACAGTCCTGGACACTGCCTTTGATTGGAAAACAGGGGCAACTCAGCTCAGAATCACATGAAAAAGAAACAGTTTTACCACAACTGAAGGAAGGATTTATGATTCAGTTCTCTGCACGTTCATGGATTTTATGGGAACACAAAATGAGGTTTTCACAAATGAATCCATATAAAACATGAAGAGAATGCCTTCATTTCATGAAAGAGATGCCAACTCACAGCAAGCAATCCACTCTCTTCCTCCCAATCTGGGAGTGTGTTTATTAGGCCCTGCAAGCCCAGGAGGGCCACGTGGGAAGCAGGGGCCTGGGCCTGAGTGGACCCCAGGACCAAACCCTGAGAGGCCCAGACCAAACAAGCCTGGAGAGCCCTGGATGTCGTTCCCCAAGAGGAAATGTCTCCAGTGCAGTTCTGCACAGACAATAGATGGCAAGAAGGAAATGGCACCCTCTGTTCTGTGTTCTCATGCATTTCACCATCCCACCACGGGCAGAGGTGGCCTCACAGTGCCTGTGAGCCAAGTGCCAAGCACCTTTTCAAGAAAAACAGAGAGAAGGAAGCAACAGCGTGGAGTGTAGGGAAATCATCCTTGGTAGGAAGGAGCATTTCAAGTCAATACCCATCTAATTATCTCTGAACCTGCATAGTAACTAACAGCAAAGTGCATCCTTTTATTTGAAGATGACAAAAACTCTGGATTCTTAACAGACTGTAGACAAGACACAGATATGGGAGGAGATAAAAGGACATTCAACCAGACAAATACACAACCAACAAAAATCTGATTTGCTGTTTAAATTCCATAAATTACTCAAGAAAAGATAAGTTGAATGGCAGCTACATTACATACAAGTGGGACTCCGCTGAACCAAGGCAAGATACAGACTCTCTCGCTCCCAAGCTTGGACACACTTCTGTTGTAAAACCTTCCTCCCACCAGGTTTCATGCTCCCGGGGGGCATATCCTGTTCTCCTGGATGCCTCTGAGCCCCGAGCCCACTGTGGGTCACAGCAGGCAGGGGCTGCAGTCTGAGGACAGCGTGCACCCACTCTTTCCTCTCTGAATGGCAGAAGGTGACCCCAGCTGGCCTTCAAAGGGGAAGAGCATGCTCTCTCTTCCCACTTGGAAATCTGCCTGAGCAACTGAATTCCAGCTTCCTGAGGGGGGCGTATTGGGCCTCTTCGGCATTTCCCCTTCAGCACCTGGCACGTAGTTAGTGCTCAACAAATACAGGTTCAGTGAATGAAGAACGATCTCAGATTTGGAGCAGGACCAATCCTCAGAAAATATCATGCCACTCATTTGCAGAAAAGGCAGTAACAGTGTGTGTAAAATTACAAGTCTTAGTAGCAAGCCCCATCCTGGATTTCAGCTACTCTAAACTGAGTCCTGTCTGCCTTATGACACGACCACCTGTGAACCACACTCTAGAACACCTTATATCCTAAGCAAACTTTCAAAGACATGTCAATTGTAGTTTCTGGTAAGGGGTTTTGGACAAAATGCTATGGCTATCAAAGCAATAACAGCTATGGGCTATATGAGAATAAAGGCCTAAGTCCACTCTCATCAGGTAAATAGGATGTAATATTTCTCTCATTATCAGTTAATGCATTCCAGTCTCTTAGTTAAAGAAATTCACTTATTTTTGCTACTTAAATAATGTCACGGAAACAATGCAATTCCTACTATGTTCAGACATGTTACCCAGTTCTCTTCTCCCTACAGGCAGCTACCCTACTTTTTAAGGGGTAGTCAGTTTGTTCAGCACAAAGTAATTTTATGCATCAGTCCAGATTCTTTCAAGGAAGCAAGAAAGAAAATGGACCAGGGAACAAGTTAGCACAGAGCAGACAAGAAGCCCCTGCAGCCTCCTTCCCTATGACCAACACTGTCCTCCTCCTCGGGGGGCTGGGCTGTGTTGATCTTCACCTTCATCACCTTCATCACTATCACCATCCTCATAACACAGAGCAAGACAGCATTTCTTGAAATGTCTACAGGCTCAGAAATTAATTTCATACCACCAGTGGAAGGCTCTATAAACTTAACAAAAATAAAGTACCTACCTCTTGGTGAGTATAAATACATCCCAAGATGGGGTTAAATTCTGGAAGATGGGTTAGCATTGTCCCATAGTTGATTTTTTTTAAGTTTTTTATTTAAATTCCAGTTAGTTAACATACAGTGCAATATTAGTTTCAGGTGTATGATATAGTCATTCAACACTTCCACACATCATCCGGTGCTCATCACAACAAGGATACTCCTTAATCCCCATCACCTATTTCACTCCTTCCCCCACCCCCCTCCCCTTTGGTAACTACCAGTTTGTTCTCTATGGTTAAGGGTCTGTTTCTTGGTTTGCCTCGCTTTATCATTTTTTACCCTTTGGCTCATTTGTTTTGGTCCTTAAATTCCACACATGAAGAAATCATATGGTATTTGTCTTTCTCTGACTTATTTCACTTAGCATAATACACTGTAGTACCATCTATATTATAGCAAAGGACAAGATTTCATTCTCTTTGATGGCTGAGTAATATTCCATTACACATATACACACACACACACCATATCTTCTTTATCCATTCATCTATTGATGGACATCTGGGCTCTTTCCATAATTTGGCTATTATAGATAATTATAGATAATGCTGCTATAAACACTGGGGTGCATGTATCCCTCTGAATTAGTATTTTTGTATACTTTAGGTAAATACCTAGTAGTGCAATTGCTAGATCATAAGGCAGTTTTATTTTTAACTTTTTGAGGAACCTCCATACTATTTCTCCATACTGTTTTCTACAATGGCTGCACCAGTTTGCATTCCCACCAACAGTGCAAGAGGTTTCCCCTTTCTCTGTATCCTCACCAACACCTGTTGTTTCTTGTGTTGTTGATTTCAGCCACTCTAGCAGGTGTGACGTGATATCTCATTGCGGTCTTGAGTTGCATTTCTCTGATGATGAGTGATGTTGAGCATCTTTTCATGTGTTTGCTGGCCATCTGTATGTCTTCTTTGGAAAATGTCTATTCATGTCCACAGCTGCTTTTTATTTTTTTTTAAGATTTTATTTATTTATTTGACAGAGAGAGACACATCGAGAGAGGAAACAGAAGCAGCAGGAGTGGGAGAGGGAGAAGCAGGTCTCCCACTGAGGGAGCCTGACTCGGGGCTCGATCCCAGGACTTTGGGATCATGACCTGAGCCAAAGGCAGATGCTTAATGACTGAGCCACTCAGGTGCCCCACACAGCTGCTTTTTAACCACATAGAAAGTTACATCTCAGTATCATCAGATAGTGTATTTGTAGAGATCCTAGCAACACTGCTCCATGGAAAAGGCTGCCTCTTTTGATGACACCTCAGCCACCAGGCATCAAAGAAGCAGACCTTGTTGACCAAGGCTGAGTCCCCTTACAGAAAGCCATGGGCTGCCTTTCTCCCAGACACTCAAACCCTGCCTCTCTCTCAAGGAGCTGAGGAAGCCTATGGTCAATAAGGAGCCAGGGAGATAGAGCAGAGAGCCATAAGCACACTTGCAAAGACCATTCTCAATGAGGTCTCAACACTGGGAAGACAGAGCTGTCCCTTCCAACGCTACCTTCTATCAGGAAGCAGGCCATGGGTAGGGTTAGCAGCCCTAATGGTCTCTCACCAAGTCCATCCTGGGAGGTATCACAGAAGGCTGAAAGGAAGGGAACTCACTGCTCCTCTCCTGGATGACAGAAACCAGCAAGAAAACAAAAGCGTACACACTGAATGGGAGAGGACATTTGCAAATCATATATCTATAAAGGGTTAATATCCAAAACATATAAAGAACCAGGCAACTCAAGAGAAAAAAAACCCCCAAGCAATCCAATCAAAAAAGGGCAGAGGACCTAAATAGACATTTTCCAAAGAAGACATACAGATGGCCAACAGACATGAAAAAGTGCTCAACATCATTAACCATCAGGGAAATGCAAATCAAAACCACAATGAGATATCACTTTATACCTGTCAGAATGGCTAATATCAAAAAGACAAAAAATAATGAGTGCTGGCGAGGATGTGGAGAAAAGGGACCCCTGGTGCACTGCTGCTGGGAATGCAAGCTGATGCGGCCACTATGGAAAACAGTATGGAGGTTCCTCAAAAAATTAAAAATAGATCTACCAACAATTCCAATTCTGGGCATATATTCAAAGGAGATGAAGTCATTATTCCAAAGAGCTATCTGCACCCCCATATTCACCTCAGTATTTGCAATAACCAAGACATGGAGACAACCTATGTGTCCATCAATGGATGGAAAATGTGGTATAAACACACACACACACACACACACACACACAGATGCATGCACGCACACACACATGATGGGATATTCTTCAGCCACACAAAGGAAGGAAATCCAACAGTAGTGACAACATTGATGGATCCAGAAGACATTAAGCTGACTGATAAAAGTCAGAGGGAGTAAGACAAACACCATATGAATTCATTAAATCTAAATCTAAAAGAAAAGAAACAAGCTCACAAATACAGAGAACAGATCGGTGGTTACCAGAGGTGTGTGATGGGGTTCAGGGTGAGGGAAATGTGTGAAGGGAGTGAAGGAAAAGAGAAAGGGACTACTCCTGAACCCAATGGTTTCAGTTCACCTACCAGTTCATGTCTGGAGAGCACAGACACCCATCTTTGCTGAAGGATAAGAACTAAGCATATCGCCATAAGGATCTATAATCAACTCTTCCCATTGGGATTTAACGTGAAAATCACATGAAAGCCCACCCACATGGTCAGGACCTACTTGCAAGGCTTCCACAGGCTTCTCAGTAAGTTAAAGGTTTAACCTAGAAGTCTGGAAATGATATTGCCTCTTTATTCTAAAAGTATGAGCAGGGAAAATCTAAAAAATGAAATGTGTTTCTCAAGGGCAGAGGCATGATCCACCCCAGGAATGACACCTGGAGGTCAAACAGGAGCCTCAGAGGTCTGCCATCTCCCATCACCCCAACTGGCCACATCAGGCAGCCTCCTTGCCTCATCCCGTTCTTCCAACTTCCTCATTAGGTGCATGAGAACCTGTGAGATCTGCTTTCATTTCCAAATGCGTAGTGTCTTCTCTGATAGTAGCATCACTGCTTGAAGGGAAAAGCTGCCTCTAACGACTCACCCTGAAGCTGGAGCTCAGAGAACTTAATGACCCAGACGAGCACAGATTTGCAAAATCACAACCACCCACGCCCAGCTCAGGCAGGTAGTCTGGGGCGACATCACATTCCAGGGAGCTCATGAGCCCGTCCAGATGCATCTGTACCGCCCCAGAGGCTCCATCTGGCACACCCCTATATCAGGGCTTTGGGCCCACTCAGCTCGCAGTGGACAGCTATATGCCACCAGAAGTCAGGAGAAGGTGACCATCAGGCATAAGGATTTATTGCTGGTGGCCCCCTCTAAACAGGGACCCCTCCTATCCAGGGCCATCTGCCAAGCCCTGGGGTCTATTAGTATTACCGAAGCTTGCAGTCATGGCACTCTTCATAGCTGGCTCCAAGCAAGGCAGGACAGCTCTGGAGTGGCTCTTCCCAGCACCATCTCTGAGATTAACTGCCAACAGACCAGAATCAAACTGAGAACGGGCCTAGCATCTCCCAACAGCCAGACCCTCCAGCAGACGGTAAAAATGTGTAGTTTCGATCCCTCCAGAAAGGCTCTGAATTTGTAACCTGGTGATGAAATGTTTGCAAATCAGAGTATTCATCGCTGTTTGGACTCCCAGAAAGCAGACATTTTAAAGCCTAACAAGGAGGTACTCTAAACATAACAAAAGGTCTACCTTATTTGGGTTTGTAAGATGATTTCCTTTTAGCAAATCAGTCTCACAGAGACCTTGCACAGAACAGGCTTCTCTGTCTCTGTCACTTTATATTTTTTTTAAAAGATTTTATTTATTTATTTGTTTGTTTGTTTGTTTATTTATTTATTTATTTGACAGAAAGAGAGATCACAAGTAGGCAGAAAGGCAGGCGGGGGGGGGGGGGGAAGCAGGCTCCCTGCTGAGCAGAGAGCCCGATGCGGGGCTCGATCCCAGGACCCTGAGATCATGACCTGAGCCAAAGGCAGAGGCTTAACCCACTGAGCCACCCAGGCACCCCTGTTTTTGTCACTTTAAAGTAACATTTTAGAGGATCACCTCGTACAATATGCTCGTCCATTTAATGAATGTTCCTGTGATAGATGCAAGAGATACAAAAACGAACAAAGCTCCAGCCCCTCACCTCCTGATGTTTACACTCAAGTGGGAAAGAGATGTGCTATGATAGCCCGATGAAAAGTCCAGAGTATAACAGAAGGAAAAACATGAGTAAGATGGGGAGCTCTTGTACCCACTGATCACCTGTCATCACTAGTCATCAATGTTCTGCAATATTCTTTTTACTTTTTCAAGATTTTATTTGTAAGTCATCTCTACACCCAATGTGGGGCTGGAACTCACAACCCTGAGATCAAGAGTTGCATGCTCCACTGACTGAGCTAACTAGGTGCCCCAAGTTTCCACGATATTCTATTAATCAAATATGGGCCAAGATTAGACACAGCTATTAATTCAACTCCTTCTATGGGCTGCAAATGCTGAGAAGCCACCTTCTGTTAATGGCTCTGCCACTTCTCCTGCCCCTGTGATTTCTCTTAAGTGTGTAAATAAACTGGCAGCCATGTTTTGGGCTAAACATGGCTTCTCTCCTTTTCTCTTTTTAAAGGCTAAACTTCTCTCCTTTTTTCTTTTTAAAGATTTATTGAGAATGGGAGAGAGAGGATGAACAGGAAGGGCAGAGGGAAAGGGAGAGAGAATCTCAGCCAGACTGTGTGCTGAGTGCAGAACCTGACAGGGGGCTCGATCTCACAACTCCGAGATCACGACCTGACCCTAAACCAACAGTCAGATGCTCAACTGACTCCTCATCTCCTCATCTCCTCATCTCTCCTTTTTATGAGGCCACACTGCTCTAGAAAGGTGGAAGAATAGAATCCCATAGGGCAGGAACCATAGTGTAAAGGAATACTCAGACCTACTCCTACACCAATTCTGCTAATAATTAACCTCTGGGTTGATGGTGGCCTCCATGGGATGCCCAGGGGATGCCTGCGGGAAGCTGGCGTCGTCCTGACACTGCTCAGCTATCTCTCTTGCTGGGGACCACATCAAGAGAATGGGCATCTCATAAGAAGGCAGATGCATACATCATGTTGAATGTAAAAACAGTGAGGTTATTTAAGTAGTAAGGCCTAAGCATACCTTATAGCCTCCAAAATACTCTTTAAAAATCATATATGGGGGGAACAGAGTTTTAGAATTGTCATTTCATACTTACAACTTTAACATACATAGTTTAAAACTGAAGGTAGAGTCTTATACCATGCCAGGACCCAGAGCAATTACCAATAAGATGAACAGGGGAAAAGGACATTCCATATTGCTTTAAGGAAGAATTTATGGGTTTTTTTATTTCCTGTTCCCTAAATTCTTTGTGCTCGGGACCTCTTCCCTTCACTCCCTCCACTGGAATTCCCTCCAAGTAACTACTTGGAATGACTTTTTTCTTTTTTTCCCTGAATAATCTTTTCTTTTTAACACGGCTATGACTCAGCAAGGGAGACCAGTGTCTCAGCATACAAAGGTGTAACACTATAAACAAAATCAACAGAAATAGGAAAAGGTGTATTCCTCTGACAGAAGAACTTAGGACAAAGCCAGCCACGTGAAGGCACTCACGCCCCTTCTTTGTGGCCAGCCCGTTCCTACGGTCTGCCCCCACCAGGCTTCAGTCTTTAAAGTCCAAGCTGACCCATGCAGCCTGCCAGTGTATTTATCTACAGAATGAGCAGGAAAACTGACAGAAATGGGAAAATGAGTAACCCAGTGGTGAGGGGAGAAAAGGGAAGAAGACAGAGCTCAAGTCAAATACTTGAGACATAAAACAAGTCTCTGCACATTTCTCAAACAGGACACAGGCATCCAGCCAGGGGCACACGCAAAAGCACGGAATGTCTACATGGAGCCACAAACACGGAAATGTGCTGATAACCGTGTTTACCTCACTCATGCCGAGGGAGGACTCCCATGTGCCTAAAAAAGGAAGACTCTGAGGAGGGGAGTTGAGGGCAGGAGAGACCACCAGATGGGCCCTGGGGGTGATGTGCCCGTGCACAACGGCTGCTGTGAGGCAGCTCGGCAGCATGTCTGTCAGGAGCCAGAGACCAAATATTCCAGGCTCTGCAGGCCCCCAAGCTCCTGTCACTATCCCCCTCCCTGCGGCTCTCCACAGCAGGAAACAGCCCCAGACAGCAGTCAAGGTCTGAGGGGCGGCATCCGACCCCCAGAGGCTGGGGTCTGCTCCCCCTGCTCGCAGGCTTTTCCTCTGGCTCCCTCCACCAAGTGTCATATTCCTCCGGGGGGGGGGGGGGACTGAGGTGCGCTGAGCACACTGTCCCCATCCCCCATCCGAGGCAGGAAGGAGCAGGGAGGGCGTGCCTTCAGAAATGCCCACGGTGGCCCCAGACTGGCAGTCCCACCAGCAGCTCCTCTTACCTCCCAAATGAAAGTAAACATTCCTGATCCACAGGGTAAAGATCTGTTTATGGAATTAGCACCATCTTCCCTTAGCTTCTGCGGGTGATGGTTTTACATGAACTGGGCCAGCAGTCGACCTCACACTGGGTATCCCTATCAAAAGAGGAGAGGGACTGCAGGAAAAACCACCCCTAGCAGGGAAACACAAAGTCCAGTCAAGGCTTACTGCCAACAGGAACAGAAAATGATCCCCTAGAGGACCCTGGCTGCCTTCCTTTACATTCTAGGAAAGAGGCTTTGAAAAGGAAAACAATTACAACATCCCCACTGTTGGTTATTTTCATTCACAAGGGTCCAGTCATGGTGCAGTGACCATCATCTGTCAGCCCCCCTGACATCTTTAAGTTACTTGCAGCATCTAGAACAGGGAGAAGAAGGTAGAAACCCAGACCCTTCCATAGCAGGGTGCTGGAACGAACTTTTACCAGCTCGAGGGCTGACAATTATTTTGGGAGGTTTTGCAAGCCGGTGGACATCACATTAGTAGATTGAAACTGACCAAGGGGAGAATGTCAACACCTTGAAAATTAGCAAATGCTACACATCAGTGGGCTTTCCTTTCTGCTCCCAGAGGCCCAGTTTTTACACCACTGCCTGGGAGAGTCCGAGAAAAGGAGGCTGGAGGGCGGAAGCAGGAATACTTAGGGTATACTGGTTAACAGACAGATGTGGCCGTGGACTCCACAGAGAAACCTAGAAGGGGAGTACAGGCATTGTCCCAGGCCAAGAATTTCTTGGGGATTAACATCAATGAGAGAAGAGAGAGCCCCTCAGCCCCCCAAAGCCATAGGGTTCACCTTAGAGGCAAATACATCAACATGGCGATCTGGAGCATCTCCCTGCATGAAATCAACCAAAGGTCCAGGGAGGGAAAGACGCTGAGAAGTAACATGTCCGGATCACAAAATTGAAATCAGTCCCAGCCCATCCATCAGACTCTAAGTGCATTCTTTCATTCATACTTGGTCCAACCACAAAGAGTTGGTAATAGACCAGAGAGATCATGGAAAACACATTGTGTAGGAGGAAGTGGGGCAATTACTGACCTGTTTCCTGCTCACAGTGAGCTGCCAGCTGCGCTATCTGACTGTGATATCAGTTACCAACTACGGGGCAACAAGACTTCCAAGCCTCAAATGTCTGTTCCCCGTGCACCTAGGAAGGGACCCAGCCACCCTCCGATGACCCTTAGGGTCTACCTTCCATTTCTGTTCTCGCCACACTGTAATCACCTGTTTCATCAGAGAAGAAACCAAACACGGGACCCAACCTGACACACCACACCCCAAAAATAACTGTCTGAGCCACAGCCCCCCCCCACCCCCGACTCTCCCGTTCCTGCTTCCAGGGTGAGTGCGCTCGCAGACTCCACGGGCCGCCATGGTGGGGTCAGGTGCAGCCCTGGCAGCCAAGGTAAACAGAGGTCATTACTTAGTTACTTACTACTATCTACTCCACTTCAGCCTCCTAGTTGAGGGGGACGAGGCCTGGCCCATCACTATAAATGCCCTGGGCTTTTCTCCTTCCAGGTCTAAGTAGCCTGTTAGTCCAGGGCAAGCTGCCACCTCTGAGCCAGGTGACCACCTCAGCCATCTTCAAAGGGGGCAGCCAGCAGGTTCTCACAACCAAGCAAAGGTTAGGAAGAAACTGCTTCTTCTAGCATTGGCTGTGGTCTCCAGCCCCGTGGCACCCAAATTGAGAAGGACTTGGTCATGGAACAAACTCTTCGTCTCATGTCAATGGCTAAAGGAGCCATTGAGGGGAGCATGAGAGCAGCCCCGGCTTTGGGGGCACCTGTAAGTCATCAGAGCAACTTCCTGCAGTTTTATTTACAGCAGCACCTCACAGGGATTTGAACAGCTGTGCTGAGAGGTTCTGTGTGCACAGAAGGCGAGCTTGTCTTCAGCAAGAAGTTGATGGGAGTCCATTCCAGGCACACAGGGCACAGGCCCTCTGTCCTCCCTGGAGTCCACTATACAGCCAGACACACTTGTGGTGGAGAAGAGAAGGTGTCCTTCTGCAGCCACTGTCTCTGCCAGCTGGCAGAGTCCCGGAGCAGCATAGTCCCTCTGTATCTTGAGGACACACGGAGGAGTCCCAGCTGGCGGCTGGGACACGGGCAGCACCGCAGTGACTCTGCGTCCCATGCAGTGCCTGGGACCCACTCTCCTACCATCCCAGGAAGCTTTGCTGGCACTGGACAGACAGGAAACAGGCTCAGCTCAGCAGGTCACACAGCTGGCTGGAGGACGGAAGAGCCCGAAGCCAGCCCCAGCTCAGCCCTCGGCCCTGCCAGCTCCTGCTAACTCTCGGCCAAGGCTCACGCACACTGAGTACCACAGACTCGTGCCTGGCTCAGAAGTGAGACTCTCTAAGCCTTTCAATCGCCCCACATGACTGAACCGCTGCTCCACGGCCAAAAGAACCAGGCTCACAGGTGTTGACCATGATTTTATGCAGAGAAAGTGAAGAGCACAACAGGGAGCCTCAAAGAGACTCTCTTCTAAGGAAAGTCTGTCGCTTTGTGCTCACAGCGCCTGCCCCCCGCGGCCTTCCCCAAGTTCACGGCGCTCCACATCCAACTCTCCCCTTGGCCTCACCCTATGGTTGAGGTTCCTTGTCACCACCTTGCACTAGACAGGGGCCACCACAGTCCCATCTGCAGTCCGGCCTGCCCCCCGGCAGTCCCCTGCCACATCTCCTACGGCCACACCCCAGGCAACCTCCCGGCCTGCAGGTCAGGTCCACACTCCTGAGTCAGCTCCCAGGTCCATCCAGACCCGGAGTCCAGAGCCGGGCATCCGATAGGGAGAGCACAGCCTCTGAGTCAGAGACGGCTGAGTCTGAACCCAGCCCCACCACTTCAGAGTGCATTTTCTTTGGAAACTAAGGGCTCACCGGTACACTTAGCTGAGAGTCACTGTGAGAATTAAATGCGATGAAGCCAGCAAATCTGCCCACTATCCGGGTGGCACGAGGAGGAGTGGCTGAGGCGGGGACTGAGGCCGCCCCCACATGAGAGCTGAAGACCAGGGGTGCGATGGACAACTTCCACCGCTGTTGCTTCACTTACAGCAGAAGGGGTGGCAAGCAGGAGCCGCAGGAGCCTAGTTTTGCTGAAACCATCATGTGACCTGGGGAGGCACCTTTCCTCACCTCGAGTCCTGACCCGCTGCTGCAGTGGGGACTTCATGGAATTTACACGAAGGTCACAATCGCATTTCAGCCCCTCACCAGCCACAGGACATTCGACAAATCACATAACCCCTTGTGAATTCTGCTGCTGGTCCCTAAAATGGGGCTCCTGCCTCGTGATCTTATGGACAACACGATAGACTCCAAGGCTATAGAATAAAATGAGTCCAAGTGAAATATGTAAATGTCCACAACCATTAATACAATTCCCTCCAGTAACATTATAACAACCTGGGAAGTCAATTTCAAGTGCTCTCATCCCAACTGGAGGGCCAAATGCGGTCAACAGGAGGCTGCCTATATTACCAAAGAGAGTCCTGGAGTCCTTCCCATGGTCAGAGATGCACGTCTTTGAAGTAACACACAACTTCTGTGCGATCTGAGGGAGAAATCAACCTTTATTTGGTAGTCCTTAAATAAAAGTGCCAGAACGTGAAGCAGAAAGTGCCTCCTTCAGCCATTATCAATAAATCAGAAGCAGCCCCTCTGCTCCCTCAGTCCAGTTAGTTTTAAACTTTTAATCAGGGGAGCCACAACAGACCTTCACACTACTTTTTTAAACTAGGAATTCATGCCTTAGTGTCCTTACTTAGTGATTCTCCAAGGAATCACTCAACGGTCCTGAAACATACACCTTAGTTGGGCACTTGCTTCCCCTGCAAGGCCCTATGCAGGACAGGAAGTATCAACCAGCCAGGCCCAGGGCACTGCCGACAACTGGGGAAACAGCAGCACAGGGGAGGTGCACCTGATCCTGGTAAGAGCACAGGTGAGCCTCCTGACTGTAACTTACGGGCTTAATGCCACACCCAGGGCCAAGCTCACTAATTTCACAAGCCTGGTCCTGATCTACTAAGGTGGGGAATTAGAGAGTGTAGAAATTGGGAGGACGGCTAGCAGGCAGCTGTCTTTAAAGTGAGCAGAGGTGGAGAGAGGACCCCTACTTTCAGCAGTATGGCCCATTTGTGCAAGAGTGACACAGGCCCACAGGACAGTTTGGGAGCCCCCGGGGTGGCCCTGAATCACAGGACGGCTCAAGACTGACAAGCAGAATGACCCCAAGTCACCAAGCAAACTGCACACAATCCAATATACTTGGTACAATAAATACAGCCCTTTTAGAAAGACACCCAACAAAATAGCCAACTAAAGCCTTTAACTAAGAGAGTAAGCACATACTCAATTTTATATTAATTATACACATCAACACATATACAATTACACATATTGGCAGCATTCACTTCTTCTAAAGTACTACTGGAATCCGTATCAAATTCAACGTTATAACTTGGGATTGAATTACAGGCCAGATACTTGGCTTGAAATAAATCATAAATAAGTAAATATGTTTCATCAAAGCAAAGATACAACTTCAAAATTCTACTGTCATTAAGACTGTAACGTTATGCCACAAGTACCATAGAATAGGCATAAAGACAAAATACACTGCGTATAGAATACCACCTAACATTAACACAGCGATTGGCAATTTATGAAACACCTTACACAGCACGTGCAATGGTTCCCCTCCAGAGCACAGGGGGAGCTCCAGTGTGCCATGCAGCACCCATGAAACAGTCTCTGTCCTATTTTATGAATCCAGCAGGGAAATGGCTGCAGTCATTCCAGACTGAAGTCATTAAAAGTGACAACTGAAATGGAAAATGCAAAGCCATCATCAGGGAAGAGAGCAAGAACTCCAACAGCTCAATTTGGGGAAAGCCTCCAAAAACACCTGCTCTAAGACTCCTAAGCAAGAGCTCAAACCACCTGGGCCCATGTTGGCCCTGTCCAAACGCTGGGCAGCTCAACCACAAGCCAAAACTATCCATCTGGAAGCCAGAAGCGCTAAGACAAGGAAGAAGTGCACCCCTGGAGCCCTCTATCTTTAGCTGAGCTACCCTGCCATGACTTAGGGCCGATTCTAATTTTGAGAGTGAGCTCTGGGTTCCCACCAATGAAAAATTCACACCTGCTGAGGGGGCCTTCAGGAAGGCCCTTCAAGACCTTCGAGAAGGGCTGATGGTCCCAACCCAGGAGCCCGTCCAGCACAGTGTCTGCTTCACTATGGAGGGCAAAGGCACTATGGGTGAGAAGCTTTCCACCTTATCTATACCATCTGCCTAGAGTCATCCCCAAAGCTCCCTGCAGCAGAACACAACCCTCCCAAGGTCGAGAAAGGGTGGAGTACTCCCTCCCCTGGTCCCCCACACTTCCCAACTTCAGACTCATCCAGTCACCCAGATAAGCCCAGTAACAGTGCCATGGAGGACCCACACCACCCACACCAGCAAGCTCTCTCGGGCCAGACCCATCAGTCACACTCCATGCAGGGCAGACATTCTGAAACCCAATGGAGACAAGACCGACATTCTAGAAGCAGCTTTAAACCCATGAGATGGAAGTGTGGGAACCCCAGCATCTCAGTACTTTGTTGTGCCAGCGTGGAAGGCTTGGGTCTGCTGGTCCCCACCCGGAACCTTGGAGTCGAAGTCTGGGCCCCTTCACCCGCACCACAGTCGCATCTTAAAGCTCCTTATAATTTGAATTTCCCTTCGCATAGGGCCCCACCAAGGACGTGGTGGTGCCGACTGTGAAGCCCCCGAGGGCCAGGAGATGGATGGGTGGCTGTGAAGAACGGGTCTGCAGGACATCCCAGCTTAGTCAGCACTAAAACACATAGCGAGAGTACATCCTCTGCAGGACCGAGTCACAGCCCATTCCCAGAGCACCAGAAGCAGTCACGAGGGGGGGCTTTCACCACCATGTGCTCTTCCTTCCCAGGGGCTTCCATACCCAGAGACAGACAGCCCCTGATGGCCCCATCTGCAGGGGGCAGGTGGGCCAAGTCACGGTGCCTGGGGCCGGTCTAGTGTCCATCAACCCTTGACCTCACGATCTCCCTCGGGGAATCACAGCACATTTTCTGCCTCTTTAATACCCCCCATTATTTCCTTCTCAACAGAGCCACTTCATCCAACAAAAATACAAATTTAAAAAATCCCTAAGAAGGTAGAGAGAAAACATGCAATTCAGCTTTCTCTCAGGAATGCCTTCTCAGTGACTCCTTAAGTGGCCTCAGCACCTTTGAGGATGGATTTAATTTCTCTTATCAGAAAGGAATGTGCTCGTGATCCTCACCCACGGGAGAGGTTGAAGACTCTGCACTGTCAGGGACACATTCTGACTGAGGTTAGTGCTCTTCTAGGGAAATATTTTCCTCCAGTGCTACATTCTGCTCTGCAGGGAACAGGCTTTCCAACCAAGGGTTCACAATGACCATGTGTGGACCAGGTCCATTTCTGCCCATCGGAACCTGCTCCCCGGAGCAGCTTACGCTTAGCTGCATAATCGCGTCACTGGCTTCAGGCTTCAGCGAGACCTTTACTGAGGAGATCTCATCCCAGAGATAAGAGCTTTAGAGAGGGTGTCCAGGGCTTCCACTGGAGGAAGTGGAGGGAAGGAGAACATGTGCTGAGATTTACTCTTCTTGTTTGAAGGACAAGGTGTCTCAACTCTGGTGAACCTAACACTGAGAGGCGCCCACGTAGGGGACAGGGACCAGCATCCCACACCAGCCTCCTGAGAACACGAGGGGACACCCCAAGTTTCTAGCCATGCCCACTCCAGACAGAACCCGTTAATTGAATTTCTGAACAAAAGCTAACTCTTTATCAAATAATACCGTTTAAAGACAGTGATAATCCCCGCAGCCTTAAATGTAAATCTGATAATACACAATGTAAATAATAAAATGCGAAAATCCAATTTCCATGTAGTGAACGTTCAAACACTCCACTCTTTCCATTATTCTAGCTTTCAATCTAAGTGCTGCAATGCCATTGTGGGCACATCAGGCCCCCAGAACAAGGCTATTACACACTTGCTCCTCACTTGAAATATGAGCCCAGAATTATTTACTCAGTGCACTGTGCATGTCAGCTAACAAAAGCATTGCATAAAGGATTTGACAGATGCACAGGGAAAGTGTGGGCCCACCCCATGCATATTCCCCCAAACCATAAAGATATAACAGGATGATGGAGAAGGGGAAACTGTCCACCTCCCCTTATGATACCGCCTGTCACCTCAGGAAATGGACAGGCTGGCAGGTGACAGCTTTGTAATCACTTAATCCTAAGACACTGAGCACTCCTCCTATGAGGGAACATAAATCCAGACACTGAATTCCACTCCCTCTGAAAAGGGGCCAGAAGAAAAACAAAATTAGACTCCATGCCCATCAAGACCACTGAAAAGACTGCTGATGAGGAGACATGTCAGAGAAGTAACAACTTCCCGTTGGGAAATTTAAATAATCAGCTGGGTCTGAAAAATGTGCACATTCTGGGTTTCAGAGCAATTTCTCAGCGTGCTTTTTATAAGCCCTCCAGGCTGTTATTACATTAGGTTCAGCCCCCAAATTCCTGCAGTGGTTTGCACATTCTATCACTCCAACAATTCAAGTATCAGAGGAAACTTCAGACTGTTGCCTATAACCCTTCTGAAAGTACTATGTGTGGGTACAGATCGGTTGGAGTCATGAGAAAGCATGTCAGCCTCAGAACCTCTATTATGGTACCTGGAGGGCCCTAAGGTGCTCGAGTCCAGCTGGCCAACACGGTGCCATCAGCCACTGTGGCTACTGAGCCCTTGAAAGGGGCGAGTCAGAAAGGAGATGTGCTGTCAAGTGTGAAAGAAACACCAGGCTTCAAAAGAAGCTGGGGAAAAAGAATGCAAAATATCTCATTAATGTGGTTTGTCATGGCTTGATGCTGGCACGCCAATATTTTGGATACAGTGGGTTAAATAAGATACAGTACTAAAGCTAATTTCAGCTGCTGTTTTTTACCTTTTGTAATATGACTGCTAGAAAATTTCAAATTACACATGTGGCTCACATTCTTTCTACGGACAGTGCTGTTTTCGAGTATAAGATTAAGAATTCAAGCCATCAAAAGACTTTATTTGAACACATGTTAATCCATTAGCTTTCTGTAAATGTTTTTGAGACATGTAAGCGCAGATGTCCAGGAGAAAAAAATTCTGTATTCAGTCTGTCTCCATGGCCACAAATCTGGAGCCCCACAAACATCTGGGCCTGATTTTAACACTCCATCCAGAGAGAAGGAGACTCAGTTGGTAGGGAGAGGCTACCTATGTAAGAAAACTTAGAACAAAAAGACAGCACCGGCACTTCCCTGCGGGTAACTGCACACACTTTCTGGCATGTTCATTTCATCCTGTGAATCAAGAACAATTCAAACATAAGCAAGAACGCAAGGGCCCCACCTCCCCAAATACAAGGCAGGTATGAGCCATGTCACGCTGAGCAATGACACAAGATCACCCCTGAAAGCCTCTTCCTGCACTGAGCTCCCAAAGCAGGGCTGACCTGCACCAGCATTTTAGCAACAGAAGAGATAGAATCTTCCTGTTCCCATCCCTTCCCCTGTCAGCTCCTCTCTCTACATATGTTCTTTATGCTAAGCTATGAAATTCTCCTACCGACTTGCAACTTTATAAATGCATTTTTTTTTACAATGTGGTAAAAGATAGCACAAAACATTTTAATTTCCCCTTGGTCCAGGCAGCTGGTGAGGAGAAAATAATGTGAACTTTGAGGCAATCAGAACTAAATTCTAAGCCCAGCTTACACCTTGGTTTCCTGCTCCATGGAATGACTCCTGGCACCAATCCCACAAAAATGCACAGCCCAAAGCGAAGGCTAAAGTCTGCCTGGGTTCAGATCCCAGCTCCCACCTACCAGCTGTGTGATAAGCTGCTCAACTTCTCTGGGCCTCATTTTCACCATCTACAAAATGCAGGTAATCACAGAACCTATTTCACTAAGTAACTCATGAGTTGAATTCATTGTTTTTGTACAAAATTATTTTTCTAAAGAATTACCTTTTAAGCGAACTAATGAGTAGAATAACGCCAGGCTCATAAATAAAATGGCTCCAACTGCCATCAGATAAAGACCAATACCCCTAGCTTGGTCTCGCACCTCTGTCTCCCCCTTCTCCTCCAACCTTACCCCAAGCTGGTCTCCTCATGACCCCACTGGCCCTCAATGGCTTCATTTCATTTCCCCATTTGCTCTAAGCACCTTGGGACTCCAGGCCACTATGCCTGCTGTTCCCTCTGCTGGAACATTCTTCCTCCCTGCCCACCTGGCCTAGTCCAGCTGCTCATCCTTCCAACACAGATCTGTAAGATTCTCCAGTCCTCTGCTCCCACAATCCTTTATCCTTCTCGCAGCTGGCAATGGCCTTCCAGGAAAGGTTTCCTCTACCCCACCAACTTTTCCAGGCCTTCTGTGGTTTAGACCAATACTGCTCAACCCTGGCATTAGCAACATCTGGGAACCTTTGACAAGCCAATGCCAGGCTGCATCCGGACCAATCGCATCAGAACCTCCTGGCCAGGCCCGCACTTCAGTGTCTGGGCAGTTCCCCAGGGATTTCCACATGTAACCCAAGTTGTGAACCACTGGATCAATACAAGGACACAGGGGCAGTATTTTAAAGAATGGTTTCAATCTTTCGATAGGATTTTAAAAATCTTCTATCAACTGCAAAGAGCACACATGGTTTTTTTTAACATCTAAATCAATCCAATTAAAGTATAAGAATACATATATTACAAAACATCTCCACCGTATCTGAGATTTTTCAATTAGCACTTTATTCAGTCTCTGGATGGCCCATAACACCACCCAGCTGCAAGCTCCAGAAGGTCAGAGACTTGCCTTTGCTGTCTGTGACGTCACTGGCATAGGGAAACATGGCCTGCATACACAGGTGCCGCACACACACCTGTGATGAGGGGCACAGTCCTCCACGCACCAGACTGCAGGTGACGGGAACACAGGCCAGGGAGCACACCCAGCATACAGACAGGCACCGGATGGCTTAGCGGCACTTGCTCATTTGAGCAAATGAACTTCCCCATCCACCCTCTTGGCTTTTCCTCTCTCTGGGCCTAGCATGCTGCTTGTCCTCTCCCTGCGGGAGACAGCCCCCCACCTGCGTCTGAAGCCATTCATCTGCGGTTTATGAAATACTGCGGTAACCTTTGAGATGCAAAGAAGTTTAGAAGTGCAAATGACTGTCAATATGAATATTAACAGCAGCGTTATTAATAACTGAAGTTGTCTGCCAGGCACTTGACTCTTGATGCAAGGAAGTGAAGGAGCTCAAGCCAAGCCAGAAACCTCTCAGCTCAGAGGCTAAGGACCTGTGCTCCAGCCCTGGGCCCCATGCGGCAGAGGCTATTCTGAATGCCTGACTAGAGAAGTTCACATCAAGTCAGGGGGTGCTCCTCCTCCCATGGTCAGGACACAAATTCCCTGTGTTTCTTGTTCACTAGGTCTGAGCTCCAGGAGCAGAGCTCGGCCAGGCTCGCTGCTCTGCCCAGAGCCCAGAACAGCGTCTGGCCTGCATGTGGTGCCCCAGCCACGTGTCTGGACCAAGGAAACAACAAATGAGTCCATGAGAGAAGGGTGCAAGGGGGGAAGGAGGAGTGTGGGGCTGAACACCAGAAAGTGCAGACCGGGGAACTCAGACCCAAAGCTCACGTGGGCGCTGCCAACTCCACAAAGACCAAAAAATAGAACTTCTTCTTCGGGTAAAACCACCAATCCAGAACTGTTCCACAAGCTGTTAATTCACCTAAAATACTTTTTTTAAAAGCACTGTGGTCGCTGTCACTACAAATATTTGAGACACCAGCTGTCCTGACAAACAAGCAGCCTGTCTATACCCAAGTCTTCATAACTTCATGATTCAAATACATTCACATTATGTTCTGCTTCTTAAGTAATGAATGTACTTTTCAGCATTAGAAATTGTCCCTTTCACATCTTTAAATATTGTGATTTCTGCCTGACTAATGCTATCTTTAATTATACATCATCGGGTATTTTACTGTGATCTAATGGGGTCTATTACTCATCAGAATGGCCCCAGTCAGCAATCATATTCCCCAGAGCCAACTACTCAACCCTTCTTCCATTTTTCAAATGTACCAGCCTGCACGTGCACAAATTTATCCACAGACTGAGTCATAGCATCCTACCCATTTGTCCAAAAGACAAAACTATCCTTGAAGGAACTCACACTACGCTGGCTTCCTAGTGAGGTCTAGCATAGTGACACTATGACCACTGAGGGCACTCCGACCTTGGCATGGGCACAGCCACACCCCCCGCCCACCCTGTGCACATGCCACACAGGGCGTGAACAGAAGGGAAGTGGGTCCTTGGGAAAGGAAGCCACATGCCCAAGTCCTGCAGTAAGCAGAGGGCAGCCCCAGGATCCCACCCTCCGTGATGACACGCGGCCAGAGGCCAGGAGAAGAACATGACCAGACCTGGGTGGGCCACATGTCACACTGGGGCGCTTTCGACACCCTGACTCCCCCAGTCACTAGCCACAATCCACCCAGATGATCTCTTCCATTATACAATATATGCGGAAGGGCCAAGTGATCTTAAGCAAACCTAGTGATCAGCAGACATCAGCTAGTCCCCAAACTCTACTCAAAGGGATGAATGGCCAGTCAAATTAATAATCTTAAATGCACAATCTGTAAGAAGCATAAATGTATACATATATCTTCTATATATTAATGTATACATATATAAATAAACATAGTTATGTCCATTGACATGTTTTAGTTATTGAGAGAAAAATGAACAGATCAGGCTCAAGCTCCAGACATTTTACGTCAACAGCTGGTGATTAACTTCTGCACACTTACAAGACAGACTCAAACTGCTAAACCAAGTGCCCTAAGACCCAGAAGCAGAAAACATACAACTAGACAGGTCACTGGATGGACAATTAACAAATAAATCATTTTGAAAGAACTGGAATCAATGATGAGCTAGGAGACCTTGATGTGTCCCTCTTGAATAATTGACGAGGCATCTTTTCTTGGACCATTTATAAGGCTATGTTTAGAATCCCATTTACTGCTGCAAGATAATTCACGCAAGTGCTGGCTTCTTATCGGACCTGTCGACCAAGCAGCAGATGGAAAACAATAAATACACACACGGATCTCATGTCTGCACACCATGCCAACAGCACACGGAAAAGCAACAATGCAGGAACTGCCTTCCCTCAGCCGCGGTGGCAGCGAGGCGGCTTGCCAGGGCACAGAGGCAAATACGGCCTAAGGGCTGTTCCAGGTTGCGCTCATACAGGATGCAGCACTGTCTCCCTATATTCATCTCCTTCTAACGACCTCCCACCAGCCACTGGAAGTTGTGATTCCAAGAACCAGGCATTCTGGCCGTTTCTCCCCGGCAACTCTGAGAAGGTGCCTCCCAACACCTCTCTCCTTTGGAGAAAGTGAAAGCCCATCTGAGACTCACCCTCCAGGCCCATGGGGGTGTGCAGGGGAGCAGGAGCAGAGACAGGAAGTGGGAGAGTTTATTTGGACCAGAATGAGGGAAGGAAGAGCTTTTGCTGAGGAGAAAGCCCCAGAGGCCCCTGTGTTGAAGGAGAGGCCTCAGGAAAGGCACCAAGGGGAGAGGAGACAAAGGACTAACCACTGGCAGGGCTGACTAACAGGACTTTAAGAACAGAGTGCACAGTAGGGGGTGGCCAGGGCAGAGGGCCCTCCAGAATGGGAGGAGGACCAGGGAGGTCTGACGGGGAGGTGGTTGGGTCGAGGCCTGTAGCCACAGAAGGCTGCTCTACATGACAGGGCTGGCTGGATGCGGGGAGTTGCATGAAGCCTCTCCGGCCTCTCACTGCCTTTGGGGAGATTCTCCACACAGCGCCCAGCAGGACCACAGGTGGTGATTTAATTCTGTGGCAGCAGAGGCCCTGAGCCAGAGGAGGCTTGAAGAAGGCACAGCCCCCAAGACCTCCAGAGAGACAGGGAGAGGGATGCTGGGTCTCCCACTCACTTGGAAAGGCTACCAGCCAATGTCATGTGACCCTCAAAAGGCCACAGCAAGGCTCCTGTGGAGCTGCCCATGGCTTGGAGCCCTTGGCCAGAGCTCCAGCAGGGTCACAGTCCATGCACACGGCAGGGCCCATCTCCGGCCCCACAGCCAATGACTCCTCGGGGAGCGCATGGCCTCTGGTTCCCCCTTCCTGGGGGCTGGTGGCTGTGGGAGCATCTGGGTGGTGGTGGTGGGCAGGGGAGAGGTGGCAGCTAAGAAGAATATCACCTTACCTTGAACACCCAAAAATGTGTCATCATCAGCAGGTGATCCAGAGCTAGATGAAAGGGATAGCCAAAATTTTGGAAAGGCAGTTTTGCAAAAAAGATACACATATGTAGACTCTGCAGGATCCCCCAACCTTCCTTAGGGTCCCAGCCCAACTTTGATGGGGGTTCATCCATTCTACTACTTACTACTATGAAAACTCAAGGCTGAAGAATAATAACAGTAATGACACTTACTGGACACCTACTATACAGCTTGTACTTGTCTCCAAACATCTTAGGTAGAACCCATTCAGCTTACAGTCCTCTGAGATGCTTGATGCTCTGCCTGGGCCCCACCTTCCAGATGAGGACATTGTAGCCCAGCGGTCACATCACACACTCAATGGCTGGCCCACAGCATGCTGCCAGGATACATGGAGAGGGGCACCTGAGTCCAGACACTCAAGACTCCAGGCTTGCCCATGGCCCTGTGCAGCCCTCCACAGAGCATCTGTCCTTTCCTGTTTTGTCCCTTCAGAAGCATTGCCATCTACGACACTCCTGAGCACAGAAGAACCAACTAACCAGTACCAGTCCCACTACAGAAGTCCTGCTCCTACACAGGGGAGTCAGACTCAATGCAAGGCACGGTCCTGACCCTGATGAACTTACAGTGAATGCTGATGAACACTTGCATGGGTGTAAAAGCTCCAGACCTAAAAAATGACCAGAGAATAAATTCTAGAGAAGAGCTTTAGATATGCAATGAGAACGTAGACATACGTGGCTTGGAGAAGTGCCAATGGTCCCTTGGCAGTGTGTGGTTGGCACAGGGGAAATGAAGAGGGGCAGCTGCAGGACAGCCCCCAGGATGGCACAGTAGGGTGGAGGACGCCACCCTAGGACGCCTGAGGAAGCACACACAGACCATGTGATGACAAGTGTCCCAAGTGTGATGACGGTCCCAAGGACAAAGACAGAGGAAGGGGTCCCCATCCTTTAGGGATGGACCACCTTCGATCGATGGCAAAGAAGGTGCTGGGTCTTGTGTAAGCATAGAGCAAATGGCAGGGAGGTCCTCACTGTGCAGGATGAGGGAGCAGCCATGGGCCATGCCAAAACAAGACCACAGGACCTAGAACCTAGCCCAAAGGAAGAGTCAAGGGAGCTGTGACAAGCAAATAGCATTTTGGGACAATCATTTTGGCCATGGGCACAGGTGGACTGAGGAGAGCAGCAGCAGCCCGGTAGAGAGTGTGGCCATCAGGGACCTGGCCTGGTGTCCCAAGAGCTGGGTTTGGTGCTGTCTGAGAAGCAGAAAGGAAGATGTTAACTGTCCCTTCTGAGAAAGTATCAATAAAACTTGGTGACACAGACACAGCTGATGAAGGAAAATCAGAAAGGATCTCAAGTCCTATAAGATGTCAATACTAGGTCAGGCCCTCCCAGCACCGTACTGTCATGAGCTTACCCAGACTGCCCTGCCGTGACCCTGGAGCCTGACCTGGGATTCCCAGACCAGGGACCAGAGCACGGAGCCCTCTGCCCTGAGATGGGCCGTGGAGCCTGCCCACCCCCCAGAACATTTGAGCTCTGGGGACCAGGGTGGTGGGAGAGCCTATTTTGATCATTTCCTTTACCCCTGTGTATCTCTCAGTCCTGAACCCTGTGCCACTTTCCTGCTGGGATCACACTTTGCCAAGTTCAGGTACCAGTCTGGTGGCCGACTGGTTCAAATGGGCATGAAGACGACTCCGTGGCAGGTGGGTGCCACAGGCTGCAGCTGGCCATGAGGAGGGCCCAGCTTGGACCCTGGCTCAGCGAGCACAAGGACCCCAGAGACACATGTCCCTCTTAGCCCTCACTGCCCCATTGGTATTTCATCCCGAAACAAACCCCAAAGGCTAAGTTGTTCACACTTGCTATTTGAGTTGAAAAAAGAATGGAAGCAGTTTTTCCAAAAGTTGGCTTCCAAGCATCAAATGCTGCCCCTATCTCTCATATTCACCTCACTCATATTCCCTCTACATCTTAGAAATCCACTGCCCAGGCTCCAGTAGCTCACATGCAGAGAAAACTAGGGGTGGAAAAGATAAATGTCAAGATGGTCTAAGAAAACAAAGTCTGCTTATTCTGTGACTGGAGGCAGGTTTTATCCAACTATAGTCATCCATGCTTCATCTTCATGAGGTTTTTTAATTGACTTACTTTTTATTTAAATCTGCTTCCAAATAAGATTTCTTATAAATGCCATAATTCCTTTAATGGACCACTTGACCTAATAGAAAGGATCATCAAAAGAAACACGAACATCAACATAAAGCACCCCTAGGTACCATGTGGGACATCCTGCAGCCATCACGGTGGGCCCCCACATTTGGGTTCCCCATGTCCCCACCAGGAACACAAGCACCTCTGGGGCACTCTCCCCTGCTCTGCCTGCCAGGTCACCCTCCACCAGCCAGGATGCTGCCACCTCTGAGTCCTCGACACTCCACTGTAACACCCCTTCGCCACATCTGACATGACAATTGTCACCTTGAAAACCGACAGGCTTGAAAATACCTCAGCCTCACAGAATGTTTCCTACTTACATTTAGAAAGTGAAAGTGTTCCCAAATGACAGCCACCTTTCCCCACAGTTGCTGACAAGCCATGGCACATCCCTCACTCAGCAACAATCCATGATTCCTTCGCAGGTAAGGCCAAACACCAACTATTAGAAAAGAAACTTCAGCCAGAGCATGTTCCAGAATGAAGGCCATGCTCCTCGTGGTATACCCAGGGCAAAGGCAGCTCTTTGCCCACAGAGGGAAGTGGGACTTCTGAAAATGGGAAAAACCCACAACAAAGGTCACATCTAAAACCTTCCTTCTACTGTCAGAAGACCGGAGCGACCACCCACCCCTCCTCAGAGAAGCCCTCTGTGTGAAAGCCCTCTCCTGCTATTGGAAGCCAGTCCACCCCACGCTGCTCAGGGGCACCCAGCCCTCCACAGCTGTGCCCAATGTGCTGGGGAACCCATGGGGCAACTGGGGCCGGCAAGGGCTGTGGGAAGTCATGGGAAACCCATCTGATTACAACTTTGAGGAGAAACCCCACAGTTTTATATGAAAATCAGAGGAAGCATATTCTAGAATAACATTCATGTGAATTTTTAAGAAGATAAGACCTCAAATAAATACACCTGCTGCTAGAAAGAATGCAGCAGGAGGAGTATGGGTCAGAAGGGGGCAGCTAGCAAAGAAATGGGGGTACACAGGTTACCCAGTCTGAAGGTACCAGAGTCCCCCCAGAGGGGACTTGGAACATGGTGATGATTGGGCACAATGGGCTGGAAATCACCACCCAGCAGGCAGCAGCTTTCCCACAAGGGCAGCAGCGGGGTGAGGATCAGAAAGGACAGGTGGGAGACCAGAGCAAGAGATCAGAGATGCTCTTAGGAAACACATCTGAGAAACCCCAGGAACTCAAGAAAGACCTGGTAGGGTACAAGAGGCAGAGGTGACAAGGCAGAGAAAGCTCCCCATGTGGCTTTTCCAGGTAAGAGCCAAGGAGGTCTGTGTGTGCCACCTCGGGAGTCTCAAAGACAGAAGCTGCCAGCCCACAATACAAGGCTACCTCTCAGGGTGGCATGCCCTTGCTGAGTGTGCCCCACAGGGCACAGTCAGGAACATTCCCCACTGTGGACACCAGACATGTCTGTTCATCCCAAAGCAAAACCGCTGTCAACAAAAACACCACATGATGACAGGACAAGCAAAAAGATGTCCTCATTCTCTAGGCACTAACCCTGCACAGACAGGATGCCCTCATCCTCAGCATGAGCACAGCCGACAGCACAGTGGGCATCACACAGTGGCCCAGCAGGCAGAGAAGGAGGTGAGCTCCCAGGCTTGCTGAGCTGGGCGTGCTCCTCTCGGCCCCCACGGGCCACTCTGAACCCTCCACTCTCTCCAGGCCTGACCCCCCATGGATGACTTCAGCAGTCCTTTTCCCTGAGCCTAGCAAAGGAGCATTTTGCTGTCTCTGGAGAGAATCTGACTTAGAAGCCCAACCCTCCTCCCAAGATTTACGGGTATCCTCAAGTGTTGCCCACTATTCCCAGGACAGGCATCCTGAATCCACAGCAGAGTTCTATCTGCACCTGTAAAGAACATGTCAGGCTGCAGACTGGAGGTCTCTGCAGCCTAGGGGTCAGCTCCACGCCAGGCCCCGAACACTCGGGAAGGAAGGCAAGTGCCAAAAGGCTGCCAGGCACTCAGGTCCCTCCTTTGAGCCATTGTCAGTGTTGGGAGAGAACCTGTTAATCACTAAGAAAGTGAGAGGAAGGGGAACAGAGACAACGTGACTAACTCCTGTCTCGGGGAAGCAGACGATCCAAACTTTAAAGGGCCAACAAAGCAGTAATTGTCAGGAAAACACGCAGCCCACAGAAGGGAACAGCAAAGAAAGAACACTGACAACAGCTTGAGGAAATAAAAATGGAATCAGAAAATGTGTGGAAGAGACAAAAGATAGGGCTTACAGGGGTTTGGGCTTCAGTGGGTTGGGGTGGCGACAGCCATCTTTTCACCCGGATGAAGTCATCTGGGATGTTGGAGATCGAGCCCTTCAATGCGGACATGCAAGCTGCACACACCAGCCCAGAAGCCCCCCAACACTCCAGGTGTCCTCTGGGTGGGGAGCATTTGAAGTCTCTCGGGCCCCCAGGACCACCCACACAGGGCCTGGCTGTCAGGGGTGCTTTAGGGGTTCTTCAGTTCCTAACAGCCCCAACAGCAGCCCAGGCTTATATGAGAAAGGGTGTCGAAGCCTATGAGGTTGTTACAGGAAGTAAAGCAGCAGGTGGGAAACTGGGACACCAGGGGCCAGACTGTGGGTGCTGGGGGTTAGAGCTGACGCAGTCATGAGCTAGGAGGCACACGGCAATGCTGCAGGTAATAGCAGCCACACTTCACAGGCTGGCTATTAACCCCTTGTACAGTACACATGCCTTGCCGAAAGGAACAAGAAAGAAAATTCGAAGTCCTATAACATCTAAATGAAAAAAGAAATTTTGTAATTTGCAAGAAGTTGCTGAAGCTTGGGGGAAATGGAAGAACATCAGGATGTAAAAGGGACCCTGACAGAATCGTGGTTCACAAGGAACATATGAAATAGGGGGCCAGTGGCTGATCCTGGGACAGAGCATCATATACGTTGGCTCCTCACTGGCAGGAGGCTTCACTGGAAGGACAGCAGGAGGGAGGCTCGCCCCGACTATAAACAGAAAGCCTTCCACCAGCCTGTACTCTTCACTTCAGCCTTGTTGTCTGAGTTTCAACATTTTATGGGTCACTATCTCAAGCTGATAAAGCCCTACATGTCTTCAGGGCAGCTGTATTGGAGACCATCAGCCTCCACTTGCACATCGCATCCATCCAACCCCGACGGTGCTGCCCCTGCTGCCTGGGCCCTCATGCATGAAGCTCCGGGGGACACAGGTCCAGGAAGGGGCACAGCGTCTCCAGGGAAGGGCTGACAGCAGAGCCCAACAGTCTACTGTCAAGCAGCCTGCTGCTGTTTGCAGCTGAGTTCTCCCTGGTGAGGCTCGACCACAGGGGTACAAGTCCTCCTCGGGATCCAAGCTCTGTCACCTCATTTGAGATGTGGGGGGCAACAACTTAACTCTGGGAAAGCCATCACAAAGCCTACGACAAAGCTTAGTTTGTCAGACGGTGACTCCAGCTAAATTTCCAAATCCACAAGAACCACACGCTCTGCGCACTGCCCCCGAAGGCACCTCCCTCTCCTGCACATCTTTGGACTACAGAGTTGGTGCAGACAATCATGGCGAGTGACACAACTGACCCACGGGCACCACGAAGTTGGCAGATGAGGGGAAGCCTCACGGGCTGGCTGTTTTCAGGTGACATACCTTCACCACGGACGCGTGCCTGCGTCCTTCCTGACGCTCCACACGCTTCCTCTTGCACAAGTACATCTGGCCTTCGTCACCTTTCACCCTGCTTGGGAAGGGGAAGTAGGTGCAATTTTTAAATCATGCAGAATTCAAAGTATGATGATAAAGAGTTAAGGAATCCCACGGTTTATCCATAAACAGCAAATACTTCTTAACACAGAAAATTCGAACCCATCAGGGCTAAATAAGGGGGTGGTGCTGCGATGTCACATGAAGAACAAATGAAATCTTGGGAGTTTAACTGTCAGAGAAGGCACAGTAGCTCTGGTTGCCAGGACCTCCGTGCTGTTTTGAACATGTGCCTGGTGTTCCATTGCTGGCAAGGTAATAAGCAAATTTTGTGCCACTTTCTGAAGACCAAAATGATTTTTACCCCAAGTGTTACTGCACATAGTAGGTGCTCAAGTGTCCGGTGAAGCAGAAGAGAATGCACACTATCCTATCTCTTAAACTACTGACTAGTTTACCGAGTAGAGCCTGGCCATGAACCCCTGATGCTCCTGGAGACCTCCTTCCATCTGAGCATCATTGAGAATGTGCTTGGGCTCTAGAGCATTTATACCCACTCCTGGTGCCACTGTGTTCTTGAAGTCTCTTACCGCTTCCATTGACCTGAATTCCTGCAGCAAATCCTAATTCATTTAAACTCATACAAATTCACATGAGCATTATGCACACATTCCATTAAGCAGAAATGCAAATATCATAATATCTTCATGTTTGCAGATAACCATCGTACCCGTTAACAACGTAAACACGTGCACCAGATGAGAGAAACAAGCCACCAAAGCAGCTCCTCTCGGATGCTCTCTCAGGTCTCCCGGAGGACAACTGCATCTCTAACTACCCATAAGCCATCAAGGGCCAAAAAAGGCAGCCATCTGTGAGCAGAATTCAAATGGTGCTGCTACTTTATACACTTTTTTATTCTAACCTCCACTCAGCGAGAAAAGGGAGCCCCATGGTATAGTGTGCTAGCACAACATTTAAACCATTAACTGCTGCCAACACCTTCAGCTTGACACCTTATTCTTTTAAGGTTAATTAGAATTCCAATAGGATACCCATTGAGCATGCATTTCATCAAATATGAAAATCTTCCAAGCAAGGCAAATCTGATAAAAACTGACCTTGGCCTTTGCAAGTGGTGCTGTAAAGAGCATTCCCCCTACCTGAGTCCTTGCCAATGTTTTATTTCAAATATGTACCTCGGAAAAGAGCGTGTTAATTGTGAAAGATAGAGATTAAATACAGATTGAACTGAAATACACACTTGAAACAACTGCATAATTGATTTCGTCATGCTCCAGCAAGCAAACGGGCTCTCAAAAGCCGGAACGAAGGAACAATTGGATATAATTCTGCTCAGCTCAACCGCACTGAGCAGCCTAATTCCAGGCAGTTGTAGACAAGCTATTGTGTCCTCCAGATGAAGGAGGTATACTTTGTTTTCAGGAGAGCCTGCCAACCCAGTATCCCCGCAACTGGGTGGAATTATTCTCCCCTACTGCCTTTCTTAAAACACATTATAATTTGGATTTTTTTTCACTTTAATGAAGCCTGTGAGAATAGGGAACACTACCTGTGATGACAAAGATAAAATTTAAAAGGTGAAACAAACAGATTCGACCACTTGACTTAGATGTCCGACACAGGCCAACTTGGAATCTAAAGGCGAAGTATTGTATCACATGTGCTCACATGCACACACACACACACTCACTTAGGATACCATATAAATGAATCTGCTAGCAGGAAGGTGGGCCCTGTGAAGTGCACCCCAAAGGGTGATAGAGAATTTGGAGATTTTTGTATGAGTAATAGGCACTGAAATGACAGCCAACTATGTGTGCTAGGCACTGCAGGTACATTGTCTCATGTTTCTGATAAAGCAGACAGGATCCGTCTCCCTAAAAAGAAGGCTCCAAAAAGCTAAACCTTCACCCAGAGGCACGTGGTGAGGAAGTAGGCAACTCAGGATACATCCATCTGGGCCCTACCCCTGCCCTCCTTCTCCACAGTACTCCACAAAGCCCAGGATCCGCCCTGTCTGCAGCCACAGGCCCAGGGCAGGCAGGGGGTCCAAGTCCCTGGAGGAGAGGCTGATCCTCTGCACTAAGTCCCTGGCTGAGCTATGGCTGATCCCGGCACCAGCCCAGCATGCAATTCTGGCCCCTAAGGTGAGAAAGGACGTGTGTGAGGATGGTCCAGAGCAAACAAGTGGAAGAAAACCTCCTTTCTATTATTAAGTCTTGTCGTGAGGATATGATGCCATCATGACCCATTCCAATTCCAAATGTACTGCTTGTGTTGTTTATGCAGAGCTGCCCGTGACGGGTCACCGAAACCACAACTGATAGGATGTTCTTTCCTCAGGACCACACACCCCTCTGCACGGTTCCTACTAACTACCCATAAGGCTCACAGCCTAAGCTTACAAGATGGCAGCCTGAAACTGGGAGAGCATCTGTAGCCGGGGGCAGAGGGATCTAGGAAGTGAGTGCTACTTAAGTTCAGGACCTTGGTCTCTCATTACCTGGGTTTGTTATAGAGCGAGAGGCCTCCTCTAACCATGAAGCTGGTAGCCTGTCAGGCCAAAGTTCACCTTTCAAGTACCCTCCTATTCACTGTGTGTCTCCGAGCCAGGAAATCTTGGCACCTCCACTTCCGCATCTCGCCAAGCTGCAAGAAGGAACAGGTGGGAAGAACTTCTACCAGCTGACTCAAGCCCTGGCCACATAGGCGCTCAGTGAACACCTGGCCCACAGTGGCCTCTCAGTGAATTTAGCTTATTCACCAACTGGCCACGACTTGAAACACAACGCTGCTGTAAGTCTCAGAGGTGCCGTTTCCACACCCAGGGGCCTCCTGAAAACAGGCCCCAAAAGGGCTTCACTGTGACTCATTTGTCATGTCTCCAAAGGCTGGTGTCTGCCCTTGTCATCACGGAGACCACAAGTCAACCACTTGTCTGCTGTCCTTGAGAGCTGTCTGGCTTTTCTATGAGGGTCTCCAGGCACTGGCTGTTTCCTCTGGAGTCCTTATTACATCCCAGACCAAACAACAACGAAACCCCAGTGATGGAGCCCAGCAGAACAGAACAGAAAGAGCAGGGGAATAGAGCCTGAGAACATATCCAGAGCCACTTCCTGACTCTCTGATGTGGCCATTTTGTCCAGATAGCAATCCCTCTTGGTTAATTATGCCACTCACCTCACAGGATTATGGTGAACTTTCTATAAGCAGCATATGCCAAAGTGTCAGCACATGGTAGGCACTCAGTAATTGTTCACACAGAAAAGTCTCAAGCATAAGCTGCCCAACTGTTGATGACTGAAAAACACACACTGATTTGCTTCTAGATACCGCAGGCTCTCTCTGATCCAGCCTCCTGAGAGGTGGCCAGCTGGACTGGTCAACTCCACATCTCCTCCACACCATGGCCTAAGGCCCTCATCCCCGTGGAAGGCCCAGCCTGGCCCACTGCTGTCCAGGCCCTCACACCTGCCCAGGGACGCCTGTGCTTACTTGGAATTCACTGGCTAGATTCCCAACCACGTTTAGGCAAATATACTGATAAATGGCAAACATAAACTTCAATGAAGTGTTATGTAAACAGAAGACATTTAGTGCAAAAGAAATCACTCCTTGGAAAAACACGGTGACCACTTAGGAAAGGCTCACCAAAGACAGACCTCTTTAAAATCGTCAAACCAGGGGAAAACAAACAAACAAACAAACAAACAAACAAACAAAACCACACAACATTAAGTGGGAATTGTTTAAAATCTAGAAGGTGCTCCGTTCAGAATTCCTTAAAAGTCTCTTTGTCCTCCGTTTGAAAGAAACAAATAGGAAATCATAAGCTGGCTGTGGTTTAAGTCAACTTGGAATTTAAATTTAAAGACAAGTCCCTAGCCTGCATCCAAAACATGGGGAACACATATATGTATGTGTTTATAAAATAAAACATTTAATAGATACCACTTGTATGAGTCTCCAGTTTATTAAACTGTTCCCATTACAGGGTCCCAGTCCCACCGACTGAGAGATCCAGAAGAGATTTCCAGCTGAAACATACCCCAAAGGTACACAATCCAGGCAAACCAGCTCTAACGCTTACATGTTGTATCATCAAAAGCATTACCCAAATTTTCTACAGTTCTTTAATTTGTGAAAATGCCTGTCCTCTTCACTTGTGTAGAGTTGTGGATGGACACCAATCTGGTGTTCTCAGGAACCTCCTGAGAGTAGCCTGGTTTCCAACCCCTTAACGCCAGCTCCAAAAAGAGAGCGCAGGTTGGTCCAGTTCACCTGGGATGACTGGCCCAGGGTAGGTCCACAGTAAATTCTGTGTATGCCCAAATATAAGGCAAGAGATTGTCCCCCAGGGGAAAAAAAATCACTCAAAAATTAGAATTGTCTAATTACATGAGAGTTCTTATGAAAGCATATTAAAAAGTACTCTTGAAATTACTCAATTTGGAACTACAAAACCCTTAAAAAAAACATATTGCCCCCAAATACCTCAACCAATGCTAGTTGGGGCCTTACAGGGGTCACCTCACATAACTCTAAACACACTCTAAACAAAAACAAGTTAGGCTGAGAAACTTAGCACACATTTAGTACCTGCAATGGTTGGATGTTTCTGTTAAAACAGGACTTTTTGGGGCACCTAGGTGGCTCAGTGGGTTAAAGCCTCTGCCTTCAGCTCAGGTCATGATCTCAGGGTCCTGGGATAGAGCCCCACATTGGGCTCTCTGCTTGGCGAGGAACCTGCTTCCCCCTCTCCCTCTGCCTGCCTCTCTGCCTACTTGATCTCTCTCTCTCTGTGTCAAATAAATAAAATCTTAAAAAAAAAAAAAAAAACAGGACTTTTTAAAAGATCACTTTCAGAAGCAACACATAACAGCAAGTATTTCCCAACAGGCAAACAAAGAAACCAACAGTCCTAACCTTAGGCAGTGGGTACCTGTAACTTGGTGTAAAATTTCCAAGGGCAACGTAATTAACTGATTCAAAAAGTGCCTCATCTCAAATGGCTCAAGTGAAAGCAGAGCTGAGAGGTTCTGCTAACCAGGCTGGAGGCTTCCAGGTGGCTCAGCTGAGAACCAAAACTCTGAAGAAAAAGATGCCAGTGAAGAGTGTGGAAAAATTATTTCATGAATTCCAAGTAGAACCAAAACAAGAATTCATCCGTTTTATACATGATGCATTCCCACTGTCTAACGGTAGGTAAATGCACAATCTAAGCAGATATTTGTTGACCTACATACCTACCACCTTTACATATGCCCATTGGCCCAAAAGAAGGTTTGAGAAGTATTTCACTAGGAAAATCAGAGACAGTCTTTTATTAATAGTCAACCTACTCCTTAGGCACATATGGTCTCTGCCGAATCATGACATGAGTGTCCACCTACTAAACAACATCCAGCAACATCCAGCATTCAGCCTTGCTCTGAGGAGTCAAAGCAATTGCAACAGACAGTAAAGTAATTTTCAGCTGAAGTGTTTGCCAAATTTATAGTGTTGCTTAAAGCGCAATACTCCATGCAGGACTTCTGGCTGCCCAAGAAGACGCCCACTGACTTACACAGCAGTGACTAAAAAGATAGAAGATATTATGTTCCCCACCTTTACTCTTTTTGTCTCTTGGAAAATGATCAAATATTGATCAAAAATTGGATTTAATTCAGACTCTTCCTGGAACCCAAACTCAGTCCTTACTAGGTGGGCCTGTGAAGGAAGGGGTGAGGGTCACACTCAGTTAACACAACAAAAAGAAAGAAACTGTGTTTCAAAGTTTCCCTGAAGCTCAAACTGCCATAAACTGTCTGATCACTCCATATGCCTATAGAGAAAGTGCACCAATAATCTCAAGACCAGCCAACAAAAATCTAACTGCTTGTTACGTCATTGCAAAAAGTTTATTAGTTCAACCTCTTTGACATTTTTTTTACATCACAAATGCCAGAGTTCCAGGAGCTGCCTCAGGCTGTGGCCTTTCAAATTTCAGAGGTTACCTCTCACCTCCCATCAAACACAATTCACAGAAAATGCAGTGGGAGGACATCTGTAAATAGATGTTCATCAAAACATCCTAGGGTTTAACTACAAACATCATTCCACAAACCATTCAGTTCTCTGAGCGACTGTGAGGAGGTAGCCCGCTTATTCTGTAAATAAAGGCCTTTCATTATAATACCTTAAATGAAACAGCAAGGACAGGAAGGAAAAGCTTAAAAATCAAGAACAAGCACACTCATAACTGGATTTAATCACAATTAAAACCAAAGAAAAACCACTTAACTACCTTCCCTCCAGCAGTAATCCCAGGCATAAATATTCCTTGACTGTTCTTGACTGCCCATTATTCCTCATCCATAGGAAACAGCCAGTTTGGCCAAGGAGGGCATTTACCTCTAAAGCTCAACACCCAAGGGCTTAAGTTCCTAACCTCCAAGATGCTGGTAGTACTGAGTAATTCAGATGGTTAGAATTTTCCCAGCTTCTCTGTATTATACATATTGCAAGGATTATTTAAATGGTTTATGCACGATCAGCTTCTTAAAGGGTCAAAAGTAGAGAAACTCCTTTTAGTTTTTTAAAATGAATGATAATTACAATAGACCAATAATGAGGTTTTTTTAACCTTTAAATAGGATTTTCTGCATTTAGAGAAAATATACAACATGTGTACTTGCTTCTCACTTAAGCCAGAGTCCCACAGGCTCTCCTCCCCCCTCCATAATAGTAACAGCAGCAGAGAGTGTGAAGCAAGAGCTTCTAAAGAGCTTCTGAAACCAAACCACTGAAACCCCAAGATAAAGCCTTTCACTAAAACAGAAACAGTGAAAGATGCTTACAGTGTAGTTGCACCAAAAACCTCAAATATGTCCCACCTGGGCATGCAGCCCTGCCCAAGGGCCCAAGAGGTCTAGGGCTTCCTGACAGACCAAGTCCAAGAAGGCTGGGCCAAACATTCCTCCCATCTCCAGGTCAACTTCTTCCCTCCTCTCACACGGAGTTTGTGACTCACGTTCTTCCAGCCCCCATCACACAATTCCCTCTGCCCAACCCTCTCTTGCCAGACACGCAGGCAGGAGGCTCAGAGTCTTCTCAGAGGCCAGAACCCCGCAAACACTAAGCACTAACTTGACCCCAGGCCGGCCGCGGGTGTGCAAAGGGCTAGCCTGGGGGTCCAGCGGAAGAAGACTGGTTCTGGGGCCATGGGAGGGCCCAGCCAAGTTAAAAACGGGCCCTGCCAGCAGAGGGACTGTAGGAACTACGGGTCAGCAGGGAACAGGAAAGCATGTCCACCCTGGGGAAGGATGGGGTGTCACTACGTATGAACAGGTGGCAAGGTTCTCCAGGTGGTGGCAAGTGCAGGTGGTGAGAAAAGGGATTCCAGAGAGGAGGACGGATGGACAGCAGGTACGGACAAGCATTTCAGGGGAAGGAGACAGCATTGCGGGGGAAGGGGGTGTGGAGGGCAGGGGGTGGAGACACGGTGTCCAAGAGTTGGCAAGTGGGACTTGAGGGGTTACACCCAAGGAGTTCCTGGAGAAAAGCTGCATGGAGAAAGAAGATCAAGGCGAAGGACATTGGGGGCCACCTCTGGTCTCCCCTGCCCTTCATCACTGCCCCCTACAATCACGCGAGCCCTCCCCCCCACCCCCCAACACACACACGCGGTGGCGCCGCGCCGTTAAGCAGATACCCACCTTTGCCATGGGCGCACTCCTGCTTGTCGCCAGCTCGCGCAGGCTGGCGGCGGCGCTACCGGCCGCTGCCGCCGCAGGGAGGAAGACTGGGGAGCCCGGGACGCTGCCGGCCGCGCTGCCCCCGCCACCCGCGAGCGCGGAGGCCGCCCCCGAGCTAGGGCCCGGGCGCGCGGGCGGGCTACCGCCCGGGCTGGCACCAGCACGGGGCCGCTGACGAATGCCGTCCAGCAGGCGCACCAGCAGGATGTTGGCGGGCAGCTCGTCCACGCCGCAGCCCACCAGGATGCGGCACTCGGGGCATCGCAGTTCGTGGCGCGAGCATACGATGCTCTCCAGGCAGCGGCGGCAGAAAGTATGCTGACACGGCAGCACCTTGGCCGTGGTGTCCAGGCGCTCCAGGCACACCGAGCACTCCAGCAGGTCCAGCAGCGACGACTCGTCCATGTCCTCGCCTGTCGCCGCGGCCGCCGCCCGCCGCCGCCGACGCTCACCCGGCCTGTCGTCGTCGCCCTCGCTCTGCGCAGCAGCGGTGGCCGCCTTGGACGCGCACAGCCAGGACGCTCCGAGCAGCATGGGGGAGGCGCCGGCGGCGGCCGCGCGCAGCTGCCTAGGTCCCGGGGCCCGAGCGGAGCCCGCCGCGGGCAGCGGGCATCAGGGTCGCGCCGGGGCAGCCGCCGGGGAGCCGGGCTCCGCCGGCACTTCCTTCACCCCGCCTGGCGGCTCGAGGCTCCGGCCGCTGAGGTGCGAAGGGGCGCGCTGACTGGCCTGCGTAGTGGGGACCGGAGTTCCGCGCCGCTCGAGCCAACTCCGGGCCAGCCGAGCCACCTAGTCCTTCGGAGCGTGGCGCCCGCGTATGCGAGCTACACCTGTCCTGCCCGCGTGTCCTCCGCACCTCAGCGGGCGCTACGCTCGGAGCGGCCACCCGCGGCCCGGAGGCCCGCGGGCAGGAAGTGCGGGGAGCGGCCGGTTGGGTCCCCGGGGAGACCCGGGCTCAGCTTGCGCGCTCCCCCGCGCCGCTGGTGAGCCGAACCCCCCGCGCTGCGCCTCCATGCGCCCTGGGCCTGTCCGCGAGTCTCTGCCCTCAGCGGGTTCAGCTGGACCTTCCTCTTCCTCGGCCGCGAGCACGTGCTCAGGGAGCGCCCAGAGGTCACGGTCAGTGAGGAGCGCAGGAAAGGAGACGCTGCGCCCGCTGGACCTCCCCACGCCTGGGCGCACAGCAGGGACTAGTCCCGTCCCTCAGGGTACCTCTAGGGCTCCCAGAGACTCCGAACGTGCCCTCCGGCGCCGCCTGGGCCCTGTCCCCTCTGGGCGCCTGGAGTCTTCCCTCCGGCTCTCCGCAGACCTCAGAGAGGGATGCTTCCTCCCCACGCTGCCGCGAAGGAAAGTTTGGGCGGTGTTATTCCGACTGCCTTTCTCGCCAGCGCCGGCAAGCAGCTTGGCAACATAGCCAACACCCGGGCATCCTCCCCGACGACTCCCCGGCGCGCTCCCGGTCGGGTCCCCCTTCCAAGCGGTGCGCCGAAGTGACGAGCCTGGAGCTGCGGGTATGAGTGCGGGGACGCTCCGCGTAGCAGCAGGGGAAGGCACTCCGGTTGGATGAGGCCCCCCCGGGGCGGCTCGGACTCCTCTCGGCGGCAGCCTGCCTTCCCCGGAGTCGCTGGTCCGAGGCCGGCGCCGCTGCCCGCTGGACCCGCACCCTTGCGCAGGGCACCCGGCTCCGCGCCGCGCCCACTGCGGCGCAGTCTCGTGAACCCCGCTCCAATTCCTCCTCGGGAGGCGCAGAGGAAGGGGAATTCGCGCTCTCCTTCCCGACGCCCCGGCTTCTGGGAGCGTCAGAGCAACGGAAGTACGTACGGAGGACCAGGAGCAGCAGGGAAGTTTGGCGGTGGGCTGGGGTCGACCGCAAAGATTCCCTGCAGTGCGCTGCCCCCTCGTGGCCGCCTCGGGTTCCCAGCGAGCCCTGTTCCCATCCCGCCCCGAGCGGGCACAAACCGAGGACCAAGGGCTAGATGCTATAAGGCCAGATAGTTCTCTTCCTTCCTTCTTTCTTTCTTCCTTTCTTTCTTCCCTTCTTCCTTTCTTCCTTCCTTCCTCTTTCTTTTTCTTTCTTTCTCTTTTCTTTCCTTCCTTCCTCCTTCCCTCCCTCCCTCCTTCCTTCCTTCCTTCCCTTTCTTTCCTTCTTTATCTTTTTTAGATTTTATTTGTTTGAGAGAGAAAGAGTGAGCAAGAGCGCACAAGCAGCAGAAGAAGCAGAGAGAGAAAGACAAGCATGCTCCAGGCTGAGCCCGGAGACAGATGCGGGGCTTGATCTCAGGACCTCGAGATCATGACCTGAGCTGAACCGAGCGAGCCACCCAGGCGCCCCAAAGCCGGATAGTTCTTGTCAGGGCTGGTAACAGAAGAGATGTTGAACGCCCGCCTAGTCAAACTAACCTGTGGTTTGTGAACTTAAGTGAACCTTTTTCGACTGTTCAGGGAGAAAGTAGTATTTGCTGTGGCTTAAATGCCAAGAACGTGCCTATGCATTATTTTTTAATCCTCTAAATGGCCCTGTGAAATAGTTATTTTACCTCATTTTACAAGTGAAGGAGATAAGGTTTGTACTTATGAAATCATTGAGGCTGAATTTTGTCAATGTTTGTGTCTCCAGAACCTAATACAAAGATCACATTCCGTTGGAATAGGGGCTATGGAGCTTCCCTATGAGCCACATATTTTTCCTCTGTATGATCGCAGGGGCATTTCCTGGCACATAGTAAGTGCTCAATGAACATTTATGGAAATAATGAAATAAAGATCTCAATCATCACCTAATGGTGTTTTGAACATGCATCTTAACATCTCAATTCCAGGTATCCTGAGCTCATACCAGGTTGCCAGTTCCTAGAAACTTGGCGAGCTGCTTTGTGGATGTCTCGGTGGTGTGGATTTCAGTATGTATTATTCACATGAGCCACTGGCTGCCCTGTGAAATGGATGGCATCCTGAGCTGCCAGGCTGACTGGAACCCGGAAGCACACTTCCCAGGAGGGTCAGAGGCTGGGTCACAGTACCCAAAAGCACCTTAAGATTTTTCTCCTTTTAATCTTTGACCCTCCCTAAGGCACAACAAAGGGGAATTTTCCAGAGGACCCAGAATGCTTGATCCAAAAGCAGGTGGCATCCCAGAAACCAAACCGGGTTTCAAATGAGGAGAATGGACTGAGACCCATTAGCACCTCACAGGACCCAAGGCTAAGAGCAGAGCCAGCTTCTTGCAGAGGGACCATAGTGTGTCTGGCTCTCCACACTTCTCTATATGATGATATGCTCTTTCCCTCTCTTGTACCTGATGCCTGTACTTTCCCAACCCACACGATAGGAAACACCGTCAAAGCTCCAAAAGCATTTCATCCAACGGCTTCAGCCACTGACAAAAGACATTCATCTGATGCTATCACAGGCTAGAAGTTTTAAAACCCTATCACCTAGCTTGGCCCAGATGGTCATTCTCTGGACCACTATGTGCTGACCACAGGAGTGGGATTATCTGAAACCTGGCGGCATCCTCAGGCCTCACACAGAAGGAAAGGGGAGGATTTCCAGGATAAAGGGCATGCTACATGGACAGAACAACAGACACACATGCCAGGAATCCAGAGTCACCCTTCTGTGCTCAGCTTCCCTCTGGATGGGGATACCGAACCTCACCTTTCTTGGACCTCTTCTGCTTCCACTCTACCCCTTCTTAGCTCCTGCCTTAACCAACTCCCACAGCAGACAGGTTGCAATCCCAAATGTACTCAGAGGCTGCACAGGGCATGGAAATTCAGGAAGCAGTGCAAAGTGGGTGAAGCAATAATAGGGCCTGGTCAGGCCTCAGTGAGCAGGGTCTGCACCTTGCAAAGGGGGGAGCTGCTACTCAGCTCCAGCCAATTACACAAGGCCTCGAGGAAAGGAGGGTCTAATGTTGCCAGATCTTTCTACTTTTCAAGAGAAGTTGGAAGGCCTGCTTTTTTATGTCAGATCTCCTGATGTTCAATAGTTGGCAACAGATTAGGTTCTCAAAAAAAACACCATATTAGCCAAACAAAATGAATGCATGGCCAAATTGGCCCATAGGCCACCAGTTTGCAGTCTGTGATTGAAGTAGCCAAGTAAAATGTACTACAGTGTAAAAGAACTTCAGGGTGTGAACTAAATAGTTGAAGTATTACAAATACAGTATTATATTACTCAGTTGAATGTGCACATGTTCAATAGGCAATTATATAAGTCAATGATTGAGAAGACCTGGCTTAACAGCCACTCATAGGAAAAGATCTTGGGAATTGAGTCGACCACAAGCATAATGTGAGCCAACATGAGTCATCAATGTAGTATGACTGCCTAGAAAAGTAATGAAATCTTATGATGCATTAATGGAAGTTAAGGGACTGAGTAGGGAAAGAAATAATCTCATCGTACTTTGGGCTTGTCAGACCCCATTGCGAGATTACTGTCAATTCTGAATACCAAATATTAATGATAGGTGGTAATTGGATCTAGAGGCCTCACCCATGAGTTTAGAATGAAGAAAGGGAAAGTGTCTGTCCAAAGAAGGGAAAGCTCAGAGGTAACAGGATGGGTTGCTGTATGTCAGGTTTTTGGCTGCCCAAGATCTGAACTCCTTCTTAGATTTGGGAGATTATCCACTTGGTGAAATATGTTTTTCCAGCTGGGGTGTGGGGATGTGACTCAGGCTCTGCCCATTGAGAGCTGCCCCCGCCTCCCCCCCATGCCGTGAGAGGTGGAGGGAGGGTGGCAGATGAAGCATCATGGATTTCCAGCTGCAGGGACAGGTGGGGAAGGATGGGGGGTGGGCAGCCACATGGTAAAGGAGAGGAGCCAGCTGTTGTCACCAGACCAGCCCTGGGCCGGATTGGCGTGGTGCCGTGGCCTCCAGTGCTTGGCCAGACCTCCTGGTGATCCTGTGTATGTTCCAGTTTTCCATGAATAGTTCCTTTTTAGTTAAATCAGCCAGAGTCTGTTTCTGTTGTTTGTAACAGGGTATTCTACTTGATACACATTATCATGAATCAGAGACCGGTGAAGGCCCTCAATATGATACAATTGTCACCGTGCTGAATAGCAAGTCTTCTTGGCCCTCATGCTGGAAAGGTGTCCAGGGGAGTCACCTGGAGCCCTGTTCATTCCTTCCGCCAGCAGTTCCTGAGTGCATCGTGCACCAGGTGCCGGCTGAGAGCAGAGCCCGCAGACCAGGACAGGCAGCGTGGTGCAGAAAGGAGAGCCTGTCTCTGCATGTGAGGGAACCCTAGCAGGGTCAACTCAGGCAAGTGAAACCACTTCCGTGAACCTCAGTTATGTCTTCCATAAGCTGGAAAGCAAAAGTATCTCACCTCTTTAGAGGCTTTGAGGCCCTGAAATTTCCAAGATTGAATGACATATTAGAAGGGATATTGGTTTTGCTTTGTTAGGAAGAAAACTAAAATGAATTAAAGTCACAGGGAGGCAGGTTCCAGCTGAACATGGAAAAGGGCTTTTTAATAAGGCTGAGTTGTCTAACAACAGCATCAGCAGTCCTATGAAGGAGAAACCCCAAAAGAAAGAATTCAGGCACACATTATGGGTGTAAAGTATCTGTCAAAGCACCTCTGGCCAGCCCAGCACTGCTTCCTTTGGGGAGCCCCCCAACCCCAGTCCACTTGGCCATTCACTGTGCCTGCACCTGTGTCCCCAGCAGGGCTTGTGGTCAAAGCTGGCCCATCAGAATCGTTCACCCCTTAGATGATCAGTTCAGGGCAAACACTTCTCAGCAGCACCTGAGATTTGGTTAAGATATAGAAATTGAAGGAGAGGAGTTTCTCTCTTCTTTTTGGATTCTGAGCCTTAAAGATATAGACCCCAGGATTTCAGTGGCCACCTTTCCTTTCATGTGTGGAAGGCCTGCTGGAGGGTGGGTAGGAGTCCATGAATGACACTACACCTAGAGCACACATGAGCCCTTATAACCCTGTTTTTACTTAAGATAGTTTGAACTGGGTTTCCGTCACTTGCAACCAAGTGAATTTCGCCCAAAACACACCATCCTGTGGCTTCCTAGACCCCATCATTAACCTAAGTGCCCAAGTTTAAGACAGGAGCCTACCCTGGAGGCCTCTCCCAGACTAGGCCCTTATAAATACCTAGTTACCAATTTTCTGCAGCTTTCTAACATGCTAACGGATGTGTACTCCCTCCCCCCGGCAGGTGCCTCCCATTTCCATTTCCTTCCACAGCCTCCTCTCCTCCCATCTGCTAAAGTGTCTACACTGAGGAGCCAGGCTTGCTTCTCAATGCAAGGTTGCTGCCTTCTCTTATCTGGTTTTCTAAGGGCTGTGACTCTTCATCTTCCAAGCTCTTTCCCAAACCTCCACCTCTTTGCCCATGCATATTACTCATGCTGTATCTCTCTTCCTGTGGAAATCCATCTATCTCACAGGCCACCTCCTCCAGGAATCCCTTCCTGATAGCCTCTCTTTTGAATCCACTGGGCCCTTTTTTCCTGCATCTTTTGTATTCTGCCCTACATTTATATTTATGTTGTAGCAGTCCTGTAGCCCCTACCAGCCCACAAACTCCTCAAGGGCAAAGACTGTGTTTTATTGGTCATTAAGACCTGTCAAAAATGTTGTGAGCAATGTAGGCATTTAATAAAAATCTGCAGAGTTGGACTAAATTGAGTTTGAAAGGGCTGAACCAGTTGACCTCTAAATTCCCTCTTACTCCAAGACCATATGAGATCATAACAAATGCTTTTCAGCATCTGAGATCTGGACCTTCGATTGCACTCTCTTTTTATAAAAAGGAATGAATCCCTCAAAATTAATCTCACATCATATGTGTTTTCTGTACGAGCATGAAGTCATAATAGCAAGACTCCTAATAGCTGCAGAACTCACAGCTTCCAGTACTTACAATGTTCACATTTGTAATGCATGGAGAGAAGGCAAGCAGGAGCCCCATGCCACCACGCGGTCCACAGACCTGACTTATCAGTTCTCCCATCTTGGCAAAGCACATGGACTTCTCTCCACTCAACATCTGCCCCTCCAAAGCCTTAAAGATAAGGCTGTTCTGATCTCTAGAGCAAGCCCCCTTCCCTTCTATTTTCCATGGATGGGAGCACCCATTTAGTTGGTAGGGCAAGGTCATAGGCTCCAGAGAATCAGCAGGCGGAAAGTTCATAGCCCATCAGCAAGATCTGCAGTCTACTTGTGAAGTCAGCCACCTACTGAAACATGTCACCAGGAAGGGCAATGGAAGTGGCAGCCAGGAGCGCTCCAGGGAAGAGATGCTAGGGTCTCATGGATGGACTAGACCTGCCTGATCTAAAGAAGGGGAGATGACCCCCAGGGCGGGGTGAAGAGCATCTGCAAGGTCAGAGGTGAAGTGTGAGGCATGGAGAAGACGCATCCCTGGCAGATGGGAGAGTGATGGGTTTGGAGAGTAAGTAGTGAAAGCACAGGGTGTTGGTTGGACCCCAAGAGCCTGAAGAGCCACTGAGGGTCTCTTCCAGGGCATCTCAATGTTTAGGAAGTTGGGCAGGCAGCAGTGAAATGCAGTCATTTGGGGCAAGGAGGAATCAGAAGCAGGGAGACATAAGATAGGAGCTCATTGGTCAACAAATAGCGTAAGGTACACAACAACATGATGAGCCGAATGCCAGCGAACACCTAAAATGGTTAAAACAGTCACTTTTATATTCAGTGTATTCACCGTAATTTTGAAAAATAGAGGGAAAACTGAAATGACATGGGAGTAGGGACCTGGGTGCTAAGGAACTTGACCTTGCAGGAGGCTGGACAACAAGCAGGTAGTGCTACCAGAGCTATTTAAGCAGGGTCCTGGAGTGAGAAGCAGCTGCCAGACACAGCCCCAGGGTGGGGCCCCTCAGCCTCCCCTTTCCAGGCAGGAAACTGAGGCAGAGAGAGGATAAGTAACTTGTCCAGGGTCACACAGCCACACAGTGGAATAGTCAGGATTTACATACAAAGGACCGCAACTCCAGAGTCTCATTTCTACCCGCCCAACCCCTGGAGCTCATGAATAAGGCAAGAACTGAAAATGCACACTTGAAATCATCAGCTTCTAGGCAGCAGGAAGACCCAGGGGAGGGAGTGCTTTCATCCATGGACAAGAGGCAAGGAAAGCTTTCAGAGGGCAGAGCCCTGGGGAGCCCTGTGCTGCAGGGGAGGCTAGGAAAAGCATGGAGTAACCGTGAGGGTCAGAAAAAAACTGGAAAGGGCAGCGAGGGCTCACGGTCACCCCCCTAGCCAGCAAAGGAAACAAGGTATGTGTGAGGGTATTGCCAGCCTGGAGCCATGGCCAAAACCTACAATGTCTACTTGCAAGCTTCAGGAGAGCCACACACATTCACAACAGCCTCTGATGCAGCCTGCTACGTCTCCCAGCTTGGGCTGTTGAGCCAAGATCATGGACTACAGAGTCAAGCAGGCATGAGGTCAAGCCTCTTTCCACCATGACCTGTTCACTGTGCAAGTTACTTAGGCTGCCCAAGCCTGCCTATTCAGAGTGAGAGGAGTTAAACCTGCTTTATCATTTTGACAGGGGCTTCAGTGAGATAATGTGCATGGGGTGGAGGCTGTCAGGGCTCTGCTCCTGTACTCCCAACCCTCACTGCCCCAGCCCACAATTGCATGGCAGGGAGGGGGGTGGGAGGGGAGGGAGACGGAGGGGGTCGTCTTTCTGTGGCTGCCTGGAGTCTTCTCTGCTCAAGGGCATGTAACCAGTTCTAAATGCCAGGCTGACCCTCAGCAATACCAGACAGTATTTTTGCCCCTTGGGAAGGATAGCTCTACATGCTCCCCAAGACCACCTGTAGGGTTAGTTAGCACATGTGGTCATGTGCCCACCCACCGTGGAACTCTGTTGGCTGACTTCCCTCTCTCTGCATCGCCCCCCTACAGGAGCTGCCTAGGACACTCTCCCAAATATATCACTTGCCTCCATTCCTTTTCTTGGGATCGCTTCTGGGGAAAAACCCAAACCAAAGCAGTGTGCAATATACCGAGCAAAGAGTGGGCACTCGACAAACATAAACCCTCTTCACCAAAAGTGTGCAACATAAATGCTTTGTCTCCCTTTCCTGAATCCAAGCTCCTTGAGGGTCTGGATTTAAGATTGCATCCTCCCCACTAGCAAGCACAGCGCTTTCCACACAGCAGGCACTCAGTAAGCACTTGTTGAATACACACATAAAAGTAAATGCGTCTTCTCGCTGGTTAGATGCAGGAGGAAGAAAATCACAAGGAAACATGGGGACCCTCCACTGAAAAGAGGAGTTTGGAGGGGCCAATTTAAGGGGCCAGATAACAAGTTTTATTTTAGGCACATGAATTTGAGATGCTGGTATGCCAGGGAGGTGTAGATGTCTCAAAGTTAGGGGTGTGAGTCAAACAGAGCTCCGGAGGGCTATCAGAATTGGGGATGTGAATCTGGGAGTCAATTTCCTGGGGGTGAAGCATGAAGCTGTGGTGAAAAAAGCAAGCATGGTTTCTTCCTTGGAACCTTCAGGGAAGCGTCCTTCCCACTTCCTCCACAGACGACAAGGGAGGAGCCCGCACCAGGGGGTCTCATCAGTCACTCCCAGTGACTCATAACACTTTCCATCTGCAGGTTGCAAAATGCTTCACAGATGTGATTTAGTGCTACACAAATGTTGCCCTTCCCATTACAGAGAGGGTGACCGAGGAACGTTCTCAAGCTTGTGAAATATGTGTCATGCATATACTTCATGGAAGCAGTATTCAAGGTTGTTCCAGTGATGTTATTGCCCACAGGAGCTCACCTTTGTTTTGTAATGTTGAGACACCTGGATACCTGCTTTGGCAGAACTTGAACTACTTTTATACCTGCATAAGCTGCCCCGTGTGAGTTGTCACTTTGACTGTAGGCAAGACTGCAAGGCGCCAAAGGGCAGGGTTTCTCTGTACTGGGAAAAACTATCTGAGTGCTCACTCTAGCTAGAGACAAGTGAGGCAGGTAGGTATCTGCTTCCTGTGGAAAGTCAGTAGGACTGTGCTTTTGTGACTTGACAAAAGTTACTCCCCCCTGAACCACCAGTTTCCACTGTCTCCTCAGCCCTTCACCAAGATACTTTTTTGATTGAAGAGGACTGGAAGGAGGGGCCACCCAAAGTGTAAGCAGTCCCCCACCAAAAGAGAAGTGAGGTTGGTCTGCTAACCTAGGTAGGTCTTGGTGGTCATGGGCATTTAGGGCATTCAGCTAACCCAGCTGAGCTGGCAGAGGCTGGAAGACCTTCCTTACCCAGCCTCTCTTGGGGGAACAATGGCCGCATTTGTGAGGGTAATTTCAGGAGATGCCCCCCTGGAGGGTTCCATTGGCTGGAGGTGGCCCAAGGGGAGGGACTGGCCCCTGGAACGCTTTGTGGCCATCCAGTTACAGCTGACCCTATTGTAACAGTGAGTGAGCCCAGACCCCTGACTTGGTAGGTCATGCTGGGGAAGCATATACTGAGGTCTTCCCCCTTCTCGCCCAGATGAGCAGAGGCAGGGTGACTGTACCCTAAGGGATGCCTGAGGCCATCAGGGCCACCATGCGGAGCAAAGGCAGCAGGTGCAGGGGCCTTGGGCAGGTGCTCACAGCCTCTAGGGTTCCCCCAGCATTCCTTGGGGACAGCCAGCACCTTCAGACTGGTAATTCTTAGACAATGTAGAGGGAGGTCCCAAGACAAATCTCTGGACTTCCCTAATCTTATCAGGCGGAGACTGGAGTGATTATTTGGAACATTAACATTTGAACACAAATTTGTTCAAACTGATGAAACAGGTCGTTCAATTAAATAAATGTCTAAGGCAACGAACATTTTACTCAGATGAAGTACTTCCTTGTTACTGACTGCAGTTTCCATAGCACTGTGACAAAAATATTTCAAATTCTTTTTGGGAATTAAAAATAATCCTGCAGTTGTCTGTTTTCTTTCACAGTCTTCAAAAGAATTATAATAAATTCTCTTCTCCAATTTGGAGACATAACACACTTTATTTTAGTTTGGCTCAAGAACTTGGAAAGTACTTAAACTTGTATGCCTGGTACAGTTATTAAGCTAAAGCAATGGACTGGTAATATGTCTAACACAATAAAGAAAATCCCATATTTAAATTAGAGTCATAAGCAAAATGAGTGAAAATTGAATATTGAAAAAACCTTCCAGAATAATCCCAGCATAATTGACATTGAATAATATTTAATATCTAAATTCGTGTCTTGGCAGAAATATGTCCTAAATCATCTGGGGGGAGGTTGTCAATTATAAGTAATACTGATGTGTTTTCTAGAAAAACGTGAAATATTTTATGAAAGATACAGAGCTAAAGTAGAATAATCAATCTTATGAGAAAGAGTAATGGAAACTTTTCACAGATAAGATGATATTTGCTTCTTTCTCAGGAAGGGTTAGTGTTGTACTATGAATCTGCCAAGGGTTGTTTTCATTCTGAGCTGTGGTGAAATATATAGACCCTTCTAGAACAAAATTCATATTGCAAGTTTGCGTGTAGCTCAAGGGACATCCTTTCCAGAGACTCCAGGGCTGACAAACCATTCTTGGCATTTCCTCAGAGAAGGAAATTTCCATCATCAAAAGAAAGATCTTGGACATTCCTTGAAAAGCCGGGTCCTAGCCTCACATGTGCCTTGGGTGATGCTTTCCAGAAAACACTTTGTAAAGGCAGCAAAGGTCATTCAGTTACAGAACCACAGAACCAAATGTAGAGTGTCCCTTCCTTCAGCCTCTCTGCCTCATGCCAACACCCCTGCAGCATGGGGGACGCTCACCTCTGCACAGACATTGCCAAAGACAGAGGATTGCCAGTCTCAGTCCACACTGAGAAGTCCTTCCATGTAGCTGGCCTGCATTCATGTTCCAGTAACTTTTACCTATTTTCTCTGCTCTAAGAAACTGGGACTGAATGTGGTCCTCAACCACATGACTCTACAAATATTTGAAATTATGGCTTTTTTTTTTAGGAAATCTGATGGACCTGGTGTGAACTCTGTTGACACGCTCACCCTTACTCACCCAGAATGGGAGCAGTATTTGTAGGCCTTGTCATAGGATGTCATAGGGAAATGTTCCCATTACCTGTTGCCATGTAAAAAACCACTCCGAAATTTAAAGGCTTAAAACAATGGAACTATTTCTTTTGTTCACACATCTGTCACTTGGACGGGGCTCGGGAATAGCATGTCTTTCCTCCACTCGGCATGAAGGTGGGACTAGAGTCAGAAGGCTCCCATGTCTGACTGTCAGTGCTGGTTGACCTTGGCGCGGGCTGTCAGCCAGACACCCACATGCAGCCTCTCCATGTGGCCTGGGCCCTGCAGAGTGAGGAGGTGGAAGCCTGATCACCTCAGAAGTCAAGCAGCTCACTTCCTCTGAACCCCACTCATGCAGACAGTCACAGGCACTGGCCAGTCGCGCAAGAGTTTATGCAGTTTAAAGAGCTGGTCAAATATGCGGCACCTCTTGATGGGAGAGTGGCAAGGTTTTACAAGAACATGTGAGACAGGGGTGCCTGGGTCGCTTAGTGGGTTAAAGCCTCTGCCTTCGGCTTAGGTCATGATCTCAGGGTCCTGGGATCAAGCCCCGCATCGGGCTCTCTGCTCAGCAGGGAGCCTGCTTCCCCCTCTCTTCTGCCTGCCTCTCTGCCTACTTGTGATCTCTCTCCTCTCTGTTGAATAAATAAATAAAATCTTTAAAAAAAAAAAAAAAAAGAACACATGAAACTGAAAATATTGCTCTAGCTCTTTTTCTGGGAAAATGCCATCTCCCAAATACAATGAGTTTCCAACCTCATTCAACCTCATACAACTCAAAAATGCTGAAGAAGAGAGACCCAGGTTAAACGTGGCAGGGGATGGAGTTCAGATTTGAGTCTGAGCATTTCCCTCTTCTGGACTATGGTGATTTCCCTTTGGCTCTGATCATAACTTGCGCTCCTCCCATACTGATATGCAACTGCTCAGTGGTGTAATGGGTGTGCAATACCACTCCTGGTGCTTTAGCAGTCCCACAGCAAAACTGTACTTCAACTGCTCATAAAGATAAACCTTTGTAAATGCAGATCTGCCTGTAAGTAATGGGACTTGTATCATTGTCGGGGGCTGAGCTGAGGCCAGTATGTGGAAGGTGGAGGGAGGGGGATTTCAATGTGTGACAAACAATGGTTAGCTATTAATTCAGAAATGGAGTGGATTGTCTTCTGAACCAGAATGTTTCTCAGCACGAAAATCTGTGCATTAGCTAGGGTAATGCTAGTTGTCATTATAAACAAATGCCACATTTTCTGTGTCTGAATGCATACAAGTTCATTTCTGACTCATGTCCAATGTGAGCATCTTAACTGGTAGGGGTGATGATGTGGGCAATGATGCGGGACCACATGCCTTCCATCGTGCTGCTCTGCTCATTGCAGGGACTCGGAGTCCTCTGCCTCCAGCCAAGGACCGTGCCTGAGTGATACACAGCACCTCCACCTCCGTCCACAGGTGAACTAGTCACCTGATCTCACCTGGTGCAAGAAGGCATGCATAGCTGCCTCCCAAGACAATTCCATGCTCTGGAAGAAGATACCTAAGCTTTTAATGACTGGCCAACTGGCTCTGATACAGGTCGCTGATGGAACTCTTGCATTGGCCAAGAGTCCATTACCTTCATGGTCCCTACAACTTTGAGAGTCTATAATTCTCACAATACTATATTTAAGTTTTAACCATTGCCAAGGCGGGTGGAGAGGATATCTCTCTCAGTTCCAGGTGTTATTTTGATGGGTGATGATATTGATCTGCCCTGTGGCTCTGGGGTAGGAGTTGAACAGGAGCCCTCCATGCCCTGGCCATCTCTAAGTGCTGTGGATAAGTGATCCCAAGATTAAGGACACAGATATCTTGGAACTCTGCCAACTTTCAATGATGGTAGACTCCCCCTGCCTGTGTTAATGGTTCAGAGTCAATGAGACCTTATTGTAATTTCCAGCATAGTAACTCTATTGTCCCTGGAGCATTCCCACCCACTCACAGAGCTGTTGCTACTTGCCAGGGAGGCAAGAAATAAATCCTACTTACCAAGTACCCCAGGAGGACAGACACCCAGGCATTATTGGGCAAGTAGGATTTCATTTACAATCCACTTTATGCCTGTTGTACAAAAAAATACTTGCATGCATTAGATTCCAACATCCCTACTGTACCCTCTAGCGCTCTGTTGCAAACAAGACTTGGGGAAACAAGGAAGGCAGATGAAGGGACCCTCCTGGGATCTATAGTCTCTAAGAGAAGAGATACCGTGTTGCTTAGCAGAAGTGGTTGGCTTCTATTTTCAGGGTGCATTCTGAACATTTGTCACAGAGCTAGGGGGAAGGAGGATTATGGGACTTGTGTGCCCAATTTCCCATATATGGAGTGGCAGAATTTAAGATCAAAGGTTCTTTTTATAATGATAGGAACATAAGGACCATAGAAAAATGTAAGAATCATTCCAAGACTATTATCTTCAGAAAAAGAAAATTGATTCAATGTCCTTTTAAGTTCACCTAATTGCATCAGGATTAGTTGAGCTGAGCCTCTAATCTATTGATACAAGTTAAATATAATTTGCATTCACATTTATGAAGTCTTATTTTGGCTGTAAAGTAAGATGGGATACTAAGTATTCACATCACATAAATAGAAAACATATTTTTATTAATCAGCAACAAGTTGCATTTGAAGGAAGCAATTTAATTAAACTTGCAATACAATAAATAACTGGTCATTAAAAACCTATTAGTGCTCTTGGATTTCCTGTGTCTGCTTGCCTTTAAGTAATTGCTTGCCTATACTTACCTATGTTATCTATAATTAAATATAAAAGCTATTTTAAAATGCCATTAAGGTCCTGAATTAAATTCACGTTAGCAAGCAAAATTCAGAGTTAGAGACCCCCGCTCATTCCGGTCTCTTCCCGGGCTCTGTGTCTGCATTACCCCTAAGCTTGGGCCAGGAGTAGACTATGCTGAGGTAGTTTCCCTGCAAGGAAAAGAGAGCTGTTCTCCATACTCTACACGGATAAAAGTCCAACCCCTCCACCCTCAGAAAGCTGTCTTCACTTTTCCAGAGCCTTCCTTCTGTTCACTCATTCAGTACACCTGCTGAGCACAGTCAGCACTTGCTAAGGACCCATCACTGGTGACACAGGACTCCTGCCCTCTAGTACCGAAGCTGATGGCCCTGAACAGAGTAGGAACTGAATAAACATTTATTAAATAAGTGGATCAAGTGATAAAGGGACGCAACTTGAAAAGTAATAGCACATAGTAAGAATTGAGCAGCACTTACTCCCCACAGTAACCTAAGTGCCCAGTTGTAGCCCAGTATGAGGAGGCTAGAATTTTCCCTGTCCCTGCTTGCTAGAGCTGGCTCTGCCCCTTGGGGCCCTCACAGACATCTTCGGAGCCAGTTCTTGGAGCTTTGTGATGCAGAGAACATCAGAAATGGAGGTGGAAGGAGGGCAGGACAGGGGTGGGTGGACCAAGACTCAGAGAGGGGCTATGAGGAGTTTCGAAGAGAAGGGGACCAAAGGAGCTGCGGGGTACTGGTAGGGTGACCACACCCCTGGCCTGCCCGGGACACTCTCAGCCTGTGCGTTCTCTTTCAGTGACTTGGCACTGTGGTCACTTCACCAAGCAGCAGCTCGGCTTCCCAGAATTCCTTTTTTTCTACGTTTCCCCATTAAGGTTGGCACAAGACAAGGTGTGCGGGATTCAGAAGGCAGAGGCAAAGAAGCGGCTTTTTCCCTGATACTGTGAAGGTCAGCAGAGGGCCTGGTACCCTGCACCCGCACCCTGGCCTGGGGGCTGGCTGTGTCATTGGGACAGCAGGCCGACAGCCAGTTCTGTGGCTGAGGTTGGAGGTGGCAAGTGAGGGAGGTAGTTTGTCCTTGCTCTCTCTCCCGTGACCTGCAGCTTTCCTCCAGACAGCCTGCATGACCACCTCAGGCCAGCACCCCACACGGAGCTGGCAGCCTCGAAGAATCTCCCTCACGGCCTCCCACGGTGACACAGGGGTGGCTCCCTCAGTGAAGCCCTCGTTCTCTATCACTCGCTGTGGCTCTGCTTCTCCCACCCAACCTGACTAGCGCACTAATCTCAGCACAATGTTCTCAGGGCTCCCTCCCAGCATGGGTGATGCACTATGTGCTCACTAGGTATAAATTGATGGCAGGGGGGGAATTTTTCTTTTTCTTTTTTTTTTTTTTAAAGATTTTATTTATTTATTTGACACAGAAATCACAAGTAGGCAGAGAGGTGGGGGAAAGGAAGCAGGCTCCCCGCCGAGCAGAGAGCCCGATGCGGGGCTCGATCCCAGGACCCTGAGATCATGACTGAGCCGAAGGCAGAGGCTTTAACCCACTGAGCCACCCAGATGCCCCATTATTTTCATTTTTTAAATTAAGTGTTTTTACTTTAATTCCGATTAGTAACATATAGTGTGATATTTGTTTCGGATGTGCAGTACAGTGATTCAACACCTCCATACAGTACCCAGGGTTCACCACAAGTGCCCTCTTTAATCCCCGTGATCTGTCTCCCCCAGGCTCCCACCCCCGTCCGCTCTGGGAACCACCAGTTTGTTCTCTACAGTTGAATCTGGTTCTTGGTTTGTCTCTCTTTTTATTACCTTTGCCCATTTTTTCCACTTAAATTCCATGTATGAGTGAAATCATACAGTTTTGTCTTTCTCTGACTGAGTTATTTTGCTTAGCTTAATGTACTCTAGTTCCATCCACGTCATTGCAAACAGCAAGATTTCATTCTTTTTTCTGGCTGAATAATATTCATAGATATATAGATACAGATACAGCCCATCTTCCTTATTCCTTCCTCTGTTGATGGACACTTGGGCTGCTTCCATCATCTGGCTATTGTAAATAATGCTGCAATAAACATTGGGGTACATGCCTCCCTTTGAATTAGTGTTTTTGTATTTTGGGGGTAAATACCCAGGAGCGCAATTACTGTATTATAGGATAGTCGTATTTTTAACTTTTTAAGGAACCTCCACACTGCCTTCCAGAGTGGCTGCACCAGTTTGCATTCCCACCAACGGTGGGGAAAGGGGGGATTTTTAAACAATTGCTATTGTTGCTGCGGACTGAATATCCCTTTCACAGAAGTAAAGACACGAGAAATTATGCTGAAATTTCTTTTTGTGGCTGAGGCTGAGTGTCTCTGAGCCAGTCTTTCCACAGGTGGAGTACTAGAGCCTTATGGGCACGACCATGCAGAGGTAAGAACCTCGTGAGTAATATTTGAATGAACATAAAGAGAAACAAAGGATTGACCTTCTCTAGGAGAAAACAACCTCAGGGCAGAGTCATGGCATCACTTCCAGGGATCCTGTCAGTAAGGAGACTGGGGACCAAGTACCCACTGCTGCTGATCCTACCCTGACACCCCGACATACCCAGGCAAGAACATCAGCTTCCTCTACTTTCTCCCTGGTCATGTTGCCCACCTGCCCCAGTTACAGACTCTAGGTCTGCACCTGTACTTGTCCCTGAAAGTGCCAATCTAGCCTGCTACCCTCACTTTGCCCTCTTCTCTCAGGGGTCACTGAGGTCTTTCCAAACTCTGAAAGTCTCTGGCAGCTACAGAAAAAGGATCAGGTCCACAGAACATCTATAAACAGGAACAGTAGGGAAAGAAACTAAGAGATTAAGATTCTTTTCCCAGGAAAACTGGTTAATTTTGGAGATTAAGCTGACAGACAAGAGCAGATGCTCCCCAAACAGGTCATTCTGCGTTCCCAGGTGGGCTTCTGTATTTGAGGACAATTTGAAAGGTTTGCTTAGAGGCCTCATGACCCAGAATATTATCTTGCACAAAATACGATCTTATAGCAAGGCACAGCACATTCCTTAGACCAAATTAAGCAGCAGCCTTACCTTCACAGCGAGCAGTTCACAGGTCCTGCATCTGTGAAATGGGGTGATGACAGTGCCTCCTTCATGCACTTGTTGCAAAGACTGGATGAGTTAATTTGTGTAAAGCCCTTGGAACAGTGGCAGACAGTAAGGTTTCCGTGCATGGAACCATCACGTTCACCGTTACATTCTAACCGTTATCATTTGTAGGGTCACGCAGAGGCTAGGACACTTGCCTCCAACCTCAGCTCCCCTTCGGCCAGGAGCAGACAGCTGAGAGCTGGGCCCACTGCCTGAAACAGGGCCCCCCACATAGCCGGTGCTCAGTGAACGTCAGTCTCCTCTCTGCAGTCAGACGACGTGCTGCAGTATTCTTTCTCAGAACTGTTTCCTGCAGCACAGATCATTCCTCTCCTGAGGATTTTAGGGCATTCTGCAGCTTTCAGCTGGCTTCCCTTTACCTGTCAGCGCCCTGCCCCAAATTCCTTTTTTTAGACAAAACACCTCATCAAATCATTTACCAGAATACTTTTGTTCCCTGATGCAGTAGCTTGCATTACTCTGTGTCATTTACCATGTCTTCCGAAATTTGAGGTCCTTACCCCGCTAAGAGAGAAGGAACACTTTGCATGAGCCCAGCAGGCAGGCTAAGGGGCCCTCCCTGCCTGATCCTCACTCCCCACCCCCATGAGACACTTTGCCAGGTGCATTTTGACAGGTGATGGGCTTTTGAGAAAATAGCTCTAGATCTTTAAGATGATTATTCTTAACTACCGAAGAGTTGTGTCAAGGAAGAACACTTTTTAAGTGTTGTTCTCTCCTCATTAAATTATCTAAGTATTTGGAGATTAAAAGCTAGGGAGAACTTGGCAGAAGTTTTCTTTTTAAGATGCATTCTGAGATGGTTTTATTTTAGCTTGCTTTTTTTTTTTCCTTTTAAAGGGACATTCTTTTTTAGAAATACACTCTGTTATACATTGTGCTGTTCCTGAGTTTTTTTTCTGCTACTCCCTATATGCTTTAGATTTTTGTTCCAATCTTTAGAAATTGGGTCTGAAAGCTGAGGGTTGTCAGGCATCCTAGCTGGAGGCTAGGGAATGGCCTTCTAGGTGGTTCAGGTAGGCAGTCTCTGAAATTACCTAGTTAATCACCTTTTGGATACAAAACTAGACTTGGTTGAGTCTAATACAGTTGAAAGCAATAAACTGTATCCTTGAATTTGCCACAATTCCATCCTCAGGCATCGCCTTGCTCCTTCCTCCTCTAGAAGAAGATGTCCTTAGCACTTGACTCTACTCCTGGTTCATCTTCCTTTCTCTTGTCATACTGACCCTGTTTTTACTACAAATGTCTCCTTCGTTTTCTCTTTTTTTCCCCCCACTATTTCTTCTGTATTTGTTGCATACAAATACAAATTTTTCTGTATGTTTATCTTTCTAACATTGTGCCACACCCAATAACGACATCAATAATACTGACAAATTACCCAGTATTGTTGTGATTGTTGAGCTCCTTGGTCAAGAAAGAACTCTTGAGGGGCGCCTGGGTGGCTCAGTTGGTTAGGTGTCTGACTCTTGGTTTCAGCTTGGGTCATGATCTCAGGGTTGTGGGAAGAGGCCCCATATTGGGCTCCAAGTTCAGCAGGGAGTCTGCCTGTCCCTCTCCCTCTACCCTCCCCACCCCCACTCTCTCTCTCTCTCAAATAATTAAATAAAACCTTTAAAGAAAGAGAAAGAAAGAAACAAACAAACAAAGAGGAAGGAAGAAAGAATCCTTGAGACATTATACAGTGAAATTTAGAAAATTTACTTCAGTCGCACAGGGACAGGACCCACGGGCGGGCAGGGCGGCCATTTTGCTGTGTGAAGCTGGTGGGGAAGGGACATGCAGAAAGTATTAGATCACAAGTGTCTTCTTCGAATTTCTACTCATAAAACTACTTTTGCAAGATTTCTCTGGCGCTTACCATTCAGTTCGCTATTAACTACTACCGGTGAGATGTACAGGCAGTCCCGAGACCCTCTGAGAACATAGCAACCAGCACACATTCGATCCTCACGGAAACTACGCAGGCCATAGGTCAGCCTTCTGAGCTAACCGTGAACATCTGCTTCTATCCCTCTTCAGTATGGGGTTCTTTTAAATTTTTATCAAAGTAAAATAGATACAATAGTGACTAACAAAGACAGCAGCTGCCTCCTTCCCTGCACACTCACACCCACCCAGACACGTCCCCTACAGGGCTCCTGCCTGCTTGCGCGCTTGTGCGCAGGGTTCCCATCTAGCCCACCTCCCTGCTCTCCCTCTGGACTGTAATCTGAAAGAACTGCCTGGCTTCGGGGCCCCTGGACACCCTCCCTTCTCCCTGGAGGGAGGCGTTATGTGATTGATTTAAATCCCAGCTTGCATTCCCAACAGTGCTGACAAAGTGGCCCAAATCCGGGTTTTGGAAGCTGATGACCATACAGACTTGCCTTTTTATTGTTTACTTTGAACCATGAGTTTCTAGTTCAGCTTCCTCCCCTTCTCTCCCTACTCCCATCCCTGGAATTCCTTATTGTTTCCTTCTTTCTTGCATTATCTGCCTTTATTCTAACTTCAATTTTTTTCAAGCACTGTATCATCCAATGCTTTCCATGCAATTTAACATAGCAAATAAGTCTAATTAATTTAACATCACCAACAATACTTAGTTGTCCTTTTAACAAAGAGAAACTCAAATTTTAATTTTGCTATCAGCTTACTTTTGATATTAGAACTCATTTAACTTAATTAAATTCATTCTAATCTTAGCCAGCTTGACCATATATTAAAATTTCTTTCCAAAGATTCTTTTTCCACAAACCTACAACTTTCTTTTTCACATTCAGATTTTGTCCTGTTTTTCCCCTTTCTCATTCTAAAATGACCAGTGTCATTTTAGGACAAAACTACACTCTTTTCCTTCAACAAAAACATCTCCATTCCTTATACTTTCTCCTATTTTCCTTGAATTTGGAGATGCGTCATTTATTATTTTTAGTAGCTTTAATTTAAATATATTAGAAATTTTAACCCTTAAAAACTGTAATTTCTGATGAAAATTAAGAACTAAGAAATAAACAATTGTGGACTGCCTCTTATCCTAGCATTCTGTGGATTGACAGATTTATAAATACTTTGTATAATTTTTATTTTTTATTTTTTTAAGATTTTTATTTATTTATTTGACAGAGAGAGAGACAGTGAGAGAGATAACACAAGCAGGGGAGTGGGAGAGAGAGAAGCAGGCTTCCTACTGAGCTGGGAGCCTGATGCTGGGGCTCAATCCCAGGATCCTGGGATCATGATGTGAGCTGAAGGCAGATGCTTAACTGACTGATCCACCCAGGCGCCCCTATTTTTTATTTTTTTTAAAGAATTTATTTATTTATTTGAGAAAGAGATAACAAGAGAGATCATGAGCAGGGTCTGAGGAGAGGGAAAAGCAGGCTCCCTGCTAATGCAGGGCTCCATCCCAGGACTCTGAGCTGATTACCTGAGCTGAAGACAAACACTTAACCCCTTAACTAACTGAGCTACCCAGATGCCCCTGTATAATTTTTAGAAATACAAATTTTCTTGTAATGAATTTGTCAGTGTGTACAGGACACGTTTACCTATAGATCCAAATATCGTTAGTTCCTCTGAAAAAGGAAACCCAAAGTAGGTAAACCTACATTCAGCAATTAATATTTCAATATTTTATCTTATTTGCAAATGATCTAGATATTTAAAGACTATCCATCATTTAATTGGACTTAGCAAAATTTTAAGGTTTCAGGTTATCCAAAAGACTTCAGAAAACTATTTAAAAGGTTTGCCTCAGAACTTTTTTTTTTAAAGATTTTATTTATTTGACACAGACTGCACAAGCAAGGGGAGCAGCAGAAGGAGAGAGAGAAGCAGGCTTTTTGCTGAGCAGAGAGCCTGATGTAGGGCTCCATCCCAGGACCCCGGGATCATGACCTCAGCCAAAGGCAGATGCTTAACCAACTAAGCCACCTAGGCACCCCTGCCTAAAAACTTTTATCCCATTTATAGCTATTTAATTCATCTGTTCTTAACAATTGCTTAAATTACTTATGAAAAATCCATCATAGCAAGTTATTTTTCTTGCTGACAAATTTTGTGATGAAGATAGCATGAACTTAATTGACTAATAAACCCAGGAAGAAAAAAGTTGGATGCCAAAATTATATTCATGGATAATAACTCTGAAGTATTTTAATTTAATGAACACACTTCTATTAGCTTTAATACCAAATATTTTCCCAAATCATGTGAATCTGAAAAACATCTGGATTGGTTTCTATTATATTTCTGAGAGTTTTAGGAAACTTAATTTACATAAATGTTTAATTTACTTTAAACCAATTGAATAGAGCTCTTTTACAAATTAATTTTGGCAATACCAACCAGAGGTAGAAAATAATCATACATCTGCAACAAATACTAGATATATAGATAGAGAGACAGAGCTCTTATAGTTTACATTATATAATTTTAGCCATGAGATGGGCATTATAATGCAAAATTCACTAGCTTTGGGGTACCTGGGTGGCTCAGTTGGTTAAGCATCTCACTCTTGATTTTGGCTCTGGTCATGATCTCAAAGTCCTGAGTTCAAGCCTTGCATTTGGCTCCATGCTCAGCGGGAGTCTGCTTAAGCTCTTTCTCTTTCTCTCTCTCTTCCTCTGCCTCTCCTCTTGTGCTCAACAACTCAATCAATCAGTGTCAGGTTTAGCCAGCAAACCCTAGACAGCGAATGAAAAGATCACTCCAGACACCTCAGTAGGAGAAAGGAGAGGCCTGGGAACCAGACGCTCTAGTGGCAAAAGGCCTCAAACCAAGCTTTGTCTCCATTTTTATTGGGCTCATATCACTACACCAAGAATAAACACAAAGCAAGGCGGAAAGTGTAACTTCATGGTCAGGACTGTAATATATGGGGCAGCGTGTGATACAAGCAAGGAAGTAAGAAGTCCGTGAAGTATGTGACCACCACAGGAGCCTGTTTTTCTTCAAAATTTAAACATTTACTCCCTAGATGAGAACTTTGAGCCACAATAAGAATCTAGCCACTTTCAGCCAAGAAACTTCAAAGGAGGCCCATCATTTGGGGCACTCTTCCTTTGTTTTTCAATTAGTCTCATCTGGGGAGACATATACAAGTCAGATTTTGTCTATCCAGGCATTGTGAATTCCAATAAATAAATAAATAAATAAATAAATAAGATCTTAAAAAGCAAATGACAACTAGTTTCCAAGAAAACAGTTCATCTGTGCAGATGGCTAAAGTTTTTTCTGCTAATATTTATGGAGAAGACACTTTAGCTTTTTCATTCACCAAAGTTTCAAATAACCTTTCCCCCCTTTTATTTTCCTTCTGATAAGAATTACCTCCCTGAAGTTTGCATTTCAAAGAGATGGCCTGGATAAGGATTCTTGGAGAAGTCCAGGTAGAACATTTACATTTCAAAGGCATAGGAAAAGAACACAAGTTCCTGCAAGAAGAACCCTTGTTTCCTAAGGCCAGAATTTTTACAAAACATAAAAGTTTTCTGAGATTAATAGGTGGAAAATTGGGGGGATTCATAAAAAGGATAGATGGACTTTGAATTGTCTCTGGAACTGCATTCTGGTTTTGCAAAGATTTGTAAGATAAGGAGAATTGCTTTTAATTCCTCAAAGATTTGGATTGCAGCCTCAATGACATTACAGGTTGATCCATCCATCCAACTACATTATCTTCCATGTGCTTCTCTTTATTGGGGAGATGTCCTACTGTAGTGGAAATCAAAAAATGTCTACGTTCTGGATTTAGAGCTGCCAGTTATTGGGATATTTTAGTAAATCATTTCACAAAGGCTTTAGAAGGTTTTTCTTTCCCTCTAGGTACATAGTTTCATATTACTTTAGGGGAAAAGACCTAAAAAAGAAGTTCCTATCTGATTTTGGAGGTTAGCTTCTCATTTAGTCAACTTCTGACCACAGAGCTACTTTAAAAAACATCCTTCTAAATGTCTTGCCAGGTTTCACCCAGGACAAATAAATATTCTTGGCAGTATTAAGACATTGGCTTCAGGGTACCTCTTGAACCCAAAGAGGGTTCAAAGGATATTTTGACTTCCTCTCTCAACCAGGTACTATAGACAGAGATCCAGGAGAGCTGACTCTGGTTAGAATTCTCACCTTACTGCCAGTTTTCCCAGGGTCCCATCTGCAAGCTCTGGTGTCTACCAGAATTTGGCAAAGATTTCCATTAACTTGAACTTTAGATTCCTTTGGCTATTTAAGGGAATAGTGTAGCGGTTTACCAGATAATCACTCAGTGTCTCATCAACTCTGTGAGGGACATCTGTAAGGCCAATACCTTGGCAGGTGTTTATGGTCTTGTACCAAATTCCTTTCAAAGTGGTCAGCTATAGAGTTCAGTCAGAACAATGGCTTCCCACCCTATTTTCTGCCTTTTTATCAACCTGCTAATTCCAGGAAGTGATCCACTTACAAAAACTTTTAAGTTTCCTCTCTGTGCTTAGGAAATTTTTTAAACTATGACCCTTAGTCAAGACCAAGGAGTAAAAGATACCTGAAAAGCATTGCCTCTAGCCTTGGAAGATCTTATTTTAAAAGTTAATTGCTTAATCATCTCTTCACACTGGAAAGGCAAATCAGACAGAAGGTTACTAGAATGAGTACTCAGATAAAGAATAGCAAAGAGCAGCAGTACTCATGTCAACCTTACAGTCTTTTAGGTATCTCTTACAGGCTAACTTTTATAACAAGTCTTTCCATGAAGTTATTTTGGAATCTTGAAGTCTTTTTTTTTTTTAAGATTCTATTTACTTATTTGAGAGATAGCAACAGAGAGCACAAGCAGAGGGAGCAGCAGAGGGAGAAGAAGCAGGTTCCCCACTGAGCAGGAAGCCAGACATGATCCCAGGACTTTCGGATCATGAGCTGAGCCAAAGGCAGATGCTTAACTGACTGAGCCACCCAGCGCCCCAATCTTGAAGACTTTTGGAGGCCTCTGTATACCAGTTGAAATAGGTATCCAATTCTGTTTGTTTGATTTGGGAACCCTTGCTTTTAAGTACACTTCTTAAATGAACTTATCAAATGGAACATTTCCCATAATGATCATTGTAATTCCAACTTGTTTTAGTACAGTTTTGCCATTTTTCTAGGTATATACAGCTTCTGGGGCCACAGTTCGTATACCACAAGATAAGCAGGTGTGCCAGAAGGTGGCACACTTGACTCTTTTCATATTTAAGGAGCTCATTTCCTCTAGCTAAGACTCTGGGTCTCTAGGAGCCAAATTAATATGTAAAAGTGATATGCCACTGGATTGGGGATTGTTTGGTGTTTTACAGTGTACCTTGTTGCATGGAAATTTTCTTAAGGTTGGCAGGTAACCTAATGTCAATCTAACCCATTCTGTGACCAACTTATTCCAACACAGAAGTCTTTAAGTTAGGTCAGTTAAAGTTAGTCTTTAAGTCTTTAAGTTAGTGGTAAGCACTTCAACAGCTTTTAAGTGCTCAACCATGCCTGCCGATTTTGTGGCTTTTGCATTCCAAGACTCATGCTAACAATATGCTTTTACCTGCACATTAATACACCAGCAGTAACCAATGAGGTCACTGCAGACTGGCCAACAGAAGGTGTTGTGTTCACCATCAGCAGATCCCAACATGAAACTGGGGACAGAACCAAGAGCTGGGGTTCTCAAGCAGGGGATTGGGTTCTGAACTACCAAAGGTTCCCTCCATAGAAATGACTGGAAAGCCAATTAGATCAGGAGCATGATGTAAAGACAGTGGAGCCCAAAACTGAGAGGAACTTATGCATAGCCCTCAGAAACAGCAAGAAAGACAGTGAACTCAAAAGAGTTTGCAGGTTCCATGCCTCTGTTTCTTGTTGCCCCTGAAGCTGTTGGAGGTCTCCTTTCATTCCACCAAATCTGTTAAAAGAAACAAAATTCAGGGCACCTGGGTGGCTCAGTTGGTTAAGCAACTGCCATTGGCTCAGGTCATGATCCTGGAGTTCCAGGATCGAGTCCTGCATTGGGTTCTCAGAAACGTGGGGAGTCTGCTTCTCCCTCTAACCTTCTCCCCTCTCGTGCTCTCTCTCACTCTCTCTTTCAAATAAATAAATAAATAAAATCTTAAAAAAAAGAAACAAAATTCAACAATAAAATTTGAAGATCTAATTGGCTTTATCCAATGATTCTCAAATCAGATAATATCCCACCCAGCAGACAGGAAGGAGTCCAAAGAGCTATGCAAAATGAAAGACTTTTATAGGCAGGAGGAAGCAGGACAAGAATGTTTCTAGCAAAGAGTTGATTGTTTCAGACAAGGTCACCTTCCTATGGGGGATGGGATGGGCTACAGGATAGACTACCTCTCTAGTGTTGACCAAGTAATTCCAGATTGACCTGTTAAAGGGTACATTCCTGGGAGAGGCTGAAACTGCAGTTAAGTTAGGTATTAAGTCTTGGTCTGCTGACAGGGCTCCAGCACAGAGACTCTATTTGGGGCCTGTTGTCTTTTTTTTTTTTTTTTTTTAACAGATACAGAAATCTGGGAAGGGCATAGTTCCCACCCTTACTACAACAACAACAACAACAACAACAATAGCAATAAAAACATAGGGCAATCTAGAACATCACAATTTTTCTTGAACCCCTCAGTGATTGGAGTTGCAAGGCAGCCAATGATCCTAAAATTTCAGAAAAGATTTGCAAGCAGAGACAGACATGAACACTTGCTTACCTGGAGAAGATGCCATCTAACACCAGTGAGAGGAATTAGCTTAAAATTTTTAATGCATCACTAAAAGCTGAGTATGGGCTCTCCAGTGTCCTGGATTTAGGGGAAAATTGGATCTACTTAAAGGTTCTTCTCAACTTACCTCACAGGTTAGTCGCAGCATGACTGTGAGTATCCTGAGGAAGGGATCCCTGTAATGCTGGCCTGAGTGAAGATAACAGCCACTGAGGGAAGGGCACAAAACCTGCCCAGATTCCTCTCCCCATCCCCTTACAGAACAAAAACTTTGACTTTCAGAGATAGAGTATGCTGCCCTTCCTGTACTGGTGAAACCCTATTGCCACTGGGACAAGGGAACAGAAAAATATTCCCAGCCCTGGTGGAAGCCAGAAATAAGTTCTGGGCCCAGATCTACAGCTGAGGTGGGCAGCACTACTGAGAATACCACATCACTGAGATCCAACAACACAGCGCACACCCAAGACTGAGTCTTAATCAGAATGGCAAAGAACACCCTGTCTTGCATCCTCCATGAGGCCAATAGGTATTAAGAGACAAGGGACAGGCTGATGATGTGGGGAGAGACTCTCTTTGAGGCTCAGCCCAAAGAGAAGGCCTAAAGCTGAAGGAGGAGCAGGCATTGATTTTTTTTAAAACCCTCTGGCAAACCATGCTCATCCTAAACACAAAATCACATTAAAGGAATTTAAAGTCTGTGGTGCACTGAGAGCAACCACAGCAATAAGAAATCTCAAACCCAGCTCAATTCCTGACTAGACTGACACACTCCTACACTAAAGCCTCACTGCAAGGAAGGATTCGTTCATTTCCAGGCATAAAATCTATTCATCTCTGTCTCTATTGGCTCACACAAGTGTTGGGCTTTTGACAAAATACAAGACATACAAAAAACCAAAACAAAAGACCCACATTTCTAAGAGACAAGGAAATTGACATACATGACAAAGATTTTGGAACTATCACACAAACAATTATAAGAATTATGGTTGAGGGG
>CM053610.1:41945893-41985940 GCA_028646535.1 Procyon lotor
AATAAATAAAATCTTTAAAAAAAAAAAAGAATTATGGTTGATGTAATAAAGAACCCAGTAGAAAAGTTGGAATATGCAATATCAGGTGGGTAGTTTTAGCAGAGATGGAAACTATCAGAAAGAATCAAATGGAAATGATAGAAATGAAAATCACAGTAACAGAGATGAAGAATACCTTCAATGGATTCATCAGTAGACTCAACACACCTGAGTAAAGAATCAGTGCAGAGTTGAACTATGGCATAATACCAAATGGCCTAACATATATGTAATATGATTCTAGAGGGAAAAGAGAAAGAGAATGGAGGAGATAAAATTATTTTTTAAAAAAAGGCTGAGAATCTTCCTGAATAAATGACAGGTAACAAACCACAAATTTAACAAGCTCAGAAACACCAAGTGAGATAAATGCCAACACATAGACATAGAAACACATGTGCATGTACACCCACATAGGCATATCATATTCAAACAATTAAAAATCAAAGATAAGGAAAAATGTCTTGAAGGTAGCCAGAGAGAAAAGTCACATATGTACAGGAGAATAAAGATTATAAGGGATCTCTTATCAAGAAACTATGCAAACTGAAAGATAGCAAGGTGGCATATTTTAAACTTTTATGTATAAGTCACAGGGTGTCACTACACACAAAATACATTTCAGATAGATTGTAATTCTAAATATGAAACACAAACAATAAAGCTTCTGAAAGAATATCATCTTGACCTTGGAATGAAGCAAAGATTTCTTTTCTTTTTTTTTAAGATTTTATTTATTTGACAGAGAGAAACACAGTGAGAGAGGGAACACAAGCAGAGGAAATGATATCGGGAGAATCAGGCTTCCCGCCCAGCAAAGAGCCCGATGAGGGGCTCGATCCCAGGACCGTGGGATCATGACCTGAGCAGAAGGCAGACACTTAACAACTGAGCCACCCAGGCGCCCCAAAGCAAAGATTTCTTAAACATTATACAAATATTTTAACTACAAAGGAGGAAAATGATTAAAATCCATTAAAATTAGGAGCTTCCATTCAGTGTCAGAACCAGGGTGAGATAAGGGAGGCATGAACCTGTGAACAAAGCATAAGGGGGGGAAGCAGTCATCTAGATGATTAATATATATTCATGCAATGTTTATTTTAAGACTCACAATTGATGCAAAAAGTTTGTGATAGACAAAACATCAGAATTTTAAATAAAAAAAGAATCTGAGTGGGTTTCTGGTTTCCAGTTCCACATATAATGAGTTTGGAAGTTGCCACTCCATCCTGAAAACAAATAAAAACCTGAACAATCAACAGATCTTCTTGGATAAGAGAGAGAAGTGAGGACACAGGGCAAAACACTGTCCCCAAATTGGAGAGACAGACAAGTGAATACAGAGAGTCACATCTTCCTGGAGCAGAGACTCAAGCAGAAACAGCCATGGGAACCAGTGCTGGTGTGGGAAAACCAGAACTGTAGCTGATTAATTACCAGAGGCTCAGTGCAGACAAGTCTAAGAGTTAAAAATTCCAGGGGTACCCAGTCATAGAAAGGCCCAACAATATTGTGAAACTTACCACCAGGAGCTTGACCAGATTATCACCATAAATATCAAAGAGATATCACCTTGTGCCTCTGGCAGGAAGAGGGGAAAATTGAGCCATTTTAAAATAACCCAGAGCATTCTATTTTTTTTGACAAGGCTTCCTTAGGAGACAGTAGTTAACCAGAGCCTAACCTCCTGGGATATTATCAGAGTCTAAGTGACCTGGGGGAAGGGAAATACTCAGATCCAGCCCACTCTAGCTGGATCTAGCCATCTTCTCCCACCTAAAGAAAGAGGAGTAAAAATACCTGAGAAACACTTGTGAAGTTCACAAAGGAGAAGCACCGTTTCCCTTAAAGACTAAGAACTAATCATAGGACTATAGAAAACTTACTCTTCCCTCACAGCTTACCAACACATTACTACAGCCTCTTTACAGAAGTTCCTTTTACCTGATACATCACATCCAGCTATCAAGAACAAATTACAAGGCATACAAAAAGGCGAGAAACACAATTTGAAGAGACAGAGTAGCATCAGAACCAGACATGGCAGGGATATTGAAAATATCAAACTGGGAATTAAAAATAACTATGATTAATGTGCTGAGGACTCTAATAGATAAAGTAGACAGCATGCAAGAACAGATAGGTCATACAAGCAGAGGGATGAAAATCTTAGAAAAGAAACAAAAAATAAATGTTAGAGATTTAAAAAAAAATTACAAAGCAGAAATGAAGAATGCCTTTAACAGGTTTATTAGTAAACTGGACATGACTGAGGAAAGAATTTCTGAACTTAAATATATAGCAATAGAAATCTCCCAAACCTGAAAAACAAAGAGAACAAAGACTTAAAAAAACACAGAACATCCAAAGGACTAAAGGTGTAACATACATATAATGAGAACACCAGAAAGAGAAGAAAAAGAGAAAGGAACAGAAGAAATGTTTGAAACAATAACTGATAATTTCCCCCAAGTTAACGTCAGACACCAAACCACAGATCCAGGAAACTCAATGAACACCAAATAAGACAGTGCCAGAAAAACGACACCTTGGCACACCATTTTCAAACTATAGAAAATCAACGATAAACAAAAAAATCCAGAAGGAAGCCAGAGGAAAAAAACATTTTCCCTACAGAGAAACAAAGATTAGAATTATAACTGACTTCTCAGAAACCACACAAGCAAGAAGAGAGTGGAATGAAAGAATTAAACTTGCAAAGAAAAAAACCCACCAACCTAGAATCTGTATCATGAGAAAGCAGTCTTCAAAAGTGAAAGATAGATAGACTTTCTCAAACAAAAATTGAGGGAGTGTATGGTCAGTAGACCTGCCTTGCAAGAAGTGTCAAAAGTTCTTTAGAAAGAAAGAAAATAATATTTCAGAAACTTGGATATATGTAAGAAAGAAAGAAAATGGAAGAAGGAATAAGTGAAGTAAAAGAAAAGCTTTTTGTTTTTCTTATTCTTAATTAATCTAATGGATAACAATTTATTCAAAATAATAAGAGCAAAAATGTAAAAAAAAAAAGAGCAACAATGTATTCAATTACATACTTGTATATTATAAGGGATCTCTTATCAAGAAACTATGCAAACTGAAAGATAGCAAGGTGGTATCTTTTAAACTTTTGTGTATAAGTCACAGGATGTCATGCTTGTATATATCATACATGTTTGTATGTATCATACATGTATATATAATATATACTATATATACACATACATATATAGATTATATAATATTGTACATTATCTTTAAATGTTAATGTATGCTTGTATGTAAGTGAAATGAATGACAGCAATGATAGAATGGATGGGAAGGAGAAATTAGGATTGTTATTATAAGGTGTTCACACTAACATGTAAAGCAGTGTAGTGTTATTTGAAAGTGGACTTGGATTAGTTGTAAATGTCTATTGCAAACTTTAGGGCAATCACACAAAAAAAGTAAAAAGCAAAAACATAACTGATATACTAAGGAGAGAAAATTGAATCATATAAAATGCTTTATTAAAACCACAAAAGGCATAAAAAGAGTGGAAGATGAGAATAGGAACAAAAAACAAAGATAACAATATGATCTCTCCAATATGAAGAATTTGAGAGGCAGGCGGGGAGTTTTGGGGGGGTGGGGAGGGAAATGAAACAAGATGGGATCGGGAAGGAGACAAACCATAAAAGACTCATAAACTCATGAAACAAACTGAGGGTGGCTGGGAGGTGGGAAGTTAGGGATAGGGTGGCTGGGTTATGGACATAGGGGAGGGTATGTGCTATGGTAAGTGCTGTGAAATGTGTAAGCTTGACAATTCACAGACATGTAACCTGGGGCAAATAATACATTATATGTTAATAAAAAATAAAAAATAAATAAAACAAAGATAACAAATAGAAAACAATAACAAATACATTAGAGATTAATTGAATTAATATTAATTAATTAATATTAATTTTTATATTTTATAAATTTATATAATTTATATATTAATAATCACTTTGAATGGTCTAAATGCACTATTAGACAGAGATTGTCAAAGTGGATCAAAAAATAAGACCCAACTATATTTTGTCCACAAGAAACCCACTTTTAGTACAAAGACACATATAGATTAAAAGTAAATAAATAGAGAAAAATATACCATGCTAACACTAATCAAAAAGCAGGAGTAGCTATACTAATTTCCGACAGACCATATCAGACATATTGGTAGATGTCAATACTCCAAAAAGACATAACAATCTTAATGTGTATGCACCTAATAATAGCATCAAATACATAAGACAAAACTGATAGAATTACAAGAAGAAATAGATGAATCTACTGTTATAGTTGAACCCTTGGGTGCACCCCTCTATAAGAAATGGACAGATCCAGCACACAGAAAACCAGTAACGACCCAGATGAATTCAACAATCAATCAATGGAATATAACAGACATCTAAAGACTACTTCATCCAGTAACAGCAATATACACATTCTCCTCAAGCTCACATGGAACATTCGCCAAGACAGATCACATTCTGGGCCATGAAATACACCTTGACAAATTTACCAGAATAGAAATCATATACTATCTTGTTTTCATAAAGCAATGAGGTAAACTAGAAATCAGTAACAGAAGGATCACTAGAAAATCCCCAAATGCATAGATTAAACTACCCCACTTCAAGACTTACTATAAAGCTACAGTAATCAAGACAGTATGGTATTGGTGAAAGAACAGTGGAACAGAAGAGACAGCCCAGAAATAGACTCATATGCATATATAGCCACTTGCTCTTTTTTTCTTGGATATATGGTCAAATGTTGTTTTTTTTCAATTTAAATTCAGTTAGCCAATGTAGAGTACATCATTAGTTTTTGATATAATGTTTAATGATTCATCAGTTGTGCATAACACCCAGCGCTCATCAAATCAAGTGCCCAGTTCTCCATCCCCCCACCCACCTCCCTTTCCGCAACTGATCTTTGACAAAGGAGCAAAGGCAATTCAATAGAAAAGAAAGATATGACCAACCCCAGCAAGTGTACAGTCAGAGTGGCAAGAGAGGAAGGCATTTCCCAGAGGGCTGGAGTGGTGACAGGACCTGCCATTTAAATCTTTTTTGCTCACAGGTATTTTATCGAATAGTAACACTAATATCACCTGGCAGAGACCTGATAAAATGAAGAGTCTTGAGCCTGGGTCATACCAGAATAGATCCTGCACTTTATCTAGGTTCCAGCAGACCTAGGGTTCCCAGGCTGAGAAGTCAGAGACTGGCCCCAGCTCATCTTGGCTTTTTGGACCCTGGGGGCCATCACCTTCCACAGAGGGGCCTCTAGCAAGTTTCCAACCTGAGCTTTTCCTGTGAAACAAAATGACACCCAGCCTCCTTAGGTGTGCTTGGAGAATTACACGACATCACATATTTAAAAGGACTTTGCACACATCTTCCTGCTTCTGAGAGTCCCAGGAACCCTGTGGACAGTAGGAATAAATGACCACATTTAAAATAAGACCCTATGGACTCAAACAGACACTTGCACAGACGTGTTTGTGGGAGTGTTATTCCTGATAGCACACCCAAGGGTCCGTTGACAGGTGAATGGATAAACAAAATGTAATGTATACACACAATGGAATATTATTCAGCCTTAAAAAAAAAAAAAAAACAAGCAAACAAGAAAGCCCCTGCAGCCAATACCTTGCAATACCTCTGATACTTGTGACCTCATTACAGAGGCTCTGCCCCAGTCAGCTCAAGAGCATTGATGCCTCTGCCACCAGGCTTGCAGGGTAACAGTAAGAGTGGACAGTGCTTCTGCAGCTCTTACCCTGCATCAAGCATGGCTGTAAGTGCCTTCCATGTAGTAGCTGATAACTCCCAAGAGGGAGTGCTATTATTATCCCCATTTCATGAGGGGAGACACTGAGTCATGGAGAGGTAAAGTAACCTGCCCATGGTCACTCACTCCAACCCCAGGCTTCCTCCCTCCAGAAGGCAGGTTTCCCTGCCTGCAGGTTCCTCCTCATGTGGCTCACTTCTGAATCCAAGTCCAAGTCAGAGTCTATGTCTCAATGGTCAAAACCTTGTTAGCCACTGCCCCATGCCTGCAGGAAGGTCTGCAGTAGTAAAATTTCTGGCTTCTGCCTTGGGAAGGCAGGACTCCGAATGAAGTGAGAGTGCTCAAAGATGTTGGCAAAGGATGGCTGTGCTATGGCACATAAAACAAAATTCTTTCTTCAGCATCTCCAGCCTCAGTCGGCACTGACAAGCTGACCCCCTACCCCAGACCCTGCACTTTGAAGTACCTTCCTCAAAATTTTCAGAGCCCCTTCTGGTGGCTAGGACCTGATGGGGCCAGCAGTTCCACCTGAATGTGTCATCCTGAGCCCAAATCAGGATCTTTGGGTGCTCTCTCTAACCTATGTGTGCAACTGACCAGGTGCCCTGAATATCTAGAACTGAGTGTCAGTAGCCAGGACACATTCAGGAGAGTCTGGCTAGAGTGTGTGCCCTCTGGCCAGCCCAGCACTTCTTACACAGGACTGTGTAAGAATGGAACTAACTACCACCACCCCTTGGTAGTGACACATTGGTTTAGGGTGACATACTCACTTGGGACACAAGATGAAGAATCTTCAAACACACTAACTATCTTATACGAATACATAAATATCTCTTTCTACCCATTATTCTAAATCTTCATTGACAAAACCCCACAGAGGCCCAAGAATTTGTAATACATTTTTAAACTGAACTGATCCTATAGACAAGAGCCCCACAAAAAATAACCTGCTCAAGGTCCTATGCAGCCTAGAGGCAACTCTGTCCTCAGTACTACCATAGCACTTGGCATTTGCTTCTGCTAGAGCACATCTGGAAGCATTTGACACTTTTAATCACATTCCTCTTTATGGCACTTTCTGTGGTCACCTTCCATGATAACCCTCTGTCTATCCTTCAAATGCCAGGGTGTTTAGTGCTTGCTCCTGGGCCCTTTTCTTCTAAGTCTCTCCCTCAGTTATCTTGTCTCCTCCCATGGCTTTGAATGCTATCTACATGTTGGTGAACCTCATGTCTTTATTTATGGCCCTGATTTCTCCCCCAAACTCAAGACTTTTACCCAAAGACCAACCTGACATCTCCATTCAGATGTCTAACAGACATTTAAATTTTACACCTCTGGAGCACCTGTGTGGCTCAGTTGGTTAAGCGTCTGCCTTCAGCTCAGGTCATGATCCCAGGGTCCTGGGATTGAGCCCTGCATCAGGCTCCCTGCTCAGCAGGAAGCCTGCTTATCCCTCTCCCAATCCCTCTGCTTGTGTTCCCTCTCATTGTCTGCCTCTTTCTGTAAATTAAATGAATAAAATCTTAAAAAAAATAATAAATTTCACACATCCAAAACAGAATCATTGCTTGCACACACATGTACCTTGAAACCACTACCTTCCCAGTTCTCTGTATTTCAGCACCAGACTGTTCCATTAACAAGGTCTGCTGCCACCTCAATGCATGTCTCCAAACCACAGTCCCTTCTCCCAGACACCATCCTGGCCTGAGCCCATCCTTCTTACTGTTCTAGTGTGATGTCTCCACTAGTGTCCCTGTTTCCCCTCCATCTTCATAAACCATCCTATTAAAAGCCAAAGAGCTCTTGTCATAAGTTACATCAGAGTATCTCATTCCTCTACTTAACATACTTCAAAAATCCCATTTCCCTTAAAAAGCATATAAGTTCATGTTGGCATGGTCTTAAATGCCTACCTCTTCAGCCACTCCCTTCCTTCTCTCTCCTCACTTGGTTTCTACTGACTTGTTCCTACTTCACACCCTTTGAAATACAGTCCTCTCTCCCTGAGCACCAGCTGTTGCAGGCTGGCACCCTTCCTTATTCAAACCACACCTCCAGCAAACATTACCTTTCTCAACTGCTCTTTTTCCTTCAGAACATTTACTACATTCTGGAGTTAGGCTGTTTATTCATTTGTTTATCAGTTATTTGTTTCTGGATTATAAGCTTTGTGAGGGTGGGGTACTTGTCTTTCTTGTTTTCCACAAGATTCCTGGGACTTAGAACACTGCCCAGTGCAAGAAAGAATTCAGTAAAAGGAGTGATGTCACCAAGATGGGAACAGAGGTCTTTACTGACTTTGCTCCCCCTCACAAGAACAACTAACAACTATACACAGACAAGACATGGGTGAAAGAACTATAGTGCATGAAGGTGATGCTGAGGCACCCCCTGCACCACAGAAACCAGGACAGACTGCATTAGAAGAGTAAAAGAAGCAGCTACACATTGACCACATTTCTCCTCCCCCAGGCCAGTGCAGCTCCATGCAGAGATTCCCCTGAACCTATACTGCCTCCAGGGTAAACATTCAGGTTCCCCAGTGTTACAAGTTGCTATCTGAGAGCCCTCACTCTGATGTTGCTCTATGAGGATTGCAGGGGAATCTGTAGACCTTGACCACTGGGAACCCGACTATGATTGAGAAGGGGGAAGGGCATGCAACAACCAGCACCCAGACCTTGGCAGACCAAAGTCCTCTCCACAACATCCAGGGACTAGTTCAACTAGTGGTTTTGCTCATCTGCACAACCAAGACGATGGCTCAATCTGACCAGGGAACTTGGCAGGGTACAGATCTGGCTACCCAGGTTCTCAGTTGAAAAGTCTGGCTGTCTCCAGAGGTGGTTTGACCCCCCCACATGCTGCCCAGGCAAGGGAGTTGAGTCATGGCCCAGCTCATTGTTGAGGGTAGCTCCCAGGCTCATCCAACCACAAAGCCTGGCTAAAACACCTGGAAATCTGGAGAGTCCAACAGGCAGAACTTATTGTTTGCAGAGCAGAGCCAGTGGCCCCATTTGGTCAGAGAATCTGGGGTGCAGGTCGCCTTGAATCAAGACTACAAACAAAAAGCCTTGTTGGTGCCAGTTTCCCCACTGGTCCCAGATAGGGAAACAAATTCAGAGCACCACCGGGTGCTGAACAACTGAGGGTAGGGTACTCGTAGGGACAGACTTTAGTCCACCCCACTAGGGAATCTAAGAAGAGCACTCAGGGAGTCGCACCGCACATCTGACAGCCCTGTTTACGGAACCACTTGAACAGAGAGTGTAGCCTATGGCTTTCCCTACTTGCAGAGTAAAACTGGTAGGCCCATTTGGCTAGGGAATTCAGTGCATAGTCTTGCCCTAGAGCCTATTCTGCTGCCCCACCAGGGCAGAGAAGCTAATTCATAACCCCATCTATTGCTGAGTGTAGTACACAGGCCTGACCAGCTAGTAAACCAGAGCAGAAAACCCAGGCAACTATGGAGGCCATCCTACCTACAGCCTTGCTTGGGCAGAGAACCAGCCAGCAGTCCTATCAAGTGTTCTCAGCTAGCAGCAGCAACCTCCCTACCTGCAACCTTAGAGCTTGGGCAGTGGTCTTACCCCAAAAGAGACCTTGATAGCAGGCCCTACTTTCCTAAGGATGTTATCAGCTGACAAATCCAGAAACCCAAAATGAGCTGACTGGTGAAGAATTATCTCTGCCAAAGTGAACCTGTAAATTCTGGAAGAGGGGACCAGTTACTCAAATGCACAGATACCAACATAAGGAATCAAGGATCAAAAAAAATCTGGCAAACATGACAGCATTAAAGGAAACTAAAAAAGCTCTAATAACTGACCCTAAAGAAATGGAGATTTATAGGGGCGCCTGGGTGGCTCAGTCGTTAAGCCTCTGCCTTCGGCCCAGGTCATGATCCCAGGGTCCTGGGATCGAGCCCCGCATCAGGCTCTCTACTTGGCAGGGGGCCTGCTTCTCCCACTACCATTCCCTCTGCTTGTGTTCCCTCTCTCGCTGTGTTTCTCTCTGTCAAATAAATAAAATCTTTAAAAAAAAAAAAAAGAAATGGAGATTTATAAACTGTCAAATAATTCAGAATACTCCTCTTAAAGAAGTTTAATGAACTATAAGAAAACAGAAAAATTAGCAAAATTAAGTAAAAATGCATGAACAAAATGAGAAGTTCAAAAAAGAAATAGAGGGGCACCTGGGTGGCTCAGTGGGTTAAGCCTCTGCCTTAGGCTCAGGTCATGATCTCAGGGTCCTGGGATCGAGCCCCATATCAGGCTCTCTGCTCAGCAGGGAGCCTGCTTCCCCCTCTCTCTCTGCCTGCCTCTCTGTTTACTTGTGATCTCTCACTCTGTCAAAGAAATAAAAAAATCTTTAAAAAAAAAAAGAAAGAAAGAAATAGAAATCATCAAAACAAACAGAAATCCTAGAGCTGAAAAGTACAACGAGTAAACTAAAGAATTCAATACAGAGCTTCAAAATTACAAAGATGCAACGAGGCAGAAGAAAGACTCAGTGACCTAGGGCTGAAAGTTGTAGCCACAGCAATCAGGCAAGAAAAAGAAATAAAAGTCATCAGAATGGGAAAGGAATAAGTAATATTGTTTTTATTTGCAGATGACATGATTTTATATGTAGAAATCCTAAGGATTCCACAAAAAAAAAACCCCTGTGAATTCAGATAAAGTTACAGGATACAAAATTAACATATAAAGATCGGTAGTGATTCTATACCCTAGCAACAAATTATTTGAACAAGAAATAAAGAAGACAATACCAATTATAATAGCATCAAAAAATAAAATACTTAGGAATAAATTTAATCAAAGAGGTCAAATATGTCTGCACTGAAAACTGTAAGACACTGATGAAAGATATCAGAGAAGATGCAGTTAAATGGAAAGAGATCCTGGATTCGTGGACTGGAAGAATTAATCCTGATAAAATGTTCATACTACCAAAAGCCATCCACAGAGTCAGTGTCAAGTTTCCAACGGCATTTTTTAAAGAAGTTAAAAAAAATCTTAAAATTTATATGGAATCACAAAAGACTCCAAATAGCAAAAGAAATCCTGAGGAAAAAGAACAAAGCAGGAGGCACACACTTTCTGATTTCAAACTATGTTATAAAGCTATAGTGATCAAAACAGTATAACACTGACCTTAAAAAAAAAAACACAGACCAATGGACCAGAATTGAAAGCCCCAAAATAAACCTATGCACATACAGTCAACTGACATGTAACAGGAGACCAAGAATACTTAATGGAGAAAAGATAGTCTCTTTAATAAATGGTGTTGGGGAAGTTGATACCGACATGCAAAAGAATAAACCTATACCCTTATTGTACACTACTCACAAAAATTAATTTGAAATGGATTAAAGACTTAAATTTAAGACCGAAACCATAAAACTCCTAGAAGAAAACATAAGAAAAAAGCTCCTTGACATGGGTCTTGGCAAAATCTTTTTGGATACAGCACCTAAGGCACAAGACAACAAAATCAAGTAGGACAGCATTAAACTAAAAAGCTTCTGCACAGCTAAAGAAATGATCAACAAAATGAAAAGATGACCTATAGAATGGGAAACAATATTTGCAAACTATATATCTGATAAGGTTTAATATTAAAAATAGGTTTAAAAAAACCTCACACAAGTAAATAGCAAAACAACAGATAATCTAATATAAAAATGGGCAAAGGACCTGAATAGACATTTTTAAAGAAGATATATGAATGGCTAACAGGTACAGGGAAGGATGATCAATATCACTCATCATCAGGGAAATGCAAATCAAAACCACAATGAGATATCATTTCACACATGTTAGAATGGCCATCATTGAAAAGGCAAATGATAACAAATGCTGGTGAGGATGTGGAGAAAGGGGAACCCTCTTGCACTGTTGGTGGGAATGCAAATTGGTGCAGCCACTCTAGCAAACAGTATTGGAGGTTCCTCAAAAGATTGAAAATAAAACTACCTTATGATCCAGCAATTCTACTTCTGAGAATATAGCTAAAAGAAATAAAAACACTATGGTGAAGAGATATCTGCACCCCCATGTGCACTGCAGCATTTTCTACAATAGCCAAGACATAGAAATAACCATAGTGTCTACTGACAGATGAATGGATAAGGAGAATGTGGTATACATATGCAATGGAATATTGATCAACTATAAAAAAAAAAGGAAATCCTGCCATTTGTGATAACATGGGTGGACCTTGAGGGCATTATACTAAGTGAAATAAGTCAGAGAAAGACAAAAACTGTATAATCCCACGTTTACATGTAGAATCTTAAAAAGAAACTCATTGAAAAAGAGATCAGATTGGGAGGGAGGCGGTCAGGGATGGGGTTTGCATGAAGGTGGTCAAAAGTTACAAACTTCAAGCTATGAGATAAATAAATACTTAAGAAATTAAAAACAGAGCTACCCTATGACCTTGTAATCGCACTACTGGGTATTTACTCCAAAGAAGCAGATGTAGTACAAAGAAGGACCACATGTACCCCAATGTTCATAGCAGCAATGGCCACAATCGCCAAACTGTGGAAAGAGCCAAGATGCCCTTTGACAGACGAATGGATAAAGAAGATATGGTCCATATGTGCAATGGAATATTATGCCTCCATCAGAAAGGATGAATACCCAACTTTTGTATCAACATGGATGGGACTGGAAGAGATTATGCTGAGTGAAATAAGTCAAGCAGAGAGAGTCAATTATCATATGGTTTCACTTATCTGTGGAGCACAAGGAAAAACATGGAGGACACTGGGAGAAGGAAAGGAAGGGTGAATTGGGGGAAATCGGAGAGGGAGACGAAACATGAGAGACTGTGGACTCTGAGCAACAAACTGATGGTTTTGGAGGCGCAGGGGTGGGAGGATGGATGAGCCTGGTGGTGGATATTGAGGAGGGCATGTATTGCAGGGAGCACTGGGTGTGGTGCATAAACAATGAGTCTTAGAACACTGAAAAAATAAAATTAAATTTAAAAACAAGATAAGTAAGTACTAAGGGTATAATGTATAGTATGGTGAGTATAACACCGCTGTATGATATTTATGAAGGTTAAGAAAGTTCTCATCACAAGGAAAAAACATTTTTTTCTTTTTCCCTTATTTTTTTAATCTATATGAGATGAAGGATCTCATTCCACAATATAGGTAAATAAATGCATTATGTTGTACACCTTACACAGGGCTGTATGAAAATGGTATCTCATGCAAACTGGAAAATAAATCCAGTAAGTAACTGTTGGATGAATAAGTGAACTGGTGATTCAGAGAAAGAATAATGACTCCTGGGGTGGGGGTTGGGTGAGCCTGGTGGTGGGTATTGAGGAGGGTATGTATTGCGTGGAGCACTGGGTGTGGTGCATAAACAATGAATCTTGGAACACTGAAAAAATAAAATTAAATTTAAAAAAGGAATAATGACTCCTTGAAGGAGCCAAATTTTAAAAAAATTAAGAAAAAGAAGTTAAGATGTGAATTATGTTGCTAGGTAAATAATATTTACATTCATTTTATACCAGATTTTCTAACGCTCTTTCAGGTTTAATCCCTGCTGAGGCAGGAAGGTGAGACTCTGATCCATGCTCTGGAAGGAAGCACGTTGTCTCTGGACAGACAATGCTGCTAGCTCTTTGATGTGGCGGGGCTTTAGCCAAAGGCCTCAGGTGATCTGTCAGGAGTGGCCATTCATTGCCAGCAGGGCGGAATGCACTCCCTAGGGTTTGCTCCTAGCAACTCTGTGAAGGATGAAGGAAGCTGTAAGCTGGCTATTTCTGGTCTCCAAGACACATTTGCCAACATTACTGCATGCTGGCATCTATGGCCTTGTGCCTTTTGATGTTTCATTCATAAGAACGTGATCTTATTGCAAGAACGCATATGTCCAAATCAAACATCTGGGGCACCTGCCCTCAAAGGCAGCCTTGGTAATGGCTAGAAGACCAGGCCCTTGATTTACAATCCCCTCCTTTTATTTTATAATCTCTGTTTTATTGGGTCTTTATTTAATTATTTTCCCTTGATGTAGGTCTGAGAAACATTACTCAAGACAGAAAATTTATTAGTACTATTTTGAGCATATTGTCTGAATTTTAAATGCTAAAGCTGTTCAGTAAAATATATGTGATCTGTGTGTTGTATTTTAAAGGGCTGTCTCTTTCTTTTCTTCTCTCGAAATACCTAAAGAAGGAGTGCCATATGGGCAGAAATGGAAACTCTCTCAAATGATGAAAAATGGGCTCTGAATAATAGACTCCTCATAACCAATATAAGATCATTGGCCATGATAAAAATCGATTGTTTTTTTCCATTTTGCAGTAGGCATCACATAATGGCGATCATTTAAAGGGAGTTAGTGCTTATAAGCACTTTGACATATTATCCTATTTGCTCATCCCATCAGTTTTCCAGATAAAGAGAAAAACAAATTTTATTCCAACCTACTAGATGAAGAAATGAAATCTCAGAGGGGCTAAGCTACTTGCCCACAAACAAATAGCTCATAATGGCTGAACTGAGGCTCACACAGGGTTCTTTGACTCTGAGTCCAGCACCTTTCTCCATCACACCACCCAGGAGAAGGGCAGAGACAATCTGAAAACCTTAGGCATAAATCTTATGTAAATCTTACAAACCCAAAAGAAATTATAATAATCAAAACTATTATCCACCAAGTGCTGAGTATGTGCCCATCTCTCTCTATCCACCCAACATTCACTGAGCATCTCTTGTATCAAGCCCAGTTCCGGGGTGCTAGAGAGAGAACAGTGACCAAAACAGGGGAAATTAACTGTTTCTCTCCTAGAGCTTGTGTTCTAGATCAGGGTTTCTCAGTGTTGGTGTGACTCTCATCTTCAGTAGATGTTTCTTTGTGGGGGAAATATTCAGGATATTCTCCTGTGCATCCCTGTTCCTACCTGGCAGGGGCTAGTAACACCCCAGTCCCAGTTAAAGACAACTCAGAATGCCTTTGACATTGACAAATGTCCTGTGGTTGAGAACTGCACTTCTAGAGGGAAAAATGGGTTGGTCAAAAAATGAGTAAGTGAATGACATGGTGTGTTGGAGGTTAATATACACCACGGAGAATACTATACCCTAGATAGAAATGAACTAGGTAGAGGGACACCTACTGAGTAGGTGGCGTGGGTGGCAATGGTCACATGGGGCCTTACTTGGAAGGTGACACTGAAGAGCGGCAGAGAGCAGGAGCCAGCAGGTGTCTGGGGCCAAAGCATTCCAGGCAGAGGCCCGAAAGCAGCAGCAAGCTGTGCCTTCTCACGAAGCAGACGGTGTTGCCGGAGCAGAGGAGGGGACCTCTGCCTCTCCTTCAGGTGACATGGACTGCATTGCAGGGCCTGGGCAGAGCAAGGACGGGCTCTGAGAGCACTTTGGGGACAAGGGTGGAGGCAGGGAGACTGCTGGCAGAGACGACGGGTCACAGTCGAGTGGTAGGAAGGGAGGTGTGGAGAAGGGCAGCTTTTGGATATAATTCAGAGCTGGCGCCAACAGAATTTGCTGACACATTGGCTATGGGCCATAGGAGGAAGAAAGGAATCAAGAAGGTTTCTGAGAATTTTGGCCTCAGCCACTGAAGGATTGCAGGCCAGAAGAGGAATGGGTCTCGGGGGAAGAGGACTTCAGTTTGCTTTCCTGAGAAGCTGGTGGCATCTGTGACACATCTGCCGTGTTTGGTACATGTGGACATAGAGACTGGCTTCTCTACATCCCAGGAGATGGATGCCATTTCATCCCCTCTTGGTGAAGAAGGCAGTGGCACGGCAACTTGTTGAAGGCACCCGGAGCTGGAAACATGCCTGGCAGGTGGTGGCAATGACCATCCCCACGGTATCCGTGCCACCTCCCATGAGGACCACTCCCAGCACAAAAGCCGAGAGGCACCGTGGCGACTGATCGCAGGAGGCCTTGCTCTCCATGGTATGTTTTAGGATGAGTAACTGCTGTAAATCTCCAAGGCTGAACAGAGGGATGGTGCAAGACCGGCTGAGTCCTCCTACCTCTTATGCAGTGGCTTTTCCCAGGCAAGCCCAGCTAGGGCCCAGCCCAGTCCAGGCACCTCCGTCTTCTTCCCTGTGCAGCCTTTGCTGAACAAGCCCACTGGGCTGGCCTCTCTGTGGCCTCTGCCTCCTTTATTTGCAATATTGGGTTTAATTCATTGCTTTCTATCTGCATTCCTTTTTTTTTTCCTTCTCTGTTCTATGTTGTTCTCTGCAGAGAGAAAGTTCCAAGGTTATGCCGGGATGAAGGATCAGGTTTCCTAGTCTGCATCTGGAGCCCCTGCTTTAGAGAGGCTGGGACATCACTGTGTTGAAAGGTAAGGAAATTACTGGAGTGACCCCCATGTAGAACTCCACAGTTGTCGGAGTGCCCAGGTCAGCTCTTGGATTCAGAGAGGTCTGACCCACCAAAGGGGCCTTGGTGACTTTGGGGTGCTCTCTTTCCCCTCATCATCTGGGGACCTTCCTCCCATTCAGGATCAGCTCTAGTATCACCTGCTCATACAATTTGGGCAGTCTTGGCCACAGCCTCCCATCCCTGGATGCCTGGATGCCAGCCCACACATCCACCATGTGGTATCATGGTCCTGTCCCCAGTAGCTGAGCAGCAACAGGGGTGGGGGGAATGGGACATGTGGGACCCAGATCTGGAAAGGCAGCTGCACCAGTGTAGACAGCTTTCCCCTGAGGAATCAGAGCTGATCCTGTGGGACAGCGAAAACCAAACGCATGTTTTCAGATTAGATGTCTGTTTTAGCAAGTGGGGTTGGGAGTTGGGGAGGACAGTTATAGGCACTGACCTGGCGGTTCATATGGGAGCTGGCAAGGGTTGGCCAGATCCCATGAGGGTGAGCAGCAGGGCTGGAACTGGGCAGGCCCTTACAAAGAAGCATCAGCAAGAGCTGAGGACAGAAGACCAGAGTAGACAAGAATGGTAGCAGCTCAGGATGGAGAGGACCCCGGGCCACCTCAGCATGCAGGAATGTCCCCAGGGAAGGATTCGTATGGATGTCAGGCAGCTTGTCCAAACCTCTCCCACCACACAGAAGCCACAGCAGGGACAGGCACTTCCCTCTCTGCACAGGGTCCCCAGATCTCTGCCACTTTCCACTCAAACCCATACCTCTCTTTGGAACTGCACAGAGTTGGACCATCATGGTTTTTGAACAACTAATCTAACCCCATTAGATTTCTACTTTTCCAGGCCAAGTACCAGTTTCTGACCCTTCAGCAGCTGCTCACCTGGCACCTGGGGCTGTGAGCGACACAGGCACTGGGCTGGCCAGGGAGGAACACAGGGCTAACATCTACAATCTAAGTGAGACATTGCAAGAGTCGGAGACATTGCAGTAAAAACCTCAAAGCAGGCACCCCCAAGGGCCCATCCTTCCACAGAGACCCAGAAAAAAAATAGGCAATACTCAGAATCAACTTTTTAGAACTCTGGAAAAGAGTCAAAGGTTTACAGCAAGCAAGTGAAGTCAAGAGAAAGCTGACTTAGAGCATTATGGAAATTTCTGCCACATGCAGGCTGACCTTAAGTGGAGGGACCAGAGACCTCTGAGACCTTGTGCAAGGAGTGCAGTCCTTAATCAGGATGGCTGCTCACACTGGCTTTGCTGGAAGCCAGGCCAACCATGTGTGCTAGTGTTTGCGTGTGGTCCACTCTGCTCCTTCCATAGGCCTAGTGGTAGACCAGCACTCCCGAACCCACACATCTCAGTTCATGCATTGACTCTAAAGGCTAGGTATTACAATGACTCCCATTACATCCTGTTTTATTTATGTAAGCCCCAAGGCTCTTATCTTTCAAAATCTTCTGAAGTTTTTATTTTACTATCCAGCTCACAGGCTATCCTTCTAGATTTCTGGTTTTTTGTTATTTCTAAAGCATTCTGCCTATGTCTTCCTTAAAATTATTGATTAAAAGGTGTCAAGCAGGACTGGATCAATACAGAGCCCCAGGCACATCATGCAAATCTTCTATTTGAATAGCCCTGGTTCTGTGGGTACATCTATGCATCAACCACAACCCACAAAAGGTTTAATACCCCCAGAAGGTTGTACTCAGAAAGGAAAATTAGTTTATTTTTTGCTTGATTTATCTGTTTAAAAATCTACTCCTTGGAGCATCTAGGTGGCTCAGTCGTTAAGCATCTGCCTTCAGCTCAGGTCATGATCCTGGGATAGAGCCCCACGTTGGGCTCCCTGCTCAGCGGGAAGCCTGCTTCTCCCTCTCCCACTCCCCCTGCTTATGTTCCCTCTCTCGCTGTCTCTCTTTCTGTAAAATAAATAAATAAAATATTTAAAAATAATAATAATAATAATAATAAATAAAAATCAACTCCAGAATTGTGCTTAGAACTGACTTGAGAGCTGTTTAATTTCTTTAATTTCTCTTTCTCCTCTTATAAGAAACCGGTCCAGTCCTCTAGGCCCTATCTGCTAGGAGGGCTCTCCTGAAGTCCTATCTCCAGGCAGAAGCTCCAGAACACCAAAGGAGCCATGGTGGGTGCAGAAGCCCTTCCTCCTTGGGGGCGAAATCACAGAGGAGTGAGAGACTCAGTCTGGCTGGAGAAATGAACAGGTTCAGGTTGTTCTCCTGGACAGGAGAAAAAAGAGGCCAATTGGGGGGAGGAATGCTCATCTCTCCTCCCTTATGTGTCCCCATCACACCTGTCCCACAAGACCCTGCTCGCTCACCACCCTCACTCATTTCTCCAGCCAGAAGGAATCTTAAAGAACTTTCATAACATGTTCTTTGTGTTTCTACTAGAGCACAGTGAATTCTCTACCTTGTGTTGAAAGCTCAGGTCACATTTAAAGGAAGACTGCATTGAGAGAACTGGGCTTAAGTCCAAACTCTGCCACTTACCCATTCTCAGTCTCTGTAAGCTTCAGTCTCTTCCTGTCTAAAATGGAAATACCATTAGTACCTATTTTATAGAATTAGTATAGGGTTAAACGAGCTAAAGCTTGTTAGCACAGTGCTTGGCACTTAGAACTCATGTTGTCTCTTCTTTTATAAGCTTAGTGTGGCACCCAGAAACAATCCAACCACTTTGAGTGGATATGACAGCTGGAGCTGGGGCAGTCATTTTATAGCCACGCAACAACAAGCATGAGGCTAAGACCAAAAGAATTACAGTCAACAGTTATCACGGAACCTCTGAATCAAACCACAGCTTAATGTTATATGAGAAAAAAAAATGTTTGTTAAAGACACTAAACCAGTTTTTCTGCCACTTACAGTTACCCTTTTAAGCCAGCCTGCCCTGACTCAAGCCACTAACTAGATATGATTTGTCTTAAGTTACATCTCCACTTAAGAAAGAAGGTTAGAAGTTTGTAGTGCATATGTGGGGAATAGATATCCCCTGTGTGTGTGTGTGTGTGTGTGTGTGTGTGTGTGTACACTCAGGTACCTGCAGGAAAATTCAAGTTGTTTGTTCACGAGCCAATTCTATACCTCATTACTGGGCAAGATCACTCCTAGCGTCTTCTTTGCATATGGAGGTAGCAGGCAGCAGGTGTTTCTGGTGGGACAGTTGTGAGGTAGGGGCCTTCCACATGCTCATTTCCTAAGCAGAAAGGAAGTTCTTTGCTAGCTAAAGGAGAGGCCACAGCAAAGGCTAGTTTTGCAGGTATGGGCCCTCCTTTGTCAAGATACCCTAGGGGCACATGAAAAAGAAAAGGCAAACCCAGGTACAGGGCAGTTGGTGAGGGAGGGAGCCAGGAAATACTCAAAGATTCGACCTGTAATTTGAAGCAGGATCAAAAGCCAGGGAGTGGGTGGTTCCCACTCACCTTCCTCAGCCCCTGGGGGTATACAAGCACAGTTGGAAAACCTCCAGGTCTCACTGAAGACCTGGGGACCCAACAAGAACAGCAGAGGGGAGGGACATGGCAGCGCGGCCCCAGGGGAACGACACAGCGGGCTCACAGGCTGGCTTGGAGGGTGGTGGGAGCTGCACACTCTGGCAGGTGCACAAGGTGGGAAAAGGGCTGCCAATCAAGAAGGGCAGGGTGATGGGGAAGCAGCTCCCGTCCTGCCCTGAGACGGGAGATGGCAGGACCCAGAGCTCTGGCCCATCTGCATACCGATCCCTCTCCCAGCACAGCCTGGCACAGGGCACTGGGTTGGGGGGGGGGGGGCGGTGCTGCAGGGCCTGGGGGAGGTGGGGCTGGCGGGGCTCTGTCTGCACAGGTGGTCACCCTGAGGCAGACACATGTAAGAGGCTGCCAACACCCTCCCCCACGCCACCCCAGCACCCAGGATCTGAAAGCTTTGAGAATTTTTTCCTTGGGGATGTGAAAGCAGTCTTGCACTTGTTCAGTTACACGAGAGAGGGCAGTGTAAGTGAGGGTTTGCTCCCAGCTTCAGTTATCCCATCCGCAAGTGGGTTGGATACCTCCCGATGGACAGAGGTTGTGGGGTGGGAGTGGGGGCGTCATGGAACTTTCCAGGGTGTGGGAAACTTTTTGTTTTGATGTGCGTGGTTTTAACCTGGGTGCATCCATATATAAAAATCCATCCAACTATACACATAAGGTTCTGTGCTTCACACTGCACGTTTAAATAAGGCCCTGCTTGCCTTAGAAAGTAATGGGACAGGCTGCCTCTGGTGTGGCCTGGTCTAAGTGGCCCAGGGCAAATCTCCTCCAAAGACATTCACTCCACCCCATTCCCTCTCTCTTTGGTGCTAGAAACTGTTACAAATGATCACCTTTAGCTTAAAGCTCTGTCTTGAATCTGTACAGCAGAGGAGTCATCTGTTTCCTCATCCCACCTGCACCTCACAAGGCAGATGAGGTAGAGAGAGAAGACTGAATGGATATACACTTTTTCCATATCTTATCTTTGCCCAAAGCAGACTCTGTGAAGAGTTTTGCTCCTCCTTCTGGGAGAGAGAAAGGAACAGATGAAGAGGCAAACCACCTGCTTGGCTCCCAGTAGGCCAGGACCTCAGTGGACTGAGTGCAGGCTGAGAGGATGACAGTAAGGAGTCCTGGGACCCTAATGAGGGAGGGGGCAGACTCAGGGATAGCGCATGGCCAGCTGGCCCCTGCTGCTGGTGTATATATATATATATTTATCTCCAGTCTGATCTGCCCCCTGTTTGAATCAGCCTAGGGGAAGCTAGCCCAAGAGCTCACCAAACTTCAATCTGTGGGCTCCAAAGAGAAGTCAGGAATCCACACTTTTGAGAATGTGGATTAACTACTTTTGAATGCCCCAAATTTTCTCCCCCCCCAACATAATAGGAGTTGTATCCTTAGTAGAAAATTCATAATATCCAAAGTTACTGTGAATTGAGGAATATTTTAAAATTCTTTTGCACTTAGCAGCCACGACAATATCCACCTGTGTTTGAAAAATCATTCTACGTAAATGTGCATGGTGAAGGGCTTCTGTCTCCAGCAGCCCTCAGTGCCTCGTGGCTCTCCCAGTCCAGTGGGGGCCAAGCCCATCTGACGGAGACAAGAAAGACAACTGGAAGGGAGGGAAAACCAGCAATGACACGTGATGTAAAGCAAATGTCCCCTGTGCTGAATGAGGCATTCTGTGACACAAGGCCATAGAACCAGCAGTCTCTAAAATCACAACTGTGGTGCTCTGTTTTTGCTGTCTTGAAGCAGATAAAAAGAACCTCACCAATATCCCCAGAACACCAGGAGGATGAAGGAAACACCCTAGACATAAGGTCAGAGATCAGGCAGATGCAAGTTAGCAACTTTCCCTTAATTTCGGGTTGTAGGCTATAGTGGGGCAGACTCTTGGGCCCTCAGCTCCAGGGGGAGAGCCTTGGGCTCGGGCAAGGCCCCAAAATGTCTTTAAGAATCTGAAGATGTTGACAAGGACTGTCCATATCACAGCCAAAAAGGAAGCCTACATCCAAATATATCTACATGTAAATGAAACAACTTTATTTTTATGTGTGTGCACACATATATAAACACACATACATAAAAGAAGGAGAAAATGGGCTTCTTTATACCAAGTTCTTCATAGAAATGGAGCAACTTTGAAAAACTTTCTGCTGGAAGGATGCCCTCTAACCTAGAAACAATCAGTATTGACTTCCTTCGGGTGCTGGGACTATGAATGGTTCTTTCCTACCTTTTGGCTTCTTCCTAATTTTGTACAACAAGCAGGTGAGTTAACAAGGGGTACATATGTTACATTTACAGGTGAACTTTTAATCTCAGAGAAATTCTTAAAGTATAAGACAGTCACTAAAGGCCCAAAAGGAAAACCATCCTCTAGTGACACATGGGGGAAACTGAGGCCAGGGGTGGCAGGTGGGTCATCTTGGGACTAGTATCTTGTCCTCAGTCTCTGCCCATTTGCTCAACAAAGCCAGCCCAGGGAGAACAGCTTGCACACAGGAGAACAGTCCAACTCTCCCGCTCCCTGGCACAAAGACTAATTCACTGGATCTTTATCATTTAGAAAATGGAGCCTGGGAGAGTCACAAAGTTCTCAAATGCTGAGTAAGGGTGAGAGCAAAGCAGGCTTGTCCACGTGCAGGCTGGGATGTGGAGAGAGGCGGGCAGCTGGTCTGTCCCAGTTCTCTCCGGCAAAAGCTCCTCATTGCGGAAAATGAGGAGACTGTGGCATGTGGAAGCTGGAGCGACATTCAGTTCCAATGCTGCTTATTCCAGAGGGATATTTATTCACTGCATAACCAAGTGAAGGTGGAGCTAGACACGTATCTCCAGGAGACGGCCAAGGTGACGGTGTGTTCGGTTACTGACAGCTCAATTCCTTACCATTCTACGTTTGCTGATTCTAGGTACATAAATCACATTCTCCATTTTTAATCAGCTGTAACAGCAAAATATTCTAAGGATTGGCTCAGCGTGGCTCCAGAAGACATGCCATGAAGATGTTTAGCTCTAGGGTGGAAAGGGAGTTCTCATTAGGTGAGGCAGAGTAGGTCTGGGAAGGCAGCGCCTGGGAGCCTGTGGGACCAGGGTCAGTTCTGACATCAGGCAGGGCAGGAGAACGCCTCCCTGTTGTCCCCTACCCTCGGGGGTACGAGTGCTCTTGGCCCCCTCCCCTTCCCTACATTTCAGGCTTGAAGGCATAAGTGTATTTCCCAAGGGCCCTTGGTGCTGTTCTGGTTCTGCCAACAAGGCACACTGCCATCAGGTGTGGGCTGCACTGGGACAGAGGTCCTCATCCTGTGGCCTGTGGCCGATGAACAAGCTCAGCAGAGAAGGTGTTCGCGGTGCTGGGTCTCACATGCTGGTGCCGAGGACATGAGGTCACAGCCATGGTTGGCAGGAGCACGGCACTTCCTGATCCCCTGCAGAGCAGCCCTGCTGTCTGACCTAACCCATAGCTGGGGCATCTCTAGTTCCTGTCTCTTGGCCATCTGGTGATTTTGCAGACCCCTAATTCCTTAGAACAGTAGAGTGGCTTCTGTTTCCTGAACTCCACCTTGCCTGAACCCTGCTCATAGGTCTAGGCTGGGGATGAGTGTCCACTGACTCCCTTCCCACCCTTTGGGTTAAGGAGGCCCGTGGGTCCTTTGTCCTGCAGTGCCCAGCTCCTGGCCGGTTCTCCCCTCCACCTGCCACCATGTGCCCCAGGCCTCTGGCTGCTTGCACGCCTCAGTGTTCTGTTGTCTCTCTCCTCCACCCCCAGCTGTGAGGGCAGCTTTCTGCCCCAACTGTATGTGGTCACTACTCTGGGGCAGAAACAAGAGTGACCCCAAATAAGACCGTGGTTTCTCTGGGTCTTGCCCCAATGAACTGCCCCCTTGGCTTCCCAAGGTGTCACCCCTTCCACCTCCCAGAGCCCTGCCTTAGTGATGGACTCTGCTCTACCTTCTCTCCCCTCTCCTCACCCCAATCAGTTCCCTCCTGACTCCACGGGGGCCCAAAATATTTATCATAATTACCCTGGCTGTAAAAATGATTGTCCCCTTGTCCTGATAGGATGCTCCAGTTCTGACAAGCCAGTGAGCACCGATTTTCTGGCACAACCCCCGAGCGAGAATTGTCCATGGTTAATGAACCACATCACAGAAATGGTGAGATAAGAGCAGAATAATGGAGGCCCTGGGAGAGAGCAGGGCGCGGAGGACAGGCTCGGGATGGAATCGTTAAATAAGCGCCACATTTATGCAAATATCTCGGGCCAGCTGCATAATCTCCTCTTCGCTTTTCAGGGGTCTATAAATATCTCAGGAAAATGAGACAACATGGAGCTTCTTGATGCTGCTTTCTTTAGGGCTGCGGGGCATTGTTCCCTGGGTAAATTCACTGCTCTGGGAAGGGGTCCAGGGAGGGAGGGCTGGGCCAGCCAGTAGGTTGGCACCAAGAGCAGGTCAAACCCTGGAGGGCTCACAGGGCTCCTCAAGGCTGAGTTCCCCACCGCCGCCCATCCTCCTACCTGCAAGGAAGTGCTATGGGTGGGGCAGCCCTGTCCCCCTTTGCCACAAGCACAAGGCAAGCCATGGTTTCCCAGCCACCACCCAGTGACCCTCTAACTGGCTGAACAGACCCAGGCACAAGGGCGCACGGAGAGAAGCAGATGTCTGTCCTCAAGTCACAGTGGCAGCTAAGAAGGAATTCACTGATGAAAGCCAAGCAACTAACAGGAGGCTCTGAAGGGACCCCAACTCCCCTCAGGTTGGACAAGTCACAGACAACAGAGGCCCACCACTGAAGGGGCCTCTTCCTCTAAGTCCAGAAGAGCTATGCCCCGTACAGATCTGAAGGTGGCCTTGCCATCAACTCTGCCATCTGCTGGGTTCTCCGGTATGCCATAGTTATTCAATGGCGATTCTCCTACCGCAAATGTCAGAGTCAAGGTCAAGATTGTTATCCGTCACTAAGCACTAAGAGCCATTAGAAACAATTTGAGGTATCACACGAGCATTTACATCGCTGAAAATACAGAAATCAGTTTCTCCTTGCATAATTCATATAGTGCATAGATCAAATTAATAAACATGCTGACCTCTTTCTTGAAAAATAAATGGCTCTAGCTTAAAGTATTAGAGTAGTAGATTTATGGGACACGGACGATTGATTTAAGAGAACTAATTAGGTCGTCACACGCATAATCGTGTTCTGCCAGATGAACACTAGAGGAACAAAAACCGACATCTGCGAGTGTATTTCCTGCGACTACAGAGACCCTAGGTACTCAAAAACTCATTTCAGAAGATAACTGGGTAATAACAAAGACACATGAGAAAATGCTTGATTCTTAATCAAAGATGAGCAAGAGATTAAACTCAAGAGACTGAAAGACAGGAACACAGTAATTTTCTCCCTTCTTCTCAGACTCTTCCCTCCCCCAGGTGACTTTCAGGGATACTACTAAGCTCTGTTAACCACAAACAGCTTGACTGTGAGTCCTTCATTTGGACCCTGGAGGGCCACCCAAGTGCTTCTTGGGCATTGCCCGTTATTTTAGCCAAGGGGTATTTAACAAGCACCCACTGTGTGCCAGGTACTATGCTCAGCAAGGTAGGGGGCTGTAGGACACCAGTGTTGAAGAGGACTCTTGCTTTCATGGGGCTTGGGGACCAAAGAGCAAATTATTCTGACAACCAGCTATCTTTAGAAGACTATATGTAACACGGAAGTACCCTAAACCCTCCCCAGCTTGTAATTTGGTAGGTTCAGTAGGAAGCTACACAGAGGAATTAACCTTGCTGTAGCATCAGTGCAAAGTTGGGCCACAAATGCTACGACTCCAGAGAATGCCTTGAGCTCAACCTGTCGGGTGGGAAGAAGAAATACATGGAATAGAATCCAAAGCTCCATTACTGTGGAGTAACTTGGGAGCAAAACCATAGGAATTAAATAATCATCACCAATGGTACTAGAACAGTCACAAGGGTTATTGCAAAGGCATGAAGAAGACTCAGGAAACTCTAAAGAAAATGAAAAAGCAAGATACAAACTGGAAGAACTGTCCTCATTTCAATAATAATAAAATAAGTAATCTAATTCTTAACAATGGGCAAAAGACTTGAACAGACCCTTTATTTTATTTATGAATGGTTAATAAGCACATGAAAAAATGCTCAGTCTCCTTAGTCCGGAAGGAGTAGATGTAGAATGTAGATTAAATGTAGATTAATCTGCGGAAATGTAGATTAAAATCATACTGAGATACCACTTCACACTCACCAACGTGGCTAATACTGGAAAGACTGGCCCAACCAAGTGTCTTATGTTTCTGGGGAAAAAGCAAAATGGGGCAAACACTTTGAAAAAGAGTTCAGCAGTATTGGATTCAATAAACTTGTATCTATTCTATAAATAAGTAGTTTTCCTATTTACCCAATAGAAATGAAAACATCTGTCCCCTCAAAAACTAACACAAGAATGTTCATACATAGCAACTTTACTCATAACAGCAAAAAGCTGGAACTAGAGGTCCATCCACAGGTGAGTGGACAAGCACACTGGGGGATGTCCTTTCAGCTGAAGACTCCCTAGCAATGACAAGGACTGTTGACTGCATATTCCGTGTATGTGACACCCTCACTTCTGGGAGAGAAGCTGGAGCAGCTCGGGTGCCTGCAGGGATTGGGGAGGGCTGAGGAAATGGAGCAGGAAGGACCACACTGGGTGATGGAAGCATTCCACGTCTTGACTGCAGTGGAGGTTTCACAGGTGTGTATATTTATCCAAAGTCGTCCAGCTGAACTCTTAAGATCTGTGTGTTTTATTTTATGTAAATTACACTCAATTAAACAAGGAAGCTGTTATAGACAGGGAGGGGGCCAATCTGCCTAGGAGCCCGGGATCCCCTGGGGAGAGGAGGGATGGGCGTGTTCTTCTTTTTGAAGTTTAGCCTGAGTAGTCGTTTTTTGTTTTTGTTTTGTTTTTTTTTTTAAAGATTTTATTTATTTGACAGAGAGAAACACAGCGAGAGAGGAAACACAAGCAGAGGGAGTGGTAGCGGGAGAAGCAGGCTTCCAGCCAAGCAGGGAGCCCGATGCAGGGCTCGATCCCAGGACCCTGGGATCATGACCTGGGCCGAAGGCAGATGCTTAACGACTGAGCCACCCAGGCGCCCCATGAGTAGACGTTTTTAACAGACCATCTCAATTAAGAGCAGTGGCAGCAGAAGAGGCAAGGGGCCTCCAGAGAGGAAAAGCGGTGTCTGGCCTGGTGATCCTGCACAGCCCCAGACTCAGATGGGAGGAGCGGCCGATTTGGGGCAAGGCACAAAGGTTTGACCCGTGAGCATAGAGTTAAATGAAGGTCTGCAGGGCCAGATATGCTGAGATCCCTGCTGGGGCTCTGCTGCGGTAACCTGGAACAAGGGGAGGAAGCAGGGGTCACTGGGAGGCCGACAGAAACAGGAGCTCCCAAATGCCCACCTGAAGTTGGCTCTGAAATAGAATAAAGGTTGACTCCATGAGAAAAGTAGTGTTTTGTGCACTTTAGGAGTTAATCAAGTGTAATCTAGTAATAACTTTTACCAATACACCCATGCTTTCAGATGGATTCTTGCATACTACATTTATTATTTATTGAATTATGATTGAAAAGGGTTTAGCATCTGTCACGTACTAGGCCCTGTGCTGGGCACTGAGAACCTACAGTGAACATAATAGGCAAGTCCTGTACTCATGCTAGGAAATGAACAAAGTCTCCAAGGCATCAGGTGGAGACAAGGGGCAGAAAGCGAGGCAAAAGGGAAAAGAAGAGGAGCATGGACCACAGTGCGGGCGAGGGGTCTATGGTACAAAGCCGGGCAGGGAGAGCTTCTTGTAAGACGGTGTGGAACGAACACACCAGCCTGGGGTGAAAGTGTGCAAGCTGTTTGAAGTGACTGATGGGACGAGCAGACAGGGAAAGGGTAGCACAGTTGGCCAGGCAAAGGGGCTGATGCTAAGGGTGGTGGGGAGCCACAGGAAGGTTCTGACCTGAGGAGTAAGTGGAGCCGATACCAGAAGGTGTGGTCCCCCCACTGTTTCACCAGCAGACACAGCAAGGTAGGGCTCTTCCCACTTCGGGAAAATTTACCTTCTGCCTGCCAGTCAGCAGCAAGCCGTTCCCCCAAGAGCAGCAGATGATGAGGACGTGGCTTTTCTCCCTGGCCCTTTCTACAAGTCCCTCCCTGTGTCAGTAACCGCAGCTGGCACGCAGCATGGATAGGACAGACAAGTGTCAAGACCCGCCCCACAGCCCAGAGTTTCCATCACTTCTTCTAAAGCAGATGGCAGCTTCTGAGCAGCAATTTTTGGTCCAGTCCATGAACAGCAGGCCATGTTGTGAGGTGGCCCCTTCATGAGGCACAGCAGAACCGGGACCCCAGGCCAGGGCAACTCATGGTACAGCGGAAACTAGCACCAGACTGCCCAAGAGTGTTCCCACATCCCGATGACAAGGTGCCTTGTGGGGTCACCTGGGTTGTGCTGGCTGGTGGTCAGGGCCTACAGCAGAGGAGTGAGCAGAGCCTTAACTACCAGCATGTTCTGGTTGAGAAAACTCGAATGAGCTCATTCCTATCAGCTCTCTGGGCTTAGAGTGAGCATGAAATGAGACGTTTCACCAAGAACCCATTTGCTTCTTGCAGGAGAAAACCTGGCAGGACCTGGCGCTCCAGGGCCATCAGCTGACAGCATAAGGGATGAACAAAGGTGCGTCCTTCAGTTAGCCCCAGGTACTGGGGCCAGGTGACCAAGCCCAGTCTCCAGCCTGGTGGAGGAGGCCTCTCTTCCCTGTCCTGCCCCATCTCCTGTTTGTACGATTAGAGATAATCACTTGTAAGAAGCTGCTCTTGACTTTATTGCTCTTGGGCACAGAAAGCATAAGGAAGCTTAACAAAGACATCAAAATTCCTTTTAAAAAGTTAGAATATTTGTGCTTTACCATTTTTGCCCCAGAAACAGTTAAAATTAAGAATTGGTTTGTTTGCTGCTTTAGAAAATCAGACTTGTCAAGTCAAAGCTTCAAAACAGAAAACCTGTGATTTCCCAAAACTATAAATGTTCTAACATGTTGAGCCCACGCTTAAGGCACTGATATAGCCTGTGACACTCTGCGCATCTTTCTATAAATTATGCTCCTATGTTTGTTTTAATTAAAGAGGCACCTGAGTGGCCTTTAAGCATCTCCCTTTGGCATCAGGTCATGATCTCAAGGTCCTGGGAACAAGTTCTGCATAGGACTTCTTACTCAGTAGGAAGTCTACTTCTCCCTCACCCTCTCCCTCTCAAAAAAATACATAAAATCTTTTTAAAAAATAAAGAGAATTAAACTTGGGTTTACAGGATTTCTTAGAAAACTGGAGAATTCCTGGAGCATCAGAAAACCAATGTTAGCCATGACTGTTAAAATTTATGATTACTGTGGATGGTTGGATTTCAAAACTGAAACAAACAAGAAGAGAATAAACACTCTTTTCATTCAATTATTTATGTATTCAGTGACCATTTATTAAGCACCTAATATTTGACAAGTGCCTCAAATCTTCTGGAAAGATCAAGGATCTGCACAATCTGGTAGAAAGTGGCTTGGACTGGGAATGAACCCTGAACCAGCAACGGAATCCTGACTCTGAGGACCATCTCCTTGGGACTCAAAAATGTTAAAGAATAACCAGGCTGGGCAAAACCTGGGCCTCCCATCAGCCAGCTTGGTCCAGTGAGAACAATTCACAAAGCATTTCAACCTAAAGTCTGTCTCTAATTTCTTGAGCTGTCCGGAAACAGTACAGAAATTTTAGTTTTTAAAAAAAAGCATTTAGAAAATCACAAACATAGAGTTTTCTTGAGCAACAATAATGAAAGCCAAGGACATTGGTGACACATTCAGTCAGCTGGGGGTTTTTTATTTGAAAAAACACATTCTCTCATATAAACTTTTCTCTTTTAGGTTATTGTTTCTAAGGTTGATATGACAAATATTGGTTTGACCTGAGGAAATATTTTATTTTTTTTAAAGATTTTATTTATTTATTTGACACAGAGAGAGAGACAGTAAGAGAGGGAACACAAGCAGAGGGAGAGGAAAAGGAAGAAGCAGGCTCCTCGCTGAGCAGGAAGCCCAATGTGGGGCTTGATCCCAGGACTCTGGGATCATGACATGAGCCAAAGGCAGACGCTTAACCAACTAAGCCACCCAGGTGCCCCACCTGAGGAAATATTTTATAACAAACCTACTGCATACTTTTTTGGCATGCTGTGGAGCTCTCTAGTATTGCCTGAATACCAGAATGGGTTTTGATGCCTCTAATGCGAACACAGGGACATGGAGAAATTCCCCTCTGAGACAAGCACTGTCTATTGGATAAATATTTTGATCAACTGGGACCTTGATGGGGAAAGGAACAGATTATTCAATAGGGAAACAGGAGGCATGCAGAACTCAAGTCTTTTGCAAACAAACAGGAGCTGTTATCATTTTGGAATCAATGTGGAAACTGTTCTCTTACCAAAACTCAGAATGAGATTTCTTGTATGACAGCAGCTCAGGGTAGACAAGAAAGTCGAAAAACAGATGCCACAGCCAGCTGTCGTCCAATCGTAGGTTCCAGAGCAGACAGAACTAAGACCTCAGCAGGCCTTTTGCGGAGAACAGCACAGACAGAGTTAATCTCCTTAGAGTTTATGCTTTTGGAAATAGATAGTTGCAGAAATTTGTTGAAGATGTTCTATTTTAAGTCCTCCTAGGGAGCAACTGCAGATAGAGATACTGAAAGCCATCTCTGTGATTGGTATGGAAAGTCCTGATACAACAAAACAAGAATCCCACAGCAGATGGTATGGGATAAAAACAGCGTGGGGTACACAGGAGACAGAGAACGGGAAAACCAGGGCAGAGAAAGCATGATTCACTCATACCTGGCCAAATTAATTAATTATATGCTGTCTAGTGAGGAGTGATGGGAAGTTAATACCAAAACTAAGCCATACCTCATTTTAGATATTATATGTTTATATATACCATATACATCCTAAGGGTGCAGAAAACTATACATTGTCTCCTTTTGCAGTGTGGATTCAATCCTTTACAGTTAATACTTCTATCTCTTAAAAAAAATGTGAGAACATTGAACATTTTCTAGTATTGTGAAGAGATATATTGATTTCAAAAGACTCATCGGACCCAAATGATAATTATAACCTAAAGAGGGACGATCGGATACACAGCCCCTTAAAATTTTAAAATCTTGGCTGTTAACCAGTAGGTGTCCTGCCCATTCCAGTGCTGTCCAAGAAAAATATGATGTGAGCATGTTTGTTTATTAACAAGGTAAAAAAGGTAAAAATAAAAATATAATAAAAAGGTAAAAAACAAAATAACAACAAAACAAAAATAAAAAAAGGAGGGAAAATTTAAAAGATAAACAGAAATAGGTAAAATTAATTTTAGTATGTTTTATTTAACTCAATATATCCCAATTATTTCAACATGTAATCTATCATAAAAATAATTGAGATGTTTTAAAATTTTTTTATATTCAGTCTGAAATCCAGTGAATATTTTCTACTGACAGCACATCTCAGTTTAGACTCACCATCCTGCCAGGTCCTGAGAGCCACAGTGGCCAGTGGCTGCAGATCAGACCACTAGGGCATATAGCACCCACATGCATGCATGCCCACATTGCACAGAGCAATGGGGAGGCAGAACTCTATGACCCAAGTGTGTTTGTCAGCACTAATGTTGTTGCTTTTGTTGTTTATTCTGAACAAATGAAGAATAGCTCCAGAGAGGAAAAAACTAAATTTCTGATGATGTGTTTCTGGCAACATTTTTGCATTAGCGTGATCTGTAGATTTTATTTAAAGCTCCATAAATTCCCATGTTCCATCAAAGTTTTACCAAAAAGGGAAGCAATTTCTCAAAAGTGAGGGGCTAACTTGAGTGCTTAAATGAGTGTCCCATATCCCATTGATAGAGGTAATTATGAAAAGCAATTTAAACAGATCATAATGCTTATTGTGCTCTCTTCAGCAGCACATACACTAAAATTGGAAGGATACAGAGAAGATTAACATGGCCCTTGCACAAAGATCATAATGCTTATTAAATAAAAAAGGAAGAGGTTCTTAGTTACACCTCTGATCTCAGATACTAGAAGTACCCATCTAAGAGAAACCTGGCCTGCCAGTGTATTAAAACCAGGAGGGATTCTTCACATGGGGTGAGGAGGACATCTCTTGGAGAGGACAAGCAGAGAACACCTCACCATGAATGATCTAAGGATCTGAATAAGACAATTGGCTATAAGAAATACAGACACTAAAAATACCCTGAAACACCCCTCCCAGAGGCGTAGTCAGCAAAACAGTGCTAGGGAGAGAAAGGGTGAGTGAGCAAGGAATGACAGGATGGACAGAAAGAAAGCTAGACTCTAACCCCAAAGAAAAATGGCATCTGCATTTGGCCTTCTGCGAATTTTGGGAGTCTGCTGCCTGCACCGAGCTCCTGAGTTTCAACCACTCTGGGACCATCCCATAATGAGCTCAGCGAGGAAAGACACCCCTGCTCCCAACAGAGTCACCTAGGATATCTTTAGTTAAAAACCCCTTTGCTTGAAATTCTTGCCTTGTGGGTACTTTAGGAAAAGATGGGGTTTTTTTCCTTCTCAATCTTATTCACAAACAGCACTTTTAATACCATAAACTCAATGAGCCTCTAAAAAGAAGATGGGGGTGGGAGATTAAATAAATAAAAAAAAGGGAAACAGAGGGAAAACTGAATGATCTAAAAGTGAGAAACATCATACCAATCTGGTAATGAGATTTCTTTTAAAGGGGAGGGGGGGAATGCTCATTTTTTAGGTTCATTAACTCCCTTTAGCAGTGTTTTCATGGTCCAGAAACAGGAATATATTATGTATGAGATAGACCTTCTGCTCCTGTTCTAAAAATGTCAACTTCTTTATTTCATCTCCAACCCACAAAAAAAGTATGGAATTCTTCAGGGGGAGGCTGTCGGGGACTACAGAGATGTCTACAGAATCTAGAACAGCAGGCTCCAAGGATTCACACTCCAAAAAAATATTGGTTTCACTTTTTACAATAATTAAAAGAAAAATGGAAAAGGCAAAAAAATGATCTCAAAAGAGCAGACACTGGAGGCTTCACGTGAATTCCCTAAAATTCAATAACCACGATGGAGACTCAGTGCAGGGCATATTGTTATCGTGCAAGGGGAAGGTCAGTAGGCTGCCTTGTAGGGTCTCAGTGGCTGTTTCATCACAGATACAATGTATGTACCTGGAGGTTTGGGGCCGCACGTGTCTGCCACTACTGTAAGCTAATTTTCCAGGATAGTATCAAATAATTGCCAACAATGATTAAACTTAATGTCCCTATGATATTATAAGTTATGTCTTTGCGGAAGGAGTCTGAGCCTAATATTTAATACCAAGAATATGATTAAACATTGAAAAGTAAATAAATAAATCATGCCTAGCAAGAAAGAGCAAAATTATTCAGCTACAGCTATTATATTTACAGACAAAATTAATGACTTGAATGCTTACAAAAATTAGATTACACAGAATTTCTAGGTCTTTTTTTTTATCAATTTTCTTTTCTTCATGAGACTTAACCAGCATTCAGAGAGCTGTACGTCCCTGTTGCACGTCGGTCGAGGTTGACTGCTGATGAGGATGATGCTGTGTCCTCAGAAGTAAGGACAGCAGAGGTAGGCATGCTTGTGGTCGCACCAATCTGCCTACTGCTGGGACTAGACTCTGGCTGGACAGAGTGGACAGCGGCCAGCCCACTGTGCTTGCGAGCAAACCGACGGGAGGCTCCCTTCAGCTGTGGGAGAGAAGGTTGCAGCCCTGCCCCGAGTTAGCTGTGTGATTTGGGATGAGGATTTTGCTCATTCTTGTTCGTGAATTCTTTGTTCATTGAGTCTGCTAAACCTCAGTTTCTTTGTTTGAAATCCGGGGACAGTCGTGCCTGTTCCACAAAGGTATTGGGGCAGATCTCCCCTTGTGGAAACTGAGTGGCAGAGCACACAGCATGCCTTTTACCTACTGCGGCATCAGGAGTTCCCCACTAAAATAAAAAAGTAAGGGCTTCTCTGGCCCCTCGGAAAGTCATGGAGAGGTGCATTAACTAATCCCCGCTTGATGGCCCTAAGCATGAATTCATTCTTCAGAACGGCTAATCCCTGACACAGCTGTGGGGGACCAGGTCCATTGGCCAAGCATGGGTGGGGGCAATGGGCAGGGCTGTGTTGGAGCAGAGGGTGCTGCCTCAGAGTGGCAGTGCTGGGCAGAGCCACAGGAGGGAGGTGAGAAGGCTCTGGGCAGAGAACAGGGGTCATGCTGCCTGGGGATCCCCAGGGAGAGCTGGAAGGAAGACAGGAAACTGTGGAATCAGGGAGGCTTCTTCCTCCCAGACTCTGCCTTCCTCCTGCTTCCCTTTTTACCTGTAACCTGCTGGTGGCCTCACTGTTGCCACCAGATCCCCTACCCCTGACCCTGTCCCCAAAACAGCACAGATAGAGCTCAGCAGCCATGGCCCAGAGAGATTGCCACTTGTTCAGGGACAAAGGGATAAAGGGAATGCTGCTTCTCTCTCTCTCATTTAAGTGGACATAGCCTTATGGTTTGCGTTGTCTTGCTTTGCTTTTGAAAATAAATAGTTGTGCACGATCATAAAATTTTCACCCAATTCAAAAACAAAGAATAATGGTAAAAAACAAAAACAAAAACAAAAACAAAAACAACCCATCCATGATCTCATTGCCAAAACCAAACACCGTTTTGGATTTTCTTTCACATAAGTGAATACACACACAATTACCAACTGAGGATCCAAGATGTTTGGCTCTTGTATTCCCCATAACTGTGCTCATCCTGTCGGTGGGGAATGGGCATGAAGGTATCCCAGGAGGAGGAGGCCATCGGAAAATTCCCATTCAAGAGAATAAACTCACTTGGGTGGGAAGCAGTGTCTTTCAGGTTACCTCAGTCTTTTTGGAAGTAGTGGTATGTACTGTGTTTGTGGATTTCTTCCTCCTCCTCCGTTTCCAGGCCAAGAGAGTAGAAAGCAACGAGTTACCGTAAACACACCCCGTGGTTGGGCATGCAGCCAGCAGAAGCCTACACCAGCTGTCAAGAGGGGAAACCAGACCAGATGACCCCAGGGTTCCAGGTCTGCCTCTCACCACCGGCTTCTACCAGTCCCTATTCTCCTGAACATCCTTTCCAAGGGACTTGTACCTTGTCCAGGAAAGGGAGCACCCCACTCCCCTGGGACCACAGCGTCCAGGCGTTCGCGTGGCCCTGCCTCTTCCAGAATGGGCTCCACTGGAGCTAGTGGGAAGATTCTCTATTCAGGCCCCAAACTTGGATTCTGGCACATACAGGCTCTCCCTCCCGTGGGGTCCCAATCCTCCAGGCTTAGCCCTAGGGGAAAAGGTTATAGAAAAACAACGAAACATAAAGTGATTTAATGTTTTTAAAATATTCCCATTGGAAATAAAACCCACTGTTCGGTAACCTTTCCTTATGTTAACGATATACTGTGAGCATCACCAAGAGACGGCGCTCCACCTACGTCCTCTGGCCTGCCCCTTCAGCTCCATTCCTGACGACCCTCTTTGCTCCTTCTTCACACCTGACACTTTCCAAATATTTGTCAGTGCACTCCTCCTTGCCCCACCGGGCCTCCTCAGGGATGAACGAGATGATAGTTTTGCAAATTCATGCAAAGGGAACTCCAGTTCCCCTGCGCTCATACCCTCAAGCATATTAGCTGGTCACAGAGCAGAGACATTTTTGGAATAAAAACTTAGAACTATCCCCACAGTTCACTAATGGTTTACAGGTTTATTATATTTAATACAGTAAATCCTATGTCCAGTAATAGAGTGTCATGTATTTGTACAAAAGAAAGTGCCCTTTTAGATTACTGAAATATTCTGCTTTTCATTGAAACACGAACAGCTTGCTTTGTAGATGTATACTGTGCTCTTTTTTTTTAAGATTTTATTTATTTATTTGACAGAGAGAGAGATCACAAGTAGGCAGAGAGGCAGGCAGAGAGAGAGGGAGAAGCAGGCTCCCCGCTGAGCAGAGAGCCTGATGCAGGGCTCTATCCCAGGACCCTGAGATCAAGACCTGAGCTGAAGGCAGAGGCTTTAACCCACTGAGCCACCCAGGTGCCCAAATAAATAAAATCTTAAAAAAAAAGAATTCATCATTTTCATCGTCTGATGTCTGCCTTCCAATCCTGGGCTTTGGGTGACATTTAAGTAACAGTGCTTGTGGATGCTTATAAAGAGCTTTTATGTCATAAAATCATCATCTCTCTAGACATGCTCTAATGCAAACATGGGATTTTACTGTAATTCAAAGGTAATCTATAGTAAAGTTTACTCTTGTATTAACTATTGTTTAAAAAATTTTAAACTTGGCAAAGTGACTGAACAGTGTAAATAAAACTTCAAGAAATAATCTCTTAAATGAATAAATGCCATGAAGTAATTCAGAAACCAACATTTACATACAAATGACTCACTAACTGTAAATCATTCTTGGCTATTCATTAATTCAAGAAGCCTCCCACACCATCTCCCTCTGGTTAGGCTACCTATTTCCAGGCCTTCTACAAATCCTATGGACAAACTTCACCTTATACACCTTTGTAGTGGCAATTCCTAGCGAGGGTCTATCAGCATTTCTTTTCAACATTTTTCTGGAGGTCTTAGCCAGAAAGATCAATAAAGCTAAGAGAAAAAGAGAAAAAAAGAAAAAAAAAAAAAGGAAGGGAGAAAAGGAGGGAAGGAGAAAGCAGGTAGGGGATTACCATTATCTATGGATGATATAATTGTATAAGTAAAAACCGCAAAAAAAAAAAAAAGTATAGATAAGCTATTAGGATTAATACCTGAATTTAGCAAGATTTCTGGTTATACATAAATCAATTTAAAAATCAATTGCATTTCATGCATGTAAATAATCAAATTATGAGATACAAAATTTAAGATGTAATAGTGAGTCCTGAGATATATAACAGCATCAAAAACTGGGAAAAGAATCTAACAAGAAATGTACAACACCTCCAGACAGAAAATTAAAAGTCATTAGTAAGGAAATTAAAGATCTAAGTAAATGGAAAAACATACCACATCTATAGGTCCATGGATGGAAAATTCAGTATTATAAAGGTATTGGTTCTCCTCTAGCTAATAAAGATTCAGTGCAATCCCAACAAAAATTTCAAGGGGTTTCTTGTACGTGTACTTTTACAAGCTGATTCTAAAATTCATATAAAAATACAAATCATCTGGAAGCATGAAGACACTCTTTAAAAAAGAAAAATGAACCAGGTGGGAAAGTTTACTCTCTTGGATATCAAGACTTATTGTAAAGCTGAAGATCACTAAGACAGCGTGCTATTAGCTCAAGGATAGGAAGGGAAAAAAAACCAAGGAAACAGAATGGAGACCCCAGAAATACATCAAGCCTGTATGAATACTTGATTTAAGACAAAGATGTAGAAAAAGGGGGCAAAGTTGGTCATTCCAGTAAGTAGCACTGGGATAATTAGCTATCCATACGGCTAAAAAATAAAACCTGACCCCTACTTCATGCCATACACAAGAATGAATTTCAGATGTATTATAGATCTAACTGTGAAAGAACAAATAGTAAAGGTTTTACAAAATAATATAAAAAAAAGAACCATGTTTTTAAGCTAGGGAAAATTGGGTTGGGAATACAAAAAGTACTAAAGGACTACACTGGACTACACTGGAGTGTAGTCCAGTGTAGTCCTTTAGTGTAGTGTAGACACTGGACTACACTGAAATTATGAATTTCTATTTTTTAAGTGATGCCTTTAGTAGAGTAAAAAGTCAAGTTATAGAAGAAGACATTTGTAACATATACTACTGCATAGGGCTCATACTCAAAATATATTTTTAAATGGTTAAAAATTATTAAGAGAAAGACAAATATATGAATAGAAAAATTAGGGGAAATACTTGACTGGCATTTAACAAAAGAGGAAATCAAAATAACTGATAAACATATGAAAAGCTGCTCAAAAAGGGTTCTCCAGAGAAACAGAACCAATAGGTGATCGGTCTATCTATCTGTCTATCATCTATCTATTCTCTATTGAGAGAGACAGAGAGGGAAGAAGAGAGGGATTGATTTTAGGGAATCAGTTCACACATCTGTGGGACCTGGCAAGTCTGAAATCCGCAAGGAAGGCCAGAACCTTGGACACCCAAAAAAGAGTTAATGGTGCAGTCTTAAGTCTGAAGGCAGTCTAGAGGCAGAATTCCCTCTTTTCAGGAAACCTCAGTTTTTGCTATTAATGACTTCAGTTGATTGGACAAGGCCCACCCACATCACTGAAGGTGATCTGATTCACTCCAAGCCTACTTATTTAAATGTTACTCCCATCTAAAACCCATATTCACAGCAACATCTAGACTGAGGCTAGAGTTCAACAAAACAACTGGGTACCATAGTCTAAACAGTCTGACACATAAAATTAACCATCACATTCACCTCCTTAACAACAGAAAAATGTAAATTAGAACTACAGTGAGATATCACCACACATGTACCAGAATGGCTAAAATTAAAAAAACAAGCCACATCAACTGTTAGAATGTGGAGAAATGTTGACTTTCATATGCTGCTAATGATATGAAAGTTAGTGCAACCACTTTAGAAAACATTTACAGATGGTCTTAACCTATGACCACTCCTTGGATTTACCCAAAGAAGTACATGCATATACTTATGTGAAGATATGCACAAAATTGTTCACACTAACATTACTCATGGGAGCCAAGAATTGTAAGCAATCCAATTGTCCATCAAGGGAAGAATGGGTAAATTATGGTCTACAAGTTCATGGAATTTTATATATCAGATGAAAGTGGAAGAATTATACATGCAACATCTTACAAACATACTGTGTTAAAAAATAAAAAATAAACATACTGTGTTGAGTGAATAAAGTGCAACATGATGTAATATATCCTTTATGACTCCAATCAAAGAGAGCTTTAAAAATATCTAATATTTAAGGATGCACAGTTATATGGGAAAAGAATAAAAGCAAGGATGTGATTATCATAAATGTTAGCAGATATTAATATAAATGGAGGAGCTCCAAAACTTTTGTCTTTTGGAAAATATTATATAAATGGAATCATACAGTACATAGCATTTTGGGGTTACCTAGTTACGCTCGGTATAATTGCCTGGAGATGCATCCAAATTGTTGTATGTGCCAATAGCTCACTTCTTTTTGTTCCTGAACAGTGTTTTATGCTATGGATGTACATTGTACTAAATCATTCACCCACTGAAGGGTATCTCTGTTTCCAGTTTTGACTATTACAAGTAAAGCTGCTGTGAACATCACATACAGGTTTTTGTGTTAATATAAATCTTCTTTTCTCTGGGATAAATGCCCCAGAATGCAGTTGCTGGGTCTTATGGTAATTGCCTGTTTATTTTCATAAGAAATTGCTAAACCATTTTTCAGAGTGGCTGTATCATTTCATAATTCCCACCAGCAATGTGTGGATGATCCAGTTCCTCACATCTACATCAGCAATTAGTGTCATCACTATTTGTTGTTTAGCCATGCAGCAATAGCTCATTGTGATTCTAATTTGCATTTCCCTAAGGACTAGTAATGTTGAACACCTTTTTGTGGGCTTATTTGTCATCTGTATTTCCTCCTTGTTGAAATGGTTACTCATGTTTCTTTCTTATTTTCTAATTAGAGTCTTTGTTGACTCTTAAATTTTAAGATTTCTTTGCTCTAGATTCTAGTCCTTTGTCAGATATATGGTTTGTAAATATTTCATCCAGTCTGTAGCTTGCCTTTTGATCCTCTCCACAAGGTCTTTCACAGAGCACAAGTTTTTAATTTTGATTAGTCCAATTCATAAATCTTTCCTTTACATCTAAGTCTGTGATTCATTTTGAGCTACATTTTATATAAAGTGTGAGATTTAGGTCAAGGTTTATTTATTTATTTTTTTGATTTTTATTAACATATAATGTATTATTTGCCCCAGGGTACATGTCTGTGAATCGTCAGGCTTACACATTTCATAGCACTTAACAGCACATACCCTCCCCAATGTCCACAACTCAGCCACCCCATCCCTACCCCCCCC
>CM053610.1:41986440-42031530 GCA_028646535.1 Procyon lotor
TTGAATTGAAAAAGATGTGAATTGTAAGAGCTGCAAAAGGACCTTTTAAGAAATTAATCTTTTGGGGGTGCCTCAGTGGCTCAGTTAAGCATCTGCCTTCAGCTCAGGTCATGATCATGATACCATGCCTTCGGCTCAGGTCACGATAGTGTCCTGGGATCAAGCCCAGCATCGGGCTCCCAGCTCAATGAGAAGCCTGCTTCTCCCTCTCCCACTCCCCCTGCTTGTGTTCCCTCTCTCGCTGTCCCTCTCTGTCAAAGAAATAAACAAAATCTTAAAAAAAAAAAAGAAATTAACCTTTTTGCTTTGAGATAACTATAGCTTCACATGCAGTCATGAGAAATACTGCAGAGACCTGGTGTCCTCTTTACCCCAATGGTTTCATCTTTCAAAATTATAGTGTAATTCGCCCTCATAGTGGCCGTTGGCATTCATGCAGGATGCAACTCAGTTATGAGAAGACTTTCTAGAGGCTCTTTTGTAAAACTCTATGACCTGCAAGAACAGGTTGCAGTTTTGGTAGAAGAATGAACCGGGGCTTTTCAGGACATTGTGACAAATTTAGGGCAATGCCCAGGCTGCAGGTCTCATAGAAGTGCCCATCCCTGACTAGCAAACTACAAATGAGGGGCCCCTTCTTTCTGTAAGTCTCCCCTTCTCCTGAAAAGATGTGGGCAGAAGGAGGACAGTGGGAGCTGGCTGGAGGGATGTTAACACCCTCTTACTAACAGTGAACCAGAGTCGAGCCCTGGCTCCAGCATTGGTCAGTCCTGCACTCACTTCTCAGATCCTCCTCCTTGGCCATAAGATGGGCCTCTTAGCCTGAAGCTGCCCAGTATGATGCCCATTATCCACATGTGGCTGCTGAGTGCTTGAAATGTGGCTAGTGTGACTTTGGACCTGAATCTTTAATGCCTATTAGCTTTAATCAGTTAAATGTAAAGCCACTTGTGGCTAGTGGCTACACCACTGGGCAGGACAGGAGAAGGTCTTTCAGATTCCTCCCTCCTCTCAAATGTTTTCTAATTATAATATCTAAGCTTATCCTGATTGCCCGCCCTCCCGGGTGGTTTCCCTGTGAGATGGGGTGAGCCTTAATCCAGAGGGAGCTGAGGTTCAGACAGTTCCAGGATTTTTCTGAGGTCCCACTGGTGAATCATGCTACAGCCCGCTGCACACCCCAGGTCGTGTGACTTCTAGAACAAATCACCCCCTTCTTTGTATTACATGATGGGTCAAATGCAACCCCACCAACATTTTACTGTGATTAAAAAAATGGACTCAGGCAACTGTCCAACCTTCCCCTACATTGAATATGAAACCCAAAATATGGGCAATAAAAGTTTATATTCTAACTAAGAGAAAGGCAGGCACTTTCAGAACAAAACAAAACAAAACAACATGTGGTAACCAATGACTGAAATAAGGATAAGATTTTGACAACTCAGGCGCTCCTATTTAAAGAACCAGGTTTTTGTGAGCAAAACAAAACAGCAAATAGCAAACAACTCGAGAAAGAAAAAACATTGAAGATAAATCCATATGAAAGTTCACAAAATGAGAGATTCTCACTGTTTCCCTTGGACTGAGCTCTCCACTCATTCAGGGTTGGCACCAGCCCCCTGGGTGGGCTTCCTCCAGAAGACCTATCCTTCATCATAGCCTCAGAGAGTGACAGATACAGCACGTGGGGGAGAAATTCTCTGAGCCATGTAGCACAACAGAAACATACTTAACAGCATTTTGAGAATAAAGAATAATTTATTCACTCTAATTAAATCCTATAAGGTTCAGCTTACTATTCTCTATATATTTTGAATACAGTAAGTTTCTTCACCTTCAGTAACACAACCTGCTTGTTTGGAATCAACCATTCCATTCCAATGGAATCACTATTCCATAAAACCTTACTCTTTATTTCATATTCCCCCCTTTAAATATTGTCCCACATAGGGGCGCCTGGGTGGCTCAGTGGGTTAAGCCTCTGCCTTCGGCTCAGGTCATGATCTCAGGGTCCTGGGATTGAGCCCCACATCGGGCTCTCTGTTCAGTGGGGAGCCTGCTTCCCCCTCTTCTCTCCGCCTGCCTCTCTGCCTACTTGTGGTCTCTCTCTCTCTCTGTCAAATAAATAAATTAAATCTTTAAAAATAAATAAATAAATATTGTCCCACAGATCAGAAAATATGTGTGTGTTGGTGGGGGAGATGTTCTATCTTTTAATGATCCTAAATGTCCCAGTTGTCCCCAGATACAGATCTTCTTTCTGTCGAAAGAAATGGCAAACACAGGAGGACCCTTAGAAGGCTTTTGCCCCATAAGGAGTTTCTCCTCCTGAGCTCCACAGGCTTTAGAGGGATTTGGGTTTTTTCCTCTTACCTTTGGGTGTCTGTGTACTTCTATCATTTCCCTTCCAGTGACTGCCACAGCTGAAAGTCTCCTTCGCCATTCCTTGGGGTTTATGGTAATTGGATGTTTGATGTGGGAGAGGTGTGGCTGTCTCTGCACATTGGCAGGTGAAGAGAGGGAGTCCTGAGGTTTTATCACATCGCAGATGAAATTCAATATCAAGGCCTTTCAAGTCTCTCAGCCCACCCCCTAACCCCCCTGAACTCCCCCTCCCTAAGCACCCCATCACCCCCAGGCCAAGATATATTTCCTGAAAACTGGAACAACCAGGTACCAGCAACCTCAGACCAGTACTAATTGAATTAGGTTATACAGTTTGGGCCCAGTTCCCTTGTCTGCAAGGGACGCCTTCCCCTTTCCCGCTGGGCTCCGACTGTGCACAAGTAAAGCATCTGATATCGCGTGTCCTTGTGTCTGATGCACTTGGTGCCAGCAGCACGTCAAGGTGTTCAGATCAGACTAACTTTATGTAATCCTCTCCTCCTGGTCTTTTTTGTCCCTGCTTTCTTCTCATGAACTAAACCCCAAGTATTCAACAGTTTTGTATCCGTGGCAGCACTTGACTAGTTTTCCAAGTTCCATCTTTGTCATGTCTATCATGAATGTTTTTCATTGGGTCATCTTCACAAGGAACGCACGGGCTGTGGTGAAGGGTCTTAGAGGGAAGTTAAGATGTGCAGTGGCACTGGAGGCCCACTGAGGGTTGAGTCCCCTGGCACAGTGTTCCTTGTGGGGACAGGAAGTCCCACAATGTGATGGCTTACTGGTCCTGTGGGGCCAGAGCATGGAGCCTGTGACCTCAGCCGTACATCGTACCCCTTTTTTGAGATGATGCCAAGAACCTCTGAGGAAGAAGCTGTCTTTCATCTGGATAGCAGTGATAACAGAGCTCTACCTCTCTAGTTCCTCCCAGTAGTAAGGAAACCTGTCTATTTTCAGGAGCACTGAGCTGAGCTGCAGCATTTTGTTATCGCGTATCGTGCTGCTGAGAGAATGAGCCTCTTAGCAGTGTTGGTCCTGTGGGGGAGGGACAGCTGTGTAGGGGCTCCTGCTGCCCTCCCTCCCAACTCCCGGGGTTGGGGGGGGGAGGTCCACGTTCCAAGTACAGGAGCTGGCCCTAGAGGGCAGCAGTGGGAGGACTGGCCTCCTTGGGACCAGGACCACTGCTAGCCACACAGGACAAACAACTCCACAAGCATGATACTCAAAGCCAAAGTGGGTAGAGAAGCGGGGGGCAGAGAGCGGGACCCCCTTCACCAGGATCTCCCACACCAGCCCATCTTGTGTTTTTGAGATCAAGTCCCTGGGATAATCAGTGGTGGGTTCATATTTCACAGAGAAAACCAGAAAAAAAATTAAGAATATCAAAGGCTAGAATTTTCTTTTACTTCAATACTTCATGTTCTCCCTGAGGCTGCAATGACTGCTGTGGAAAATATGGTTGGGGGTTTGCAGGTAAGAAAGGCAGCAGAGGAAAGGCGAGGCCCACTGCTTTTGGGTCTTTAAAGTTAATGTTTACCGGTTTCTTCCTTGCTTTTCATCCTTTTTTTTTTTTTTAATCAAAGAGGCTTATAACAGTCCTGTGTGCAACAAATGATTTCCTGATTTTTCTGCCCAAACGAGGTGGCTATAAAACTTGAAAAGAACTGGGTGCTGTCCATACATGGAGAAGTGGGTCTCTGTAGAAAAAGTTAAGGCGAGCTTGATCTTTTAATTGGTTCACTTTTACTTCATAAACCATTTTCTTTCCCCCTTTCCCTCAGAGCTCCAGATAACACCATCCCTCAGATAAAACTAAACCGTGGGTCTCTGTTTGAGGGCTTCATGTGTGGATTTTTAAAAAAGGTAAATAAGAGCCTGTTAAGATAAATTTCTCCTGGTGTCACACTGTTACTGAGAGCAGCAACTTCAGGGACAGACAGTGGAAACCCCTAGAAATTAGCAAGCCTAAGATGTGTCGGAGAGAGCTCTGGGTGACGGAGCCCCCCGGCCCACAGCCCCAGCTCCCGAGAACAGCCAGGGCTCACTGCCATGGCTGGACAGACCTAAGAATGGAGCCATGGAGCCTGGACGACGGAGACAGTATACAGATGCGCTGCCGAGCACTGACCATGTGACCAACCATCCCGCGGTCCTGGGTTCCAAGCAGAGTCCTGCATCCCGGAAGCCCCCATCCTGCACCCCCAGGCACTGTGCCCAGGGCTGCACACACACCATCTCACTGGATTTTCACAGAACAACCTGAAAGAGGTGCTGTCATTGATCTCACTTTACAGAGGAGGAAACTGGGGCTCAGGGAGGCTAAATAACTTATCTAAGGGGATGAGAACCAGCAAGCGATAGACTGGGGATGTTCACCCATGCTGGGCAACCCCAGTGCAGCCACTACTGTCATCCCTTGAAAACAGGGGGGCTGGGGAGCACTTATTCTGCTCCGGCATCTGCATGCACACCGCCTCTGGGTGGGCTGCTGGGTCCGCAACTTTTACAGATTAGGAGCCAGAGCCTGCTGTCTCCTCAAAGTGTGGCCTGCAGACCAGCTACATCAGCATCACCTGGGAGCTCATGAGAAGTATGGAGCCTCTGCCCTTCTGGACCTATAAGAATTAAAATCTGCATTAAAAAAAATTAAAATTTTAAGATTTTTATTTAAAGTTTTAATTTATTCATTTGAGAGAGAGAGACAAAGAGAGCACAAGCAGGGGGAGAGGCAGAGGGAGGAGGGAGAAGCAGATTCCTCACTGAGCTATGTCTGATATGGGGCTTGATCCCAGAATCTGAGATCATGACCTGAGTCGAAGGCAGATGGCCCACATCTGGGCCATCCAGTGACCCCTAACATCTGCATTTCAGTGAGATTCCAGGTGATTCAGATACACTGGACTACCTGAGGAGGAATGGATTTGCTCACAGGTCTCCAAGCTTTTTTGAGTCGCACATCCTTAATAGTAAAAAGACAGAGTAAGCATCCTCTGTATGTGACACCCTATTAACCTAAGATACTATGTACATTGTACACAGAGATACAGAAAGTAAAAGCATGAGGTTAAGATGAAAAAAGCAATTATTGGGGCACCTGGGTGGCTCAGCGGATTAAAGCCTCTGCCTTCAGCTCAGGTCATGATCTCAGGGTCCTGGGATCGAGCCCCACATCGGGCTCTCTGCTCAGCAGGGAGCCTGCTTCCCCCTCTCTCTTTGCCCGCCTCTTTGCCTAATTGTGATCCCTCTCCTCTCTGTCAAATAAACAAATAAAATCTTTAAAAAAAGAAAGAAAGAAAGAAAAAAGCAATTATTTATTTGCTAATGGTGCAAAACTCCTTATGGTTGTTAAACTTTGAAAACCAGGCTTGTAGCTTTCCATGTTAGTAATGGACAGGTTTTTCTGAGCTGCCCCTGTGGCTCCTGGGGAGCTGAAGCAGAAGATGCGGGAAGGGCCTTCCTGTCACCAGCCGCTGGGTCGTGCCCACCCCTAATGGCATGCTGGAGGAAGGAGTTTTTGGAGAGTAGCACCACGGGCTGTGTTCTGGTGTGAGGGAGACCTGACTGTCCATAGTCCCCTGGTAATAGCCAGGGGCTTATTTTTCTTCCTGGGGCTTATTCCCTTTACCCCTCTGGGTCACCCTAGCCTAAAGCTTGACCCTGATCAAAGAACCAACACTTGCAAATAACACAACCTGGAAGGGTGGTGCGGACCTAGGACCACCCATGATGACTTCACTCTCCAGGTGAGGGTACCCCGTGGGGGGCTTTGCTGGCCACTGTTTGGAGGCTACATCACTGTGAGGGTACATGTCAGCTTGCAGATTTGGGCCTCGTAAAAAAGGTAACCCCAAAGATTATAGTTTCATTGCTCTGTGGGACCTTAAGCAGTTTTGTTATCTTAACATTCCTCTTAATATGCCTCTAAACATCCAGTTCCTCGGATGTTTCTGGAAGCGGCTTTGCTACGTCCTGGGCCCTGTCACTAACGAGCAGAAGAAATCCCTGACACATGCTCAGTTTCTGCTGTGTAAGAGTCCTGGCTTTAGCTCCTTCACAATGAGATTCCACAAGGCCCAATGAAGAACACACATCTGCTCTCAGGGCTCCTCTTCCTCTCAGTTATCTGGCACTGGCTTTGAGAAATGAGCCCGCAGGACAACGTCCCCTCTGGTTTGATGCACCAAAAAGAACATGCGAGATGGAACTTGGTTTGCCCTACACCCTTCCTTTACTTCTGGTCTTCTCTCTGTCGGGGTCCCAAGGTAGCCTCTGCTAACACTTGTTTCAAATTTCTCGAATTTATTTATTTGACAGAGAGAGAGACAGCGAAAGACAGAACACAAGCAGGGGAATGAGCGAGGGAGAAGCAGGCTTCCAACTGAGCTGGGAGCCTGATTCAGGGCTGGATCCCAGGACCCTGGGATCATGATCTGAGCAGATGCTAACAACTGAGCCACCCAGGCGCCCTCTCCCCCACTTTTTAAAAAGATACACAGATTCTGTCTTTCTAAGACCTTTTTGGAAATTACCCATTTTCCTCTTGCTCTTGTTTTTGCTGCTAGTGCTTTGAATGACTCATAAATGTGACAGCAGAAGACAGATTGACTTACACCTCTAGTGAGAAGAGTACGCAAACTCAAGAACCGTGCGTTTGCCAAATGTTTGCCAGGCCAGGAAGCCTGCTAGGCCCCCGACAACAGGCAGGTTACACCCTGGGGATCCAGTGGGGGTGTCCATAGACAATTCTACAGTTCAGGGAGGGCTATAAAGTGGGGTAATTCTGTTTCAATTTAGCTGTTTACTCCATTTCTCAGACCAATTTTTGACTAAGTGCAGGAATTTTACCTTGAGTCGTTTAAAGAAATCTATTAAGTGCCTAATAAATGCACAGCACCATTTCTGTGCTGAAAGAAATACAAAGAAGTGAAAGATGAGTAAGTTCCAGACCCTGGGGCCTCACCATCCAGTTGGAAAGACAGTCAGAAACATGTAAAAAACTGAAATAACAATGCCCGGCAGAGTGTGATTAAGAGCAAGAACAGCCAAGAACAAGTCATGAGGGAGCCAAAGAGGGTAAAAGAAATGACAGCCAGGGAGGCTTCAAGGGGATGTGAGCATTTGACGCGGGTCACAGAGATGACACAGACTTTAAACACAGGAGGAGCAAAGCGGGAGAGCTTCTCATGGAGGGGACAGCAGTGCAAAGGCTCATGTCAAAGTGGATCCCGGGCTTCAGGGTGATGCACAGAGCCCTGTGCTTCCCTGTGGGATGGGCAGGATGCGGCTGGAGGGCTGTGAACCCTGGATGGTCCACCGGGAGCGCACCCTGCGGCACCTTGCTGCTCAGGCCCAGCCCCAGCACAGAGAGCAGCATGGAGCCGATCAGTGATCAGCTGCAAGCTCAGTCCCCACCCCCACCGAGTCCAAATAGCATTCTCACAGGACCCCAGGGGGTGCGCCTCAGCATCTGAGAAGTACTGGTAGAAACCTCCAGTTATAAAAATCAGTAAGTCATGGAGGTGAAAAGTCCTAAAGCTTAGGGAGTGTAGTCAATAATACTGTAATAATAATAATAATAATGTTGTAAGGTGACAGATGGTAGCTACTCTCACCGTGGTGAGCACTGCTTAATGAATAGAAATGTTGAATTACCATGTTGTATACCTGAAACTAATATGACACTGTACGTCAACTCTACTTCAGTTAAAAAAAAATCTGAAAAGTACTTCATTGGGATGTGAGGAGCCAGGAGTGTGTGTGATCAGGGATAGGGCAAAGCAACTGTTTCAGGACTATGAATCACATATTTAATGGAAGAGAACTTGGAAGCCAGAGCTCAACTAGGACTCTGTTTCAGGGGCTTAGGAGGGGCCCAGGGTCATTCCAGATGTCCTGGGGTCTCAGAGAGGGCACGGCACCATGTGAATGCAGCTGGACCCACCCTCAGGAGCCAGGCTGGGGCCGGGAAGCTGAGTGAGTGTGGTCAGCCCACACGCAGCAGTGAGCCCTGGGGTCAGGGGCTGAGGGAAGAGAGTAACCAAGGAGGAGCAGGGCTTCTGCTAAGAAGCGAGGTTTTGAGAATCTTTCAGTTTCTTCCTATTCAGAGGACCGGGAGAGGACCCAGCAGAGCAAACAGAAAAACCATGGGAGAGAAAGAAGAAAGACTAGGACAATGGTTACGTGCAGCTTTCATGAAAAGAAATTTTACTATATTTCCATAAGCCTAGAATTTCACACCATTAATATAAGTTCAGAAAACACATTTTAATTTGTTAGTGGCGCCAATAAAAGCAGGCTTACTAAATAATAAAAGCATCTTGGGAATACACTACAAGACTGAACAAATACAAATACTAGATTTGCTAATTCTTTCCCTGTGGAAAGAACTACCATTCACTTAAACAACTTGTGAGACTTCCATAGATCACAGAAGGACCTTGGGATTTCTGTCTACCTTCCGTGTTGCTGGTGGAGGAACGGGGGGTGGGTGGTGGAGAATGATGTCATGGCTGTGATAGTCCAGGCAGAAGTCAGTGGGTCGCCTGGGATGCTCTTCACCACCTCAACTCAGTTCCTGGTATGTCCCTTCTGGACCACATATTGGGCACTGAGGTCTTGGGGTGCTGTTTACATTGTCATGCTATGTCTTCCTCTCCAGCTAGTTGTGGATGGGAACTATCCTTGTACTTCTGCACCTTTTTCCCAACAACTAGAAACTTGCTATTCAAAGTGTAGTCCTTGGAATGCACTGTATTACCTAGGAGTTTGTTAGAAATGTGGAATCTGAGGCCTCACTCCAGACCCACAGTATCAAAATCCGCATTTTAACCAGATCCCCAGGTGATTCATGATGTTTGAGGTTATGAGTCTAGAACAAGAGTTCTCAATCCTGCCTGGACAATGGCATCCCTGGGGGAGAGCTCCTGGGTGGAGCTCCTGGGCTCTGCCCCAGGCCAGTTAAAGCTGGTTTTCTTGGGTAGGTTCCAGGCACCAGAATTTTTTAGAAGTTCCCTGCATATTCCAGCATGAGGACAGGAACTGTGAAGAGAGCTAGACACACAGTAAGAACTGAGTAAATGTTTAGTTAACAAATACATAGAATGAATGAACAATAAGGCATGAGGGCCAAGGGGAGGCTCTGAGGCACCTGGTCAGCTCTCTGATTTTATAGAAGAAACTGAAGCCTCCAGATTTGAAGTGATTTGCCCAAGGTCACTAGTAGTCAGGGACAAGCTTGCGTTAGAAATCAGGTGTGCTGGTTGCAAATGTGTATGCAAACTCTGACCCTGCCTTCCAAAGGTGGAGACTATGTCCTCCTGCCATGACTATGGGCTGATCTTTGTGACTCTCTTCCAACCACCAGAAAAAGCAGAAGTTGCTGTGAGCTGCCTCAGAGACTGGGTCAGAAAAGGCACTGCGGCTTCTTGCTTGCTCTGTGTTGGATTGCGTGGCCGCCATGTTGTGGGGACACTCAAGCAGCCCGTGGAGAGGCTCCGGCCAGCAGCCATGCAGGCTCCCTGGCCCCACCAAGTCTTCAGACAGTGCCACCCCAGCTGAATGCAACCTCGGGAGACTCTGATTTGCTCCAGGAGCTGGACCCTCCAAGGTGGTGTGAGATGGCAAAGGCCTGTGGTCTGAAGTTGCTAAGTGTGGGGGTCGTTTGATCTGCTTCACTTGTGAGTCTGCTCTGTGGGCCATGCCCTGGCGGGACATCGTGTGGCATGAGTTTCCATAGAACTTCAACAGACAGGCTGACCCTGGTTCTTTAGAAGCTCCAGGTTTAAAGCAGACAATGACGATGAAATCTAAACCCAGAGGGAAGCAAGGCCTGACCCAGAGTGGTCGCCCAGCCCCAGCCCACGAAATCATACTATGGTTCCCATTCCTTTCTGGAAGCCCCTCCAGTGTCCGCCCTGCCCTTCTGGCTGGCTTCGGGGGTGACCTCCGAGCCATGGCCCCTTCCAGCCCTGCCAGGCTGCAGGAATGCTGGGGGCAGGGCTGGGAGCAGGGCTGGGGCACACACAGGCGGTGTCGGAGAACAGAGACACAAGCATGGTTCAGAGCAGGACGTCTGCCCTGCCTGCCAAGTGTTGGCAGAACCAGTGTCTGAGTGGGGTGGATGGATTTTCCCCTACTCCGCCTGTCTCGTAGCCATGGCGGTGATGGCACTGGAGTGGGAACTTGTCTGGCTAAATTGAAAAGCAAACAAACAACACCCAGCTGATCCGTTCATGGCCACACAATGGCCGGTGGCCCAGAAACTAGACGCTGAGACTCAGAAAGGGTGTGAGAAAAGGCGGTGGCCACATGGCCGCCTGCTGCTGCTGGCTCTATGCCTCTTCCGGCTCCCATTCTCCACCACCTCCCTTGGCTAGCGAGAGTCTCCCTATGCTTTTATGAACTTTCTAAGCTGGGCCTTAGCATTTCCTAGGAGGGCCTTCATCAGGTATTCATAATGCCATGTCCCTGCCCTGCGTGAAAACAGGCCACTGGAAGTGGGATGGTTCCTCCCAGCGGTGGCCAGAGGAGGAGGGTGGTGGGGTGCAAATAGCAGCTGGCTAGCTATCTCCACAGCAGTGCAGGTGGGGATGCCCAGAGCCTTCTAGTGACCAAGGACATCTTGGGCCTGAACCCTGGCAGTGAGCAGAGCCCCTGACTCTCTACTCTGTGCTGGAACAGTCCTAGCCTGCAAGCAGTGGCTCTTGGAACCACAAGCTTTTCCTTCGCTACCTGCCAAGGTACTGGCTATCTCTGGGGGGAAAAAAACGAGGAATGTATTTTCCAGAGAGCCAGTCAGGAAGCCCAGGCTGCATTCATAACATGACTTGTTCACCATGGACTCCAAACACAGCAAAGTGCCTGGCGTGAGACCACAGGCTTGGCTTTCTATCTCCTGGTAAGAAAAACATCAGGATTCTCAAAGGCCCTTTAACACTGGGCTCTTTTGGACACCCTCCTGGCCTCTGCTTTTATGAAAATAACTTGATGACTTTTCCTGGGGTTTAAGATCAGCCCTCCAGGATATGTTCAGCACAAAGTTCTTACCCATCATCAACTAAGTCTGGAGCTATAAGGCTCAGCTTTGTTCACATAAGGCTCCACATTCCACTTCTAAGAGACTTGAGACCTTCCTGCCCATTTATTCTCCAAATAGGAATAAAAAAAATGAGAGGTGCCGGTGTGCCTGGGTGGCTCAGTCTGCCTTCAGCTCAGGTCATGACCTCAGGGTCCTGGGATCAAGACCCACGTAGGGGGGCCCCTGCTCAATGGGGAGCCTGCTTCTCCCTCTGCCTCTCCCCCTGCTTGTGCTCTCTATCTCTCTCAAATAAACAAATAAAATTTTTAAAAAACAAACAAAAGGTGCCACATATTGATGGTGGATTATGGGTTGGATACAGAGCTACCCTCTTTATCAGCATTATTTCAATCCTTAAACCATGAAAAGTAGACATTATTCTCATCTCACTGACAAATTCCCGGGGGAGAAGAAATTTCACACAAGTGGCAAAGGTGGAATTCTAGCTCTTGTCACCACCTGCGTCGCCCCCACCAGGCACACACAGAACACGTGCAGCCTGCAGGATTCTGGTGGGGATTCAGAAGCCCTTGGGGGCAGTAACTCAGTTGTCCCCTAGACCATGCAGGCAGGCATTGGTAGCCTCCTGCCCGAGGACCATCTTTATAGCTGGCTTGGAGAACCAGAACCCATCCCTGAATTTGCTTTTCCTCTGAGTCCACCCCTCAGTGCAAGGACACTGCCTAGAGGGCTCAGGCAGTGTTCAGGGGGCAAGAGATGGGGCAGCACCCTGGGCCAGCACCCCAGGAGCTGCAACCTTCCCAAAGCGTAAGGGGCAAGGTGGACTCTGGTTCTGAACCCAGAGATGGGCTGGAATAGTCCATGATAAGTAGCTAACATCCACACTTCATTCAGCTGTCTCTAGTTTTTCCCTCATGTCCTTTTCCTGTCCCAGGACATCATCCGAGACAGTACATTCCAGCATGTTTTATTTCCACGTCGCCCCCAGGCTGTGACAGTTTCTCAGACTCTCATTGCTTGGATGACCTTGACAGTTTGGAGGAGAGTTGGTCATGTGTTTTGCAGAAAGTCCCTCAACTGAGGGGTTCATTTGGTTTTTCTAGTGGTCAGGCTGGGTTTATGGGTTTTGGGGAGGAAGACCACAGGGGTAAAGCACCGTTTTCATCCCGTCAATCCCCTGTGTCACTGCTAATACTGACCTGGAGCACGTGCCAGGCCTTCCTGCTCTCCAGGTACTTTGCTCCATCCTATACTGTCCTTTGTGCCCTCTTAGTGATGACTGTAAGCTGCCACTCGTGAGGGCTGGGGAGTCACGCCTCACCTTCTTGAGAGGGGCGTGTCCATATAATCTATTTCAAAGTCTTCTGCACTGGAGATTTGTCTCTTGTCCTCTATTCATTCAATCATTTATGTCTATGGATATTAATTTTGGATGCAGGGATATTTACTTTAAATTTTGGATTATAATCCAATACTACTTTATTGCTCCAATTATTCCAGCTCTGGTTACTGGGAGCTCTTTCAGTTGATTCCTGTGTCCCTCAGACCTATCCCCGTGGTGGGTTTTTTTGGTTTGTTTTTAGCCCTTCCCTGCTTTCTGGCTCTAGAGGATGCTGCAGCTTTTTCTGTATTTCCCTGCCCCAACCGTGTGATGAGCCCTGTCTCAAAGGAATTCTGGTACCATTTGAAAATGGAATTAGAAGTGTAGATCTGGGTGTGGGGCAAAGTGAGGAGATGCCTGAAGGTGCCTGTTAACTCCCAGATCAGGAAAGAACCAGCTCGCCACTACGCAAGGGACGGTGTTGTGCTAGCAAGTCAGCGACAGGTCCCTGATGATGCTGGTGGCCTGCCAGTGGCTGGCCCCTGCATGTTTCCAGAAAGGGCACCTGAAATGTCCTGGACTGCTCACCAAGAGCTCTGCCTTCACAGCTCATTAGTGCTGCCCTCAGAGGGCCACGGCCTCTTGCCATTGGCTCTTTGAGGATCTCGCCCTCTCTGAGTGTTCTTTAAGTAAAAAATGATTCCAGGTGTTATGAAGGACCTGGCACGCCTGAAAGTCCCCTCTCCTAATAACTACTTCCTCGACTTCAAGACACCTTCTCATTGAAAGAGTCTTTGTTGTTTCTGTTGCTGGAAAAGCCTGCACGACTCTGATTAACACAAGACGTCAGAGCTGACCGTGGCAATGGGCTTCAGCGTCTGTGAAAGGCCGGTAGGGTTTTCTGGGCCTTAGCACAACTGCTGAGAGGGAAAAACCATCATTTGCATTTTCTTTTCTCTCTCAGTCATACACACAAAATAATCACTTTCGGAGCCCTCATTAAATCCAAGACATGATACTGTAGGATGGATTAGAATCCTATAGCACATGCGTATTCTTATTTGGAGACAGGACTCATGGCATCTATGGCTACAGATGAGATCCCTCAAGGAGTCTATTTCTAACAGAAGACTCCAGCCAACCTCCTCCAACAGAACTGGGCTGCAGGCATTTTTCCTTCTGATAAAGCACATCCGCACAAGAAAGTGCCAGGGCCTGAAGACAGCCAGCACTGGGCCTGCATGGGGCGTGCCTGCTGGGGTGCTGCCTTCACCCAGAATCTCTTTTTGAAACCCATCTTTGGTCCTTGAAGTACAAAAGGATCCAGGCAAGGTACAGGAGTAGTGTTTCAAGGGGTAAGGTAGACCCTCTGGGCCTAGGATGCCCCATTGTATCTCTCTGGCTCCCAATAACCACCATCTTGTGAGGTGGCCAGGCCTCTCCTTAAGTCTAATTAAATACAAGAAGCTCATTAAAAAAAAAATCACCAAAAATATTGAAATTGAAAAAAATAAAAATAAAAAAATGAAATTGGCAGGTTCTGAGTGTCTTTACCAATCGGCATGTTTAAAATATTATTTTAAGAGTCAGACTTTCACAATGTATTCCAAAAAGTAGGCCCCCAGGGGATTTTCATGTTTATGGAACACACAGATCCTCCTAAGAGTTGCTGAGGCTGACAGCACTAAGAGGAACATTTTTTTGTGTTGCTTCTTTGTGTTTAACAGTGATTTTTATAAATCATAAATCTTAACCGTTAAAATATTAAAACTAACTTGTTAGCCTCTGAGATGAGAAGTACGGTCAGAGGAAATGGGTTTTGAAGCAAAAGGAACACCAAACAGTGTCTGACACCGCGTGTTTCAGTATGGACATTGTCCATCAGGAAAACCAGGGAAAAGACTCAAAAATCCATTCTGAAAGCAGGAGGGCATCAACAAACTTGTTAGCACAGCTGAGAATTTGGTTAAATTAAACCCAACAGGAGAATAATCCACACAGAGAACAGAAGGAAGCAGCTAATGTAAACTCAAATGAATACAATTTGAAAGTTTTCCAAAAGGAAACCATTAACTCCCGAGAGTTTTTTGGGGGGGACTGCATAAGGAGCAGATGGTCTATTTCCAATGAGGGCTCAGGTGTCTACTTGGAAACCAGAGAAGTGGCAGCTTGAAAGGTGTTCAGTGTTGTAGAAAAGGAGATTCACTTGAAACTCATGGACGGCAAAGCACCGACGAAGCTGATGCCCTCCCTCCCACCGGCCCTCTGCCTTTCTACATCATGCCTCCCAAGTATTTAACTCATACTTAAGGAACAGACCTTTCTTGCAGTTAGTTAAGGGAGAATCTGTAGCTTAGATCCCAGAGCTGCAGGAAGTAAAGATATCCAGTTGGAGAAACCTCGAGCCAGGTTTGCTGCCTCCGTGGGGTGAACCTCAGCTCCTCCAACAAGCTCCTTTGCCAGTGCCCACATCAGGCTGCTTCTGCCCCTCACTCCTCCACACCCCCTGGTCCAGGCCTCATCCTGAGCTCTTCTGGTTGATGCATTGCACACACATGCATCCCACGTGGTACTCCAGAGTAGCTGAGGACGGTGCCAGGGGCCGATAAAGACTTACCCACCCGGTAATTCTGACGCAGACACTGCACACTTCAGTGGAGCTGTTGATCCAAAACAGGATGAATGAGGGACAAGAGAAGGAAAGGATGGGAAAGAAGCCCCAGGAAATGGGGAGATCTCAGATGGCAAGGCTGCTGAGAGGCAGCCTCACCCAGGGTTAGAGGCATTAGGGCAAGAACTGAAGACCGGTGGAGGACCCCGGCAGATTTCAGACGACAGGTGAAAGGACAGTTCGGGGTGCCCAGGGAGGCAAAGCTGTGGTCCCCTCTCTGTGGCTCTCAGAGGATGACAGGCCCCTTGATCAAAGTGTTTTCATCTTGACCCTCTTGGTTTCCTGATGGGCCCCGGACTAGGCTCTGATGGAGGCCCTTGGGGAGGCGACTGCAGCCCCTCCACCTGTGACAGAGTGCGGTGACTCACCCCCCATGCCTGCTGTGTGTGTGCGTGACCTTGCACAGTCCTGTGCGGAGCAGCACTGGCCGCTGCAGATTGCAGGGGGACTTGGGGGTGGGAGGGTGGGGCAGGGGGCACTCGCTACTTTCAGAAGTACTGGAAGGAAACTCAATCGTCGCCACGTCTCCTAGTAGATCTTTAACCTCTGCTTGGTGCATCCTCTCCTGGACTTGCTTCACTGATTCCACCTGCTGCAATGAGAGACTCCAATGGACAGAGTGAAACCTGCCTTGGGAGGCTGTCAGGAGCAGGGGAGGAAATTCCCGTCCCCAGGTTGGCAGGCACGCCTGCCTCTGGTCTCAGCAGCGACCTGTGTTTCTAAATGAGATTCTAAACTTGATTGCCCACCAAGTCCTAGGCTCACATAGGTATGACGATCCCTAGGTTACATTATGTATATAATGAGTCCTCTAGCCATCAACACTAAAAAATAGGAGTTTGGAGGTGGGAGCCACTCTTTGATTCTGAGTCGGGCCAGGGAGGATTTCTGTGATCAGGTGCTTTGTTAGCAGAGACCTGAAGAGGATGAACGGGACATAGAGATCATGGGTAAGAACATTCTGGGCAGAAACAATAGCAATGCAGCACCCTGTGGCCTATGCCAGGAGCAGCAGGGAGACTGGAGTGGCCCAAGTGCAGTCAGGGTGTTGCTGGTAGGGGGGACCGACCAGACACCATGCTCCACGGGGGTCAGAGACCCTGCCCTGTCCTCTGTGTAGCTGCACCTTAACTGCAGGGTCCCAGGGGCATTCTGGATCCTGGCCAAACTGATAGGTTGTTCCAGGGAAAGATGGGCACCTCAGATGGCCTTGACCTTCACCAAACCACTGTGGATGACTGATAAGCCAAGGTCTAGCTGATGTCTCAAGTTCAGCCCATGAGGGCATGCAGAGTATCGACAGGACTCACAGGTGCCTGGTCCTGTTCTCAGAGCTTTGCCTGCCTCGCCTCACTTAATCCACACAATGATCCCATGAGCTGAGTGTTGTTATCCTTCTCAGGGTAACTGATAGACCACAATTCCCCAACGACCACAGTCCCATCCCATCATTAGCCTATGGAGGAGCCAGGACTTGGGCTCATGTCTCCCTCTCACTCTGACCCACACTTCCACACAGTCCCTGGCCTCAGCATCTTTTCTCGAGTCATGCCACCTCGAGATGTGGACACATGTGGCTGTGTCCACCTCCCACAGTGTGCCCACTTCTATCTGACCCCACCAGGTCACGTCCAGCCCGACATCAGGGAAGAAAGGCCCTTGAAGTTGAAGTGGATCTGTCTTGTCTTGGGTCTCAGGCAGTTCTGACATCGCCGTCGTGAGGACGATGGCTGCTTGGTTTACTCTCGGCCTTGGGGGATGGGAAGAGAGGTTCTGTTTTCTGCTTGGCTCCCAGCATCCTGCTGCCCTAAATAACATATACACAGACTCTGGGCCCAGCCAGCAGGGCTACTGCAAAGGGATTTGGGGAGGGGCACTTGGGTGGCTCAGTCCATTGAGCAACTGACTCTCAGTCAGTTGATTTTGACTTGGGCCATGATCTCAGGGTCATGAGATCGAGCCCTGCCTCAGGCTCCGTGCTGGGCGTGAAGCCTGCTTGGGATTCTCTCTCTCCCTCTCTCTCTGTCCCTCCTACCACTCTCTCTCCCCCCAAAAAAGGGATTTGGGGAACTCTGAGATGTCTAGGGTTCTACGACATCTAGACATCTAGAAATCATGCTCGACCCCTGAAAGGGTTATGATATAAAGTTAAATTTCAATCTAATTTGCAACAGCCCACCCCAGACCTGATCTGGGAAGGAACCCATGGAAAAAACACCAAGTTGAGGTCTGGGAACCTCGGCTGAAATGCTGCTGCTTACCAGGAGGGAGCTCTGGGCAAGTCACCTCACCTCTCCTAGCCTTAACTGCACCTTTGTGACACTGTGATGATAATTTTGACTTCCCAGGATTGTCACACAGATTGAATAAAATGCAATTGTGAAGGTAGTAGGTGTTCCACAAAAGTTAGTTTATATAAACATTTACTGAGTATCTACTACATGTGAGACACGTATACCCTAGGTGCTAGAGGCTCAAGAGGGGCTCCCCATGCAGATGTGCTCCCGGGCTCGGAGAGCACCACGCAGCCCAACACCAGAGACACACACTGAACGGTGCAATGCAACGTGGTTGGTGCTGTTTATTTCCATTTCTTATATGAATCTGTCTTTCTGTTTGTGTGAATACGGGGCTATTTGTCCTACTTCTTCCTTGTGATGTCATGTGCCCTAAGAACAGGGGTCAGGTCTTCCATTGCTTTTAGCTCTTCTTTCAAAACCTTGAGCAAAATTTGTAGCCTGGTATTCGATGGCAAACGCAGTGGCCGCTCTAATTTCACAAGGAAAACCTCCAGGGAGGCCCTGGATAAGTGTCGTTCAGGCCACTGGGGTGAACAGGACAGATGCTCCCCCAAGCCTGCCAGCCAGTGCACACGCAGGGAGTCCTTTCCTTCTGACTGGAGCCCAGAGGGGTGGGCGGAAGGATGCTCAGCCTGACAGAGACCTGCATGTCCAGAGGCTCCTGCTTTTATTTCATTGATGCAGGAGGCAAACAGCTGGCTCCTCCAAGAACAAGGGACATCGCATTTGTCAGTGTCGCAATTCTGCTTATTCTGTAAACATAAGGAGGAGCCCCACATTTTACTATTCTTAGTTTTGCAATCCTCACAAAATAAATATTTGCCTTCAAAAGCAACAACTGTGATAATCATCAGGGTAATATTCTCAAGCACTGCTTCCCTTACACAAGCCAATTGCAGAAGTCAAGTCAGAGAGCTGTGTGTGGTCTGTTTGGATAATGAATTTCATGTGGAAACCTCACGTTGGAAACCTACTGGCAGTGATGGTGGCGTAAGTCGGGTCTCTTGGTTTTGCAGACTTGAAAAACCAAGCATCCCAAGTCACTGGCATGTCCCTGTCTTGGTTTCTTCTGTCCATAAAACGAGGAGCAAAATTGCTTAAATGGCTGCTGGAGGGGGACCAAGACACTTGCTCACATCACAGTGGTCGTAGAAACAGAGCTGGTCTCTGCCAGAGGCCACCGGGATAGATCAGACGTCTGCTGCGTGTTCACACATCTTCAGGATAGGTCTCGCTCCCCCAGTCTCTGCAAAATGAGCTAAACCCTGAAAAGGGTTCTGCTGGAATTGCTTTAAACTTTTCTAACTTAAATGATACTTACTGGAGATTTTATCACCCAGGGAGGAATCCATCAATCAGAAACCACTCTGCAAATCCACTGATGCCCAGTCGCCTTGCACCATGTGCCAATGCCATCCCGCCCAGCTGCCCAGCCATCTCTACCCATCTGTAGAGATGCTGGCTTTCTGCGGAGGGTGGGGTGTCTAACAGCCACATCCCCAAAGTGTCCCTTCTGATGGATTTTCTTCATTACGGACAGGAGGGTTTGGGAACAGCCATTTCTAGCCATTATTAAGGACTAAATCTTAAAGAAAATGAACCTTGAAAGTCCTCTGAGGTGCTTTTAAGCAAGTGCAGTGCATTCCAGTATTTTTAAGGATTATGGTTTTTCTGGGCCAGAGGTAATATTTGTTATGCAAGAACAAAAAGCCTCAATCAAAATATTAAGTCATAAAACCATATCTGCAGGTAAACAAAATCAGCCAAAGCAACAGACGTGTGCATCCCATCTGACCATCCTCTGCGGTCTAGGGCCCCCCTGTACACAGTATCAGGAGCCTGGCCAGATGCCAAGCCCCTGAGTCCACCCCTACCCCTTCCCTCATGACCCATCTGTGTGTTCTCAATGCCCTGGGCTTCCCTGCAATGGGGTCTCTTTCCTCCAGGCTGACCTCCCACTCTAATGCATCTCCACAGTCCTATTACTTGGAAGGAAATCAAATTTGCCAGGTGCTGGCGAGCCACCTGCTGCTGCATGGGGCCATGCAGCCAGGGTTCTCCCTAAGCTCCTAGGGCTGTGTGCAGTGGACAAGAATAGCTCTGGCGTGCCAAACTGGGTGTGAAATTGATCTCTCAATTAGTTCCCCAACAGCATCCTGGGAGAGGAGGCTTCCTAACTGGATGTCAGGGCGCTGGGCTGCACTATGAGAGCTGCCCTGCCCACCCGACTCCATCTTTCCCAATGCTGGGAAATGCCTCTCCATTTCTCTGAGTGAGAAACGGGTTAGTGGAGCTGACCTGGGGCTGGCTGCAGGAGGATCAGGGTAGGTGCAAAAGGGTAGGAGGCAACGTGGGACTCTATAGGAATGCTCAGTGTTTTCTTTCGAGTTTGAGATTTAAAAAATGTAAGCATGTGTTTCAAGCTGGAATCTTTAAATTTTTTCTCGGAAAGGGCCCCTCTGTCCTTTGTTAATTGCAAAGGGAGCAGGTGTTGGGTTGAAAGGGATCATTCCACTGTCCTGTTGGCTTCTCCTGCTGCCTATGCATGAGCCAGACCAGCCCTCTCAGGAAGAGCACAAGTGGAGACTGGACTCACGGCAGGTGGGTGTGGATCTCACCATATCCCAACTAGGGTGCGGTGGGCACTGATGGTCCCCGAATGGCATGGGGCATGAACACTCCAGCCCGATTAATACATGGTTTTCTTTGCCTTCCACCTCCCGCAGTGAGAGCCCAGACCTCTTACCATGGCCTCTACTCTAGCATCCTCTGACTCCTGGCTCTGTTCTCTCATCTCCTGTTCTTCCCGCCTTTCCCTCTGCTCTCGCCACACTGCCTTCCTGCTGGTGCTGGCATGTCTTGAGTTCATCCCCACCCTGGGGCCTCCCCTTGGTTCTCCCACCTCACTTCACTTAGGGTTTCACCTAGATAACATCTTTTCAAGGGGTCCCCTCCCCCAGGGTCTTCTCTCTGCTTGCCCTGCTTACTTGTTTCTTCATGGCCCTGGATTAGGCTGAAACTACATTCATATCAATGCATTACAGCTTCCTTTTCCATGCTAGAATGGAAACTCGATGAAACAGAGCATCTTCTGTCCTCACCATGCACGGTACCACTGTATCACTCTGTCCCTTTAAAGTGCCTGCCATGAAGCAGGTGCTCAGAAAAGATTCACTGAAAGAATATATATTAAAACCAACATGAAATCCTACATTCTTCTCTCTTCTGTGCCTGACCTTTAAGAAATATGGAACTGGAACTATGGCAGGATGGAAACTTTAAGAGAAAAAATTTGGTAATAGTCCGACAGTTGTCAAAACTGTGACCCCCCATCCCCCCGCACACCATTTTTCATCTGTATTTTAGATCTGCATGTCTTTCTTCATCTCCTTTTGTCGGGATTAGCGTGTTGTTGGCAGAATTATCTCCCTATTATTTTTAAGAGACTAATATCTTATTTCAGAGTTTGGGTTCCCCTTTTCGTTGCCTGTACACAGCCACTGGATGGTATCACTCAGCAGTGTCAGCCTTAAGGGATCTAGAAATACCACCGCTAAGCTTGGCTTCCATGCACCTTGGGTCCCGCCACTATGAGTACTGGCAACATGACTGTGGCTCTTCTTGCTCTGTCAGCTGATCCCGGTGGGACTCACACACCAAGGCACCTTCCAGCCACGTGCAAAGCACAGTCTGATTTCCTGTCTTGGGAAGTGATGGGGGACGATACAAGCTTGGTGGGTGGCACAGCGGTGGCTATTAACACAAGTGCCTTTCCCTATGCAAGGCTCATTACCACCCATCTGCTTTGCACAGTAATCTGATTTGTCAGAAGTGGAAAACAAAGGCCTCCTGGTTAGTTACGTGGGAAACCGTGCATACAGACCTCTGGGCATTTCTAGGGGAGGCCTGGGCAGGGGAGACAGGGCCTCCAGCCTTGCCAGCTCGTGTCTGTCCCACCTTGTAGCCAAACAGTGTGTTTGGCACCCAGGGCACCCACTCTTTGAGAAATAACACATATGTCTATACCCAGAGAGGGTAGCTTTGCCAAGTAGAACTTGTTTGCTTGCTGACTTAGGGTACCCTTTGATGTTAGGAAGCCCCTTGCTCCCCACTGTGTGATTAGAACAACTGGCAGCCTTTCTTGGAAAGAACGTATTCATTCATTCATTGGACATACAGCTGCCCCTTGAAACCTGAGAGGTCAAAAACCCACAGAGAACTTTCAACTCACCAAAAATTAACTATTAATAGTTGACCAGAAGCTTTATCAATAACATAAACAGTTGATTAATGCACATTTTGTATGTTATATGTATTATACATTGTATTCTTACAGTAAAGTAAGCTAGAGAAAAGAAAATGCTATTAAGAAAACACTAAGGAAGAAAAAACACATTTATAGTATTGTATTGTATTTATAAAAGAAGAAAAATCTTCATATAACTGGACCTGCATAGTTCAAGCCTGTGTTGTTCAAGGGTCAACAACACTGAGTGCCCACTATGTCCTATGGGAGGACTGCAGACACCTTGGGTTGTAGGACACCGTATTTACCAGCAAATGAATGGCCCACCCTGATGCTAACACCCAGGGCAAAGTTTTTTACTTGGCTTTGATCGTGCAGGTTACCCACCTTGGGCACTTCTCTGTGATGACCTCAGGACAGACAATGGTGAAAAACTAGAGTTCAGTCTCATTTGTACCAGTGGAGGTCAAGAAATCATTGGGATGCCTGAACCCTAAAAACCATTTGCAAATTTCTCTTAGTTCCTGGACTGAGTCACCTATATTCAACTCTGCACTATATAAAAAGAGCCACTTGGTATTTCCCACCCCAGTATCTCCTCTACTACCAACCCTCCACGGGGACAGTCCACAAGAATGGAGTCTAGACTGCTTCCTCCTTAGCCCTGTCTCTGATGGGGACGGGAGGCCAGCCAACAGCATGGTGTGAGGGCTGAGCTCCACGAAGGGCAGAAGTTTGCTCCCGCTACCCTCAGTTCTATTGGGGGGTTGTCCCAGAACCTTCGCCACAGAGAGAAGCATGTCTACCCACAGATGTAGGGAACAGACTCTAGTCCCGCCCCTCCAAAGTACGAGTTACACAGCATGATGCCCTGGCGTCACGATCATTATTGGCTATATGGGGTTGGGCAGGCCACTTAAATTTTCTAAGGCTTCATTTCCTTGCTTGGAAAATAGGGAAGAAATGCATGAAAATGCTTTTGCAAAGTGGTCTAGAAATGTAGGGCAGAAGTGAAGTGATGGGACATCAGTGTATCTTCCTTTCTTCACTCTTTTGGCAAATAATAATTGGAGATTGCATCAAAGTCCTTCCCCAGTACGTGACTTCAGGACAGACTGCATGACCTGCTGGGATGGGTGGCCCTTTCTGAGGCAGGGTTGGGGTGAGCTTAATGTCAGCTAATTAATGATGCTATTGGGAGGCGGAATCACCGAGGCAGAGTCTCACACAGCATCAAAGAGGAGCGCGGGCAGGTGTCCTCTGGGATAATTGAGCAAACTAGGGCCTGGAGGAAAGTTGCTGGGAGGCGGACGAGCAGGCAGGGCATTGAGCAGGCCCAGGGAAGGAAGGTGATGGGAGAGGCTGAGCCACTGAAGCACGAGGCTGGCTTTCCACATGACATCCAGTTTATAGCTCCTGTGTTTGAATTTCAGATCTGCTCGAGTCTTTGCAGCTGGGTTCCTGGGCATTTCCTTGAGAATGAATTTCATTTTTTAGAGACCACAAAACGCACTCACCTGGACACAGAGAGGAGACTCAGGTGATCTGCCTTCTGTCTGCAGTCATCTGGGACCTAAGGAACTTTGATGAGAGGTGGCTCCCCAGTGAAAAGAGTCACTTGGTTTGTACTGTGTGTGAAATAGGGCGTAAGACCAGGTCTGTCTTCACTTCCCTGAGCAGACACAGGGCTGCTGCCTGTGGCAGGTGCTCTGCTGAGTACAGGGACACGCTGATGCTTAATACAGAAGGGTGAGTCCCTGACACTTCTGAGCTTTGCAAATATGTATCCTCAACAAAATGAAAATCCTGTTTACTTTTAGAAATCAGGAAGTGGCCAGAGAGTGAAAACCAAACATTTCATGGAAATTTTATTTACTTTTTCCTCCCAAAGCCTGTGCTTTCAGGACTACCCTTCTGCTGTGCTATCACAAATTAATATTCCTGTGCACAGCTTGGCTCACTGAAGGATGGGGAGAAAGCTCAGCTGGGGTCCCGGCTGACCCAGCCTGGAGCAGGGTCTTCTCTGCTGGGGAAGGGGGCACATGGGCAATTTCCAGGACAAATGGGAACACCCCAACTTGGATGGGTAACTCTCTTTTTTGTGGGCTTTGTCAAAAAGTAGCTTTAAATAGCTATACCTTCGAAATGTCAGAGCACCAAGTTGGGCAAGAAATATTCTCTATGTTAGCTATTTGAATTGATTTCTTTCTCCTTAGTCCTTTATGGCTTTTGACCTTGTCAATATTTTGAATCGCTGCCATTTCATTCTGAGAGAGTGTCTCAGAATCACAACCTCAGAGCTATGGAGTAGTGGCTAGCAGGACAGCAGAGAAGGCAGGTTGGCCTCTGCTCTCCGTCCTTCCCACCAGCCTTTTGGTACCCTGCGTCCCACCAGCTCTGGAATGCTCCCCCTGACGGGCTTCTGCTCTGCTACCCCGTCACTTATTGTTTTAACTGTTCCTCTTGGACTGCCATCAGCCGCCCTCCTGCTCAGCAGCCCCCTTCTGCTTCGCCTAACCCCTCGCACCCCTGCAGCTCAGGGGTGGTTGCTACACAATGCCAGGAATCAGAGTGGGCTCCTGTGTTGGACCCAAACTACTCCGTGATGTGTCAGAGCACTGAGGAGGAGAGCCTCTGGGCTGGAAATAAATGCCTCAATCATCAGAAATACATACACCTCCCCCCGTGCACCCTAAACAGAGACATCCCAGACATCAGGTCTCAGACTTGATTCAAAATTGCACCGGAAAGGTCTCTTAAAGCCCCACAGGTAACTCGGGAGATGCAGGTCACGGCTAACTCCCAGTAGCTGCCTGTGTTCCCCATGAGCCAAGCTCAGGGGCAAACCTCAGAAACATACTGTTCCGCTCTCCAGAGGCCCTGGTGGACTTGGTAGCCAAAACCTGAAAGCCAGCTAAACACGCACAGAATTCGGCTCACTAACCAAATGTGCAACCAGAAGGAAAGTGGGGTTTCTAAAGTTTTCCTGAAAACAAAGGAACGATCTCAGGTCTTAGAACTGGCAGTGCAGACGCACAGTAATTGGTAAAGCTTGTTCAAACGCAACCCAAAAATGACGCGCATTTCAAAAATGCACTCAGGCCGTTTTTCAGCCCATGACACCTCCGTCTCCAACAGCCAAAGAGTTTAGAAAACCCAAAGAGAAGGACCAAGGCTTACCTGGATCTGCTGGCAGGTCACTTTCTAAACCCAGCAGAACACGGTCTGGGGAGAAAGGCAGGCACAGTCCTCTGCGGGGCCACCAGGTTTCCCAGGTGGCTGTCCGGCAGCGCTCTGAGAAGCAGGTGGCCAAGTGTTGCTGGAGGCTGGGCGAGGCACCTCTCTGAGGCTGGTCCCACTTTCCTTCCACTCCAAAGGGCTGTCCGAGAGCTCTTCCTTGACTGCTCAGTCCTGTCTGCGAGTGTGCGACTCGGTCCCTGCAGAGGGGCTTTCCCTCACTGTGGACTCACCTGCACCACCTAGAGGCCTCTCGCAGCACTGAAATGCCGGCACGGAGCTCCGGTTCGCCCCCTCTGCAGCCTGCCCGGACACACACCTGGCTCTTGACTTCCTGCCCTGAGAAACACCAGCTGTAATCTGTAAAATCATCGATTTCTTTCTTTTTTTTTTTTAGAGAGGGAACCTTGCTTCTATCAGAACAACCAAGGCCTTTGCCGACTGGAGTGCCAAAAAACTAAATTAGTCTTAAAATGCCATTAATCAAGACTTGTTTACCCAAGGACCCCCTACTGAGATGGCCACAGGCACCCACAGGCATGGGTGCTCCTGTGTCATTCTGAGACATGTTCACATATCTGTGCACATTCCTGTCCTCCCCCTCATCCCCCCACACCTAGAGCAGGCTTTGAGTCCCCAGATCTGCTTTCTCTCCTCTCCCCTGACACCCCCCCCACCATATACCCCACAAAATCCCAGACAGCCACATACACCCTACAAAGCCCCAGATAGTCACATATACCCCATTAAACTCCAAATAGCTATATATATGCCATTAAATTCCGGATAGTCACATACACCCCATTAAACCCCAGATAGCCACATATACCCCATTAAATTCCAAATAGCCATATATACCCCATTAAACTCCAAATAGCCATATATACGCCATTAAATTCCGGACAGTCACATAAACCCCATTAAACCTCAGATAGCCATGTATACTCCATTAAATTCCAAATAGCCATATATACCCCCATTAAATGCCAGAGAGCCACATATATCCCATGTAACTCCATGTGTCTCTCTTACGTATAAAAGAGGACTTCAACTACCTCCATACTGACCTCAGTCTGTACTTTCTAATTGATTAAGTTCATCTTTCCAGCTTATCTCTTAACTCAGGCAAAAGACCCTGTGGGCAAAGCCCCCCACCCCCCAACGGGAACTGAAACTACCCCCTCAAGCAGTAAGGACTGCCCTGAGGCAGCAAGAACCCCATGACTTGACCCCATGACAATGACCAACCTGACCTTTATTTCCCACCTACACGTACCCTCCAGCCTTTGTCCCACATTTTCCTTCTGTAAACCTGGACGTATTTTCAACACTTTGGAGATGGTCTTGAGATGTGAGTCTACTGTCCTCCCAATTCCTTCTTGTTTCACCATCGCTCCTCTCTCTGGACTTTGTCAGTGGTGAGTGGCTGAGCCCCATCTGTTTGGGAACCCCCACACCAGGGGCTCTTCCATCCCTCCACCCTGGTTGCAGTAGATAAACAGGAAGACATCTGAAACAGAAACATTTGGAAAGGACATTGCCTTTCAGTGTTTGTCCCTTATTTCTCACAAGTTAAATTATTAGGAAGCCCGCCACCCCCAAATCCACCAACATACAGAGGAACAGAACAGCAGCTTGGGGCTGGATTTCTACGTTCTCCCTTTCCATCTTGTCCTCTCTGTCCTGGATACATGCAAGTTAATTCACGCATGAAAATATAAAGAACTTAAGAAAGACAGAAATGTCTGGGACTAGGGCAGGGAGGTGGGGCAGAACGGTATTTATCCAACTTACTTGACCAATGTCAATGGTTAATCCAGATAACATAGGTTCTCAAATAAGAATTTTAACCTGAACTTTCAGGTTCAGTTGTTTATATGCCCACATGGAGCTCAAGCTGAGGGTTTGTGATAAATTGAAATCACTAAAAATTATTAAGTTAGGAACCTGCAAAATGAAAAGGAAGTAAGTATTCTGGGCTAATGTTTTCTATTGTATATAATTTTGACTTTTTAGCACATTCATTTTGATAAGTGTGTTTGAGGATAAAGATTATCTTATGTGCTACATTTTTCTAATGGAAATGAAATGGTGACTTGAAATTTACTGGAGAGAGGACACTGATATTTCCAGAAGACAGGAAGAATGGAGGAAAAATCAGAGTAGGTGCCAAATATGAATGACATGGCAGAAGCCCAAAAAAGTATTTTTTTCTCTTTTGAAAAATCCCAAACATGATGCTATTAAGAAAGGTTGTAGATGGCTACCCTTGAAATGCTCACAGTTATCCTACCCAGATGAAAAGGAGTGTACAAATTAATTCAGCCGATTAAGAACGAAACAAGACAGATTGTTGCTTATCTTCATCACTGAAGGCCCCAGAGCTTTGAAGATATGCAATTTTCTGTTTTGCACATTTTCTAAAAGACTGAGGCAGAAATAGCAAAAGCTTATCAATAGCATTTCTTTAAATAAGAGCATGAATCAAGAGTGCAGACCATGGTCGGGTGACTGGGGTCTCCTGGGGCTGTGGAGAATGGAGTGTAATTTAGAACACATGCTTGATATACATAGCGGAATCCTGCCTGGCCTGCTGTGCCCTTTCCCCGAGCGAGCGGGCACAGAGGCAGCTGGGAGCCCAGCGCACCCCTTTGGCTCACTGCCAGGGACAGGTGCCAGCTCCCAGCATCACAGAACCTCGGCTTTACAAATGCTCGCTGAGATTCAGTAGGATTCTCTGGCCTGTAGAAAACATTCATGTGTTGGTGGGAATGATCTAGCAGATCAGATCGTTGACCAGTGAGCGACACTGAGCTGTATTCTGGTCTTCACTGGGTGATGACCATTGAGTGAGCTGGAAAAAGGCCTCCTGATGTCCGCTCCTACTGTCAGAATTGCATTCTTCTGTGTCAGTCATCATTTACTCATTCAGCAAGTGAATGGTGCACCTCTAGGAGCCGGGATACCACAATGAGAGAGACAAACTCAGGTCTCAAGAAAGAGCCACAAAGGCAGAGAATCACCAAGTTCTGAAATAACCATAAAATATCGTTCCTGGAGGTGATAAGTAGGCTAGGGGGTGCAGAATACTTGGGCTGTGTGGGCTGCGGTATGACTGTCTGCTGGTGACAGTTTCCTGCCATCTGACTACTGTCTGGGAAAGCGACCCCCCAGACGGTGATGCTGATTTCTGGCAGTGCACCCCGAACCCTGAACTGCCTTAACCTATGACAAGTGGCCACAGCAAGTAAACTTCTGGCTACCTACAAAGTTCCCCTCAGAGTGCCTTCCAGGCAATTATTTTTCTCAACTCACAGGAAGCGTCTGAGCGTTTCGTGAAATTTTGTACGCCTGTGGTGGGTGCTCAGTAACACTCACAAAGGCTTTCAGAAGATGACCATAGCTCTATCTGTCGTGTGGAATTTGTAGCTTCGAGTCTGTCTTAGGACTAGAGCAGAATTGGAATTCTTTTCCTGGAGAACCTGCCCCTGCCCTTGTGATGATGAGGACAGCAGAGTCCTCAGGCCTGTCGCGGCCCAGCGCCTCCCGTTTCTCTAGAAAAATGCAAGACCCCAGATCTGCTAGCCATCAGTGCCTCAGTTCTGCCCTCCTGAGAGCATGGGCTAGCTAGCTTTCAAAGCTCCTTGCTGCCTATGCTTCTTATGGCTCCAAAGGCAGAAGAAACAAGAATATCAATACTGGTGATTTAAACTCTTACAAGTTCTTCCCCAAAGTACAAACCCTGTGAAGGACCTTGGCTTGCAAACAGATATTCAAAATATCAGAATGGAATTCAGTGGTACAAAGGAGGCAAGCCAGCAGTTGAGGTGGTGAGGGTGAGGCTTTGGCTGATGAAAGGGTCAGAACTGGTTGTTCTGAGAGTTAGGAGGGAGCCTTGCCGAGTAAGGGAGGAAAGGTGTTTTTGGTAGAAAGAAGAGCTTGTGCAAAAACCCTGGGAAAGAGCCAAGCATATCAAGCAACCTGAGAGAGGAGCCATGTGGCCAAAAGCAGGGAGGGAGCTGGTCCCAGGAGGCTGAGCTGGACTTGGGAAGGGCCATAGAGACCACAGCCCAGTAAAGGGGTTTGGATTTTATTCAAAGTATGTCATGATTTGAAGATAATGCAGTTATACTTAAGAACATGCTTCTGAAAGCGTTAAAAAGAAAAGCACAGCTCCAAATAGAGTCACTTATGCTAGGCCTTGTCACTAGGGTCTGAACCGAGGGTCTGAGCAATACCTAACCTAATTGCAGTTTCAACCTCCACCAGAGAAATAGTCCTATCCGGTCAGTCGGGAATTTTCTGGTCAGCACCAATGAGACACTCTGTCACATGGGCTTTCTCCATCCGCCAGAGGAAGATGAAGTCACCTGCATGATAAGATCCCCTGTTCTTCCCCATCAGGGAAAGTGACCTTGCCTGAAACAGTCCTTTCTTCTCTTTTGTTGATACCATCCTGCCTCACCCTCCTTCCTATAAAAACCTGCCATTTGGTGCAACTTCTGGGGTTATCTCTTTACCTGCTAGATGGGATGCTACCCTTCACGAATCACTTAATAAAGCCAACTAGACCTTCAAATTTACTCCACTGAATTTTGTCACTGTTGTTTTAACACCAGCAAAGTGAGGACAGGGAGAGACAAAGTCTGGGGGCCGGGGGTGGGCATGTGCACATGCTGGGCAGTGCACACCAGTCCCAGGGGGATAAAGGGCTGAGCAAGTGGTTAGCAAAAGTGTGGGTGTTCTGTCTTCCCCCAGCACGAAATAAGAGGGGACAACTCCAGATCAGAGGCAGAGTAAATAAGCCGGGCTTCCAACTGATTTTCCCTCTTCGGAGAATGAGACTCTGCGTTGAGTTATTTAACTAACTTTGCCATACTTAACCCCCCTGCTGCTAATTAAAGAAATAAAAGTCTGGCTTTACTTTACCCTGGACACTGTTTAAGGAAAAGGTCACCTGGATTTGGAACTCTCAGCTGTCAGTAATGAGTCTGGTCAGAGAGTACAGAGAGAGTACTATCATGAACCCTCTGCTGAGCCCTCGGCACTCCCTGTTCCTGCTCCTGGGTCTCCCCATCCCAGGACCCTCCCCCTCCCCCCACCCTGGCCCCTCCACCCTCACTGCCCCGCCCTCGTTACATAAGCAGTGAAAGTATAATTGAAATTGATAGTCACCAAGAATGACTTTGGGAGCTTGAAGAGTGCAAAGGTTCAAATACTAAATCTTTTTCATGACCTGTGATACTGTCATTTAACTCAACAGTATAGAGCAGTACATTTTTCTAATAAGAAGAAACCACAAGAGCATTTTAAAACCTATTTGCACCATACTAACCAGAAAAATTAAAGGGGGTTGGGACTGAGTTGGAAATATGGAATATTAATGTCTTCATTTAAAAATCAACACATTCATTCTTTCAATAGAAGAGTTCATATTTCTACCATAATTCTTGGCTCTGGGGTTAGTGAGTGGTTCATGAGCTTATCATTCTATTATCAGTGGATGCTCATAGTGGGGGAATAGGAGTACATATAATATAAACACGCAAAATTATTTGTTCATTGGGTTATATTTAATACAGTTTATTAATGGAACTTCATTACATTTACAGTCAGAAGAACAATTACTTCATGAGGGCTAGTGTGTTCCTGGGGCACATGTGATTCTACAGAGTACTTAGTATGTCTGTACTTGTCACCTACCACTGACAGGAGCTCACTGTCATCAAAAACAGTGGTTGGGGAAAGAAAACCAGAAAGGGGACAAAAATGTTTTTCAATGGGAATTCAACCTGGCTGGCAGATCTGTTCCCTGCCACCTGCTGCCCATTTCCCATCTCACTCGTACCTCCCTGGTTCTGCTCCCGGCAACACGTCTGGCTCCGTGGCTGCAGTCCCCAGCTTCCCAGGTGGCTAGGTGTGGCCCCATGCTTCCAGACCACCCATGGGGCCATCGAAGAGGTGCATGACTTCCATAAAGGCTGAGTAAGGGGCTTTCTCCTTTGGGCGGAGAACAGTTGTGCTGTCTTGCACTTCACTCCTGCCTGTCACTCAGTGAATGGGACAATGGGGATAAGAGGGCAGACAGAGCAAGAGCACAGGAGGATCCCTACCTCACCAGTGGGGAGGAGTAGCTCTTGTGTCTTTTAGCCATTGTGCTGAGGCCTCTGTCACTAAAAGTCTAAATAATGTGCACAGTGTCCCTCTCTCTCATTATGAAAAATTGGGATATACAAGTCATTTTTTCCTAGATAACCAAGGTCTAAGAAAGTCTGTTCTATGACGATATTAGCTTTCATATGGATTGTGCTGCGTCACTCAGAGTACAAAACGACTCTCCAAGGAACCAAATGCTGCTTAACTGAAAAGGTTCTGAAGAACGAGAGCCCCCCACTGCCTGACTGTGGTCCTCAGGGGGCCAGAGACTCCAGCCCAGGGAGTAGCCAGAGGTGCCCAGCTGCAGCTTCTGACCCAGGCTGAACCTGAGCAGGGTGTGGGCTGGGTCTGGTCCCACTCAAAGCCACATACTTTAGGTATCTTTACACTTTAGGTGCAGGGATATGGGTGTAAGCTCAAGATGGTTTCTTACAATCCCAGATGGGACTAGACAATTAGCCTCTCCTTGGTCCACTCCTTCAAGGGAATGGACTCCTTCAACAATTTTCAACCATGCTCATTGGAGCAGCTTGAAGTATAAGAAAGATCCAGGTGGGTGAGTAGCTTTTAGGACACTGGCCTCATTAACTGAATGCATGGGGTCTGCAAAGTGGAAATAGACACTGTGGAGGTGATCAAGGTAATTCACTGGGTGGGTCCAGAACATTAAAACTTCTGCTTACATTGATATCCAGTGTCTAAAATACAAGAAACAGTGTCTTATTTATATCAAATCTGGGGATGTGCTTCTCCTGCTATGAGTTCTTTTACATGGTAAAAACGGGGTTAATCAGACCACACAAGAAGGCTGCCAAAATGTTTTTAGGTTTTCAAGAAGTTCCTGAAGCATGAGTTACCTTTCAGTACTGTCAGCCGTCTTCGTTTGCTCTCTTCCTCTCCTGCCCACAAGCACGGGCCTGTGTTAGGCATCTTCCCTCCCGGGACCAGTCCGTGGAGGCCAGGCGATATTGACTGGAACTCCTGGAGGAATAATGCAATGATAGCTTACTTCTTGCTCACATCCCATTTTGATGGTAGTCAATGGTAGTGGCTCTTCTGGATGGTTCTATAAGAAGTGACTCAGAAATCCAAGCTCCTTCCATCCTGTGGCCCAACCAGCCTGGAGTCATACACCCCAGGACAGGCAGGGGAGGGAAAGCGTGGATGAGCATGCTAGGATGTTTTGGGAGCGAGGCCCGGCAGTGGGGTGTGTCATTTCAAAAGGCTAAAGCCCCCACCACACGTGCCCAGGCTGACCATTACTGAGGCTGGGAAATGGAGTGTTCTTGCGAGTCCAGGGAGAGAAAATGGAATCTGTGCGTGTATAGCCAGTCTCTGTTGCAAGGTAGCTTCTCACACTGTTTCACCAAAACGTATCCAAGTTCTGTCTGTTCCCTCAGATCTACTGCTAATTAGCTGGTCTGAGAAAAAGGTGGCCTAGTACAAATATAAAGGATTATGGTTGCTAATGGTTTAGAAACAACCAGAGAAAAGATTGCACATTCAACAAGGCTGTCTGTCTAACACTGATGTGAGGAGGGTGGCTGGAGGCTCTGGCCCTGGAGTCTGAAGCCCTTGTTTTGAGAGTCTGCCCTCCCTTGTGTCCACTCACCCTCACTGGGTCTCAGTGCACACACCTGTGAACGACGGTTACCTCTCACAAGGTTATACCGAATTTCACGATGAACGGGTTGTATGGGTTTTTTGCCAGAACTTGGTTCTCTCCCTACATTCTGAAATTGCTCTTGCCTATGTCAGCAGGAACCTCCTAATTGCCAAAGCCAAGAGATGCCTTTAGTCTTTATTCTCCTGGAGCTTCTTACCATATTACAACTTAGACCATCGATCCCTTCTTTCTATGTGAAACCCAACTCCTTTGCCTTCTGCAACCCCTTGGGGTCCCTGTGAGTGATTCTTGATCTTCTGTGGACAGTTTATCCTCCCCCTGCCCCTCAGATGGCGGCGTCTCAGGGCCCCAGTCCCGGTCTGGGTCTCTCCCAGAGCCACTGTTTTGGCAGCTACATACAGGCTGATGCCTCTGCCATTTGTGTTGTTAGTCCAGACCTCATCTCTTCAGCTTCAATTCTTGTATAGCCTGAGTGTAAAATATCATGCTGTGAAGTCTCACAGATGCCAGAACTACACGTAGCCAACACAAACCCCTCATCCCTCCCCAAACCTGCTCTTCTGTCTCATTCCTTAGCTCAGCTGGGACCAACACGAAGCCTCCTGAGGGGAGCCTGTGGATCATTCTTAGCATCTTCTTTCTTAGTCCCAAATCTTGCCAGTTCCACGTCCTAGATATTTTTCAAATCTACTCCCTCTATCCCATTCCAACTTTTTTTGCCCTAGTTCAGTCTCTCATGATGTCCTATCAGGATTATAACATCCTTCTGTTTTTCCTGCCTCTGACTCGGTCTTCTCAATTCAGCTCCATACGACTCTAGAAGTCAAATCCTGAGCCCCAGGCCACAGTTCTTCATAAACAAATGGGGAGGGTATCCACTGTTCAGCCTCTGCCAACTGTTGCTAAAATGCAGGTCCACAGTTCCACAAGAAGCTCAAAAAACAGAGCGCAAAAGGAACAGACTCATAACTGTTGGGAGGTTGGGGGAGGCCTAGGAGGGGGGCAAGATAGGTGAATGGAATCGAGAGGTACAAACTTCTTATAAAATTATAAAGTAAATAGGTCACAGGGATGAAATGTGTAACACAGTCAATAATACTGTAATAACTTGTACAGTGACATACGATAACTAGACTAATGGGGATCATATTATAATGCACAAAAAATCAAATCAGTATGATGTGCACCTGAAAAAATACGATATTGAATATATCAATTAAAAAAAAGAAACTGAAAAATCTGGACTTCAAAAACATGAAATCTTCTCATTTTTAAATACTGGCTACTAATCTGTGTGGCCCAAATAAACATACACAGAAATCTCTGGACTAGGTTAGGCCCCAAGGCTGCCAGGTGGTGGCTCTCCAAACTGAAGGCTGAGGGCCAAGACTGTGCCCTCGCAAACCAGACCCTGGTTCCACATTAGTCTCATGGCTCCCCAAGCCCACTTTGAACCTCAGACTCTCCTAGCAACCAAAGGTTTACAGTCTGGTCACTCTGTTTTTCTGAAATGATTTTTGCAACTCAGTTCACCCATTTCATGTTCTTACTGTTCAGATGACCAAAGAATTTAAAATTTTTATTAGCATAAAAATATTGCTGTCTGGAGAAGTCTTCATGCTCAACAGAGTTGTCCTTTTCCCAGCACAGATTCTAAATTACTTAACCTCTGTAAAGCTTGGTTTCCTCATTTGTAATTAGCAGTAGTAATAGCGCCTACTCCAAAAGGGTTTTTGTGAGTGATCTAATATATGCACAGACTGAGCCTGGAAGTTGGCATAACTGTCAAGTGACATTACCATTAATTAGAATTTAACTATCTTTCAAACTAGGCAATTCATTCTATAAAATTACCTTTGGCTATTCGGCTCCGGTCGTGATCCCGGAGTCCTGGGATCGAGCCCTGCATCCGACTCCCTGCTCTGTGGGAAGCCTGCTTCTCCCACTACCATTCCCTCTGCTTGTGTTTCCTCTCTCGCCGTGTTTCTCTCTGTCAAATAAATAAAAAATCTTAAAAAAAAATTACCTTTGGCTATAACTAAGGTGATGTATGGATTCAGCAACCCCCTGCAGCTCAGGACAAAAGGAACTGTTCCATTTTTGGTGGATTACCAAGACAGCTTTCCTCATGGTTCACTGAGCAGAGAGACCCTGTTCTTGATCAAATATTAAGTACTTGCTTTATTTTGAGATGAGGCCACTATCTGTGACTTTTTAATCTTTTAGTATAGAAGCTCACTAGTCTTTGATATGGTGGTGACATAGGGAGATTCTTGATCAGGCTGGTGGCAGAAAGCACAAACTGTGTAGTGTGCACTTTTCCATTCTTCCGTTTTGTGAAAGCTTGTGAAGTCTCTGTAGTTAAAGGTTTTAGGCCTTCTAAAAGATACAGATTGAATAATTAAAAAAAATTCCCATTTTACTTTTACAAAAATATGGTAGGGGTCATGGAGAGAAATGAAGACACTTTGGATGTGTGACCTTCCATCAGTGGCCGAGGTCAAGGGCTTGTTTGAGTTTGGGGCTGTAAGAGGTGCAGGTTTCAATAGAGCAATGTTTCTAACCTGCCCACGTGGATTTCAGTCCCATCCCATGCTCCTGTGTCTGGGCCGCTGCCTTACGGGTGTCCTAGTTAAGTAACTGCCCGTACCCAAAGGCAACCTATAGGTTTTAGACAAACCTATGTGCTTCCTGGCAACAAGAACAACTTCTGGGAACATGAAGCAATCAGGCAGAAGTTTAGCAAATCAGTGGCAGGGCCAGAATGTTTGTCCTGCGAAAAATTGTGACCTATCAGTTGTCAGGGTCAGGGCAGAAAATAGTATGTGAGACAAGGAGGTGAGCAAGCAAACCACATTTTTTTTTTTTAAGATTTTATTTCTTTATTTCACAGAGAGAGAGAGATCACAAGTGGGCAGAGAGGCAGGCAGAGAGAGAGGGGGAAGCAGGCTCCCTGTTGAGCAGAGAGCCCGATGCAGGGCTCGATCCCAGGACCCTGAGATCACGACCTGAGCTGAAGGCAGAGGCTTTAACCCACTGAGCCACCCAGGTGCCCCGCAAACCACATTTGATGTAGAAAGTTCACAAGCCAAAGGAGGGATACAAATCTAGTCCCAGGAAAGCACAAGGCAGAACAGGTTTCTCCCACTTGGCAACTGGGGATGGTCTCATGGAGAAGGGGCACAGGAGTCAGCCTTCAAGGGCACATGGTATCATGATGATGGTGGTGGTGCAGCTAACAAATGTGTCCAGCATTACTGAAGTATCACCGCATCCAGGCACTAAGTGCTTCGCAAAGCTAATTAATCCTCATAACAATGCCCATCATCTCATTTCACAGATGAGAAAACTGAGGCCCGGAGACAGAGCATAACCCGCCTCAAGTCAGTTCTCAGCCCCTGGCAACCAGACCTGAGGGTCGGAGCTCCAACGCCTTCAGTGTGCTGCCTCAAGGTCCAGCAGCAGGGGCTGTGCTCTATTCACCGTGGGTCTCTGTGGACAGTGACCTTTTGCCAATGGAGGAGGAATGTGTAGTCAGGAGAATGCTCAGTGTTGGTTTTCCATCTGATTCAGACGAATTTCTCGTTCCCAGCAAAGGTGCTCAGCATGTGTGTGAGAGAACGTGCAGAGGAGCTGGTTGTGTCCTGAGTGTGTGAGTGCAAGCGCTCCCAGCCCGCTCAGAAACCAGCCTCAGCAACGGCGAGCCCCCAGGGCACCATCTCTGGCACTAGGGGACAATCACAGAAAGCAGCACTCAGGCCGGGAAACGCTCTTTCTGGAACCTGAGTGCTCGGTGCTGAGGAAGAGAGCTTGTTTGAGAGGGAGCTGGGGTCAGAGGAGGGGCAGGGAAGTTTGGCGCACCAGGAGGCAAGCCCAAGCCTGCCTCTCAGGAGGCTGGTCCAGCTTCCCGCCTGCCCTGGACAGGCCTCGCTTCCACCAGGCTGGTGGGGAAGGGATGCACAGGAGGGATGGGCTGGGAAAGGAGGGACAGAGGACCCTCTCACGGAACCCGTGAAGGCAGACTAGCCTGCCATGCCGCTTGTGGCCCCTGTCTCAAGGAGCCCTTCCGTCCCTTGGGCTCCCTTTTGGAAAGGAGACACACTGAATGAGCCGTAAATTCTTCACCAGTTCTCTGATTGCTGGGCTCTTAAGGGTTAAAGCAAAGGGCTCATGATGCCTCTCTCTGTCTGACCCATGTCCCCTGTCCCTTGGACCTCCTCATTTAAGAACTTCCGTGGCTCCTGACTAACCATGGAATCACATCCTAAGTCACTGTTTTAGTTATGAAGCCTTAGTACTCGAAGCCCTCCACAGCCTGGCCCGGCCGTTCCCTCTAACCTTATTCAGAGCCATGCTGCTCCTTGTCACCCTTCACTGGGCAGAGACCCCAAAGCTCAAGAATGGGCATTGATCATGTTCTAAATAGAGGGCCCAACACTTGGGCTTTTGGCGGAATAAATAAAAATCCTTCATTCTGGTCATACTACCATACTCACAGTTTGCAGAAATCCGTGTCATGCTGTGCCCCAGTACTCTCTCCTTAGCTCTGAATGCCCTCACCCATTTTTACCCATGAAGCCCAGCCTCCATGATACCCCTTTATTGAAGGCTTTCCAGATGCTGGGAAATGTATTCACTTCCCTGTCTTCCTCACCAGCTGTTGGCTCCTTAAGGACAAAAGCAAGTTTTTTTGAGCTTAGCGCAGGACCCGGCACATGGTAGCAATTCTTCAATAAACTGCCAGAAGTATGAATGAGTAACAGACACGTGGTGTGGTCCTCTCCTTCAATGCTCTCATTTTGAGCAAGAGTAAACTCAAGCAGCTCTATTCCAAATGTGGGAACAAAAGGGATGTTGGAAGATAGCTCTCCAGGCATGGTCACAGCAGCATAAAAAGAAACACTGGCAGAGCTATTTGGTTGGCTCTTGGTTTGCCTGCACTGGAACAGTCATTCCTTACTGCCTCGAGGAGCCATGGGGTCTCCCAGGTTCCTTGAGCGGCAGACATTCTAGTCTCGGTTGGCTGACATCAAAGACAGCTGGCAGTGATGAGGGAAGTGAGATGGCTGACAAAAAACAAACAGGAGATAAGTTTTCCCTATCTTGTTTATTCTGAAAAGAATGTCGATGTCTGCACATTTTTGTAAAGAAATGGAAAATCACTTTGGTTAAAAGGCCACAAGCCCAGGAGACTTGGTCTTTTATGGGAATAGCCTGTGGGAATCTTTGTAAACCAAGTTCCCCAAGGTATGGGAATGACATTGAGACCCCCATAGCCCACCCTCACCTGCTCTAAGTTTCAGAGTGGGACCTGAGCTCAAAGATGCTGTTGCTTCTTTCCATGGTTCAGAGGTTTTCAGAAGAGTGGTCCCGACCAACAACATGAGCATCATCAAGTGTTAGAAACCACATTGTCAAGTTCTCCTCTACTCCCAAAAGCAGAGACTCTGAGGCAGGCCCATTAAGCTGGGTTTTAATGACTGTTCCAGATGACTTCCATGCTTGCTCAGGCTTGGGAAGCACTGTTATAGTCCAGTCCTCTCTGGGAATGGCTCTGGGGGCTCAGGGTGGCTTCCATCTCTGGAGAAGGCACAGTGGGCAGTGAGGAGACAGTGGGATGAAAGGTTATTCCTGGGCCTCTTCTCTCTCTCCAGTCTCTCCCTTGGGTTAATCCACAACCTGGTTCCTGCTCTGACCTCCTCAGAGAGAACCTCTAAGCTCCGATTTCTTTCCTTACTTCTTCTTTGAGTGTTTTTCTCCCTACTAGTCATTTCAATCTGCAGAGTCCGCTACAGCTTCAAGTCTGGGACATCTAAAGACTCACCATTTTCTCCCAGTTTAAGTAATCTCACTTCCTTTGGTCATTATTCCCTTCCTCCCTCTCACAGTTATTTACCAAGGCCCTCCTATGGCCAAGCCTTGTCCTGGGAGAGCCTCTAGTTTACACGTAATCATAGATTCTCACCTTCTTCCATAGACCCCCATGTGATAGGTTTAATATAATTTCTTGCTCCTTGTTTTCCTGGCTTCAACTCCTCTCAAGACCCCCTTATTCCCAACCCAATTTGGGAAATATTTATTAGATACTTAGAACCTGAAATGCACTGTGCCAGTCCCCACTGGGACAAAAAACAGAGTCAACACAGGTCTTGCCCTTGAATAATTGGTTTTCTGAATCATTAGAGGCTTAATAATCAATTCTTTCTCCTCCAGGTCTTCTTCTCAGTAATCCAGTTTGTATACTATTATTGGACTTTTCTCCCTAAACTGATAATTTCAACCCCCTACTCATAAGTTTTTCGTGATGTGTTTCCTGTGTAGCACGGAGGAAAGGGTCCAAATTCCTTGGCTTCCCATGCAGACCTTCTACAGCCTGCACCTCTAGGAGTCAATTTCCCAGTACTCCCCAAACTCTCATGGTCGTTGCCCTGACCGTCCCTTGATCGCCGCAGCCTCCTGCCTGGTATGCCATATTTCCCCATCCGGCCTGCAGAAGCACTTTCTATTTTGTCACCTCTCTGAAACTTCTTGGACAGTCACAGCCTGAAATGCTTCCTTCCTCCTTTTTTGACCCCGAATACATACTGACCTCTGGCATAAATTACCATTTTATATACTCATGTCCCTGAAATTAACCACAGGGTCCACATGCAGCTCTTACTGCTGAGATGAGACATCTCATCTGTGTTGTCTTAGAAAACAGACATCAGTTCTCTTATCTAACGGAAATGGTAAACAGCAGCCTTCTTGCACACTTGCATAATCAAGAAACTGAGAGAAGAAATCTAAACCTGTCAACAGTTTTAATGACCAGAGAACAGCAGGTAGGCAAGAGCTGACATTGCAGGGTGAGCCAACCACATCAGGGTGACTTGTTCTTTGTTTAAAGTGTGCTTTTAAGGAATGCCTTTTGGTGAAATGGTAAGTCGTGCAGGGAATGAGCGACACAGGACTATTTTACAGACCTGGCGCTGCGCTTGATCACAAAGAGTTGAGAGTTAATGTTTCTCACGCTCCATTCCTTCAGAAACTCTTTGTACTGTTCTCACGGCCCTTTCCAAACTGGATCCTGTATCATAGTCATTTATGTGCGCATGTGTTTCCATTGCTGGAGAGTAGGCTTCTTGAGGTCAAGACCCACCTCTGAGTCCCCACAGGGGGTATAGCTGAGTACGTAAGCACAAGGTAGATGCAGAATTGAGGTTCATGGAATGAATGAATGAATGCAATGGAGTAACATAGATGAGAGAGACTGGACTGTCACTAATTTTCCAGTTGCACCCACTAAACACTGAATTGCAAAAACAAATTCAGTATTTTAGCCAAGCAGTGTTTTAACAGAAGCAGTACTTTGGCACCTTCCGGTAACCCATGCCAGTCATGAGAAGCTGGGACCAGGCCCTGGGGACTTGGTGCTCATCCTGTCTCCTATGTCAGAGTGTGGTGCCAGAGAGCGGAACCACAGCCTAAGAGGTGAATAAGAGAAAAATTCCATATACAGTGACCTCTCTTTTGTATCTAATACTATTTACATTTTATAAACTGAGGTAAAAAGATAGCCTGATTAATTTCTGTGGGGAATTTTTGTTATATGAGAGCCTAAAAAATAATTTTACTTATTTTTTCCTTTCGCTTGTAAGAGCAGTTTGGACTTGTTGAAGATAATTTGGATGATACGGCATAAGCTAGAGAGTTTATAATCTCACCACCCAAAATCACTATAGTTAACATCTTGATATTAATTATTTCAACTTTTTTTTCTCTTGTTTGATTTCATAATTGGGATCACATGGTACATGCAACTTTATAGATGCCCTCTTTATCGAAACTGTATTTTGAGCGTTTTCCTTGCCATTATATATATTTCTTGAAAACATAGTTTCAATGGCTACTGAATGTTCTGTCTCCTGGATACACTGTAATATATTTAACAATCTTTCTAAGCTGGGATATTGTGAATGGATACTTCCATTCAAAACATTTTTAAAAATATGTACATTTACATAGTTTACAGAGTTTTTAAAATCTTATGAAAGCAGCAGTTCCTTGTGCTCTGCCTTTGGATTCTTTGAGGCAATCACTTTCTTTTAGCTGAGTTTTTAGGAATTTACCTCCATATTTTCCAATAATGTACTTATATGAATGCATTCTGTGTCTTCAGTTTTAGGCACTAACAGCTTTCTCCACAGAAGGTGAACATTTAGCTATGTTCCCCCCCCCCCCCCCCCCCCCCCCCCCCAGCTTGGCCCTACCACACACATACGTACTGCCCATCCCTGTATCCCTCAGCTTGTCTTTCCTATAACTCTAGTGAAATTAGCATTCAGCACTTATATTACGTTACTATGTACATGAAAATGCCAGTTATTACTAAGCCACCAAGGAATACTATGATTCCTTTTCCCTTCTGGCACATCTCTTTGTTTCCCTGGAGTTAAAATTTGTCCAGGACAGAGAGAAGCCAAAAGAGGAGACCCAGAAACAGCTAGGATTACTGTGGGCCTGACTGCCACAGGTGAGCCAGCAGATGAGTGATAATGTGTGTGAGCTGTGACAGTTCCTGAGGCCCTGTACCCACCTTCCTAACATGCAAGAACAGGGCTGCTGCCCACATTTTCACCTTCCAAATCTCATGCAAAATGTCACTTTGGACAAGGCTAATCCGGAATCATTCAGGAAGGGAATTCTGGGCTCAGCAATGGTAACCTAATTCAAACAATCTACTTGAAGGAGTCCAACCTGTTCCAGTCTGGGCTGGTTACACTCTGTACTTGGTGGAATGTTTCATCCTGGGATCGCCTTCATTATCCAGGTGAGTCCTCTTACCCCCCCTTTTTTTGTCTTAGACTTCCTGTTTCCTAGATGCCATGATTTCCCCTTTATTCATTTATATTCTCATTTCTATTGATCACATCATCAGGAACACATAGAGCACACCAGGAATTCATAGTCAGTGAATGTTTCAGGTCTTCAGTGTCTGACAATGTCTCCATTCTACTCCTACTTTTAACTCCAGGTTAGAAATGTTCTTGAAGCATCCACTGTTGAAATTGAGGACTTCAAAGTCATTCTGATTTCTGGGCTTTTGTAATCTTTCTTTTTGTTTGTTTTCCTCTCTGAAAGCTCACAGGGTCTTCTTTGTTCCTAAAACTCTGAAATTTTGTGATGATGTGAGGTTTGGCTTTTCATCCAGTGTGTTGGGCATTCAGTGGGCTGTAATTTTATTACCAAGTTCCTTGCCTTAATTTTCTCTGTTCTCTCTTTTTGGAACTCCTACCACATGGATACTGGAATATTCTGGAAATGGGTTTCCATTTTACCTTCTTTTCCTCTTCTATTTTCCCTTTGGTTGGTTGGTTGGGTTTTGCCTTTTTTTACCTTCTACTTTCCAGCAAATTTCCTCACTTTTACTTCCAAACACATCTATTGAGTTTTTAATTTCTGCTATCATTTCTTAATTTCCCAAAACTCTTTTTGTTCTCTAATTATTCCTTAAAAGTCATGTGTGCATACTTGTGACTGATTCTGTTCTTTTTTCTTAAATGCTACGCTTTGTCTTATCCTTCTGAAAATATTAATGCTGGTGTCTTTTCAAATTACTTTCTCGTGTTTTTTTGATTTGTTTTGTTTTGTCTGTATATTTCATATTTCAGGCTTTATTTAGATATCTGGATATCTTTGTATTCTGCTCATATTTGAGAACAGGAGATTAAAAATCTAACTGGAAGCATGGAGATTTGCCAACATAAGGTTTTATCTTATGATGACACATTTTATGGGACCTTGACTCATCAGTATCCTGAGGATTTTTCCTTGTCCAGAGAAGGATCTTGTCTCTCTACAGGACAGTATGAGCTTGACCACCAGTGTGCAAGGGCTGCCTGGTGTGTCAGCATTCCTACAGTCCTTTTTCCTTACAGACTCAGCCTCCATGGTGCCTGGTATCCCACAGTCTGGGAACCTCCACAAATCATACCTGGGGTTTTCTGTCACTTTTCTCAGCTCCTTCTTTGCCTTCTGGCCCTGCCTTGGGTTGCAGAGCAGTGGAATGAAGGAGAAGGTGAGGGCTCTCTTTCTTTCAACACTGCACAGAATGAAACATCACATCCCCAAATACTGTTTTTAGCCCCACCTTTGCCCTGTTTTCCCTGTCACCAGAGCTGCCACCTTCTAAATCATGTGGGAGTCAGGCAGGGCAGAGGGACAGTGACTGGTCATTCCTGCCACTGAGGCTGCAGCTTTGGGGTCTGTGTGCCCCCACCTGCTCTGCAGCCTTTGCCTTTCTTTTCTTTTTTTTTCCCATCTCACACTTTTAATTATTTTTTTAAATTAACATACAATGTATTATTTGTTTCAAGGGTACAGGTCTGTGATTCATCAGTCTTACACAATTCACAGTGCTCACCATAGCACATACCCTCCCCAGTGTCCATCCCCTAGCCACCCCCTCCCTCTCATCCCCTGCCCTCCGACAACCCTCAGTTTGTTTCCTGAGATTAAGAGCCTCTTATGGTCTGTCTCTCTCTCTGGTTTCATCTTGTTTCATTTTCCCCTCCCTTTCCCCCATGACCCTCCCCCGCCCCTCAAATTCCTCATATCAGTGAGATCATATGATAATTGTTTTTCTCTGATTGACTTATTTCACTTAGCATAATACCCTCCAGTTCCATCCACGTCGTTGCAAATGCCAAGATTTTGTGGGGGTTTTTTGATGACTGCATAGTATTCCATTATATATATATATGTACCACATCTTCATCCATTCATCTGTTGATGGACATCTAGGTTCTTTCCATAGTTTGGCTATTGTGGAAATTGCTGCTATAGACATTCAGGTGCACGTGTCCCTTCGGATCACTACATTTGTATCTTTAGGGTAGATACCCAGTAGTGCAATTACTGGCTCATAGGTCAGCTCTATTTTCAACTTTTTGAGGAACCTCCATACTGTTTTCCAGAGTGGCTGCACCAGCTTACATTCCCACCAACAGTGTAGGAGGGTTCCTTTTTCTCTGCATCCTTGCCCACACCTGTTGTTTCCTGACTGGTTAATTTCAGCCATTCTGACTAGCGTGAGGTGGTATCTCAAAACTGTGGTTTTGATTTGTATTTCCCTGATGCTGAGTAATATTGAGCACTTTTTCATGTGTCTGTTGGCCATTTGGATGTCTTCTTTGCAGAGATGTCTGTTCATGTCTTCTGCCCATTTCTTGATTGGATTATTTGTTCTTTGGGTGTTGAGTTTGGTGAGTTCTTTATAGATTTTGGATACTAGCCTTTACCTTTCTTACTATTGTCATGGTCGCGACATACTCTCATTCTCTCGATCCTCCAGGACTTGTGTCTTTTTGGAAATCCCTTTTTCTGTCCATCTTGGTGAGGTTTGGGAGGAAGCAAGGTAGGTTTTCAAGTCAGTATCTTAATAGGAAAGGTACCACCTTTCCCTGGAACTTAAGGGTTCTTCAATCCCGGGTAATTCATGAACAAGCCCCATCAAGGTACTGACTTAGCTTGAAGAGGCATCTGTGCTGATCTAGGATTAACAGAGGAGTCCGATTCTTTTGCGCCTGAATAAAAAAGAGTCGACCCTGTCCTTCTCTTTATTTTTTTTTCTTTTCTTTTCTTTTCCCCAAAAATGTTTATTTTATTTTTTCAGTGTTACAAGATTTATTGTTCATGCACCACACCCAGTGCTCCATGCAATACGTGCCCTCCTCAATACCCACCACCAGGCTCGCCCAACCCCCCACCCCCACTCCTCCTAAACCCTCAGTTTGTTGCTCAGAGTCCATAGTCTCTCATGGCTCATCTCCCCCTCTGATTTCCCCCCATTCACCTTTCCCTTTCTTCTCACAATGCCCTCCATGTTTTTCTTTATGCTCAGCATGTAAGTAAGACCATAAGGTAATGGCCTTCTCTGCTTGACTTATTTCACTCCACATAATCTCTTCCAGTCCCATCCATGTTGATACAAAAGTTGGATATTCGTCCTTTCTAATGGAGGCATAATATTCCATTGTGTATGTGGATAATATGTATATGGATAATATTCTTTATCCATTCATCTATTGAAAGGCATCTTGGTTCTTTCCACAGTTTGAAGAAGA
>CM053610.1:42032030-42047046 GCA_028646535.1 Procyon lotor
AAAAAAAAAAACAAAAAAGACACACCCTGGTTATAGAAACCAAAATAAAACGGTCTGGGAATTTGAGCACATGGGGCCTCAGGATGGTCCTCCACGCTCACGGAAAATCCTCCTTATGGGAGCCTTGTCCCTCCCCAGCTGCAATGTCACCCAGCTGTTCTTCTCCTCCTCAGGGACCCTTCCTTTCTGCAGGTGGGCCTCTGTCGCTCCCTCATTCATTCACTCAGTTCGTGATTATTGCTAACTTCCCATGCACTAGGCACTGGGTTGGTTGCCATTACCACATTTGACGGGTGACAGCATACCTACCTCCTAACTTAAAAATAATCTTTCAGATGACATAAAAAGACCTGCTTTATTTATGTGAAATCCACTTAAGATAGAAATTTAAGGGTAAAAAAAGAAATTTAAGGAATTTTAAGTAGAGTAGCATAATTTGTTTAGAGAGGAGGTAGGGCTTCCTTGGGGAAGAATGTTGAAGCAAAAGCTCTAAAATAAAGGGCTCTCTGAGTGAGGAGTTGTGAACCAATTTGCTGGGGATGTGTGGGTTTGAGGACTAAGGCTGGACACGAAGGCTGGGGACCAGTCTGAGGAGCCCTTGAATCCAGGCCAATTTGGAACTATTTGAAACTATTTGAACAGGCAGGACATTCCAAGGTAGCAAATAAAAGGCAGAGATGGAATAATTCTTTTTGAAGAAGGATGTCTCGGAGCACAGGAAATCTAAGACCCCTGGGCACACTCAAAGACACCCTCGACAATGTCTCCTGAATGAATGAAACAAATGAATGAATCATTGATTACAGAGGTGGCAACCAGGATCCTTGTCAGGAGAGTGTTAGTGTCTCTTCAGCAGGAATGGACTGCCTGTGTGCAGAAGAGGCTGCCCATGAAAGCCATGACGTCCAAAAGAACCAGGTTCTCAGCACGTGATGGTCACAGCAAAGCCTCAGACACCACTGGAGACAAACCTATGAAGGGAAGGGTAGAGATGAGGGAATCTCGGCGGTCTCGGAACCCTTCACTGCAGCTTCAGCCAAGGGAGGGGAGGGGAGAGACATGCAAGGGACAGCATGCCTGGGGTGGTCTGCTCCCCAGTCCTCTCCACAGCCACCCCACTTCTGCATGTGGAATTGGTGCCATGAATTAGGTCCACAGGGATCAACCTGCTGCAGCATCTCCTCTTTAGACTGACTGGAAGGACCTGTTCTTCTCATACAAAACGAGGGTCACATACTTTGTGGGAGATTTAGAGGGCCCCCTTAAGAACCTGTCAGGGAAGGAGCTACATCCCTGCGAAGTAGTACCACCGTTCCTCAGCTTTGCTTACACGTTTTCCTGCCCCAAATATAGTCACCTCCATCTTCCTCATCCTGACGAAGTGTCACCCACTTACACAGTATTATCTCCTGTTGTCCCTCTCTAGAGGCCTTCTTAACTTTATGAAGCAACCCGAAGGCATGAAGAGGGCTGGCAGCAGTGAATGTCGGGGTCCCCAGCACCTGCAACCATGTGGGAGCGGAGGCAGGGAGGGACTCCTTAGGACTAGGTCTTAATACTAAAGGCTGAAGGGTCCTTTGTACACCTAAAACTAATACAATGTTAAATGATATTAGTTATAGCTCCATGCAAATGGGGGCCCAGATGTCTTATTAATAGCAATAACTATAATATTGCCTTAAATCCTCCGTCTGGAATAAATAAAACAATTATAGCTACAGCAGTAATAACCACATGATCTCACATCTTTACCCCCTTTACCCTCCCCACCCCAGGAGCTGCACGTAAGTCTCAAGGAGGATCCCTTTGGCTGACAGAAGTAAAGAAGGTTGAGTGGGATGACCTCTAAATTCTGGCCCAATGCTTTAGGCTCAGGGTCAAAGATTCTGTGTGTTTGTGTGCGGAAGAGGGAACAGAATTGCATTTTTTTTTTTTTGTAATTTAGCTACTCATTTGAAAGCATCAGCAGCTGCCAATGCCTGATACTCTTCAAAGCCTGTGGAATAAAAAACGGAGAGAGCTTTCTATCCTGAACAGTGATATGATTCATGTCATTCATGACATGAATGGTCATGGCGTCCGTCGCATCCTTATTTATTTATTTCTTTTTTTGGTGATTAGGATTTTATCAGCTTAATGAAGGTGATGATAAATAAGATCAGGTAGGGAAAGTCAAATGAGGGAATAAGGAGGTTTTTGTGTCAAGGCAAGGCATGCTCGCTGAGCTGGGGGAGACCAGGAATGCCAAGTGGGCGAATGTGGGGTGGATGTGTTGGGGCGACGTACAGAGTGAGGAGCAGTGAGAGTGGGACTGAGCACTCGCGCTCTGAGCAGGAGAAGGAAGAGGACAAGCATGGGGGAGCAGGACTACACAAAACCTTGTGGACAATCATCTTAATGTCCCCCCAGCACGCCTGGCAGGAGACAATGCCCTGGACGTGTTCCAGAAGCATCGAGAGAAAGAACTGAAGGAAAGACAAAAGCTGTACTGGTGGGCACTGGCCTGCAAACCCCCAAAGGTCCCCCCTTCCCTGGCCCTGGCCCCCTTGCTGACCTCCACGCCGCCCTGAAGCCTGGTCCCCATCTCCTAGCTGGGACACCTGGAAGGAGGGGTTACCTCTGACGATAGCTGCTGGGGTTCCAGACGATCTGCCTCCCAATGTGAGATTCCACGAGGACAAGAGGCTGGACTTTGAGTGGGCACTGAAGGTGGGGTGAGGAGAAGTCTGCGGCTCATGGTGGAAGAGGGCTGGGAGATCCAGGAACGATGGTGACAAGTGAGGGGCTGAGGGGTCGGCGGCTGGGTTCATGTCTCCACACTCGTCCCAGGGCGCTGGAGATGGTCCTCAAACGAGTTTACACCCTCCTGAGCTCCTGGAACCGCCTGGAGGATTTTGATCAGATCTTCTGGGGCCAGAAGAGCGCCCTGGCTGGTCAGTGGTTCCCCAAGATCCCTATACACCCCTGAGGGCCCCTTTTGATGACTCGGTCGTCACACCCAGGAGTCCCCTGTGACTCCTTCCCAGCTGAGGCCTTAGGAGGCCTGAACATCTCACAGAGGCCTCCAGAATGAAAAACCAGGGTCTAGAGCCAGGGTGGTGGTGCCGGAACCGCTGGGGTAGGGCCTGGAGGAGGGGACCTCTGGGCTGTGATAAATACCCCCTCGCCCGCTCCACCTGACCCCACAGAGAAGGTTCACCAGTGCTGGCAGGATGATGAGTTCTTTGGCTACCAGTTCCTCAATGGCGCCAACCCCATGGTGTTGAGACGCTGCAGCTCCCTGCCCTCCCGGCTTGTGCTGCCCCTGGGGCTGGAGGCACTGGGGGCCCAGCTGGAGAGAGAGCTGCAGGTACTTCCTCCCACCCTGCGTGGGTCCCCTTAGCTGTGTGGGGAGAAGTGGCGAGGGGGGGCAGCGAAGAGGAGTCAGGGGAAGGGAGGCTGTGCTCACCCACCCTGCCTGGGCATAGAGTCCCGTGCTGGGAAAACCTGTAGGTGACAAAGTGCCCAGGGGAAACCATGAGGGGCTCCCAGGACGAAGGGCAAAGCATGGATTCCCCGGGGCACCCACGGGGCCGGAGATGTTAACGGGGACAAGGACATTCGCTGGTTGCTGTGCAGACTCCCGACACAGTGTCAGGGGCAGGGGGGAAGGTAAAGGAGGCGCTGTTGGGGGGTGGAGCACGGGGAGGTGTCCTGGAGGAGAACAGGGTTTGGAGGAGAAAAGCTGGGGGTGGGCGTGCGGGGGTCAAGATGCTTGGGAAATGGAAGAGGACAATGGCGAAGGGGCTTAGAAGTGTGGCAGTGTTGACTCACTGACCCCCCCACCCCTTCACTACGGTGTGCCAGTCACAAGGGAGTCACCGTGCAGGAGGACAAAGCATGACATGTGGAGACATGCCATCCCCAAGCTGGGAGAGCAAGGGGAGGTGGGAACACCCTTCTGTTTGGTACAAGGGCTAGAAGGGCCAGCATCGCTTTAACAGAGCTCAATTGCTATACGATCAACTATGGCTCAGCGTTGACGTCATACATTCAATTAGCCATGAGCATTGGGTATCGGGTATTATAAGTTATCAATCAAAATTCAACAGCGCATTTTTTTAATGTCACCGGGAAATCCTTGAGCTCAGACAGTTTGCGCCTCCTTGCATCCACAGGACATACGTTTTAACCTGGAGCACAGAGGTTGGTGCTCCCTGGGACAAGTGCTCCATGAGTGGCAGCTCTAGAGGAGAAGGGGCAGGTGAGGGACAGGAGAGGAAGTGGTATCTGGGGGAAGAAAGAAGGCAGACAGCAGGGAGGTTACCATGCATGCTGGGAGGGCCCACCTCACCTAACCTACCCCTTTGCCAGGATCAGGGCCCCTCATCAGTCTGAAGCCTCATTCCTGGCCTAAGTCCTACTTCAGATTTCCCGACAGAATAACAAACAATATTTGCACAGCAGCATTTCATCAAGTGCTCCATCCACATCAGTCCCTCAATAACCCCGTTGGGTTTATCACCATTCCTAGAATGGCAGCCAAGCCTCAGGAAGATTCAGTCCCTCCCAGGGTCACGGAAGTAAGAGGTAAGTGCAGGGTTGGAGCCCCAACCACTGGCTTTTAGGCTCCTTGGGCCTCCTCAGTTTCATGCTGCCTTCAAAGGAAGGAAATGATTTTTGTCTTCAAAATTCAACCTTTCTTTGTGGCTTCAACAGCTCTCCCTTGAAGCCCCTGCAAAGAAACAGTGTCCAGGCTCTCGACGGGGTCAGGGAGTGCCCTGTGATGCCCAAAGGGGAGCATGTCCAGAAGTGTGGGGAACACACAGGGAATAGTTAAGAAACTGTGCCAAAGCTATAGTTAAGTGAAAATATTGCAACTATAGAAAAGCATGCATGAAGCATACCTAAAGAGAAACACGAATATAAAAACAGAAATACATGTGCTTTGACATGACTGGGTGTTGGTTCTAATTGTTTTTTCTTGACTTAACATTTTTAATGATTCCTTTAAGTAACTGGCAACTCCAAACTAGCAACTATCATGAAATACGAATGAGAGGAGCCATTTTGTCCTTCCTTCCATCCTAAAGGGCTCTGAGCTTTAAAGATGGAAGGAAAATGGACTACTTTCCCCCGTTTAATTTATCCAGTGTGTCCTCCAGTGGATTTATCCAGTGTGTCCTCCCTGGGAGATCAGGACTGCTGGTCAGTCTTCTTTCTCTTTGCTTCAAAGTTAAGAGGGAATCAAGGGAACAGTCGGTACCTCGGCTGTGCAAAAATTGGCCATCGAGAAAAATACGCTTTCTTGCCTGTGCTGAATCCTCCTGAACTGTTTTCCAGGCCTGGGGAGGACCTTGTGCACCCTCAGCGGCCTCTCTCTTCTGATAAGCTCTGGACAGACATACACTGGGAGCGCCCTCCCAGGCAGGAATGGGGTCTGAGGCTGGGACATGATCATCAGGGCCCTTGGGAGGGCAGAAGGGGCACTCATGACTCAACAGGAGGCATCCCCTGGGACTGTCCCAGGCCAGAAATCTGGGAATTAAACATGTGGCCACCAGAATCTCAGCATAAAGCTCTAACAGGGAAAATCTCAAATTTTCTTATAATGATGCCAAAGCATATTCCAAGAATGCTGCAGTCTGAATGCTTGGGTCCCTGCAAAGTTCACTTGTGGAAACCTAGTTCCCAGTGTAATGGACCTCTGAGAAGCATGTAGGTCATTGGTACCAGTAGTGCCCTAATCAGAAGAGACATGGAGGAGCTTACCTCCTCTCTCTGCCACATGAGGACATAAGGAGAAGGAGGCCATCTGCCACCAGAAGAAGCGCCCTCCGGGAAGTGAATTAGCCAGCATCTTGATCTTAGACAGTAAGAAATCAATTTTTGTTGCTTAGGCCACCCAGCCAATGGTATTTTGTTATAGCAAAACACCCTGACACCTTCTACTCTAAAATCTACCTGCAAAATTTTGAAGTTTTTGAGAGTAGCTATGCAAAAATGCAGAGATGAAGGATTATTTGCCGATGTCACCAGCTTCCTATAGACTTAAACTGACAAACTTGTTTATAAGATAGAGTTTATAAATTTCCCCAATTTTATCTTTTTCTTGGGTAAGGGTATAGAGAATTTTTTTATACATTCATTATAACATTTATCTTCTCTTCTTGAAACCACAAAACTGTCTTACCCAGAAGTAAAAGCAGTGATCACAAAGCATAGGCACCTTATCTTGAAGAAGAAATGAGAATCACTAGGTAGAAACAGAGAGTTCTAACAGTAGTACCCACAGACATCAGCAAAACCATGGCAGGAATGCCTGGCAGCAAAAAGCTCCTTTAAACCTCATTTTAGTGACTTTATTTTTCTTTTATTGTTTCGTATATAACAGTTTTCTTCAATGAACATGTATTACTGTTGTAATTAGAAGAGCAATTTTTAAGAAATAACTGTCTAGTTATCCTGTTTTCTGATTTGTAATCTGATTTTTAATTTTAAAATTTTTTTAAATTTTTTATTTTTAACCTGATTTTTAATTTTTTCTTTCTTTCTTTCTTTCTTTCTTTCTTTCTTTCTTTTTTTTGTCACTGAGGTTGGAATTGCTCATTGTAGGGGCAGCAGTGCTAGAAACTCTGTCCACCCTTGGGGCACTGCAGTTGGTGATTATAACTATATAATGATATTCCTGAGTCATCATGAAAAGATGAGTTACATTATGTACTTTCTGCTTAGAAAAGACCAGAAGTATTTGTATATGTCATCAAGGTGCTCATGAGAAACAGTGACTTTTTAAAGTTTTTGATCCTGCAAAGGTTTGAAGCGCCAGTGATCCGAAAAATGAACCTTTGTGAGCCCTGCTCCGCAGGAACACCTGGCCAGTGTGAGGCTATGCACAGGTGAGCAGTGTGGACTCAGGCTGTCTGAGCCCTGGTGGAATCACCACTTTACTCCAGAGAACGCGCATGGACAAGGTGGTGCCCCAGCACACACCTGTTTTCAACCATTGATTCATTCCCGACAAACAAAAAACAAAAAGTCAGTCTGTAAAGTGGGCGGGGTGGGGGGTTGGAATTTGCTGAGTATTCTAGTGTTTAGTAGTGTTGCTGATCCCTGGAGGCAACCTGCAACTCTCAGGGTCAGCTCAGGATGCTGCAGCTGGACTTCCAGTCCTCATCTCCATCCCCTGCAGCAAGGCCGAAGGGCAGAGGGTGGAGGTGAAGGGGTGTGGTGTGGCTGGAGCCTGGCGGTGTCAGCAGGGGCAGTCGCTGGAGCCCTGGCCTCCTGACCTGAGCACGGTGCCAATCAGTGCCCGACATGACGGGCAAGCCGGGACCCTCGGCTCCATGCCACTGTTTCCAGAAAGCTTTCGAAACCTGCAAGCCTCTGTGCAGGCCAGTGGGAGACTTGTGTAAGAGCCACAAGCCGTGGTCGATCCGCAAGCAAACTCCTGCTTGGCCCCAGGGTCCATTTCAACATCCAAAGCAATTCCTAATCCCTGGAGAGGTGAAAGTCATGTCCTTACAGAGCCCCTTCTCATTAGGAAGGAGAAATTGTCTTTAAAGTGACTTCATTTGGATTTCCAAGCACCCACAAGGCTGCTTCTGCAATCCCCTTTTTGCTGAACCTCAGGCTGCTGCCCCGCTGCCCAACAACGAGGTAAGGCCTCCCATGTCCTTTGCTCACAAGCCCGTGTTGCCTGGGCCGTTGCTGATGAAAGGGAAGCTGCTGGAGAGGCAGCTGTCCTCACCGCAGCTTTCTCTTCCTCTATCCCTAACCCCCCCCTCCCCATGCATCATCTCCTTTCATCCGTCTTCTCCTCCACATCCTCAGGCCCGCAAATGTCACTCTGGTGCCAGGATTCGGCATTCACTTGGCAGAGCCCTTCTTTGCCATCATTTCTCATGCAGACACTCGGGACTGCAGCTCACTGATTAGCACTAAGCAAATTGCCCCCATCCGGAAACAGCCCGTGCAGTTCCTCAGACTGTCTTCTCCAGGACAACATACCTCTGCCATAGATCCCTCTCCACCACTTCCCAGTTTTGTCCCTTTTGCCAGAAAATGAATTTGAAATTATTCGAAGCGGCTCCTGCTTTCAGAGGCAGGAAGCGTGGCCCCCCTGGCTTTATGGGTGCCCCTCTGAGACTAGGGGACAGGCTGGGGGTGATGCTCCGTCTGGTTTCTCCCACCCTGACAACCGGGCTCTTCGGGTCTCTCACTGAACATTTCTGCCAAACCACCCCCCCACCCCAACAAACAATCCACCCTCTCAATGCCCAGACTTCCCCTTTTGTGAATTGCTTCCTACGGGATAGGTTTTTGATAATACTTTAACTGTTAAAGCTACAACCGCTCCCTATTTGTGAGTCAGAATTACAGTCCCCTGGTCAAGCAAACCTGCTTGTCTCAGCCAGCCTCCCTCATTGCCTGCTGGCGGTATCTCCATTTATCCACACCCCACAGGGAGATGACGGCCGATGTCACCACTGGGCCACTTTTCCCCGGCCCAGTCCAGGGCAGCTGCTCGGCTGTGACAAACTCTCGCCGAACAACGGTGTCACTCACCCTGGAATCTATGACTTCCGAGGGTTTTCCTTCTTTGCTGTCACTAAAAATAGCCCTCATCGCCGGAACCCTCAGCTGACCTCCTCTCCTGCAGGCTGTTCAAACGGGAGGCTGTTATCGGGAATTCTAACCCCAACCTCTTTCGTTTGATCTCAGACTGTTTCATAAACTGGGGGAAAGGTGATTACAGGCTTCTTGTGGTGGCTTGTCTCCGATGTTCCCCTGAATGGCCAAGCTTTGAACACTGCTGGCAGCGTCCCTGCTGTTTACTCTGCCTGCAACTCTCTGCCTAGGGCTGCCTTTGTTGTTTTGTGAACAGTGCTCCCACATCTTCCTAGCACGTCCTGCCTCCTTTCAGAAGCCCCTTCCCCGTACTCACTGTGAGGAAGGCATGAAAGAAAATGAACAAATCACAAGAAAAGTAGTGTAAAAACATGTCCCAAATGGTGCCCTGTTCAAACAACGTTGCTCCATTGAACACACAGCCCCTGAATGACCCCCTTTTGTTTCCTCAGCCCCTGTGTTCCCTGAGCTCTCTAAGTGCTCGTTTAGAGCAGGTGACCCTAGAGCTCTGTCCCTGGAGATGCAGATATGGTCTGTGCTGATGGAGGGGATTTCAGAGCTGTATTGATTGGAAAGAACCACTTGATAGGGACTGAGCTCAGTAACAAACCATAGAACCCCAGACTTTTATTATCTGGGCCAAGATGCATTCAGTTTATTCACCAGATGGGTAGGCCAAGATGCATTCAGTTTATTCACCAGATGGGTAGGAGGGAGATGGATGGACAGACAAATGAGTAAAAGGTTGACTCTTTTTTTTTTTAAAGATTTTATTTATTTACTTGTCAGAGAGAGAGAGCACAAGCAGACAGAGTAGCAAGCAGAGGCAGAGAGAGAAGCAGAGAGAAGAAGTTCCCTGCTGAGCAAGGAGCCCAATGCAGGACTCGATCCCAGGACCCTGAGCGAAGGCAGTAGCTTAACCGACTGAGCCACCCAGGTGTCCCAAAGGTTGACTCTTTTTAAGTCAGTATGAACCTAAATAGAAATTACATGTTGGCAAAAATCAAACTAATACATCAAATTGCTGAACCAAACCAAGAGCTATTGGCTTGAGACTCTTCCAAGTTAACCTGGATGCTCTGGCCTTTCCCTGAGGAAGGATCTGATCTAGAATATATGTTTTTGTGACAACAATCACCTGTTCTAAGTGCATTTTAAACTAAATTCCTTTTCTGTCTGTTCAACAGATATTGAGGACATGATATGTATCAATGCCATTCCAGTGCTGGGTCCCAATCAATAGTGAGAAAAATTCTGCTATCCTTACAGTTAGTTACAGAATTTATTGCAAGAGAAACTTAATCAAATAAGCAAATGCGTGACTCCATATGTGGTAAGTGGTGTACGTGCTTGTAACGGGAAGCTTGGCTGGACGGTCGGGGTAGTTCCTCCACGGAAGTGACATCATACCTGAGCCAGTGCCTGGAGGGATAAGCTGCAGTTAATGACTGCAGGAAAGCAAAGCTGGGGGCTATGGCTGGAATGGGAAAACAGTGCGCGGTAATGATGCACAGTAAGGGGCCAGGTCTCGCTGGACTTCTGCCACAGAGGGAACAGTTGGCTCCCAGGGCAACGGGGAGCCTTTGGAAGGAGTTGTGCAGGAGGCCAGGTGGGGGAAGAAGGATGACATGAGCCTGTCTGTATTGGAAGAAGACCACTCTCAATTAGGGGCTACAGAGCATGTGGGGGGCCAGTTAGCAGGTGGTAGGCTATTTATTCTGAGCAGGGAAGTCCTCACTGAAGCAATTTTGCAGTTTTGCTCCTGATTCCTTCTATCCTGCTTTGAGAATCTCCATTCCTGGGTCTGCCAGTGAAAGTTACTTTCTACCTGTGGAGGGAAGCTTAATTAGGATAGTAAGATGGTTATTTATCCCTGCAATAGAAATCTTCATGTTAAATTTATACATGGCAATGTTTCCCTTTAAGTTATAATTTGATAGGATGGCCTAACCTGCCCAATTCCGGTCTTTTGTTCTAATCCCGAGGCAGTGGTCTGATTTTAAGAAAATGGTTACCAGTGCAAATGCTCTTTTCTAAGCAACAAGCATCATTACCTTTGCTTCACTGATGAGGCATCCGTGAGATGCGGAAGTCAGGGATAGATCTCCTTATCATTTTAACTATTATGTTCCTCACCTCAGTGACCACTTCCACCATCTCAGACAAAATTCAGCATAATTATCTTAAAAGCAAAGACAGTAAATAGCAATAGGAATGCCTTGCTCAGTACTAGCGAGGGGTGGGTTTAGACAGGTGCCTTGCCCTCTTCTGGACTGAAGGTCTTTGCCCCTGAAAGCCGATCAGCACCCTGTGAGTTTGTTCACCACAGCACATGGAAGGCTGGGTGCATCACACCCCTGAGGGTCACCTTTCCATTACAAAATATCCACTGACCTCACATGCCAGTTTTGCCCAATAAAATAAACAAAACGCTATAGAAAAGGAATGGAAAAAACAAGCAGCTAGAAAAGTCACTCTAACCCATCTGGGTAAGGTAACATTTCAAAGGCCTTCCTTCAGTTCATATAAAGTTTTCTCTGAATCTGCCCAAGAGCACCTGAGAAAAGAGGCAGGAAGTCGAAGAAGCCAGGCCAGCCAAGAGCAAGAGCAGGACGAGATACCACAGCCTCCACCATCCTGGGATTTCCAGGCTCTGTTGCTTCTGCTGAATGCATGCGCGCTCTCTCTCTATCTCCCCTCCCTCCCTCCCTCCCCCTCAGAAGCTGACAGCAGGGACGGAGCAGCTAAGATGTCAAGTCAGTGATTCCATGCAGCCTCGGGATTACATCACATGCCTTACATTTCTCAGCTACCTCCACAGCATTAGGAAAATAGTGACACATTCTGGGCACGGATGAAGAGACATTTCCAGAATCTGAATTCTCACCTGTTCTTCATAGTAAGAGCCTTTGGCAACCAGAGAAAGGCAGGGCTTCCCCTGGATGTGAATCGAAAGTAGAGCCTTTCTCTGTTGATTTTAAAGAAGAGAGGGGTTGAAAGAGAGAGAGAATGTGGTCAGTATAGATACATGCTGAGGGAACACAAGTTAGCCTCTCTGCAGGTTCAGAACAGCCAGGCCTTCTCATACCAGGTTTCACAGTGCGATTCTGAGAGACTTCCTTCCTAGGGCTGGAAGGAACCACCCCTCACACTTTAGCTTCCATGCCATTCTTCACACAACCTTGCCACAACACTCAACTCACTGTGAGTTAACAGTTAATTAACTCTCCCATTGTACGTGCCAGTGATCGCCAAAATTATGCTGAATGAAGAGCCACCCCCAAACTCCCTGGTTTAATATCCTCACTTATTCTCGTTCACGTGTGTTCAAACTATCTGGGTGACAACAGGCTGGGGGTCAAGTGACCAGCTGGCTTTGGCTCTGAGAAGCGAGTTGGGGCCAGCTCTGCTCCACATGTCTCTCACCCCCCAGATCAGAGGGGTGGAGATCCCAGATCAGGGACTTGCCACTCACATGAATGATGGCCAAAGCTTAAGAGCACAAGTGGGACCATGTAATACCTCTTAAGGCTTAGGTTGGAGATTGATATGCTGTCACTCTATCCAGACACCGTTGGCCAAAGCAAGTCATGTGGTCAAGCCTAAAGTCAAAGGGCGAGGAAGTGCATTCCATTCACCTCTAGAGAAGGAACTTCAAAGGCACATGGGAAACAGAGAATATAATATTGGCAACAATAACTCCCCGTACTACACCCGTGAAGAAAATAACAACAATCACAACCATGACGATCCTTTCTAAGCACTCTAAGTGCTGGTACGTGCACTTCCTATATATTAACACATTTGCTCCCCACAACTTCCTTGAGTTCTGTCCTTATTTGTGGAGGAGGAGAGGGAGGAGAATGGACACTAAGGAACTTGCCCAAGTCTGCACCATACACCGTATTGGAGCTGGGGTTCGGAGGCCTGGTCTGGCTCTGTACTCTGCACACTTCACTCCTGGTTGCTCTGTCCTGGATGCTCTAACAGAAGGTCTCTGAGAATGTGGGCATGTGGGGAGGGGCGCTCACATACATTCTGCACTCTGGAGAGCCTTGTCAGAGACAGTGTTCCTTATAACTTCTTTCTGAGTCCCAAGAACTTGTGCAAAGAATAAAGGTCGCCTCTTCCTTGCACAAGGTTGCCAGTGAATCACAGGCTGTTTCTAAAATAGAAATTGGCTCAGGGACACGTTTCTGTTTCAGAAAATCATGCTGGTATTTGTTGGACAATGAATGTTTTCTCTCTTGTTCAGTGATATAGGCTATAGGTGCTGAGAAGAGTCCCAGACTCTAGGGGAAAAGAGTCCAAACCACGGGGAGGCCCTGCCCAGGGAGCACAAGTCCAGATCACATTCACACCAGGGGTTTGATGTAAGTGACTACCGCATGGCCTTCAACACAGCCTGAGTGTCTCACTGTGTTTCCATTCCGAACCTTTGTATCTCTCTCAATCTGCATTTGTTAAAGCAATGGCTGTGTGGGCAGCCACATTGAAAAGAAAGGCTGCATTTTCATGGGTAGAAGATCTTTATTGTCTTGCAAGAGAAAATATGGTTGATTTCAATGGCTTATTTTAAAAATTACTTTATTGGGACACCTGTATGGTGCAGCTGGTTAAGCATCTGACTCTTGATCTCAGCTCAGGTTGTGATCATGAGATTATGAGATCATGGTCATGAGATTGAGCCCCCCATGGGACTCCATGTTCAGCACAGAGTCTACTTGGGACTCTCTCTCTCCCTCTCTTTCTCCCTCTCCCCCAACCCCTGTTCTCTCTCTCTCATTCTCTCTCTCTCTCAAATAAATAAGTCTTTAATTTTTTTTTATTTATTGTAAAGCTGTAAGTCTGGCTGGTCCATAAACAAATCATTGTCCTAGAGACACCTAAATTCTGGTTGGCTTGTCACATTGTCCAGTAAGCTCAGAACTGGAATACTTCATTATTGTTCAAGAGTGGGGAACAAAATCACTGTAACTGACTTTTGAACATCAGACCTTACTAGTTAACAAGCCAGAAACGGGAGTAGGCAAAAGCCATTAAGAATGATTAGGAAGAGATTATACTACACTTTACAATATAAACATGTTTAAATAGACATCTGCGTATGTCAAAGAATTGCTTTACCACTGGGTTGCCAGAAGCACACACTCCTCTGTTTTTCTAATGATGTGTTTGTGCATTATTAAATCATCTGTGACCCAGGCATCCTGACGCATCCCATTATCTTCTCATAGTGGTCAGGCGTGTCTCTAAAGTGAACCACCCATTCTATATGTAAGAAAAGTGATTTTGTAAGTCAGTTGTAAAGTTAAAAGTTAATCACCAGAAAAATCTATGGCTTCCATAGTGACAGCTTATGTATGAAAAAAAGAAATCTACACTAAAAAGTAAATCACAAAAAAAAAAAGAAAAGTGTTTTCATGCTGATGATAAAAAGCTATTTTTGGGAAAATCTGCTGTGAATTTGATCTCACTTTTCAACTATGAAGTAGATGACTGACAGGATGTGTCTGCAGAGATGACTCCCCTAGTTGATACTGAGTAGGGAAGAAAATGGATGTCCTTATTGAGTCACTTGCCCAAGGAAGGAGCCAGAAACTAATGGCATGAGAGGTAGAGAAAGTGTGTGAATCAGCCAGTGGATAAGAACATGTCAGAGATGTGCCCTTTGGTTGGAATGACACAAAGATGTTAGGCAGGTACTAGCAAACTAACTCTTTTCGCCCCTGCTATGACCAAAGAGCCACTAGACCCTTCTTCAGTGATCCCTGGCATCATTTAGAGAAACAGCTCCCCACCCCAAGTATACAAAATTCCTCTCTTCTGAATGAAGTTTAAAAAAACTTTTTTCTAAAGAGAAGGACAATTGTGGCCATTGCTGCTATGAACATTGGGGTACATGTGGCCCTTTTTTGTAATGCATCTGCTTCTTTGGGGTAAATACCCAGTAGTGCGATGGCTGGGTCATGGGGTAGCTCTAGTTTTAATTTCTTGAGGAATCTCCACACTGTTTTCCTAAGTGGCTGCGCCAGCTTGCAATCCCACCAACAGTGTAAGAGGGTGCCCCTTTCTCCACACCCTCTCCAACATTTGTTGTTTACTGTCCTGTTGATTTTGGCCATTCTAACTGGTGGAAGGTGGTATCTCAGTGTGGTTTTGATTTGAATCTCCCTGATGGCTAAAGATGATGAACATTTTTTCATGTGTCTGTTAGCCATTTATATGTCTTCTTTGGAGAAGTGTCTGTTCATGTCTTCTGCCCATCTTTTGATGTAATTATCGGTTTTGTGAGTTTTGAGTTTGAGGAGTTCTTTATAGATCTTAGATATCAGACCTTCGTCTGCAGTGTCATTTGCGAATATCTTCTCCCATTCTGTGGGTTGCCTGTTTGTTTTGTTGACTG
>CM053610.1:42047546-42070754 GCA_028646535.1 Procyon lotor
TTTTTTTTTTTTTTAAAGATTTTATTTATTTGACAGAGAGAAACACAGTGAGAGAGGGAACACAAGCAGAGGGAATGGTAGCAGGAGAAGCAGGCTTCCTGCGGAGCAAGGAGCCCGATGCGGGGCTCGATCCCAGGACTCTGGGATCATGACCTGAGCCGAAGGCAGACGCTTAACGACTGAGCCACCCAGGCGCCCCGAAATGTGAAGACTTCTATTTTAAAAATAGTCTCTTTTGAGAATAATTCACTCCAAGACCATTTTACTTTTTTAAAAAGTTTTTTATTACATATAATTGACACATATCCTTCTATTAGTTTCAAGTACACAGCACGATGATTTGATACATATACGTATGTACTGCAAAGTGACCTATCCCCACAATACATTTAGTTCATATCCATCTTCACACAGGTTAGTTATTTTCTTGTGATAAGAACTTTTAAGATCTACTGTCTTAACTTTCAAATATACAGTAACAGTATTATTACTGTAGTCCCCATGCTGTAATTATACCAGGACTTCATTATTTCATAACTGGAAGTTTGTGCCTTATAACCCCCTTCCCACATCTCCCTTGGAGGCCCCACCTCTGTCCCTGGCAACTGCCCAGCTCTTCTCTGTATCTGTGCGTTTGAGGTGGGGTTTTTGGTTTGTTTTTAGATTCCACATAGAAGTGAAGACACAGGAAACCCATCTCTCTCTGTCTTCTCTGACTTAGTTCACTTAGCATAAGGCCCTTGAGGTTCATCTGTGTTGTCACAAAGGGCAAGACTTTGTTGTTTTCTGTGGCTGAATAGTATTTCTCTGTGTGTGTGTGTGTGTGTGTGTGTGTGTGTGTGTGTGTGTGTGTGTGTCACATTTTCTCTATCCATTCATCTGCTGATGGACATTTAGGTTATTTCCCTATCTTGGCTATTGTAAAGAATGCTGCGGTAGACATGGGGGGCAGATATCTTTTAGACTTAGTGTTTTTGTTTGCTTTGGATAGATACCCAGAAGTGGAATTGCTGCATCAGATGGTATCTTAGGGTAACTCTATTTTTAATTTTTTGAGGAACCTCCATACTGTTCCCCATGGTGGCTGCATCAGTATACATCCTAACAGTTTTACTTTTTAATACATAAAAACTTTTTAAGTGTATAAAAGAGTTTTTAGTATACAGGCTCTGGACAGAGTAAGTTCTGTAAGAACTCAGGATACTCCTGCCATCAGTGCCCATCGGGTTACTGTCACACACAGTCCGGTTCAACAGGTTTCCCCAAACCCCCCTCCACCCCACGCGTGAGGCTCAGGAGAATACTGAGTGTGCTCAGGTGTGTGGGTCCCGGGATACGCCTCCCATCACACCCCATGGAGCCGCCCTGCCCTGTAGGTACTGAAATGAGTATCTGAAGAGCCTCCGTAAAGTACAAGGACAAATGGGCAGGGGGATTCCGAGGCCTCAGAATATCTGGTAGTGCGCCCAGGTTCATCTTTACCCTGACTGCCCCTCATATCTGGAATGCTCTCCAAGTACATTTTCCAAGTCCTGTAGAGGACTGCCTGGAGAAGGAGGCTGGCCTGTCTTCAAAGACGCAGCATTTGGAGGTCTCGCCAAACGCCTGATGCATTCATGCCCGATGGGTGGATACTTCCAGTAACAATGCAGAGAAATAGAGGAAATGCACACACAGGCCGGTCGGTAGTCATCAGTCTGGTCGACTGTGTCTTACACAGAGAAGAGGTCAGATGGGAGGACAGGGTGGAGGGTCAACATCCCCATAATGTGAAAACCCTGTGAAGCTGGTAGCCCTTGCAATCTGACTGTCCCCCCCGATGGTCCCCACTTGGACACACTTCAGCTCCCGCTGAGCTCCCGGCCCCTCACTTCCTACCCCCCAGACCTGAGGCTCAGTAAGCCCAGACTCTGTCTGATAAGAGCTTATGTTCAAACCCATGCTCTCTGCGCCTGCTGGAAAGTCTTCCTTGCCTGGCCTTTTAAGCTTTTATTTTTTATTTTTTTAAAGATTTTATTTCTTTATTTGACAGAGGCAGGGGGAGAGAGCATAAGTAGGCAGACCAACAGGCAGAGGGAGAGGGAGAAGCAGGGACTGCTCCCTGCTGAGCAGGGAGACCGACGCAGGACTCGATCCCAGGACCCTGAGATTATGACCTAAGCCAAAGGCAGCCGCTTAACCTACTGAGCCACCCAGGCGCCCTGCCTTTTAAGCTTTTATTCATAATTCCCACCCCTCTCCACCTCAAAACCTTCTTAAATCATACATATCCTACCTGCCCCATGAAGCCAGTCAGGCAAGGCCTTCTAGACAGCACTCCTCTTCCCTTTCTCCCCACTCACCCTTCCCGGAGGCTTATCCACACAGCTATCCTTACATGTGGACATGGCTTGCTGCCCCACAGAGGGGACACAGGTGGCCATGCAGGAGAGCAGCTGTCCTCACAGTGGACAAGTGTGAGTCTGTCACAAGTAGTCCTGGACTGGACCAAACCGGCATCTCCAGAACTCTGTTTTGCAAAGCTCTGGAGGCTTGCAAAAGCTCTACAAAGCAGCCATAAGCACCACCCATTTCTAGAACTCTTCCATCTTCCCCACCTGAAACTCTGTCCCCATGACGCACCAGCTCCCCATCCCTGTTCGTCCAGGCCCTGGCACCCACCTTCTGTCTCCATCTGGAGATTCGAGGGACCTCACGTCAGTGCAGTCACCCTGTGTTTGTTCTTTGGTGGCTAGCTCAGTGTGGTATCTTTAAGCTGTGTTGCATGTGTCAGAGTTTCCTCCCTTTGTAACTCAAACTAGTATTCCATTGCATATGTATACCATATTTGGTTTCTCCCTTTGGGAACCCATGGCATTTTGAAATAGATATAGATAATTTTTATTAGCTGTATTTTTATTTTTAAATTATTTCGGATTCTTTCTCCTAGCACTTTTGGTGGTTGACATTTAAAACATTGGTGGTCCCAATAAACCAAGTTGTATTCTTTCTGCCCCGACCTCTAATTAACTGCCCTAAAAACTCAAGAGACATTTTCGCTATTTAAGAATTTAATATTTCTTTCTAATTACCAGGTTTCCAAGCTTTAAATGTGTTTTTTTACATTGTAATACCAGCTTACTCTAAGTTCCAAATCCTTTGGCATCATCTTAGGGCTGTTGGCATGGGAATAAATAACCTTCAGACTGCCAAAGTAGTGAAATATGTAATGAAACACCTAATAAAAGGTGTCTTTAACTGTTGTGTACTTGGGTTCGTTGGCATGGCATTCCGTATTGGCCCCTGGAATAAACAGAGAGCTCCGCTAGTGCAAGAATGGGGAGTGGGTTTCGGAGGGGCTCAGCCACACACACTGCCTCGGTTTGGCTGATGGCCACTCGGCCATTCGTCTTCTGTGAGGACTCCTGTGCCTTGGGCACAGACAGTGAGGCAGCTCGGTGGATACAGTCACAGCTCCCGAGGCTCTCCCCGGGTCGGGAAGCTACAAACTGCACTCATGCAGTTTCTGGTTTAGAAGGCAAAGTATAATTTCCTGAAATCACCAAATCCATATACCATGGTGATCCTGGAAACCCTCGCCTGTTTGTAGCCGGTGAAGTGTCAGAACTAATAAATAAGCAGAGACCCCACAGGCCCTGTGCTCTCCCAGATGTCAGCTCCTCAACGGTGGGGACCTCGTCTCTGGCCTGTGCAGCCAGGTGTCTGGCTCAGCCACTCAGCCCAACCCTGTGACCTCAGGGAGGTCTGATCCCTGCATGGTGCCACAATTGCCTCATCTACACAGTGGAGGCCCGGCAGGACCGCCCCGTGGGCTGAGGTGGCAACCGGACCAGTGCCTGTCCCGGGCAGCGTGCCAGGGTGTGGGCGTCTGCGCCCACCCTAACCAGCATTGAGCTCGGCCTGTCTTTAGTGAGGTCTACGGAGTGTGTGAGAGCTCAGATCCTCCCCAGCCTGTCCTGAGCCCAGGAGATCCTGCTTCACCCACGATGAGGTAACAGCTGTTTCAGGTTAAAGGCAACAGTGTGGGCTGCATGGCCAACATCTTTCCAGCTTGGTCGGCCTATTTTACTTTTCTCAAAGAAAATACCATTCCCACCGAACAGAGGAGGGTTTGCTCCTCTGTGGCTGTTGGAGCTTGCTGGTGCCCACTCCTGAGTAAGAACTTGCATGGAGCCTTCAGATTCAAGACGCTTCTGCATAGAAGCATCTCATCCTATCATCAGAGAAGCGGGCAGGCAGGGAGCCCTGCGTCCCCATTTTAGACAGAGGCGCCCAAGTGTGAGCTTACACAAAGCCATTGGTCAAGAGCTCAGGGCTGTCACTCAGGGAACATAGCGCCCCTGTGGCGGATGGAGCCAGGACACCCGCACTCAGCCCAGGGGACCCCTGGTGCACGCGCTCAGAAGGGAGCCCACTAGCCCGTCTCCTGGGCCTGGAGAGCAGACAGCAGCAGCAGCCAGGGCTGACTCCTGCCACTCTCCTTCCGTGCCCCAGCCAAGGAAAACACGCCGTAGTGTTGGTTCAGAAACCACGTGCTCCCCAGCCTGTGGTGGCTCTCCCCACGAGGATCCTGGATCACCCAGACTAGTCGCTACCTGTCTTGGCTAGGGCAATGCACTATCTTCAGTCGCTTTGTAAAAAGGGTATCAGCCCTTGGGCGGTGACTCCAGCTCCTCCTCTTTGAAGAGAGGCGCAGGGTAGGAGCAAGGCTGTGAGAGGACAACAGTCTGTGTCACATTCCTCTATAACCAGCTGCGTGAAGAGTGAAGGAAACCATCGAGAAGAAGCTTCAGTCTCCACCCTGGAGACCCCCCGGGCTCCCCGAAGGCTCATCAGAGCAGATCTGTCTCTGGGGGACTCCCGATGAACTTACATGGCGCCTTCCTTAGCTCACCCTCCCCAAGGCTTGCCCGTCACTGTGCTTGAAGAGAGAACAGAAAGAAACGAATCCTCTTTCAAACCGGTAGAACAAGACCTTGAGTTTGACAGGAAGGAGCCAAGTGTACAAGTTGCTTGCTTCATGCTGGAACTCCAAGGTAGGGGACAGGGCCTCTCTGAGGGGCACCGGGTGTGCATTCCTGGCCCTGCACCCAGCTCAGACCCCTGCGGACTCCCCAGCTGCGCTGGGCCGTTTCCACATCAGGATATTAAGGCAGGAGGGGTGGCTGATCCCAGGATTAAGAGCAGGGAGACGACCCATCGGGTCAGGAACAAACAAACAAACTCCGACTTCAAAGCCTGGGCACATGAGGATGTCTGTGTTGTTGCCCGTGGGTTGTCTTGGAGCCTGCCTCCCCAGGTTCTCGGGCACAGACTCTTCACGGGAGTCCACGCTACCGCGTGTGTGCCCAGGAGTGAAACAGCCGTGGAGCTGGTGCGATGTTGAAAGGGGAGAGGAGATAAGAGGAAGCCATCCGCTGGAAGCTGGAGGCTCCAGGAGTCTTCAAAGGCCCCCCTGTGGGCGGAGGGACAGAGCCCCACTCCCAACAACAGACCTGCTTAGCGAGGCTTCGGGGGGGCAGCACCTCCCGAAGGACTGTCCAGCTCTCATAGGTCTGCAGTCCATGTTGCACTGACCCTGGGCTCCTGTCCTGACTTGCCCCCTCACCCTGTCCCCTCTCTGCTCTCTCCATGGCTCTCTTTGTGGCTCCCCTGTTCCCAGGCTGAGCAGAATGGTGGGAAGTGGAACAAGCCTAGGTTTGTGCCCAGCTCTTCAGCCTCTGTCTGTGTGGCCTCAGGCGAGTCACTCAACCTCTCTGGGCCTCTGTTGGCTCCCAAGTTAAATGGGGAATAGTGAGGACCTACCTTGCAGTGTTCAAAGGATTAAACAAGAATGTGTGTATGAACAGGGCCTGGCACCAGGTATACCCTCCATAAATACTCCCAATAAGCTGAGAAGACATCTGCCAGCAGCAAACACGCCTGAGGGCTCCATTTCCAAAACACAATGCCTGGAGAGACCTTTCTCTTAGGCACTCCCCGGGTTTCCAGCAGCTAAGGGTCACAGAAGAGGCCACTGCTTTCTCCAACTGGAAAGGAACCTTGGAGAGGGAGGACTTTGTCTTGCAGCGGAGTCTGAGTTGTGCCCACTGATTTCCCGCACCCACCATCTCGCCCTGCTTCCACCTCCCCAGACACACATGTTCCCAGCCTTTCAGGTCCCCAGGACCACAGCACCCTTGGAAGTGAGGACCACACGCACACACTGGGTTTGCTGCTTCTCTGAGCCGGTTCTGTGTGTGAGCGCAAAAGCATCGCAGGACAGAGAATGTTGAGGATGACTATTTACGGTGGCCAACAGGCCATGGTCTTCAGTAGCACACCAGCAATCTTTCCGAAGTGACTAGAAAGCATCGCTGGATTAGCTCTGGGCAAATGCTACCACTTTTCTTCTCCCTTGACCCTTCCCTATTGGCCACACTTGAGCTGGTGTGCGAGGGGGCTGCAGGTCTCATCTGTGGACCCTCACTCCCGGCATGCTGCCTCTCTGTGGCAGACAACAGGGGGGCAGGGGGTGGCCAGGGCGAGGGCTAAAGGGGACCCCCTCGAATGGAGCAGGTCAGAGGAAGCAATTTGAAAGCTGTCGGATGGTTCCTTCCAGACGGCTCTGTGACTAGAAGCAACCATAAGTCCTCTTCTGGGAACGTCTAGAATAGACTTAGACCAAGCCCGGGAGCAGCCCTGCTGGGAAGCTGCCTTATATTTTAGTCACTTTTGATGGCAAATGTGCTGTCCAGGAGACAACCAAAAACCATTTCTAAAATGTACGCTTAGCTAAAAGAAATCAGACGGGTGAATGAATCACTGTGGTAGTGTATCCGTCCCTGGACTATTACTCAGCATTCCAGAGGAGCCAACTAAGGACTCCCATGCCTGGAGGGTACACAGGAATGAAGGAACCAGGTATGAAGAGGGCGCGCGGCATGGTTACGGTCCTGCGAGAGCTCCAACAAGCAGAACTAATCCATCCTTTCCAAACTGGGTGACAGGGCCGGCAGGTGACAGAAGGCTGCACCAGGACCTTCTGGAAGCGGCAGCACAGCCAGCGTCACAACTGGGTGGTGGTACACGGCGTACAGGCATCAGAATCGCTGCCCTGCACACGCGAGGGGTGTGGGTTTTACTGTGAGTTTATTATGCTTCCATAAAGTTGATTGCTTTTTGTTGAAGCCTTAGCGATAAGAACATAGAAATACGTGCCCATAACCAGAACAGTAAGCCAGCAGCTTTTAGGGGACACGCGGACTCTGAGACATAGCTTCAGTCACGTCCAACTGTGCCCCCTTGGATGTGCCCGCCCACACGTGGGCCGTAAGTGTGCAGCGCCCGACGCTCATGCAGTGATGGGGCTCACTACTGCCGCAGAAGCGGTGCTTCTCTCGCTCTAAGCCTCACTCCACATGCACGTTGTGTGACGATGCTGTTGGGCTTTGGCTACGGACGATGAAGAGACTAGAAGCCTGACCACCTCCACTTCCAGCGTCTGTCTGAGGCTCAGGGCCGCCCCCAGAGCCTGGCGCACAAAGGCCTCAGCGCCAAGGGGCTGTCTTGTATGTCTGGGCTCGGACTTCAGAGAAAGGCACGAAGTGTAGAGCAGATTGGGGGTGCGGCGGGGGTGCAGGCACTGAGGAGGGCCTGCCCTTGGCCTGCCTTCCGCACACCCTCAGCTCACCTTTCCTCTCAGACAGCTGTCTGGGAGGCCCCCCTGCCCCGGCCTCCGCCACCCAAGTGGGAGCCGGCTCAATTACCCACAATAACCCTCCTCAGAGAGCAGCAGGCTGTCTGAGGGCCCCTCGGGGGCAAATAATAATAGCAACAATTTTTGGATCCTTCTTGCTTCATTGCTTGCCACAGCTTTGTAGCTAATTTAGGATCTATTGATCCCAGTGCCAATAAGTGGTTTATCTCCTTCAACTTCCTTTACTTAAAGGATATCTTCACCGTCAAATTAACATCTCTTACTTGGCTGACGTGGCTTAGGATTCTTGCAGTTATGTCTTCCGGTAATTGTTTTTTACGTTCTCCTCTTGCTTGTGCTGTTGGGTAAAATCGGTGTGCTTCAGATACGTCCCTGCATCAGGCCTCACCTCCCTAACCCAGCCAGTGCCCTGTTCTCCAGCGGACCCAGGCCCAGGAAGAATGGCTGGATTCAGGAGTGACAGGGTGGACTGAAAGTATAGTTTTCCAGATGTCGCTGAGCTGCTGAGAGCAAAGAATCAAAGCCAGTGAGCTGAGAGAGAACCCAGCACAGTAGCCTCTTGCCAGAAAAGGAGAAGGAGCTCTTCATTTCTCCAGAATTCAGGTTAGGAAGTAACTCACTGGTCTGTTGCTTAGAGAAGAGGACAGAGCGGTGACCTGGAGGGAGTACCCTGCACCTCTCAGAGGCCCCAGTGGGGCACACCCTGCCCAGCGCCCAGCCCAGGCCCATCCTCCCTCCTGTCCCTCTCCCTGGCCGTTGTGATGCCGGGCTACCCCTGACCATCAGCCCTTCCCCAGTCTGTGCAGGCTTCCTGACTCCCCAACTGGTCCCCTGCTCCCCATCCCTCACCTCCACCCCTGTCCATGCCGCTGAGCCTCTTCATGTGGTCCACCACGCTGCGGGGTACCCCTGGTGCAGGGACTGTGCCAATTTGTTTGTTCAGTCTGGTCTGGAGTAGGTGTCCAATAACTATTGCATGCATGGAAGGATGGACAGACCGATGGATGGAGGGATGGACGGACGGACAGATGGAAGGATGGATGGTGGGCCTACTGACATGCTGGAGAGTGGCTGTTATTACGTCTCAACAAAATTTTATGTCTATATATTTCTATAACAGCCCTAGAAAATCTTGGTTATGTCATTTAAAGCAATGGACTGGAGTTACAATAACCTTCCTGATTTCACCCTAAAAATGCCTTCTGTTGATTTTGATAAGGCAATCAAATAGGAAGTCTTTTTAAAGCTTCACCTGGCTTTATCTCTCCTACAAGATCCATTCAGCTCTGAGGCACTGAATGAAATAGAAATGAAACTGCAAGCACATATCTTTATAGCAGGAGCTCCGGGTGAGGATAATTGCTCTCCTTCTGAACTTTCCCAATGGGTATTTGCTGGCCACATTATCTTCATGAGCGAGCCGTCAGGATTGCAGAAGCACCCAAGTGCCACATCTTGTCCCAAATGCAGGAGAGAGCTCCCCTCCTCTCTGGGCTCCAGCCCCAGCTCTCGCTGCACAAACACAGATGCACCTGCTGAATGATGTAATTAGTATTCAGAGAAGCCGGGGCCTCGTCTGACAAACAACAATAATAATTTTGGTGTTTAGGGAGCGTTCTCGGACCATGGCTGTCTAGAGCACTTCATAAATAATTACCATCAGCGCTGGTTTTTCTGTAGGAAAATGAAAACAGACAGGAAGGGGTGAGTCACACAGAAAGATATGATGCGAACAGAAATGCCCCAAATGCTGGTTTTCCTTGCTCCTTGCTGCCTCCCCGGATTCTGCTGCTGAGGAGCTAATGATCCCCATAGAAATCTGGAACAGTTTGATGTGCTTATTTGTATTAACAATGATCCTTCAAAGGGAAAAGCTAAAAGGAGTCTGAAATAAATGTTTTGTGTGTTACATCCATCCTATTTGTGCAAGAATGTCTATTTTCTGAGTATTATTTCGACTAAAACTTGAAAAATAAAACTTAGAGGCTCTCATTTTCAACCTTCGGCTCAGATCACCAGAGTCTTTGCCAACGTCTTGTGGGAAAGCACAACCCAAGCGTTCAGCCCAGCAGGGTCGCCCAGCAGCGGGGGCTTCTGTCGGGTGCCCTGTCTGTGGCTTGCCAACGGAGTAGGTAGACTTCCTCGGGCCTTCCTACCCAGTGGCTCCTCAGTCTGCACCCTACCCCCTTCTCCTTTCTTCCCATCCTCCCTGTGCTTCACCCCACCTGCCCCAAAAGTCTAGGGAAACCAGGGTAACTTGTCCTGCTTCTCCTCAAGAACCCATCAACCCTGTGCCCTATTAACCATTTTAGAGTACAAAAGGCGTCAAATGAACATCTTATGATGAAAGCCCCCAACGGCCCCAGTCCGGGATCCCACAGGCTGACACTGAGAGGCAAGAGCTGGAGCCCTCAAATTATTCCAAGGGGTGCCTGGGTGGCTCAGTCGTTAAGCGTCTGCCTTCGGCCCAGGTCATGATTCCAGGGTCCTGGGATCGAGCCCCACATCGGGCTGTCTGCTCAGCAGGGAGCCTGCTTCTCCTGCTACCATTCCCTCTGCTTGTGTTCCCTCTCTTGCTGTGTTTCTCTCTGTCAAATGAATAAAATCTTTTAAAAAAAATTATTCCAAAAGTAAATTCTAGTGGGTGCAGCTAGCTGGCACCTGAGCACAGTGCCTCCAACAGACAAGGAAAGGACCTTGACTTTAGGAAAAAATTGTTAAGTATATACACGCATGCATACATGTGTTTATATATGTGTATAAACACATATATGATGTGTCTGTGTTTTCTTCTCTTTTAAAGATTATATTTATTTATTCAACAGAGAGAGAGAGAGAGATCACAAGTAGGCAGAGAGGCAGGCAGAGACAGAGGGGAAGCAGGCTCCCCGCTGAGCAGAGAGCCCGATGCAGGGCTCGATCCCAGGACCCTGAGATCATGACCTGAGCCAAAGGCCCACTGAGCCACCCAGGTGCCCCATGATGTGTCTGTTTTCAATCAGAATTATATCCTTGCATGGATATATGCATGGACACTGTCCCCACCCCAGAGATGTTGGTGAAGCTCAGTTAACATGTCTTAGTCCTGAAACCTCCACCAAGGAGCTCTGGATAGAAGTTTCTCAGTGCAGTGGTCAAGCATGGAGACTGACCTCGGGGCTCCTGGGAGGCTCAATGAGTTTAGCGTCTGCTTTCAGCTCAGGTCATGATCCCAGGGTCCTGGGATCAAGCCCTGCATTGGGCTCCCTGCTCGGCAGGGGAGACTGTTTCTCCTTCTCCCTCCAATCCTCCCTCTGCTCATGTTCTCTCTCTCTTTCTCTGTCAAGTAAATAAAATCTTAAAAAAAAGAAAAAAGAATGGAGAGTGCCCTTTAAAATCCTCATGTGGTGTGATTTAAAGCTCTAAGATACACTGATGCATTGCATTGCAGGAATTTCTCTCAGTTTTCCTTCTCTTCCCCTCTGAGATTGCACTCCTGAGTCCTGGGAGGCAGTGAGGTGCCTGTCAAGGCCTTGGCAAGGCTTTAGCACCTCTGCCCCTTTTCTTGTGCTCTTCCTGACCCCTGGCTGCACTTTCTCAGGGTTGGGGGTGGGGGGAACAGTGTTCCAGCAGCAGGCCCTGTGTAGCAACTTTGCCTGCCCAGCCAGAGAGGCCAAGAACAGGACAGACCATTGAATTTGCAGGCCCGTGCAAAATGGAAATGGGGTGCCCTGCCTGTAAAAATCACTAAGAAGTTCAAGACTGCAAGCTCAGGGTCCTCCCTTATGGGCCGATGTGAGTGCAAGGTCCCAGTCCCCTGCTGCAATGGGATGGCCTGTCCCAAGACATCTTCTAGGCACTTCCAGGGAGACAGACTTGACTGAAATAGAAGAGAAAGACAATGAGTTAAGCTCTTCACAATCCAGCACTAATTAGCACTATCCAACTGGAGTGGGGGGGGGGCGCTTCCTGAGAGCCATAAATCACATCAAATGGAAATGTTTTCAGCTGCTCTTATAATGACCTCCACAGCTCCTGGAGGGTGAGCATAAGGTCTGTCTCTGTTGATGGGAAGTGGAGGCCTTCTGGGGAGTCTGGGGAGCAAAGGAATCCTGTGGATGTGTGGGGAGGAGGCCACCAGCAGCCTTACCCTGGGGCAGGCTTCTGCAGGAGGGGAGAGTGTGGGAGGCCAGGGAGGAGAAGGTAGTGTTGGGTGAGCGGGCAGCCAGGAACTGCCTCCCCAGAACACAGGCGCCTGCCAGCACCTCACCTCTCCACAAAGCACTTGTGCTCAGGACCAGGGTGGACTGGCCACGGACTCTGCCCTCTCTGTCTCCTGTCTCCCACCCCGCGATGTGGTCCAGAAGGATAGCACTGTGGCCCAGGAGCCTGGTGGGACCTCTGTCCCCAGTCGCTGCCACTGGATGAGGATGAGGGGACATAATCGGTCAACATCACCTTCTAAGAATTCTCTGGCAGGTGAGCCCACAGGAGAGGTGGAAAGGGCCCAAAACACGACCCACATGCTTAAAAAGGTAACTTGGAAGCCCTCATTCCTGCAAAGTCTTCCCTGGCCCCATGGCCTCCACCCCCTCGCACAGATTCAGGGTGGAAAGTGCCTGGGGTGTGGCTCTGTGGTTCATACCACCTTCTCAGAGAGAATCAGCCTTTCGGGAAGAGGCAGCATCTTCACATTCCAAGGCTCACCCCACTGGATCAAGAAGGTGAAGCCACGAGACTCAACTATCTGCTGGCCCCGGCAGTGACTCTGTATTCCAAAGGTGGCAGCTAATACGGGGCATGGCCTCCTTCCTGCCATGGTACCTGCCAGCAACCTGGAGGCAGCCGTGATGACAAGTGACCATGGAGGCAGAGGCAGCCCTCTGAAGGTGAAGGTCATCCCAAGAGCAAACTGCTGTAGGGGAGGAGAATCTTTACTTTCCTCCTTTCTTGGTTCTTCAGCTGGTCTGATCATTAAATTGACAGAAGACAGACAAACAGGGGGAAAACAAATTTAATTTTGTACCTGTAGGAGCCATAAAAACAGGAGACTCAAGTGACCAAAGTGGGCAGCTTTGTACCTTTTAGATGGAAACGGTAAATGAGGGAGGAATGGACAAGACAAGGAAGTTTTGGACTTGGGGTAGTAAACAAGTAAAGGATTTGTTTATTCAGCCTTGTTAGCCCTGAATTCCCACCTCTGACAGCAAGGATGTCTCCACTTGGTGCAGGGCGGGCACCTTTCACTGGGAAGCTTTGTCTCCTGCTTTCAGGGGCACAAAGGAGGGTCAAAGTGTCCTTCTTGCACTAGCTGTTTCTTGAGTAACTTAAATTCAAAATTCAAAGTGGCATAAGCAGGGGTGGCCTGCCCTGAACCCCAGTACAGCCCGGAATGAAGCCAGACCTGAAGGAGTAGCCCTTAGAAATATAAGAAGTGGCCTGACATTTAGTGTGTAATTGTGTGTCCTATGTCTCCTAGGCAGGCAAAGATGTCCTGGGGCAGGGCCCTGGTCTGTCTGTCACGGTCCCTGGGGTGTCAGTCACACATGACTAGGAGTAGCTCCTAGTCACTGTTGAATGAATGACGACTAAGAAAGCACACGAGTCCCCGTGTCTAGTGCATGGTACTGGGTGGGGTGAGCCAAAGACACCATTTGTTCCTTGGGAGAGCATCAGAATTGAAAGAGAGAGAGAGACCCAGAAGAAGCCCTTGCCTGGGTCTGCAAGGACGAATCAAACAAGGCCTGAGTAAAAAGTTAGTGAAGGTTGTTAGACCAATACTCCTCAAGCTTTCAGGTGCGAACAGATCCGTTCCTCCCCCACAAGCCCCCAGGGATGTGGTTGAAAAGCAGATCCAGAAGCAGCAGGTCTGCCAGGGGCCCGAGACTGGGCATTTCTACTCAGCTCCAGAGATACCGCCCCCCCCCCGGGGGGGGGGGGCAGAAAGTCTGGATGGATATGACTTTTGGTGTATTTTACCTTATTTCGGCCTTACCTGAATATCCAGGCCAGCTTGAGACTCAGAGGAAAGGTCCAGTCTGCACGTGGCTGTGTGAAGGGAAAGCTGCTTCTGCCCTGCTCATGTCCACGGGCGAGATGGCCACGCGCAGCCTCTTCCACCCCTGAGGGCTTTTAAAGACTGTGTTTGCCCATGCCTCACATGTCCTGCCAGTTATCCAGTCCCCAAGGCAAGACAGGTGCCCGGAATCCTTCTGCTAGCCATGTGGTCTTACCAACGGGCAGGAATACCACAGGGAGCTTCTGAGAAAGTGAGGCAGGACCTCATCTCCTGGGAAGACCGCCCCCGCTGGCAGAGCAGCAGCCGAATGGGTTCGCTGACAGGGGCCCCCTGGAACTGCCAAGCCCTGAGCACGAACAAGCCACATAACCTTCCTGAGCTGCTGCTCCTAGAACACAGGAGCCTGACCATCTGAGGACCCTTCTAGGAGCCAGTGTGGGAGAGAGTGTGAAACTGTCAAATGCTGCGAAAGAAGAAGGCATTCTTGTTCTTTCTAAGACACTCGTGCAGACTCCCAGCCTCACCCGCAGTAACTCAGAGCTAAGAAAGTCAAACACCCTCCCGCAGTCTGAGATGCAGCCACACAGCAGTCAATGCTAAGAACACTGTCGGCTTTTCCCCTTGTGGCGTTTCCAAGCCACTAAGCCCTGCCACACTTGGGGTCTCCCGCATTCCTTATAGCAATCGCTCAATTGGAAAGGGAGCCAAATTCCCTCATTTTCATAGAGGACAATGTGTGCCGCCCCTTGGGGTTGTAGGACTACCAAGAGAGCAAAAGAGCAAAACCTGAGACCGGCCCCCACAGGAGCCCACAGTCCTGCGGGCCTTGTCATTCCCTTAGAATAAAAAGATATTTGTCTATATTGCAAGTAGCCTAGACTGTGTTTGCTGACATACAGGGCCGCAGTAGAGAGCAGTGGGGTCGGGTTGTGGGGACAGACTATGCGGGTTCAAATCCTGGCTCTGCCCCACTGCTGTGCCACCTTGGGCAAGTTACACAGCCTCTCTGTGCCTTGGCTTCTGCCAGAGTAAATGGAGTTACAGGAGTCCCCACTGGCTCTGCAGTGGTAGGGATTAGGCTGAAGTGCCTGCCCTAGTGTCTGGGAGGTACTCAGCCCTCAGGAAGCGCTAGCGAGGAGGGTGGTGGATACCGTGTGCCGACATAACCAGCAAGTGCAGTTGAGGAGCTGGGTGCCCCTGGCCTCAGGGAGCGCGTGTGAGCACAGTGAGCACAGTGCGCACAGCACTCCGGCATGCTGCCAGAGACGCCCTAGGCAGCAGGCCAGCACCATCTGACGTGTACAGTCCCTGCACCCTCTGCCCAGATGCTGGGGTTGTTGGGCTGCACGGGCCAGTGAGGACCCCCTAGGGAGCCTGCAGCTTCCAGGCCTCTCTCTTCACACCGTCCTGCTTCATGTGCAACTGCAGGCACGGGCCTCATTTCTTGTGTTCTCTGGAAGACTGGTCGTGGAGCAATTTATCTCCAAACAATCAAGACTTCTCTTTAGCTCTCCGTTCACTGCGGTTGAGGTGAAGCTATGTGTTGGAATGTGGTGTCTTTTCTTTCCTTTTCATCTTGAAATCATTTCCAACTTACAGAAAAGTTGCAAGCATTCGTTACCGTTTTGCCAGATGTGGTGTCTGTTGGTCCCTGGTTTCCCTCCCTATAGGCACGATTGGAGGGTTGTGCCTCCTCATCTGTAGGAACCCCGGCTTTCTCCGGAGTTCCAGAAAGGCTCCTGGAGTGGTCGGAGTGATCCAGTGGTCTCCAGCCTGGAGCTTTTCTATCCAGAGAAAGGAAGGCTCCGGAGGACAGAGGCTCCTGTTTCACGCTCTGCCCCTCCCCAAGGCCCAGACCAGGGCCTTTTCTCATGAACAGGTCCTCGTCCACGTAACAGCCAGGGACACCCTATTGGAACCCTGCCTCACCGCCCCGCCCCCCCCCGCCGCAGCTTACACTATGGTGGCCACATAAACTCTCCCTTGCTCAGATCTTTCTCCCAAGCTCAATTCATGTGTGAGCTGCCAGAGGCTGCCTCCTCTTAGAGGCCCTCTAGGCTTTTCAATGTGTTTACATTTGTGACACCTCCCACTTGCCCCCATTCCTGTTTCAGTAGGAGCCTCACACACCTCCTGTGCCCCCAGGAGCTGAACAGAGACATGGGCCAGCCTCAGTGCTCTCTCCCCTCTGACAACCTGTCTCCTTAGTACTGGACCCTCCTGGCCCTCCTCGCCACCCCCTGGCTCCCCCTGAGGTCAGGCCACCATCAGCTCCTTACAGGCTTCCTCCCTCCTGCCTTGTCTTCGTCTAAGCCAGTGGTTTTCAGATGATTGATGGTGTCCATGTGGTGGTTTCCCCAGTCATTTTCGTGGGCTGCAACTACTCCCATTGTTCCCAGGGAATAAGAATAATTGGATGGACTTAGTGCACCACTGCGTGTGGTGCAGTGGCTCTGCAATGGGAAGGTGGTCCTACCGCTCTGTCACTGCCTTGTCTAGACTTTGCACAAGGCCCATGGCTGCCTCCAGACTTCATCTGACCTTGTGCTCAGCCTTGTGGTGCAGCCGTGGCTTCGCCTCCAGCCATCTGGGACCCCCTCTTCCTACTTCCTGGGAGACCTTTTTTCCACCTCTTTCCATGCAAACTCTTACCTGCCCTTCAGCACCTAGGTGAGACTTTGCCGGTCCTGACCTCCCCAAGAATGGGTCAGGTGCTTCCAAAAGTGCAGGCTGCCTGCCCCCCCAGCCCCCCCAGCTTCTTCCTAGTCCGAGGTCTCCATGGATAGCTTCAGTCAGTGGCTGAAATGGCCATGGGAGGGTCTATCGCTGAAATAGCCAAGAGGACAAACCAGGCCCTTTCTGCCCCCACACCGTGGGCTGCCCCCGAGCTTCTTGGACCTCCAGCCCCCAAGCTGGGTGACCCTCTGGCCCCCTCACTCCCTAGTCACCTGGAGGGCAGGTGGGCCTCAGTGTGTGAGCCCAGCATTGGGCCCGACTGGAAGGCTTCCTAGTTTTGAATGCTATGAGAATGATGCCTCAGAGCTGATGTGTCTCGGCTGCATCCACCCCCTCAGCTTAATTGACCCCAAGCTTCCTGAGGCCCGCACCTCGGCCAGCTACCCTGGACCTTCTGGTTTTGTGCCAAGCCCCGCCCAACCGCACTCTTCCCAGAGGGTCCCCCCAGCCCCCATCTCCAGAGGTCGGCCTGCTTGGTGCCAGCCCAAGTCTTGCCACAAAGTGAAGATGTTGTAGGGAAGCCTGTGCCATAAATGCCCAGGCTGGAACTGAGGGGGTGGTCAGAGCAGGAGAGGCCAACTTCAAGTTCAGGAGCACTCGGGCCTCCCTTCCTCCCCCACGTGAGGTAGGCATTCCTCTTATGCCCATTTCATGGATAAGTTCTACATAACTGAGGCACCGAGTGGCCACACGGCTTGCCAAGACATGATTCAGCCCTTGCTCTGAATCACCACTCTTTTTCTTTTTTCCTATTTGGTTAACAGCAGGTCTGGGACTGCAGGTTGAGGTCACAGAGGGAAAGGAAACGAAACGTGCCAGTAATCCCAGCCACACCCTTCTCTCCACGTGGGCACGTGGTTCCAGCCTTACCTCCCCTGACCCCCGATTGAGAGCTCACACAGGGGTGGTGAGGGTTAAGCCCGAGTGCTGCCTGGGAAGGGGTCAGAGGTCCACAGTCACCAGCTGTCGTTTTCATGGTTGTGTTGTTGTTCTAGGAGGAAATAGTGCTGAGGATGGAGCGGTAGAGTCCGTGGGTGGCAGGGGAAGCCGTGAACGAGGGCCAGGTGGGCAGCACTTTCTTGCAAAGGGCCCAACCCATCCCCGGTCTCTGTGCTGTCACGAAAATGGCCACAGGCATGAGGCCACAAAGATGTGGCCATGAGACGAGGCAAGTGTGCTTCCCAGACGAGGGGGTGGTGGTGGATTCCCCTGCAGCCCCTGAACAGGGCGCCCGGCAGCCGGTCAGCTGCGGTGAAGCAGAGCCTTGTCTGTTGGCGGACGGAAGAGACATCCACCACTGTGGGAGTCCAGGGTCAGCTCCTTCCGCTCGCACCTCTGACAGCCAGCGGGCCAGGTGCTGCCCTGCTCGGGGCACTGGGAATCCCCCAAGGAAAGACGAGCAGGAGGTGAATTCTGGGAGCAGCTTGGGCCCCCCTGCTCCCAGGCCAGGCTGGCTCCCAAGTGGAGAGCTGCATCTCCAGGGAAGTCATCTTGGAAACGGAGCCCTAACCAGAGGCCGCCCCCGCCTTCCTCCCCCAGCCGGGTCACCTTCTTGGAGGATTGGTAGTCATGCCAGAAATGCACCCAACCCCACAGACTTTGTTTCCCCTTGTGTATTTGTTTTCCTTTCCTGTCTTCTTGGGTTCACCTGTGAACCTCTTTAACGAGCCTCTCAGTAAATGCTCGAGGTTGACACTAAGGTGCACCCAGCCCAACCCTTCTCTGTGTTTACAGGGAAGCCCTCCCAGACTCAGCTATAATTAGAAGTCAATTAAATTAGAAGCCCTTAGTATTGTTCTTGGAAGGCCTCCAGGGCTGCAGCTCTCCTGGGGAGGGCCTCTGGCCCCGCTGCCTGCACTCATTTCTTTTTTTTTTTTTTTTTTTTTTTTTAATTTTTATTAACATATAATGTATTATTTGCCCCAGGGAGCACTCATTTCTGCTACCCCTCTTTCCTAAGCAAGGGCCAGGCTGTCAGTCGGGCAAGGGAGCTGGTTCCTTTGTTTGTACCATACCCTCCCCGCCTGGAGGGACTGCAGGTCCGGCCTCCCCCTGTCTCCCTCCCTGCCTGCCCCAGCTTGCTCCATTGCTCTAGGAAAACACCCAGAAGTTCACTGCTGGGGTGGCTGGGCGCTTTAATCTTGCCTCAGTCCATTTAGTGTGTTTCAAACGTAAATGTGGCACTGAATTGCAAAACAGCAAGCGTGCTAGAAAGCCAGAAAAAGCAGTTTTTGTATCTCTTCAAGAGTTTTTGGAAACCTAACCCTTCCAAAAGGCCCCTTGATTTAACTCACAGGTGAGAACACCTTCAAGGTAAGCAGGGGAGAGATCCAGGCCCCCGGGGCCCTAGCCCTCCCCCCACCCCCAGTGTCTCCAATGGGCCTCTATCTCTGGAATCACCCTCGGGACATCCTTCTCAGCCTGTTCTCAGAGCAGATGCCTCCCAGAAGCAAAAGTCTTCACTGCCTTTTTTCCTGATCACAAAGTTCACACATGCACTTGTACATCATTGTGACGCTAAGAACCATATGGAAAGGGAGCCTTCCCCATAACCCCCTTCGGTCCACAGTGACCCCAAACCTATTTCACCCCTGCCAAAAAAATCTTTGTTGAAAATTTAGTGGATATCACTCCAAGGGAGGAGACCTGGGTGGCTCAGTCAGGTAAGCGTGCAACTCCTAGAATCGGCTCAGCTCATGGTCTTATGGCTTATGGGATCGAGCCCTGAGTCTGCACTCTCAGCGGAAATTTGGATAGTCTCTCCCTCTGCCCCTTCTCTCTCTCTCTTTTTCATAAATAAAAAAATAAAATAAAATGCTTAAAAAAAAAGATACTGTATTGAGGAGCAAAGGTTAGGGCTTTTCTCCAGAAACAAGAGTGGATTTCCCATTTGTCAGGTCTCCTGCTTTGAGCTCCCCTGCACAGTCTTTTTTGCGTGGTATTGGGAATTAGGGGTTTCCACGAGCACAGATGGCTCACCCAGATCGAGGGTTCAGAGGGTAAGTGTTCTTGGGGGGTCTGGCTCCTGTCTGAGCCCATGATTTATTCTGGAAGGTTCTTGCACAACCCAGCCATTAGAAGAGGGCATGCTGTTTTCTCTGGAATTCACCCCCAGTGTCAAAGCAGTGACCCAGCAGTGGCAACTGAGGCATGTGGGCACCCCACCGAGCCCATCACTTGTCTTTGTACAGGCAGGTTCCCAAGTGAAACTGCTTTCGGTTAGAAACGCAGACCTTCTGGGGCGCCTGGGTGGCTCAGTGGGTTAAAGCCTCTGCCTTTGACTCAGGTCACCATCTCAGTCCTGGGATCGAGCCCCATGCAGGGCTCTCTGCTCAGCGGGGAGCCTGCTTCCTCCTCTCTCTTCCTGCCTCTCTGCCTACTTGTGATCTCTCTCTCTGTCAAATAAATAAAATCTTTAAATAAAAAAAAAGAAAAGAAAAGAAAAAAGAAACACAGGCCTCCCATCTTGATGATGGAAAGTGACAAACAATACCTCCTCCTTCAAATCAAGCACCTGAACGCCTGGGCCACAGCCACCCTCTGTCCAGTACCCTTGGGCTTCCGTTGTCTTGGCTGTAAAATTAAGTGGTCGGACTCATGCACTCTCTTAACCACTTTGACCACAGCCTGTTCTCAATGGGGAGAGGAAGGACCTGACAGTGGGGCTGGGAGGGGGGGCAGTGGTTGCACCGGGGCGGGGCCAGACTCCGAGTCCCCGCACCGTCTCCAGGGACGCCCTGGAGCAGGAGGTCTGGGGCCCGCTGGGAGCCCCCCTTTACACTCTGTGAAAGACCAGGCTTCTTCAGACTCTGCGTGGGTGAACATTTGGTGGTTGCCCTGTCTTCCACCCTGGGCCCTCCGCGCGCTCTGGTCTTTCCTCCCTGTGATGGGGGTGATCCTGGCAGGGCCACAGATGGAGTCAGCCCAAGGGGCCTAGGCCTCAGCTTAAAAACCCCTCAGCTTTTGGGGTGTATTTGTTTCCTGCCCTGCTCTCAGGGAGGCCCCTCACCCCTGGTGGGACATGGTGGCGGCCTCCGGACTATGGGTGGGGGCTGGGCCGTGGCCAGGCCTTGCAGGCCCATGGGTGCTATGAGGTGTGTCTTGCAGGCAAAGCGGCGGGAACAGATGGCCTGGGCGGGAGGCAGCAAGAGAATGCCACGGCTCCCCATGCTGGTGGTAAGTGCGCCCTCCCACTGTGAGCCCCTGCAGCGGCCCCGGCCCCCTGGAGAGCCCCTCTGCCTATAGGCTACTGGAGGCCCTGTTCCTTGGCCTCTTTCCCGTCAGTGTGCGCAGCTGTGCAATGGGATGGAAACTGCTAGCAGCCCTTCACTGGGCTCTGCTGAGGGGGTAGAGCATTGAGCAAGAACCTTTTTGGATTAGACTACTGGGTGGCTCCCTTTCTAGGGTTCCACGGAAAGAAGGGTCCTTAAATGCTTCTTTGTGTTGCAATATACACAACCCGGCCCCTGACAGTGAGCCATGGACCCACCATGCCTGTGGGTCCTGCTGCTGGGACAGACCCTGGCTTTTTGTGGAGAAGAGGCTGCACATGACAGAAATCCACTATTCCAAAGGCTCTGGGAAGAGGGCCGCCACCTCCGTGACTTTGGGGTGGGTGGAAGCAAGAGTTGGTGGGGGAAGGGAGTTTGCAACGGGCCTCAAAGATGAGATGGAGTTTTGGAGGAGGGGTGAGGGGGGCTCACAGTGAGACCAGCTGGCAGGAAGCGGGGTGGCCTGCCCAGTGTAGTCACTGCAGTTAGAAGGACTTCGGCCCCAGGTGACTAGCACCCCCACCCGGGGCTCCGTCCCCCACAGCGCCTGCTCAGGGCACTCCCCCGAGGAAGCATGCATGTCTCCAAGGAAGCACAGAGGCCGGAAGGACACCCTTTCTCATGGCAGGTGTGGCTGCTGTGCTCGGCCAGAGCAGAGTACTCCAACTGCGGGGAGAACGAGTACTACAACCAGACCACGGGGCTGTGCCATGAGTGTCCTCAGTGCGGCCCGGGGGAGGAGCCCTACCTGGTAAGCTGTCCCCCGTCAAAGGGCGGGTGTCACTGGCGTGCGCGTACAGCTCTACATCGGTCCCCAAGCTAAATCAGGCTTGTCCCCTGTGGACCTCCGACACCGCGGCTAAACGGTTTAAGCAGCAGTGAGCCCAGGAACAGTGCTCCCCTGGCGAGAGAGACGGCCGGCCATTTGTGACAGATTTCTCAGGAGCTCTGTCCGTTTTTTTTTCGAGGACAATCACTTGCCTACTCTACCTGGATCAGAGGGGTTTCAGGGCATCGGAACAGGAGGCTTGACCAATGTCCTGCAGGAACGGCACCCTGATTCCCAAGCGCGGCGTCTCTGTCTCCTGTGGGAGAGGCTCAGCTTGGTGTTCAAGGCCAAGAGAAATACCCCCAGCATCAGCATTCAGGGTTCTTGTAGAGAGCAGAGAATGTCAGAAGCCGCGGGCTGTGTCACTGGCAGGTCATCCCCTTAGCTTGCCGAATCTCTTCAGAGACCCTGGGAAGCAGGGCAGCATCTGAAGCCCCGATGCCCTGGGGAAAGGAGCTCAGAGCTGGAGTACAGGGGTTTTGCAGTTAGGACGGGTCAGGACACCAAAGCCCAGCACAAGAAGCTTCTGGAAACAGCCAGTGTGCCCAGCATGTACAATGCACCCTGCATGCCTGGTGTGCCAGTGCCCCCAAGGACTGTAGGTCCAGTCATGGCAGGTACAGCTGGCGTACTCACCCGGGTTCCTCTGTCCTGTTCCTCGCCAGTCCTGTGGCTACGGCAGCAAAGATGAGGACTATGGCTGCGTCCCCTGCCCAGCGGAGAAGTTCTCCAAAGGAGGCTACCAGATATGCAGGCGCCACAAGGACTGCGAGGGCTTCTTCCGGGCCACCGTGCTGACGCCGGGGGACATGGAGAATGATGCTGAGTGCGGGCCGTGTCTCCCTGGGTAAGCACAGCCACTGCCAGGCCTCCCCCCAGGACGCTTCCTGCAGAAAACCCCGAATGTCCCATTGGCGAGGCCCCAGGGAACATGAGCACCTCCTGCTACAAGGCCCAGCTCCACAGGGAGCACTTGTCTGGAGTCAGGAAGCATGGGATCTGAGATCTGTCACCTAGAGGATGGGCAGCCCACCCAGGCTCAGCTTCCATGTCTCTTAAGTGGATGTTGGTCATAATCATAATGATATCTTCTGACAGCCCAAATCAAACAAATTTGTTGACTACCTTAAGATAACACATGTGGAATGTTTTGAAGAAAAGAAAACTAATATACTGTATAAATCCAGTGATATTCTGGAAAAATCTGAGGGTAAAAGCTATTAATAAGAATATGTGAATCGTGTGGAACTATAAAATTCCACCACAATTCTATTATGTATCAAAAGTTTTCCCCAAAAAGCAAAGTGAAAATGTAGCTAGCTTGAAAGAAAGATAAACTCTTCCTTCTGACAGGCCGGACACACTAGCAAGTTCTCCCTGAAAGAGGAAAGTGCAGCCTTGATACCCAGGATCTACCAAGCCTTGGCTCTTGCTGCTGCCTCCCTCTAGTGGCCACATAGCACAGTGCTTGCAAGGGCTACAGATAAAAACAAAGCAGTGACTAGGGCTAGGTGTGGTAGTAGCGGAGATAGATGGGGGCAGTGGTGGTGATGATGGGGGCAGTGGTGCTGATGATGGAGGTGATGGTGCTGATGATGGAGGTGATGGTGCTGATAATGGGGGCAGTGGTGGTGATGATGGAGGTGATGGTGCTGATGATGGAGGTGATGGTACT
>CM053610.1:42071254-42086847 GCA_028646535.1 Procyon lotor
CCTGGGATCATGACCTGAGCCAAAGGCAACTGCTTAACTGAATAAGCCATCCAGGCACTCCTAGAGGCCCCATTTTTAAAATTTTTATTTATTTATTTATTTGACAGAGAGAGAGAGAGATCACAAGTCAGCAGAGAGGCAGGCGGGGGGGGGGGGTGCGGGCGGGGGGGAGGGTGCGGGCGGGAGGGGGAAGCAAGCTCCCCGCTGAACAGAGAGCCCGATGCGGGGCTTGATCCCAGGACCCTGAGATCATGACCTGGGCTGAAGGCAGAGGCTTTAACCCACTGAGCCACCCAGGTGTCCCTAGAGGCCCAATTTAAACTCGGTTTTATCTTGGTCTACTTACTTTAAGCAACCTTTGAGAAAAAAAAAACAAAAACAAAATAAAATAAAAAAACTAAGAAAGGTCTAAACATAGATGGAAGTATAGGAAATTAGGCCTCTACAGAAAGACAGAGGGACCCTATACACTTTGTCAGGGCCACATACTCTGAATGAACACCCAGCTTCAAGCTGCTGGGAACCTGTCAGAAGGAGGCCCCCAAATAATTATTCTGCATACCTGCGTAGCCAGGATGAGAGATTTGGGTGTAAGAGTTGCTGAGGTTCGTCCCGAAGAGGAACCGCTCACATTCGAGAATGTTCTGAGCAGAAGTCCATGCCGGGAAGTGTGTGAGGTAGTTAATACCCTGACTCTGGAAGTGCAATCCCACGACGGCGGCCCAGAGCCAACTTATTTTTGTAGATGGATAGTCTTTCAGTATTTTGTTTCTCAGCCAACTTATTTAATACGTCACACAGCTTGGTCCAGACGCACAGTCAGGATGGGAGGCCCGCTGTTGAGAGCCCCTGTGGGAGTCAGACGGAGCCACTCGGGGTGAGAGGGAGAAGGAGCCCTGTGCTGACAAGGGGCAGCAGACCAGGGCCTGCAGGGAGCTGTCCTGAGCCCCCTATGCTCCGCCCACTCGGGGGCTGCAGCTCTTCATCAACCCTGGGGGTTAAATACAGTGGGCCTCTCTGAGGTTCTCCTTTTTAAAAAAAAAAAAGGGGGGGAAGAAAGAGGCACAGAACTCCCTCAGGGCTCTTATCAGTCTGTCAACTTTGAACTTCCGTGAAGAAGAACTTCGTCTTATTCATTTATTTTTCCAAGCAATGTTGGCCTAGGTACCCAGCACAAGGACCAGGAGGACAGCTCTGAATGAGGCTGGCCCTGAGGGACTCCCCGGCCAGGCACAGGGACAGTCCCCACCTGGCAGCAGACTGTGCTGGAGGTGGGGGGAGGAGTGGCTCAGGGCCCCCAAGTGCCAGCGCTGGGTCTGGATGTCAGACATCTGGCGGCTGACCTGGAGCCTGTCACCCTCGTGAGGCCACACACAGACACAGGCCGCCTCCTGGGAAGGCCCCACGGTCGCTTCCTGCATCCCAGGACCAGATGGCTTCTGGAGGGTGGCAGCATGTGTGTTTGAGAGAGGCTTTTTCCAGAAGGCTTAACTGGAAAACTGGCTGTTGTGGCTTCTCTGAGGGGTGTTTTGAGATTGGTTAATTAATGTTTACGAGATACACAGGGATCTGAGGATAAAAGGCCCTGAGGAAGGGCAGGCAATTATGATCATAATGTTATTGGTTAACGGTCCAGCTCATGGCGGCTGGAGTCCAAAGGCAGCCCCCCGCCCAGCACCCCTGACACAATGACACCTCCCCTGCCCTCAGCGGCGGCCTGAGTGTGCACGGCTAGTACAAAAGAGATTAAAAACCAACCATGGAAAAATCCAGTAGTACAGAGGGATTTTTCATCTCTTGAATTGTAATGAGGGAAAACTTTGGCACCAGCTCATGTTACTTAATCGGCCTCTCATGATGTGATAAATGGCTCCGCGATCACCGCCGAATGTGTGTTTATGGAAAGCAGGCACGCGCCAAGAGAAGTGCCAAAGTCTGCATGCAGGTGGAAAGGAGCCCGAGCTGTGAGCACCGGAAACGAGCACGGCTGAGTCGAGAGGGCAGCCGGTCTCGCAGAGAGCTCGGACCCAGGCCGCAGAGCCCGGCAGGGAGGACATCCTGAGAGCTAGCAAGGTCACCGGGGCTGACATGTTGACACTGGGAAGCTCAGAAGACGTGGCATCAGTGGGGACAAAGGACTTCACTGTCTGACTGACAAAACGATTTGTCCTTTTCCTTCAGTATGTGCAGCCCCTGTGTGAGCGCTTGCCCTTGGGCAGTGTCTGGGTCAGGTGCTTACTGAGCGGGGGACAAGGAATGTCAGTCAGAACTTGGTTGTAAGCCAGGCCACGCCGAAGGCCTTCAGCGCTGACCTGTCTACGTGCTGCTACTGTCTTTCTGTCCACTGCGGCCACCTCTGTCCAATCTCGGCAGGGGTGCAGGAGGTTTGGGAAGTGTCCGCGTCTGAGGGCTCAGAGATGCATTGGCTAGTAATCCCACCAGGCTAGAGGCTGTGAAATGGGTGCTCGCTGGGTCAGGGGGTGCTCCTTGTCCAGGGGGTTCTGGCTCGCTGGCTGGGACACCCAGAGAGCTAATCAAGGTCTGCTGGCAGTGACCCCAATGACCGATGAGGTGACAGGATGATTGCTCACACACACTGAGCAAATCCACCACGAAAAGAACCAAACAGGAGAAGAGATGGGAAGGCCCAACATGGCCCAATATTGGAAAAAGAATGTTCCATTTCAAGTCATGCTGGAAACTCCCAAGGAAACTCAGGGGTCCAAATGGGCTGCTGGCTCTGAGGGCTCCTGATTCCTTTGGTGATACTTGGCTCATACTTGGATCGTGCCTGAATCGTGGGCATAACAAGTGGTCAGTGCTTGCCTGTGGTGACGCCTGGCTCAGCCGTCTGCTCTGTCTTCTCTCTCCCTCCCTGTAGCTACTACATGCTGGAAAACAGGCCCAGGAACATCTACGGCATGGTCTGCTACTCCTGCCTCCTGGCACCCCCCAACACCAAGGAATGTGAGTGCTCTTGTCCTTCTGTCAGAACGGTACCACTTCCACACTGTGTCTCTCATTCCCTGGGGTGGTAGAAGGGAGTCAGTGCCGGCACCCGGACAGACGCACTACAGTGAGGGCAAAACCAGGAGTGCTCCGTGGGCCGGCCCACCAGGCGCAGGGCCCTGCAGGGAGGTTTGCTATAGCTGAGCTTAGCAAGAGACTTAGGTCAGTCACCTGCCACGTGGCATGAGTTTTCTCATCTGTGATGTGGGGACACAAAAATCTGAACCCCGTTCTCATACAGTTGTTGGAAAAAACCAATAAGATCACAGTTGGTGAGGTGTTTTGCCACATCCTGCAAAGTGCTAGATGATTGTAAGGTCTCATACCTGTGTTTTCAAACCAGGTAAGGCAAGGGAAAGGTGAGGAGCGGTCTCAGTGAGTGAACCGGATTCCATGAAGCCCACGTGAGCAGTGAGGCTCAGGAGTTCAGAGGCCCACTGTAGGCTGTTTCTTTCCCATTTTCCTTCTGGTTGGTTCTCACTGCATGTCTCTGTGAGGAAGGGAGATCTTGGAGCTGTGCTCTGGAGAGACACCATGGAGGTGGATGGGCAGAAAGAAAGCTGGTCCCTGGGCCACAGGAGCCCTTCCTTGCTCTCCTCCAGCCCCACTCCCACTGCGGGGGTTGGGGGCAGCCCCTCTTTCCCAGGTGGCTTCAGTAGATGCCCAGCAGTAATAGATTTGAGAGTCTCTAAAGCGGAGCTTTGTACCCAGCCACATGCTCATTAATTCACAAATTAGAGGAGGCCCAAGGGCTCCAGGCTGCCAGCAGGTCCTGTGGTGAAGTCAGCTGCTGTGCCACGGTCTCCTGCTAGGGAATCCCAACCAATTCAATACCAGATAGTTCTGGGATGGAGTCCTTACCGAGAAGATGTCAAGCACTGCCCACCCATGTTGAAAAGGCCCTTGGCCTGTGGGACCTGGAACACAGCTCACACACGGGGTTTGTCCCTGTGCGGGACTTCCGGAACCACCTGGCGGCTAGAAGGACACCTCCCTCCTCTTGCCATCCGACAGTGGGATCCATCACATGGAGAGAGAAAGCAAAGTCCCTGAGTCCTGGACACTTCGAGGATGAGTGCATCCCTGCCCTAACTTCATCCTTGAATTGCTTAACTAAAAACCAGCTCCCAGTGAGGCCTCACAGCAGGTTCGTAGCAACCAGCCCTAAAAGGGGCCAGCAAAAGCACTGAAGCCTAGAGTCAGGGTGCAAGCCACCAGACCTCTGTGAGTCCGTTTGGGATATAGGGAGAGGCTAGGCCTTGTCGGGTGACTTGGTGCAAGGAGTCCTGCCTGGGTCGGGGCCTCAAGTGTGGGCACGGGTGTTACTCTGTCCAGCTCAGGGCTCTGCACCTCCCACTGCCCCAGCCTCAGTCCCGGAATCTTTTGACCCCAAACTCCTGCTCGGGAGCAGCAGATAGAACCAGAAAAGCTGGTTATGACCACAGCCTCCATCAAGACGCTGGGACTCAAACTCCCAGGGCTGCCCCTGACAATGTCACCCCAAGAAAGCAGGAACTCGGGAAAATGTCATACAGCAGGACCCCAATGTCATCATCTGGCTGCCTGAGCCCCACCAGGCACTGTCCTTCCTGAGCTGGCAGTCAGTGGTCATGAGCACCTTGACCTCCAACCTGAGACACTAGGGCTGACACATCCACACCCCAAATACTTGGAGTACTGAAAGCACAAAGCACGTGTAAGTGAGGACTCTTCTCTAAACCACTAGAGGGCAACAGGCAGGCCCCCAGATGCCTGGGGCTCCCCCAGAGTGCTGAAGAGCCTTGAGAAAGGGCCTCCCCTTCTCCCCTGCTTGTGACTTGCCCATCAGGAGAGTGTAGGGCTTCCTTCCGGACGTCGCGGTGACCGAAGCCACTTCCATCCCATCACTGTGTGTCCTGGCAAATCAGCACCAGATGGAAGAGAGAGAAGAAGCCCTTCAGTTATTTTTCAATGAAGTTGAAGAGTAAGATCCACTTGGTGAACCAGCACTGTCTGGTTTTCTTTCTTTCTTGAGAAATAATAAAGTTGTGAGAGCTCACGCCTGAAAGCTGTCTCATAAAGGGATCCATGTTGTAATGACGCAGATGTGGCTTGGGGTCAAGCGAGGAAGAGATGCTGTGCCTTCAGATTTGGATTTCATAACTCTTGGGAAAGTTACTCAACTTTGTGCCTCAGTTTCCCCATCCTGGGATGGCGCATCATCTGTGTGTGAAGTGTCCGCCTCAGTGCCACACACGGCACTCGGGGAGCAGGGGGCAGGTTCCCGGCCCAGTGGGTGAGCATGGCTCCACCCCAGGCCTCCCGGGCCCACTCAGGCTGCACCCCACATGCTGACCTCCTGTCCTCCGTCAACTCCCTCGGGCCCCAGCTGTCAGGAATCCCCTTCACAGAGCGTTGGAGGGACCGGCGCGGCAGCTCTGGGCCTGGCAACCTACTTGTCCCATCGTCATCGTTTCTATGATCACTCCTCTGCGTTTTATTATGACACTGCGCCAGGCCCAGGATGGACTCACCCTTTGGAAAAGTCTGCTCAGGAAAGCAGATGCCATCATGCGATGCCCAACAGCGATGCTACTCAAATGTGAAGCTCTGGCGTCCCCAAAGACCAGCAGCCAGCTGTTTCTAACACACTGTGTCTCCAACCCGAGTGCGTACCCCTGTCACCAGGGTCCGGTTAAAAAAAGAGATCCTGGCACAGCAGGTTTGGGGTGGATCCCCAGGCTGCATTTCCAGCAAACTCCTGGGCAGCCTCACTTGGAGCAACCAGACTCAAAAGGCTCTGCCCATTGTTCCAGGACCTGCCACTGGGGGGCGTTTGGCCCATGTAGCAGCCTGGGGGCACCCTTGCCAACAACTCTAAGAATCAATAAATCACTCCTGAAAATCCAACCTGCTTGCCCCATGCAGAGAATCGCAGCAGTCTTTAAGACGTACAGTGTATTTATAAATTGTGTGGATTAACAGACCTCAAAGGCCCGTAAATCCTGTCATCACACTGAATGGAAGCATTACAGCATTAAGCCACATGCTTAGAGCTCTCAAAGTCCTCTTGAGGACGGTGGACGAACACCGTGCGGAGCCCCCAGCTCCTCCACCTACTCTTCCAAGTCAATGCTGCCCCGAGCACACCAGTGAGCTAAGCGGAGCCAGGCCCCACTTACTTTCGTTTTAATGTAGCCTTTGTGTGGAAATTCATGCCGATTTTCTGGGGCCACAGTTTTCATCAACCGTCCCTTACTCCTATCCTGCAGGATCTCCTCTGCTGATTCAAAGCTAGGCTCCAGTGGGAGCATCATGCAGGGCAAGGTGGATCTGTATTGGACCACCCAATGGAAACAGCAACTGAAGAACATGCCGGTCTAATGCCAAGGAGACCAAATGAACCCAAAACACAGGGCACATATTGGAATAGGGGGAAACTGCCCAGACTCCAAATACTCGTTAGACCAGAGCAAGGGAACTTGCTGTGCAGGGACCTGGGGACTGTGCCATGCTGTCCTGGGGGCACCTGCCCCCAGAGATGGACCTCTAATCATGCGGTCTTCCAGCCCACCCTCCCTCACCCCCTGGGATGTGCTCAGAACAGAACGTCCCCCTGGTCGGCTCAGGGATCACTGAACAGCCGGGCACATCCCGCCCAGCACCTGCAGCCCAGGGCCGTTCAGGGCACCCTGGCGGGAGCTCTGTCATAGAGAACGCCTAGTACACCTGAGTGAGGATGGGAGCCACCCTCAGGGGGCAGCGAGGTGTGCGCTTCGGACGAGCTCCAGCCTGTACGCGGCGTTTGCTGCCGTGGGAGCAGCCCTGCCAGCCGGGCGCAGAGGCATCTCACGAAGTCTGCATGCAGCCCGGCTGTTCTCATTGTTCCTCCCTGGACCACAGGCCCGGGCCTTGTGTGTCCCCAAGCCTAGCCCCTGTCACCCAGCCTTGGCTGGCAAGCCCCGGCAGAAAGGGACAAGAAGAGACAAAGATGACAAATCCACAAACAGAGCCCACAGGTACTTTCCCCCCTGAGGAACAGCTTAAGCTCCCTTGAGTCCCTTACCAAACAGATAGATTAGCTTTGTTTTTAGTGTCGTGTTTGCTTTTAAAAGGGAAAGCAGGTTCTGCTTGAAGCCATGCCCCGTGTCACTCTCCCACTTGACTGGATGCCGATGAAGCCTCCTGTCCCACACTGGCGGGGAGCGGCGTGGTCTGCACGCAGCAGAGCCTGCAGCCCCAGGGTCAGCCTCGCGTGCACTGTCCCCACAGGGGGCAGGGAGGGCACCTTCCCACCAGCACCTCCCGGGGGGCCACTGGTTCTGAGGCCAGGGGAGAAAGCTGAATGGAAAAGCAGAGAGTTGTCATGGGTTTAGGGATGAGAGGCATGAGAAAGCTTGCATCTGTCCTCCAGAAAGGCAAAGAAACATCTCTAAGTTCTGGACACCAGCAGGGCCACTCCCAGGGAACCATAGGCACAAGAAGGCCCCGCAGAGGAAGCAGAACTGCCCCTTCCAACTGTCATCAACAGTGTTCCTGCTTCAGACCCCCCCCCCCACTCCCATGTCCCATGGTCCTGCTTCCCATCCTCACAGGGCAGCCACTGTGGGAAGAACGGGTGTGGCCACGGGCCTGAGAGCTGGGGGGCAGCTGGGGATAGGGTGGGCAGCCTCTGTTCTGAGGTCAGCTCTGCAGTCTGCATTCATTCAAGGACAGCCTGTGCTAGTGAGCACTCGGGCCCCGTGGGCGGGCCTGCTGCTTCAGAACCCCTTGCACCCCCCGCATGCCTCTCTCATGGTGGGAGGGCTAAGAAGTGAGCCCAGGGACCAGCAGTTGAGAAAGAAGGAAAGAAGCAGGAGCCACAGAACTCATGGTGCCCTGCAGGGGGAAGAGACCGCTCCATCCACTAGGCAGTGGTCTGGGCCTGCCAGCATCCACATCTGAGGCAGTGCCACAGGGACAGAGACCAGGTGAAGGGGCCAAGGCCAGAACCTCCAGATAAGCTGGGTCCCTGAGCTGCAGAAGAGCTCCAGAAAGGAGACGACTCTGGTGCCACAAGTTCTGACTTCACAAGATAGCTCCAAGCACAGGCTGGAAGGGGGACAGGGTGGCACCGGCAGCTCCAGTGCTGGCCTGGCCACCCAGCCTTCCTGGGCTTCCCAGGCCAAGCCTGGTCCTGGAGCTGTTGGGGAAGGTGTATGCTTCACACCTCTCAATGCTTCCCTGCAGTGGGTGTGCTGTTGGAAGAGCCTGCAGATGACATTTCTCATCCAGCAGCCAGCATTTAAATTCCTGGCCAACTCAAGGGAAGGACGGGCCGGCTTTGAGACCTAGGGCACCTTACAAAAGCAGTTACCCCCAGAGCCAGTCCTCAGCCTGGCCCCATGCCCTCCCAAGCCTCCCTCTATTTTATTTGCAGAGATTTAGTTTTTTTCTCTTTTTTGTTTTTTAAGGTTTTATTTATTTATTTGACAGAGAGAGAGAGACAGCAAGAGAGGGAACACAAGCAGGGGGACTGGGAGAGGGAGAAGCAGGCTTCCCGCCAAGCAGGGAGCCCAATGCGGGGCTTGGCCCCAGGGCCCTGGGATCCGAAGGTAGATGCTTAATGATGGAGCCACCCAGGTGCCCCCTTTTGCAGAGATTTCTCTTTGTGAAAGGGTGTAAGGGACAGATATTTCTGGCCCAGCTCTCCCATGACACACATGTGTGGCTAACTCAGCAGGACTCACCAGCTGGCTGTGGTTCCCATCTCCTGAGTTGCCCCATGCTCTGTGCACAGGCAGCTTTGGAGACACCAGTCACAGAGTGCGGTTTCTCCTGAGAAGCTTCTCTTAATCCCTGTTATAGCCTGGAGGCCAGCTGACCAAGGTCCCCGAGTCAGCACCACTCCTCCTTGCTGGGCTGGCTGCAGGGGCCACGTGTGTGACTTTTGGGGAGGCCACTTTATCCGCCCTTACTTGGCAGTGTGCAAGCCCACTTCACAAATTACGCCAGCGAGGGTGTGCACAATAGCCAGACAGAAGGAGGTGTACTTAAATAGGGTCATTTTTATCAATGGCAAAACTCAAGTCCCGCCTAAAGGAAGGTAGACTGTCAGGATGCCGTGGTTTCTGTGGCAGAATGTTTTTGCTTTGTTTTAACCCAAAAATTCCTTAGTGACTTGATTGGTCACAAAACCAGCTTCCATTTCACCTGCTAAAGTGATACTTTTTAAATAGAGAAGGGAAATTTTATGAGTCATAGTTTTGAGGGAAGGCAAAGTTCATCTCTGCTCTTAAACTGTTTGGTCACAAGTCTTTTAAAATAATGAATCACATGAAAGTCCTAAAGGAAAACATACCAAATTGTCAACCTCAGGTAGTGAGGCTGTCAGTGAATTTTTACTTCTTACTTGGGTTCCCATTTTCTCCTGATTTTTAATTATGGCACATACTACTTTTATAACTAGAAAAAGTATTAAAAATACATTCCTGTTTTATATAATTGAAGAAATTTCTCAAGTTTTTTTTCGGGGCGCCTGGGTGGCTCAGTTGGTTAAGCAACTGCTTTCAGCTCAGTTCATGATCCTGGAATCCTGTGATCAAGTCCCTCATTGGGCTCCCTGCTCGGCGGGGAGTCTACTTCTCCCTCTGACTTCTGCTTTCTCTCTCTTTGAAATAAATAAATAAAATCTTTTTTTTAAAAGTATTATTTTGGGGCGCCTGGGTGGCTCAGTGGGTTAAAGCCTCTGCCTTCGGCTCAGGTCATGATCTCAGGGTCCTGGGATTGAGCCCCACATCGGGCTCTCTGCTCAGTGGGGAGCCTGCTTCCCCCCTCTCTCTGCTTGCCTCTCTGCTTGCTTGTGATCTCTCTCTGTCCAATAAATAAATAAAATCTTTATAAAAAAAAAAGTATTATTTTTTCCCAATCCTTTTTTTTTGGTATATATACACACACACACACACACACACACACACACACACACATATATATGTGCACAGACTTTTTTCATCTCTGTGGATGGCATATATTTTACTTTCGTTCATAGAAAAATTCAGTTGGTAAGACACCGTTTAGTCTTAGCAGATTTACTTATGTGTCTTCTTCCTGAAGAATAACCCTCCGGAGGTCAGAGTGCTCATTAGGGATTATGAAACACGCTAAGAAATGAAAATGTGCCCCCGTCCACCGACCCCGATGCAGCACCCTTGTAATCTAGGATTCTAGATCTCCCGGCTCTGCGGCCGCCTCTTGCTTTCTGTCCTTGAAGGTGGGGCCTGTCCAGGTCATACCGGGGAACACGCAGTGACTGGGTTCCCCTTGCAGGTGCAGGCGCCAGCCCGGGAGCCTCGGCCAACTTCCCCAGCACCTCCGGCAGCAGCACCCTGTCTCCTTTCCAGCATGCCCACAAAGGTAAGAATAGTGCTTCTGCGGCAAGCGAGCTGCAGATAAGGGACTAGGATGAATGCGAAGAGGGAGGCTGCAATGGTAGTGGGGTCCTTGGTGCCCCCAGGAGCAGGGAGTCGGTCATGATCTCTGTAAGGAGCAGAAGCAATCTCCCCACGGACGCCCTGGGTCCCTTAGAACACACTGGCCAGAAAGGCACATTCCTGGAGCAGCGGGGTGGCACTCCGAGGTGGGCGGCTGGGCGGCTGGGCGGCTGGGTGGCAGAGAACGAGTTTCCTGGCCATGGCTGGGCCTGATGGCAGCAGCAATTCTGTTGCTGGCTTTCAGATCTACCTGCAGAGCCCAGTGGTTGCATATTCATTTCCAAGAACTACATTTTGCTCCCTAATCCTTTAGGGATAGAAAGACTTTGAGGAGAGCAGAGACCCCTGAGCCGCCCCCGCTACCCCACCGTCTCTCTCAGACTGAGGGTTCATCCTGGTCCCTCCTGCCATCGGGCAGTTTCAGTGCCATCCATTATTTAAGCTTATTTATGGCCCAGGTCTCCCTGAGGTTCGAAGGCCCTTCAGGGTCCCACAGTACACTCAGCACACTAGCCTGGGCAATACCCCCCGAAACCTGACCCTCCTGCACATTCGCAGAGCATCAAAGCAGGAAGACTTGGCTAGGATGTATGAGTCTCATTTCCACCAGGCTCCGAGTAGCACATTGAATATTAAATCATTTACAGCATCCATACCTGGCGTCCAAATGATGAATTCTTGCAGGCACACCCCACCTGGGAGGACAGGCATGGAAACCAGCAGTGCTGGGGCTATGAGCCCCGGTACCTCTTTCCAAAACAGCCACTTCCTCCTTCAGGGGGTCCCCAGTGCTTTAGATCTTGTCCCTTTCCTGTGGAAATGGTGGGTCACCAGGGTCCTGACTTATGAGGACCAGAGTCCTGTTTGTTATTTCAGAGATGACCGTCAGGGCATTGCATGTGTCAATGGCAGGCATTATGAGGGAAGCCGGCGAGAGGCCCCTGGGGAAGGGGACCCCATGGTGAGGGTGACCACACAGGAAGAGATGCAGCAGGCCCTGCACCGCCTTTGCCCTGGGAGGCTGATTATGATGCTTAGGTTGAAATTGCATGAGACACAGGATAGCGCCAAACCAAGGATCGAATCCCTGGCCCTCGGAGGCAACTTCTGCTTGGATGGAACTGTCTTCAGGACCCTCACTTGTGGGCTTCTTCCTCTCTGCATCCCAACTCACCCGGGGCCCCCAAAGTAGTAGCACCAAGAGCAAGCACTTCAGAAACAACCGAGCAAACCCAAAGCATGGTGTTCCAGATGAGTCTGGACCAGCCTCAGCCAGGGTTCCTGAAATGACAGCCAAGGCAAACCTGAGGCTAAGCAAACATTTGGGATTCTGAGGGTCCCCCAGACACGTCCCCTGCCATAGGCACTGCGGTCTTCTCAGAGGGTGGACTCTGGGGGCCTCTGGGGCACCTGTAGGGAGTCCTGAGCCCCGTGTTGCCCTCTCTCCCTGCCTCCAGCAGAGCTCTCAAGCCAAGGGCACCTGGCCACAGCCCTGATCATTGCCATGTCCACCATCTTCATCATGGCTATAGCCATCGTGCTCATCATCATGTTCTACATCATGAAGACAAAGCCTTCTGCTCCAGGTGACTGCTCCCTGATACCCCACTCCCTCCCCACAAACCCTTGCTTTCTGATGGTTCCAGCAGCTTACCTAGTCCACGAGCCAGGTTCCTCACACCCTTCTCTTTTTCCAACCAGCCTGCTGCACCAGCCACCCAGTGAAGAGCGTGGAAGCCCAAGTAAGCAAGGAAGAGGAGAAGAAAGAGACCCAAGGTCTGCAAATCGAGCCCCCACAGCATGGGTGTCCATCCCAGGGCAGAGGTTGTGTGCCCATCCCAGGGCAGAGGTTGTGTGCCCCCCCTAGCCACCCCCTGGGGAAGCCTGGCCTCCCAGCTGCTGGCACTCTCATGCCACCTAGAACAGGGCTGCAGGGAGAGGTGCTGGGCCCCCACATCACGCTTGGCCCTGAGGGTGGTGTGGCTTAGTCACGGAGCAGGCCTGCTAAAGAGGAAGTGAAGGGAAGCAGGGACGGATGAACTCAGAGCCAAGGGCTGACTCCAGCTCCCTCCCTCCCACCCCAATCTTTTCATTTACCTGCAGACAGTGTGGTGATTTTCTCTGAGAAGGATGAATTTGAGAAGCTGACCACAGCCCCAGCAAAGACTGCCAAGAGGTAAGTCAAGCCAAAGCAGCCACTTGTCATGGGTCGAGCAGCCCCCAGCCCCAGGTGTGGTCAGGGGTCCTCTTGGGGTCCTGAGCAGAAAGGAGCGTAGACATGCCAGATGGGGAGCATCCCGAGAAGCCTGGCTACTGGCCTGGAGGCTCCAGAAGGAGCAGGACCCCAGGACCAGCAAGGCAGGAGAGTACCAGGTCTCAGTCTCGCCTCTAACCTGCAGCAGGGGCCAGGCAGTGTAAGGGGCACGGGGTCAACACCCTGCTCCAGGGCCAGCTGCCCGTCGCCCCCCCGCCCCGGCCTTCCTCTTCAACATCCACCTTCTGTGTGCAGACCCAAAGCTGGGGAGTGCCCCCTTCTTCTCCAGCAGCCAGTGCTAAAGCCAGAACTGATGTCCCTAAACCCTGAACAGCGCTGATGATGATAATGGCTAATGAACATTCAGGACTGAATGCCCACCAGGTGCCATGCGAAGTCCGGGAGCGCCCCACGCGCAAGGTGCTCATATTACCCCTGATCTGTGGGAAGCTGAGGTTTGGAAGCTGTTACATTTCTGAGGTCATACATCCAGGAGCAGCAGGGCCATCTGGCCCCACAGCCCATACTGTACACACTCCAGACCAACCACTAACACTTGTGAAGTAAGGCCTCTTAAGGAAGAACTGGGACATGTGAGATTTTTATCATATTTAGCGCTTACTAGGATGTAGAATCTGCCCTGGCTTTAATATCTAGGACAGAGGGAAATCAACTCTTCCTTCACCCCTTAGATGGTCATTTGGGCTCCATCCTGCTTTTAGGTTCCACAAATCCACCCCATGGTGTCAGTCCCCTGTCTGGCCTCTCCCTGTTGGCCATTCCAGGACCCCATCTGCCCTAATGCCCACATTGTAGGTGGGACACAGAGGCCATGGGGGGCCCCAAACTAATTATAGGAAGAGCAGCAGGGCACTGTCTCCTGGTAGGGCCTCTGGCCTGCGACCTTCCCAAGGTGGGTGGAACTCTTGCAAAGCCTTTCGTTTGCAGGAACGGTCCTGAATCGGGACCTGGATGCCTCAATTTGGCATTCATGGAGCACTTCTCTGAACTCCAGCATCTCTCAAGACCGTGATGCAGGGGCAGGAAGCAGACCTAAACCATGAAATCTGTGCATGCTGGGAAAGAGAAGAAAGAGTGTGGGTCCCCCGGGCAGTCCCTTGGTGGCAGTCACTTGTGTGAGTGCCTCTGTTCCCACTGACCCTGTTTCAAGCCCCGAGCTGGGCCAGGCCGGGCTGCGGGGCCGGCCCCACAGTATGCCTCCCCGGGGACGAGTCTCTCCCCCACCCTCCCGTCTGTCCAGCCCCATGTGTGGCAGCTTCTCCCCTTCTGGTCTTCCAGCCTTTTGCTTATTCTCAAAAGTGGGAGAGAGGAATACTCAAAGGGCAGGGATGTGTCCCTAGGACTTAGGTTTCATCTAAGGACTGGGAGAAAAGGGGGATTTGGAAGAATATTTGGAAAAATAATACTTGTTTCATATGTAAATATTAAATAAAAATGAAAACAGGACAGCCGTGCTGTAAAAGACAAGGCACAGAGCTCCCGTCCCCTCTGTCTTAGGGGGCCCGTCCCCTCGGGCCTTAGCGGAAAGATCTGGGGCTGTCAGTGGTCTCTGGGGACAACCGTGCTTTTGTTCCTAGCCTGCTATCAGGTGGGGACAGCGAAAGGCCAGCCAGCTCTAAGCAAGTCCCTGAACTTGCTGAGCCTCACCTTCATCCCCCCTGTAGGGTTGCATTTGAGTGTGGGCTTCATTCCCGTAACCCAGTGGCTAGAAAAGAGTAATTCTTTGTAAGTTGTCAGCCAGACCACAGGAAGCAAACAGGATACCTAAGAAAAAAGAATGTCGTTTTCATATATTTGGAATGATTTTGAGAGTTTCAGCTCCAACCCACATGTGCCTAGGGCTGTGGATGGAGAGCAGTAGTGGAACGTGGGCCCACCTGGCTTCCTGGGGGAGCTCCCAGGCCCCTGTCGCAGCTTGCTGTGACCCCACCCACAGTGCACACCTCTCAGCAGGTCACCCTCTGGTCACAGAGGTGCTCCCAGGCAGGTTCACTCAGCTTCGTTTTGGGTTGTTCCGGAGAACTTGCCCAGATTCAGGGCCGGCCACATAAACCTGTTTGCATTTAGACCCAAGGCTGAACTTGAAGTGGGCCTGCATTGAAACAGGAAGCTGGGACCTATTCAAGAAGGCTTAACTGAGCCGGGTTGGGGGGACAGATGAGCAGATGATGTCCCCTTCCCTGATGAACCCCAGACCTGCAGGGGAACCCTGCTGGCCACCCTACAGCCAGGTCACTAGTCGGGAGGAGAGTGGCGGATGAGCAGTAGCGAGTGCGGCATGGCTCTCTCCCCTGGTGCCCAAGAGCTGCTCCGTAAAAGGTCGGGGAACAGGTCCCTGAACCTGTTGATCTATCGATCATCTCCCCACTATGTATGTGTCAGGGACACCGCTAACAAGCACCCTCCCATCCCCGCAGCGAGAATGACGCATCATCGGAGAATGAGCAGCTGCTGAGCCGGAGCCTCGACAGTGACGAGGAGCCCGCCTCCGACAAGCAGGGCTCCCCGGAGCTGTGCCTCTTGTCGCTGGTTCACCTGGCCCGGGAGAAGTCGGCAGCCACCAAGTCAGCTGGGGTGAGGCCCCGGCGCTGCTCCTCACACACTCATTGTTGCCCAGGGAGGCGGAGGGCCTGCCACAGGAACCTAGATAGAGTGGCTGGCTGAAAACAAGATAGCAAAAAACTAGGAAACTGGTCTCTGTATCGTCTAGCTTTACAGAAGGAAATGAAAGCTAGAAAGCAAAGAGAGAAACGTTAAAATGGCTTGGAATATCGTAGGACAGAAAAAAACCTTTGTAAGGGTATGTGCATGGTTCCAAGTGCGCCAAAAAATAAAATAAAATAAAATAAAATAAAATAAAA
>CM053610.1:42087347-42118956 GCA_028646535.1 Procyon lotor
ACACACACACACACCCAGAGTGTACATACACACACCCAGAGTGTACACACACACACACCCAGAGTGTACATACACACACCCAATGTTCACACACACATACCCAGAGTGTACATACACACACCCAGAGTGTACATACACACACCCAGTGTTCACACACGCACACACCCAGAGTGTATACACATACACACACCCAGAGTGTACACACACACACACACACCCAGAGTGTATACACATACACACACCCAGAGTGTACATACACACACCCAATGTTCACACACACACCCAGAGTGTACATACACAAACCCAGAGTGTACACACTCACACACACACACAGAGCATACGTACTCATACACAGCCAGAGTGTACACACACATAGCCAGAGTGTACACACTCACACATACACACTATGCATTTTGTATGTAAAATTGTGTGAAGGGCTTGTTGCCCAAAGCAGGCCGCCCAGAAGGAGCTGTGGCAGGGCGCATGGGCGGAAGAGCACAGCGCTACCCAGGCTGCCTGAGCATGTAGCACATGGCTTACTGGCAGCCTGATCCAAGTTTAAGTCCGTGTGTGGCTTGGTCACATTGCCAATGGTGAAAATGTCCCTGCCAGCGAAGCTGGAACTGGCTCAGGCCCCGACAGGGATGCCACGCTCTGGGCTGCCCTGAGCTCGGGGACATCTGTCATGGCACCCATCACTTGCAGGGACCCTGGAGGCCTATGGAGTTGTTCTGAGAGGCATGGCTCCCATGGGGCGTGGGACCTTTCAGCCAGGACCCCTCCTGCGCTGATCCAGCATGAGCCTCATGTCCTTACCCAGAGCGGTGGGCTCTGGGAGGAGAGTCTGTGGATGGCTGCAGACACAGCCACGGCACCTCCACTGGCCAGCCGGGGTCCCCACCACCCACCCTCCCACACAGACTGATGCCAGGTGGAGCCTGAGGAGCAGCCCCATCTCTGTGAACACAGAAGGTGCTCGGGTTTCCTGAGCAGATGGTCACGTGAGGGCACCAGTCAGCATTTCTGACTCAGGGCAGAGCAGCTGCCAGCACTGTGATGAACTGGCATTTTTGTGGGCTTCCACTTTCTCTTGTTCTGAAAATTAACGTTCTCTTAACTTTTCCCATAGATTCAAAGTCGAAGGAAAAAGATATTGGACGTGTATGCCAACGTGTGTGGAGTCGTTGAAGGTAAGCATGGATGTGCTGTTTGGGGATCCATGCCCCAGATTTCCCCAAGGATCTTGCCCCAGCCATCCACATGGAGGAGGTGGCTGCGGCAGGAGTCCCGGGGCCCCCAGGGCCGAGAAAGGCCGCCCAGCCCAGCTTGTCACGTTCCTCATCCCAGTGGCTAGCGAACCCACGTCAGGTGTGCAGGGACGTGGAATTTGGCACCAAACTATTTAAGGCCTTTTCCCTGACACTCCCCGAGATTCTTTCCCTCGAAGGACAAGGAGATGACACCCAGCCAGCCCTGGGACAGAGCCTCCCTGGGGGACCGTGGAGTCTGTAGACAACAGTAGTGGAAGGAGCCAATGTCCTCCAGGGTCCTCTAGATGCTCCCCGCACTGATGTTTTCAGTCACTTACCCAGTCATTAGCTGGCCTTGCCCTTTCCTTGGGGACCTGTCCCCCTCCTCACAGTTGCTCCCTGAGCCAGCAGAGTCAGGCTGTCTCACAAGGACAACACTTTGGGTCTGGGCAGCAGGACTAGGAATATAAGCATTTCAACCTAAAACCAGAATCCACAGTCCCCATTTTTTCCAAATCTAGGCTCTAAATTACCTTTGTATTCATCCAGGGGACAAAACCCCTCATCACTGATGTTAGGAAATGCTCCCCAGCTTCATCAGGCCACTCAGCCCTGGTCACGGGCATCCCTCCTTGGACTTCCAGATCTGGCCCAGGCAGGAGGGGTGGAGCCTAGGGTCCTCTCATTTCTCCGCAGAGATGGCACCCACCAAGCCCGGGGCAGGCTTGCTGGCTGAGTGCTCCTTTGGCCAGAAATAAGTTCCAGGGGCCAAGAACTCAATTTGCCTGCCTATTGAAATGCAGCGTCTCTCCAAAAGTACACATGCCCCATATCTGATCAGCCTGGCATGGTGGCCCCATGGAGGATGGTCTGAGGTTTGCATTCCATCACCCTGGAAAGCTCTTCTCCATTCCAAAAGATGTCTTGGTTTTTAGAGCCCACACTCCTGGGACAGTGGTTTTCAAATTAATTTCAGGAACCCCACAGAAAAGAAGAGACTCTCCAGAGAGACTGGGAGGGTGAAGAGCATGAGCCCCGTGTACTGGGCCACACTTGCTCAGCCTGGGGTGCTTGGTGTGCTTATCAACCCTCGGGGACCCTCACATCGCCAAGGAGAGAATGTTAGACCAGCAGTGCCCAGTCCTGGGGGAATAGAATATACTCACCCAGAGTTTTCCACTATCTCCCCTCTGCCCAGCCAAGACCCCAAATGCCCCAAGATCCTGATGTAATTTGGCTGGGGTGAGTCCCTGGCATCCATTTCTTTTGATGTTTTTAATTAAACTTGTAATTCTGAGATCACAGCAGATTTACATGTAGGACACTATACAGAGAATTCCTGTGGATGCTTTACTCAGTGTTCCCCAATGAGACCATCCCACTGAACCATCTCTGAAAGTCACAATCAGGACATTGACACTGATACCCAAAGACAGAGTCCCCTTTCTTTCACCACAAGGATCCCTCTGGATACCCTTTGCTAGACTCACCTTCTCCCCCACCCCCACCCTCCTTAGCCGCCTGCAATCACTAATCTGTTCATTTCTACAGTTTTGTCATTTCGTGAACATTAAGTGGACTCAGGCACCATGTCACCTCTTGCCAAAGGCCCTTTTCCTCCACATAATTCCCAGGAGACTCATGAAGATTGTTGTGTGTTATAGATTTTTCCTCATACCCCTAAGTACCTGCCCACATCATGGACAAATCACAACTCATCAACTGGTTGTTTCCAGTTTGGGGTTATTATGAATAAAGGAGCCAATGTCCTCCAGAGCCATGAATAGGTTTTTATGTTAACATAAGCCATCATTTCTCTGGATAAATGCCCAGGAATACAGTTGTTGGGTTTCATGATAGTTGTATGTTTAGTGTTTTTAAAAACTGCCAGGGCACCTGGGTGGCCCAGTTGGTTGAGCATCCAACTCATGGTTTTGATTCAGGTCATGATCTCAGGGTCACGGGGTCGAGCTTGGAATTGGGTTCCAAGCTTGGCACAGCACAAAGTCTGCCTGGGATACTCTCTACCTCTCCCTCTGCCCCCCCACTCGTGTGCGCGCTCTCTCTCTCTCTCAAATAAATAAATAAATAAATATTTTTTTAAAAAACCATCCCTGCCAAACAGTTTTCCAAAGTGCCTGTACTGTATCCATCCCTACTGGCAATATGTGAGTGGTCCTGTTTCTCTACTTCTTCACCAGCATTTGGTAGTGGTGCTGTTTTTTATTTTAGTCACTCTGATAGTTATGTTTTCTTACCTCATGGTGGTTTGAATTTGCATTTCGCTAATGTAGCGTCTTTTCATGAGCTTATTGCCATCTGTATGTCCTCTTCAGTAAAATGTTTCTCTCTGTCTTTTGCCCATTTTCCAACTGGATTGTGGGGGTTTTTGCTGTTGAGTTTCGAATACTAGTGCTTTGATGGATATGTGATTTGCAGATATTTTCTCCACTCTGTAGGTTGTCTTTCCATTCTCTTAACAGGGTCTTTCACAGGGAGGCAAAATTTTGATAAGTCAAATTTGATAAGTCAAATTACTTTTATAGATTGTGTTTTTGGTATCAAGGCTAAGATCTCTTTGCCTAGCCCTAGATCACAAAGATTTTCTCCTGTGATCGTTTTCTAAAAAGTTTTATCATTTTTGTTTTGCCTTTGAGTCCATGATCAGTTGGAGTCAATTTTTGTAAAAGATGTGAGACTTAGGCCGAGGTGAGGTTTTTTGTTTTTTTTTGCTGTTGATGTTGTTGTTTGTTAGTTTGTTTGTTTCTGACTGTAGATGTCCAGTAGCTCCAGCACCGTTTGTTGGGAAAAGCTGTAATTGTCCGTTGAATTGCTTTTGCACCTTTGTCAAAAATCAGCTTGTGCATATTTATGCAAGTCTATTTCCTGGGTTCTCTGTTCTGTTGCATCAATCCATGTATCATCTCCTCTGCTAGTAATGCATAGCTATACAACAAGTCTTAAAATGAGATAGATTGTTTACTCCCACTTTCTTCTTTCTGTTCCAAATTGTTCTAGCTAATGCTAGTTCCTTTGCCCTTCCATATAAATTTTAGAACAATTGTTCCTATATCTACAAAATATCTTGCTGGGGATTTTGATAAGAATTACATCAAACCTGGGTACCAAAGTTTGGGGAAATTTGACATCTTTTTTATGTTGAGTTTCTAATTCATGAAAATGGTATATCTCTTCATTCATTTAGATTTTCTTCAACTTTTCTCATCAACATTATGTAGCTTTTAGAACACAAGTCCTATACACATTTTGCTAGATTTATTATCTAGGAATTTCATTTATTTTTTAATGATTGTAAGTGACATTTTATTTCAATTTCAGTGTCTGCATATTAATTGCTAGCATATATATGGAAATACAATTGATTTTTGTATGTCTATCTTGTATCCTGTGACTTTGCTGAACTCATAAAGTCTCAAGAGTTTTCTAACAGGTTCCTGGAGATTTTCTACATAGATAATCACATCTGCGATGGGGACACTTTTATTTCTTCCTTCCCAATCTATATGCCTTTTCTTGCCTTATTGCACTGGCTATAACTTCCAGCATTAAATTGAATAGGAGTAATAAGAACAGAAATCCTTGCCTTATTTCTGATCTTAAAGGGAAAGCATGATTTTCACCATTAAGTGTGATGTTGGTGCTAGGGTTTTTGTAAATGATTTACACTGATTTTGTGGATAGATTATATTGATTTTTGAATATTGAACCAGCCTCACAACCCTGGATTAAAGTCCATTTGTCATGGTATGTAATTCTTTTTATATATTATTGATTCTATTTACTAGTATTTTGTTAAGAATTTTTTTTATCTATATTAATGAGGGATATTGGTGTGTAATTTCTCTTTTTGTACTGTCTTGATCTGGTTTTGATATCAGGCTAATACTGGCTTCACAGAATAAATTGGGGAGTGTTTCCTCCTTTTCTATTTTCCAGAAGAGATTATGTAGAATTGGTATTAATTCTTCTTTGTATGTTTGGTAAAGTTCTCCAATGAAACTGTGTAGTCTGTGTAGTCTGGAGATTTCTTTTGGGAGGACTTTTAAAATTACAAATTACATTTCTTTTATAGTTATAAGGCTATTCAAATGGTCTATTTCATGAGTGAGTTGTGTTCATGTTTTTTGAGGAATTGTCGCATTTCACCTTAAGTTGGCAAATTTATGTGTATAGAGTTGCTTGTAGATTCCTTTTAAAAAAATTTTTTTTTAGATTTCATTTATTTATTTGAGAGAGTGAGCAAGAGAGAGAGAGTACATGATCAGGGGCAGAGGGAGAGGGAGAGGAAGAGGAGAGGAATCGAGCCCAATGTGAGGCTCGATTCCAGAACTCTGGGATCATAACCTGAGCCAAAGGCAGATGCTTAACCAACTGAGCCACCCAGGAGCCCTGCCCTTTTTTTTTTTTTAATGTCTGCAGGGTCGGTATTGATAATCCCCTTCTTCATTGCTTAATATTGGTATTTCGTGTCTTCTTTCTTCCTTTTTTCTTTATCAATCTTACATTTGTCTATTTTATTGATTTTTTTCAAAGAACCAGCTCTTTTCATGTTTCTCTCTATTGTTTTTCCTTTTTCAATCTTACTGATTACTGCTTTTTACTATATCCTTCCTCCTGTTTACTTTGGGTTTATTTTGCTATCTTTTCTAGAGCTTTAGATGGGAGCTTAGATGACAGATTTGAGATTTTCCCTCTTTTGTAATGTATCCATTTGTGATATAAATAGACCTCTCAGTATTGCTTTAGCTGTGTCCTATAAACTTTTATATGTTGTATTTTCATTTTTTAAATTTCCTGTGAGATTTCCTCTTTGACCCATGGATTATTTGGAAGTGTGTTGTTTAGTCTTCATACCATACCAAATGAATTGACAGAGACCTGTTGAATACTGGAGCCCCCAGAATGCAGTGAAAGGCCAGCACTGTAGAGTTATTCCTAGTGGTAGTGGCTTTTCTCATTGCAAGGGGCAGGACAGAGAGAAGGAAGTGACTGCTGGTCGCTTCCCTGCGTGGGAAGTACAAACAGACTTTGGTTCCGGAACCTCCCAGAAAGAAGAGGACCCACACATATTTTCTCCCTCCACCCACATATACAATTCTCTTCTAAAGGAATGTCAAGGAATAGTCAGGAATCTAATAAAAGCCTCTGAAACTGTGTATCAGAGTTCACTGTATCAGAGTTCAAAATGAACTATATCTTTAAATGTATTAACTCCATGGAGGAATAAATGTAATAAACCAAATTTAATCCCTGCCCCCCTAAAAAGAGTCTGTTGTTTAGTTTCCAAGTGTGTGAAGATTTTCCTGTTATCATTGTTTTTTATTTATTTATGATTTAATTCCATTGTGGTAGGCAAATACACTCTATATAAGTTTGAATTCTTTTCATTCTTTTGTTGAAACTTAAGGCCTACATTTGAAAAGAATGTGTATTCTGTTACTGTTCTGTGGACTATTCTATAAACGTTGATTGGATTTTGTTGGTCGATGGTGATGTTGAGTTCTATATTCTTGCTGGTTTCCTAGTAATTGTTCTATCAGTTACTGAGGGAAAGTTGTTGAAACCTCCAACTTTAATTGTGACTTTGTCTATTTCTCCTTTTAGTTCTTCAGTTTTTGCCTCATATTTTGGAGCTCTGTTGTTTGATTCATATAGATTTAGGATTGCTATGTCAAAGTGGATTGACCCTTTTATCATTGTATAATGTTCCTCTGTCTTTGATAATTTCCTTCATTCTGAAATCAACTCTGTCTGATGTAATAGCCACTTCTGCTTCCTTTTATTAGTGTTTACATGGTATATATTTTTCCATTCTTGTATTTCCAACCTAACTATATCATTATTTTGGACATTAGCTTCTTGCAGATAGCATATAGTTGGGCCCCCCCTTTATTTTTTTAGTTCATTCTGCCAAACTCTGTTTTTTAATTGATATTTAAATCATTTACATTTAATGCAGCTATTGATATGTTAGCATTTAAGATTGCTATTTTATTTTTTGTTTACTCTTTTTTGTTTCTGTTTTTCATTTTCTCTATTTTCTTTTTCCTGCTTTCCTTTGGGTCACTTGAACATATTTTAGAAATCCATTTTGATGTTTTTTAGAGTGATGTATTTTATATGTTCTGAGTACATATCCTTTTCCATAGCTATTTTAGGATGACTGGGGTCATCCCTTTACTAGTTAGAATGAAATATAAAAAACTTCCCTTTATGTCCTTTCCTGTTTAAAGTTGTCTTAAATATTTCCTCTACATATATTTAGAACCACATCAGTTGCTTCAACTAACAAACATAATTCAGAAAACCTAAAAGGAAAAGGAAAGCTGTTGTGTTTACTAATATTTTTGCTTACCATGCTCTTTTCTGATGTTCCAGGGTTCCTTCTTTTATGCTTTCCTTTCTGTTGAGAAACTTCTTTTAGTCATTTTTTTAAGGTAGTTCTGTTGGTGAAAGATTCTTAGTTTTCCTTCATCCTAAATTGCCTTGATTTCCCCTTCATTCCTGGAGGGTATTTTTCACTGGGTGTGGGACACTATGTTGACAGTTCTTTCCTTTCTGTAGTTGAAAATACTGTGCCATGTTCCTCTGGTCTCCAGGTTTCTGATGAGAAATCCACTGATGTTCTAATTCTTTTCCGCTGTAGGTAAGGTGTTGATTTTTTTTTTTTTTCTGTTTTCAAGATTTCTTTGTCTTTAGTTTTCAAGAGTTTATGATGTGTCTTGATGTGAATTTCTTTGGATGTATTCTGTTTGGAGTTTTCTCAACTTCTTAAATCTGTAGGCTTATATCACTTTCCAAGTTTGGAAAGTTTTCAGCCATTATTTCCTTTTCATCCATACCCTCTCTCTCCTCTCCTAGGCCTCCATGGCACAAATGTGAGATCTTTTGTTTTAGCCCCACGGATCCTTAGGACTCTGTTTTTTTAGTCTATTTTATATCTGTTGTTCAGATAATTTCAATTCTATTATCCAGTTAACTAATTCTTTTCTCTGTCTATATTCTGCCATTGAGCTTATCTACTCAGCTTTTGATCTCAATTATTCTTTTTTGCTGTTCTAACATTGCCACTTGGTTCTTTTTTATATTTTCAATCTTTTGCTAAGGCTTTCATTTTTTCATTTGTTTTAAGCATGCATGTAATTATTTGTTGAACCATTTTTATCATGTCTTCTTTAAAATATTTATCAGGGCTCTCTTCCTTTCTCTCTCTCTCCCTCTCTCCTCCTTCTCTCTATCCCTCTCTCTCTGTCAAATAAACAAAATCTTTAAAAAAAATAAAATAAAATATTTATCAGATAATTCTAACATCTCTGTTATCTCTGGTTTTGTCTTTTGTCATTCATTCAAGATCTTCCTAGCCAGCAACAACAACAGAGGATTTGACTGACTTGCCTCACATTCTTTACCCCTTTTTGGAAATATTTTCAAAAATAAAATTAAGAATTAAGAACATTTGAGATCTGCCTAGATCTTGGTGTGATGAGTGGATTTCTATTGAAACTAGAAGGTTTATGTCATGTTATGAGACTCTGGATCTTATTTAAGCCTTCTGTTGCAGCTGGCTTCAGAGGTATCCTCTGTGGAGGTAGATGTCTAGGTTCCCACTGAGCCTTCATTGACATGCAAGCAGGGGGTTCTTTTTGCTGCTGGCAGAGGGGTGGGGTGGGAATCTTTCTCTATGTGGTCTCCACTGATACACTGGAGTGGGTAAGCTCTCAACTTGGCCTTCCCTAACAAGGTGCAATGTTACAGCCTACTGAGGGTGGACCTCCAGGCTCCCATTCAGCCTTTGCTGGCCTTAGTGGGGACAGGGCCACAGTTTTCTCTGTGGTATTCAGCTATAAGAAAGCAGTTATTATCTAAATGTTTTCTTCTTGCTGAGTTTCTCTTTTCTTGATGCCTTAGCTAACGAGCAGACCTCTGTTGGGACTATTTTTGTTCGTTATTAGTATTTCTGGGCTGCTAGACTCTTTAGCATGTGTGTGATAATGAGGCAAAAGGAAACCAAGGAACTCAGCACCATGTCATTGCTCTACTCCCAAGACCCCTACCAGTCTGTTTTTTCTTTCCATAAAGAAAAATGTTTGCTTTGTACATAGCATCCAAGGTTTTTAGCTGTACTTACCAGGAGGAATAAGGAAAAACATATTTACTCCATCATCCAAAAGTGAAAATATATCATCCCCCCCCCCCCAATATCCCCAGGTGAGTCTAATGTGCAGGGAAGGCTGAGAACCATCAGGTGGTAGTGACTTGGCTCAGGTAGCACCAACTTCAACTTCAGGCTGTCTTTGAAAGTACCTTTCAAAAAAGTGATTCCTATCCCCATAAAGGGACATGATACTGTTCCTTTGACTCCCTCCTCAGCCCAGCTCCAGGGGAAACAGGATCACCCAACTAAAGGTAGCCCATACTCAAGACTTTGGTGACTGCTGACAGTAGTCTTGAGGGAATTACTTTAACAGTGTGGCAGCTATTTTTCTAGGGGGAGAGGGGCTATTATTGGGGTTAGGGTACCTAGGCTTCTCATGGGGCTGACAAAGTCCTGGTGTAGTTAACCTCAACCTATGTGTTTATTTTGTGTGGTTTTCTGCATCTGTTTTATTTTATAATTTAAAAAAAAGTTTTAAAAATAATTTTTAATGGTGTTGAGCTTCTGTTAACTGCCATTCACAATGTCTGACAGTGGCCCTTCATCTCTGCAGGTCTCAGCCCCACAGAGCTGCCATTTGACTGCCTTGAGAAGACGAGCCGAATGCTCAGCTCAACGTACAACTCTGAGAAGGCCATTGTGAAAACATGGCGCCACCTCGCCGAGAGCTTTGGACTGAAGAGGGATGAGATTGGGGGCATGACAGATGGCATGCAGCTCTTTGACCGCATCAGCACAGCAGGCTACAGCATCCCAGAGCTGCTCACAAAACTGGTGCAGATTGAGCGGCTAGATGCTGTGGAGTCCTTGTGTGCAGACATAGTCGAGTGGGCTGGGCTTGTGCCCCCAGCCTCCCAACCACCCACGACATCCTGAGGAGCCTGCCCATGGGCTGTCCTCCTTGGGAGGTACCAAGGATCCATCCAACAAGGGCTCTGAAGCTGTGAGTGCTGCCAACAGACTGCCAAGAATCCAGGCTTTTTCTGCTGTCACCAGGCTTTGCCCTAGGCTGTTCCCAGGAACAAGAGGCAATGAGGTCCATCTTCTAACCTAACCAAAGATAAAAGATTAAAGCTGGGATGCTCCCAGCTCCTCACCTGTACCTCACCGGACAGGATGAATATTTATTCATGAACTCATTCAAGGGACATTGTTGGGTGCTCAGGCGAACCAAACAACATGGGGATGACAGAGGTGTAGAATCTGGTCCCTGTCTTTAAGGAGTTTACAACCTAGGGAGAAATAGAAGATGTGTTTACAAACCACCTTGCTAGAAGACATCAAAGAGTCTGGGTAAGGGGATGCTAAGAAAATGTGATAGAAGTTCTGAGGAAGGTGATGAAAGAGGGCAGCCTCATGAAGAAAGCAGCTTGAAAGCCTGGTGACGTCGCTATAGAAGGCAGACGTCCCACTCCGTGTAGTGTGTCAGGTTCAGTACTTGTCTGTGGCTTCATTGGGATAACTTTGCCTGTTCTTGAGGTCATCTGTATTCCTACAGACCTTCCAGTCACTAATGGAAGAGTTCACTCTGTGGCCTGCCTTCTGTCACTGATATACAAGGTATGTGTTTGTCATCAAGTAGACCTGTATCCAATCTGTGGCCAGTTTCACCTACTGCATGAGTCCCAGGCCTGGGACCTGGTGGTTTTATAGTACACATGAATTGCTTTCCACTCATCCTTCATAGGTTTGACCCTTTGTGGGAAGCAATGCTCAAGAACACAATCCATTTAAATGATGTGTCAGCCTGTTTTTGCTTCAAACAGAAAGGAGTGGTCCACTGTGTGTATGGAGAAAAGTGGTGGCCTCCTAAGAGCTGAGCCGAGTGTAACTGTAGATGCTGAGCACCCATGACTTATGGATGAGCCTTGTGGCATAAGAGCTTCTGAACCAGTCAAGGAAAGTGGGCCTCACAGCACAGGGAGGGCCAGGGCTTGGAGTCAGGGACGTGGTTCTAGTTGTGGCAGCCTGTGACCTTTTCTTCTCTGTAATCAGGGGAAGTAAGGTTCAGGTGAGCAACAGGAAAGTAGGGCTGTAGAAATGCCAGGCCTTCGAGGCGCACATCCAAGTGAATACCGGGAGTCATCAAGTAAAATGAGACTAGAAGCAGAAAAACTTAGAGTAACTGTAGTTGTTTGACATATGTTTAGAGATAAATAAACTGGCATTGTTCTTGGCAGATTCTCTTACTACACCTGCAGTTGCCAAGAGCATTGGAGCCAGGGTAGTGATCATACTGGGGGTTAATTTAGAGCTCACTGCTGAGCTTCCTAATGACAGATCTATGGGTTATCACTAAATTAAAACCAGTCTGACTTACAAAGCAATGTTTTTAGAATTACAAGTCGCATGACTGAGCAAATGCTTTGGGGGGAGGAAATCAGTCATATGTTCAGAGCCAACAAGCAAATTCCCACCAATGAATGTAAAACATACTGTGATAGGATCATAATTAGGTCCTGAATATTTAATATCATCATTTGCTGTGTCTGTTTGCTGCTGTTTTTCAGAACCTATTTGGTATATCCTGCAAGCTAAATACTCCATGGCAAAACTTAATTATCCTTTTAATTTCTCTTTGAAATCCTATGGCACCCCTTTCTCATGCTTTGTGATAATGATGATGAGAGGCTCCCCCTGAATCAGGCTGCAAATATCACATGTGATGAGCATGCCATTCCAGGGAGATGGCCTGCAGATTCCCAAGAACAACATTCTCAGTGAAGGAGCAGGCTGTTCCCAGGCCCGGAGCTTGGCCTTATGTCACGGGGCCGGAGGTCCAGCCAGCATCGCGCCACATTTCAGTGACTCTCAACCAGCCATTTTTAGGGAGCTAGTCCTTATAAAGTTAAACATTCCTTTGTCATTTACTTATTTGGAAACAAATCCAAGAACAGTCTACTTTGACGGACTTTAGCCTCCGTTATGGAATTCAAATCAATGAGACCATAATGATTATCACTGACCAGAGCTGGGAATTCCACCCTGCAATTCTGTATGGAGACAGGCATTGTTTTGATATCCTTAAAACATTTAGGGATCACCCGAGGCTAAGAGCTATGGGCCCTAGCCAGTGAAGTCTTAATTGTCAATAGTTTTAATTAATTGTCTAATTTTGTATATATAACTTATTATATTTTACAATTTCAATAAACTAATAAAAAGGTGATCGACAGACTGCTACAATGTGAGTTCTTTCTGGGGTAGAAGGGAGGGAAGAGGCGGGTGAGTAGAGAAGCCTTTGATTACTCTGTTTCTGGTTATTGCCTATATATAATAAGACTGCAGGATTGTGACCACCTAAATGAATTGCCTACATTTTTGTGGCCTGGGCCGTGTGTTCAACAGAAGCAAAGATTACCATGAGATTGTGTAAAAAAAACACCTGGAGCATTGCTTTCCAAGTTGCCGTTACTGTAACACTTAGCTCCTGCTGTGTAATCTCAAAATGCCCCAAAATCAGTGGCTTAAAGTGACAATTTAATACTATAGTTCAGAGGTTGGTGAGGATCTCAGCTGACCTAAGCTGGGCTCAGTTGGATATGGCTCAGCTGGGGCCTCTTTCGGGATACTCTCACTGGGGTTGCTCTGTTCTGTTGTCCCCCATCCTTGGCCTCAGACCGTCATTTAGGCTAGGCATGCCTCCATCATGACAATGACAGAAGAGCAACAGTGAGCAGACACACAAAGTTTCATCAGGCCTACACCCAGAACTGGCACGTCATCACTTCTAGCTCATTCTTTTGGCCAAAGCAAGTCATAACCCTAACTCTATAAAGAACAAACTCAAATCACAAAAGGTAAAATATTAGGGCAGACAGTGCCAATATCCAGAGCTATGTTTGTTTCCTATGGCTGCAGTAACAAATTACCACAAACCCAGTGGTTTAAAGCAACAGAATTTATGGTCTTACAGTTCAGGAGGTCAGAAGTCCTAAAGTCAAAGTTTGAATGGAGTTGTGTTCCTTGTGGAGGCTATAGAAGAAAATCTTGCCTGTTCTAACCTCCAGCCTCTGTCTGTATTTGTTGGCTCATGGTTCCTTTCCATCTTTCAGGCCAGCAATCCTGTCTCTCCGTCCTCTGCTTCCCTTGTCACATGTCCTTCCCTGACACCCTCCTGCTTCCCTCTCTTTTCCCTTGTGATCACATGGGGTCCACCCAGGTAATCCAGAATCATCTCTCCATCTCAAGATCTTTAATCACTTCTGCAAAGTCCTTTTGCCATGTCACATAGTCCCAAGTCATAGGGGTTAGACGGTAAATGTTTTTGAGGAGCCATTAGTCTACCAACCACAGTGTAAGTGTGTAAATGACTGTGGACTATGACAATGTAACATCCTCAGAGGAAGTGTTTTGTCAAAGCATACTTTCCAGCGGGGGCTATCTTGTGTGAATATATGTAAACTAAGCAGTGGGCGCCTTCCTGCTAGAACTGTGAAGATGGACAGCTGGGGCTGGGGCCCATGAGCTCTGCTCTCCTCCACCTTGAGCCTCAGTGGACCAGGGCGATGGCAGAGTCTCATGAGAATCCAGTTTGGATTAGAGGATATCCCTTTATTCAGGGCTTTGCTTATACTTTTCTTCCACAAACATTTCTAGTGAATCGTTCACTTTGGCGACAATGATGGCTTTTAGAAGCTTTAATGAGTTCTTGTCTTTGTGTGGAATTTTGCTGCTCTGCTCAATGCATTTTGTAGTAAAAAGCTAAAATCCTGATATTACTGCCTATGTGTTGGAATGCTTTATGGACCAGGTAAATCTGGAAATAGCACAAACATTGTATGCATTAAAAAGACATTTTGGGAGATCAGAGGGGTCCTGCTCAACTACAGGTTCTGGTGCCAAGAGACCTCATGAGAAGTTCAGCTTTTGTAGCTTTTTCATTTTTTAAAAACACGTAGAGAGATAACCAGAGGGTGAAAATGGAGAGAAGGCTTAAAACCATCTTGGTGAGAGTATCTTTGAGCTGGCTTGTTACTCAAACTCAAAGTTACATAGTGATTGCAATGAAACAGATTATTCATGTTCAGTTCTTCCTTGTTTTCTTAATGCTGATCAGTGTCACTCATACAGGGTAACGACTTTGCTGAGGGAAAATGCTCCTCTTCCCTCATAATCACCTGTATGGAACTTTTCTTTTTTCCATGATAAAGTGGGATTTATTCCACAGATGCAAGGACAGTTCAACATCTGCAAATCAATGTGATACACCACATCAACAAAACGAAGGGTAAAGATCCTATGATCATGTCAATAGATGCACAAGAGCACAAGAGCATTTGACAAAATTCAAAATCCATTTATGAGAAAAATTCTCAAGAAAGTGCATAGAGAAAGAATGCACCTCAACATAATAAAGGCCATATATGACAAATCCAGTTAACATAGTCAACAGTGAAAAACTGAAACCTTTCTCCAATAATCAGGAACAAGACAAGGATGCCCAGTCTTGCCACTTTTATTGAACATAGTATTAGAAGTTCCAGCCAGAGCAATTAAGAAAGAAAAAGAAATGAAAGGCATCCAAATTGGGGGGCGGGGGAAGCAAAACTGGCACTATTTGTAATGACATGATATTATTTATAGACTACCCTAAAGATTCCATCAAAAAACTGTCCAAACTAATAAACTAATTAAGTTGCAGGATATAAAATCAATAAACAAAAATGTTTTGCATTTCTATACACCAATAATAATAAACTATCAGAGAGAAAAAGAAAGAAAGCAATCTTTTTTGCACCAGAAAAGTAAAAATACCTAAGAATAAACCCAATCAAGGAGGTGAAAGACCTATATACTGAAAATTACAAGATATTCACGAAAGAAACCAAAGAGGACACAAGCAAGTGGAAAGATATTCCATGCTCATGGATTGAAACACTTGATATCGTAAAAATTTCCCATACTACTCAAGTAATCTACAGATTCAATACAATTTCTGGGAGCCTGAAGCAGAGATCCTCCTTTAGAGCTCACCTAGAAAACAGTGATTAAATTGATATGCAGTGGCAAGCAGATCAATCCATTGTCCCAATATATTAGCTCCATAGCCTCTCAAATCTCCTACATAGAACATTGCTTAATGCTGTGTATGCAGCAGAGGCTTTGAGAAATTTTCATACTCTTTGGCCACATAATCCAATTTTGGAGAAAGTAACCCCAAAATAATTCAAAAGAGGGAAACGATGTTTAGTACAAAATCATTAATTCTGAAGGTCACTACATTTTCTAACTCACTTGTATTTTTCATACTCCATTATGCTGTTAGTTACAAGTGCTTGGTTTCTGACGTTCATTACCTCATTTCATGTACATTTGTTGAGAACCTTGCCTAGGTCATACAGTGCTTTACATTCTGGTAACAGATATGAAATATATCGTTTCTGCTCAAAAGAAGCTCACAGAGGTGGAGAGTCACAATACAGGATAAAAAGTAATATAAGGAACCATATGAGTACTCAGTCCAGGTATGTAGTGACTATATCTATTGCCCCTGTGTGGAACTTTGGAATACAGAGGCCTAAGACTCCCCAAGAGCCCAAACTAGGTTTCATATTATTTTGGAATGGTCTCATTCTGAGGCAAATGATCTTTTAATTAAATCTGACCGTGGAACTAAAATCCTCTACGTCCTCTAACACCTTGTCACATTTCTTTTACACACAGTACCCTACTTACTTCTGTAGAAAATTTGTGCTTTTCAAACATTCATGTTGCTTAATATTAGGCAGTTCTGTCACACCCAAAGAAAGTGCCCCTCAAGCTACTTGAATGCATTTGTACGACAGAAACAGTGTTGTATGGGACTTTTTAAAAGGCAGTTTTGAGTCCTTTCTCTATGCTTCAGTTTTCTCATCTGTAATAGGGATTTACAGTATTAAATCACAACATTAAATACAGTATTAAAACAGTATTATGTTGCTTTTAGAATAGTGAAAATACATAATAAAGTACTCCAGCGGGCATGTAAAAAGGCTCAGTAAGTGTTAGCTATCATTACATTATTATTTAATCTTGAAGGACATAGCAACTGGTAAACTCACTGCAAAGAACTTTCCAAATGGAATTCAGATAGGAATGATGATCATGATTACAAAATGATTATACAAGTGGAAATATCAGTGCAGGAGAGAAGAGGCTGCCACTGTAACCAGAGAAAATGCTGGCACACAGATTTCTGCTGTCTGCAGTGGTGACCTGAAGGGACCTTCCCCAAGGGCAAACACCAGTAACCCTACACCTGGGGGAAGTCTATGCTTCCAGGCCCTGCAGCCACTCTACCTGGACTAATAGCACATGACAGGAAAAAGGGTGTCAGGGACCTCTTCTAATTCAGAGGTTGGATTTCTTTTTAATTTCCCTTCAGTTTATTTAAATGAAAAAAACAAAGAGACAAAAACAGTTGATTCACCCATTCCTCCCACCCCCACCCTCAATTCTTGGAACCACCAATTTGTTCTCTGTGTCTATGAGCTTGCTGGGTTGGGTTTTTTCTTTTTTTAGATTCCACGTAAAAAGTGAGATCATACAGTACACTTGTACAATTCTTTGGCTATTTAAGGTCTTTTGTGGTTCCATACAAAGTTTAGACTTTTTGTTCTATTTCTCTGAAAAATACCATTGCAACACTGATAGGGATTGCATTGAATCTGTAGATTGTTTTAGGTAGTATGAACATTTTAATAATATTAATTCTTCTAATCTCTGAGTACAGAATATTTTTACATTTATTTGTGTCTTCTTCAATTTCTTTCATTAATGTCTTATATTTTTCAATAGGCAAGACTTTCACTTATTTTGTTAAATGTGTTCCTAGGTATTCAACCTATATTAAATATATGAAACACCCACAGCTAATAGCATCCTAATGGGGAAAAACTGAGAGCTTTTCCCCTACAGTGAGGAACAAGACAGGGATGTCCACTCTCACCACTATTATTTTACATAGTATTAGAGGTCCTAGCCTCAGCAATCAGACTACAAAAAGAAATAAAAGCATCCAAATCAGCAAAGAAGAAGTCAAACTTTCACTATTTGCAGATGACGTGATACTCCATATAGAAAATGTGAAAGACTCCACTAAAAGGCTGCTAGAACTGATACTCAAAATCAGTAAAGTTCCAGGATACAGGGACACCTGGCTGGCTCAGTTGGAAGAGCATGTAACTCTTAATCTCAGGGTCATGAGTTTGAGCCCCACATTGAGTGTAGAGATTATTTAAGTAAATAAAAATTTTTTAAAAGGTTGCAGGATACAAGATTAACATACAGAAATCTGTTGTATTTCTATATGCCAATAATGAGGCAACAGAAAGAAATCCCAGAATCAACCCCATTTATAACTGTACCAAAAACTGTAAGATACCTAGAAATAACCCAAGAAGTAAAAGATCTATATTCTGAAAATTATAGAATGCTTATGAAAGAAATTGAAGGTGACAAAAAGAAATGGAAAAACATTCCATGCTCCTGCACTGGAAGAACAAATATTGTTAAAATATCTATACTACCCAAAGCAATCTACACATTTAATAAAATCTTTATCAAAATACCACCAGCATTTTTCACAGAGCTAGAACAAACAATCCTAGAATTTGTGTGGAACCACAAAACACCCCAAACAGCCAAAGCAATCTTCAAAAAGAAAAGCAAAGCTTGACAGTGCCTGGGTAGCATAGCCAGTTGGGTGTCTGACTGTTAGTTTTGGCTTAGGTCGTGATCTTGGGGTTGTTGAGTCAAGCCACATGTTGGGCTCCTTGCTTAGCACAGAGTCTGCTTGGGATTCTCTCTCCATCTCCCTCTTCCCCTCCCCCACCACATTCTCTCCTTCTCCCTAAAATAAGTAAATAAATCTTAAGAAAGAAAGAGAGAGAGTGAGGAAGGAAGGAAGGAAGGAAGGAAGGAAGGAAGGAAGGAAGGAAGGAAGGAAGGAAAGAAGGAAGGAAGGCAGGCAAGCTGAGGCATCACAATTCTGGACTTCAAGTTATATTACAAAGCTATAGTAACCAAAACAGTATGGCATTAGCACAAAAATAAACACATATCAATAGAACAGAAGAGAAAACCCAGAAATGAACCCACAACTGTATGGTCAATTGATCTTCAACAATGCAGGAAAGAATTTTCCTCCCTCTGTCCCTTCCCTCACTCATGTTCTCTCTTTCTCTAATACATAAAATCTTAAAAAGAAAACAAAGACTATATTAAGAGACAAAGAAGTGATCAATCTAACAAGAGGATACAACATTTATAAATACCTATGCCCCAAACAAAGGCGCACCTAAATACATAAAGCAAATATTGACAGATGTAAAGGAAGAAATAGACAGCAGTATAATAACAGGTGATCTTAACAGCCTACTTATATCAATGAATGGATCATCCAGGCATAAAATCAATAAGGACACATCAGCCTTAAATGACACAGACCATATGGACTTAACAGATATATACAGAACATTCCACTCAAAAGCAACAGAATACATATTTTCCTCAAGTGCATATGGAACATTTTTTTAGATAGACCATGTTAGGCTACAAAACAAGTTTTAATAAATTTAAGAGCACTGAAATCATATCAAGTATCTTCTCTCACCACAATGGTATAAAACTAGAAATTAATTACACAAAGAAAACTGGAAAATTCACAAATACATGGAGATTAAACAACATGCTACTGAGTAACCAGTGAATCAAAGAATAAATCCAAAGAGAAATCAAAACACACCTCGAGGCAAACAAAACCAGAAATGGGTTTTCTGTGGGATGCAGGAAAATCAGATCTAAAAGAGAAATTCATAGTAGTCAATGCCTACCTCAAGAAACAAGAAAAGTCTCGAATAACCAACCTAACTTTACAGCTCAAGAAACTAGAAAGAGAAGAGCAAAGTCCACAGTTGGTGGAAGGAAGGAAATAACAAGACCAGAGGAGAAATAAATGAAATAGAGACTAAACAGACCAAAAAGATTGGTGAAATTAACTGCTGGTTCTTGGACTGGTTGTGAAAGCAATCTGCCTGAGCAGCGTAGATAACTAATGTGAAGTAATGGTGATATCTCAGAACAAAGCAAATACCTTACAATTCATTTGCAAATCAAAGTTTAGTGTATAATACAGATAAAAGAGAGTACTTAAAAACCGCACTACATCAAAACCACAAAGATTGCATTACATCTAGAGTTCATATGAAAGGTGCCTATAGGCTTTTATTCAGCGAAAACAGTTCAGGACTGGTTTAAGAAAATTACCCAAACTCCCTCTTTTTTTTTTTTTTTAAAGATTTTATTTATTTGACAGAGAGAAACAGAGAGAGAGGGAACACAAGCAGAGGGAATGGTAATGGGAGAAGCAGGCTTCCTGCCGACCAGAGAGCCCGATGCAGGGCTTGATCCCAGGACTCTGGGATCATTACCTGGGCCCAAGGCAGACGCTTAATGACTGAGCCACCCAGGCACCCCACCCAAACTCCCTCTTGATGTTAGTAGGAGTGTTTAAAATGTAACCCCTCACAAGTTCTGTGTGGCCTCAGACTCAGTTATGAAGAACTGATCTCCAGGAGAATGGACTTAAGAATTTTTTTTTAAATTTTATTTTTTCAGTGTTCAAGATTTGTTGATTATGCACTACACCCAGTGCTCCATTTGATACGTGCCCTCCTTAATACATTAAAGAATTTCTTTAATGTTATTAACAGCTCGTGGTCCTTATTAGTGTCCAATAAAGCAGGAAGAGGAACAATTACACAACCATTTACATTTACACACACACTAGGAGTAAAACCTGCCCTTTACATGTGACATGAAGTCATGGATGATCCACATTCAAACTTGACAGTGCCCAAAGGAAAGAGCACATCCTGAGGGGATGGGTAAAGCTGGCTTGCCTTCTCCACACTCACCATCTTAAAATACAATCATCTAAGGGCTATTTGGGTTTTACTTAGGATGTTAGCCAGTGGCCATTGCTCCCTCCCTTTAATGAAATGGGAAAGACTGGAAATGCCAGCCTTTGTGGGGATGCATGCTGAGCCATTACTTTATTGTTCTGTCCCCCTCCCAATCACAGAGATTACTCTTGGCAGCAAGACTCTGAGGATCAGAAGCCCAACTGCTGCTCTGTACATGTTTTGACACAGTCCATCCTGTTCCAAGTACCACTACCACAGAGCTCCCTCTTCAGTAAGAATTCGCAAGTTCTAGGGAGTTTTTGATCCTAACTCAACATCTTTGTTTTTCTGCATTATTCCAAAGCTCTGACCCTCTCTTTCATATTACACGGTTTTAGAGACATGCAGTTATGTAACTGAGTCAAACTAAATTTACTTCTCACTAGGTCTTTCTTTATATATACAAGCTCCCATGTATGTAATTAGAATGTGTGGCTCAGCTCTGAACTTTCTCCACCAGGGTGGGTCTTCCAAGTGCCAGGCTCCCCAAAACACAGCCCAGTGCTTGTGTCACTGCTGTTGGCAGGCACTTACCATACTAAGAAATGGAGACCCATGCCTCCTCTCGTGACATAGCAATTTGTATGGAGCTGATCCACAGGAAATATACAATACTGTAGGGTTTTTTTTTTTTTCCACTTAATGCTACTTCATTTAACTTTTCCCATGCATGTAAACAGTTGTTTAATTTATTATATGAACGTTTGCATAATACTTCCTCAAGTAAACCATCAAACTTTATGCTCTATTACACTTAGATATATAATATGTTCCTAGGGATTTTTTTCTATTACAAATTATATTGCCAGAAACACTTTTAACATATATTCTTTCTTTGAAGTTATTTATTTAGGCTCAATCTTCAGTCTAGAGGACTCTCTCAGTCTAATATATTTCATTAATATATTTCAAGGGTAAAGTGGAACAGATGGGACATTGTTGTAAGGAAAATGATTATAAATATAAATTACCAGACTGCTAGGGTAAAAGTTGTACTTAGAAAGTATTAGAGGGGTGCCTGGGTGGCTCAGTGGGTTAAAGCCTCTGCCTTCTGCTCAGGTCATGATCTTAGGGTCCTGGGATCGAGCCCTGCAACAGGCTCTTTGCTCAGCAGGGAGCTTGCTTGCTCCTCTCTCTCTGCCTACTTGTGATCTTTCTCTGCCAGGTAAATAAATAAAATCTTAAAAAAAAAAAAAAAAGTATTAGAACCAGAGAGAAAGAATTTCTTTCTTTGCTTAATTTCAAATTTCCAAGTTGGAAAGTCAACTGAGATATATTTTTACAAAATCTATATACATTAAAGAGATAATTTCACAAACCAGATAGCAACCCCCCATACACATAAAACCCCCAAAAGCCCAATCTAATTAAAAAACAGGCAGAAGGGGGTGCCTGGCTGGCTCAGTTGGTAGAATATGTGACTCTTGTTCTTGGGGTCTTGAGTTCTAGCCCCATGCTGGGCATAGGGATTACTTTCAGAAAAAATCTAAAACCCTCAAAGAACAACAACCTCAGTAAAAAATTAAAATTAAAATTAAAAAATAAAGGATCTGAACAGATATTTTTCCAAAGAAGACACACAGATAGCCAACAAGTACATGAAAAGGTGATCGATATCACTAATCATCATGGAGATTCAAATCAAAGCCACCATGAGATATCACCTCACACCTGTTAGAATGTCTATTATCAAAAAGACAAGCAATAACAAATGTTGACAAGAATGTGGAGAAAGGGGAACCCATTTGCACTGTTGATGGGAATGTAAATCAGTGTAGCCACTATAGAAAATAGTATGGAGGTTTTTCAAAAAGCTAAAATAGAACTACCATATAATCCAGCAATTCTACTTCTGGGTATCTATCCAAAGTTCATGAAAATACTAACTCAAAAAGTATCTGGACCCCCATGTTCAGAGCAACACTATTTACAGAAGGCATGGAAACAATCTAAGTATCCATTGATGGATGAATAGATAAAGAGATAATATACACAAATATACACACACATACCATATACATATGGTATATATACATATATATACATATATGTACACATATATGTATACATATATGTAAAATATTACTCAGCCATAAAAAAGGAGATCTTTCCATTTGCAACAACAGGGATGGACTTTGAGGGCTTTATACTAAATGAATAAGTCAGACAGAGAAAGACAAATAGGACAGATACTGTACAATCGTACATTTTGAGGAATCTTTAAAAAGAAGAACTCCTAGATACAGAGGACAGATTGGTGGTTGTCAGAAATGGGATGTGGGGATGGGTGAAATGGGTAAGAGGATCCAAAGGTGCAAACTTCCAGTTATAAAATAAATAAGTTCTGGGAATGTGATGTACAGTATGGTGACTGTAGTTAACAACACTGTATTGTATATTTGAAAGTTGCTAAGAGAGTAAATCTCAAAAGTTCTCATCACCCCAGAAAAAAAGGTAATTATGTGTGTTAATAGACATTAACTAGGCATACTGTGGTGATCATTTCATAATGGATACAAATATTAAATTATTTCATACACCTGAAACTAGCATACTATGCCAATCTTATCTCGATAAAAAAGATAAGCTCAAAAAAGTGAAATGGATAAAATTAAGTTAAAAATCAAATATGGGGACCACCAAAGCCAAAGGGTAACAAATTCATGGAAAGATGTCATATAAGAAAAAAGTTAAATACATTATAAGAGAATCTAAAACTAGAGATAAAAACAGCCTCCTGAAAACAAAAACAAAAACAAAAAACAGCCTCCTGTATTCTGAAATCTAAATAAGCAAAATACATTAGTAGAAGTCTTGGTTTTCTGTCCAAATGAGCCTAGAGACCTGAGTCCCACATCAGGGAGAGAGCAGGCGAAGTGCTTGTGTGCCTCTTGGGGAGGGCATCCAGCAATCTGTCAGCACAGAGAATTTCTTTTTTTTTTTCCCCAAAAATGTTTATTTTTTCAGTGTTACAAGATTTATTGTTCATGCACCACACCCAGTGCTCCATGCAGTACATGCCCTCCTCAATACCCACCACCCGGCTCGCCCAGCCCCCCACCCCCACTCCTCCTAAACCCTCAGTTTGTTGCTCAGAGTCCACAGTCTCTCACGGTTCATCTCCCCCTCTGGTTTTCCCCCATTCACCTTTCCCTTCCTTCTCACAATGCCCTCCATCTTTTTCTTTATGCTCAGCACGTAAGTGAGACCATAAGGTAATTGGCTCTCTCTGCTTGACTTATTTCACTCCGCACAGAGAATTTCTTGGAAGAAAGAAGGGTGTGAGGCCCAGCAAGGGGGAGGCTAGAGGGGATGGAGCAGGAGGCTGAATCAGTGAGAGGGAAGGTAGGAAGAGCGGCTTAGCTGTCTCGTGGAAAGGAAAAAGGCAAGTAAGCTTAGAGCAAACAACTGTGATGATATCTGTCTCATAACAAAATAAATGCAAACTGATGTTGAAGGAATAGCTGGATGCATTAAGTAGCACCGATTAGGGGGTCCCTCCCGCCTGTGATCCTGAGTGAAGGGGGCAGTGTGAAAGGACAGAGTGCCATCTGGGTGCTGCCATGCTGGCCTCCCTGTGTTTCCTTTCATCTGTGTACCTACCAGAGGCCCCAGGCACAGATGGCACCCAAATCAGGACCAGGTAAGGGAGGTTTCGTGGAAGGTCACCTACCAACATGTGGCCAGAGTGTACAGGCAGGAGTGCAGGTCTAGCCTGGCTGTTCCCAGCTGTGGAACCAAAAGGAGTGTGGGGGAGCAGGGAGCAGTTTCCAGAACCTTGAAGCAGAAAGTCGTGAGAGCCCAGGACTCAAACCCATGCAGAGGAAGTGGGAAAACCAATAACCCACCTTATTTACTCCTCTCCCTCACCTCCTGCCAGGTCTCTCCATGGGCCCTGCCCAGGCAGCATATATAGGTCTGAAAGCCGGAGTTGTGGGGCTAAGGTGGCCTCATAGCTCAACATGGAGCATCTTGTCGAAGGGGAGGGGAAGGTAGCTGGACTTTTTGTCATACCAAACATGAACTATTCATCTCCCAGGACTAGAGGTAGAGCAGCTGACTGCTTCTGAGGTTCACATTCAAAAGGCCTGGCATCCTGCACATGTGCCTTTGTGGTAGGATTGTTTCCTGGTGCCTGCCGTTGTGAGGCAAGCACGGTGGCAGAAAACCTAGGGTTTATGGTCACCTGTGATAGGAAGTCCAGCGGGAGCAGCCCACAGGACTGCAGCAGCAACTCGGGCTCCCCCTGTGTTTATGCCCTGCATCAAGTTTAGAGACCACTACCCCAGGACATTGGGGGGTGGAGGATGGGCGGCAGTCCAGTAGCTGTCCTGGAGGCTGCTAGCGACTTCACTTCATCACAGGGTTTCGCTAGCCATCCTAACAGCAAGGCAATCTGGGAAGCTGAGTCTTTTCAGTAAACCATTAACCTCAATCAACTCAGAATTTTCTTGGGAAGGCAGAAGGGGAGAGTGGGTATGGGCTAATGGTAGTGTCTGCTGTGTTCACGGAATTCCTCTACCCAGAGCTGGTCATTCACCAGAAATCTATCTCCACTTAACCCTTCAATTTAAAAAACCCGAAGGGGAATAGCTTACATCAGACACAAAGTCATCAGCCTCATTCAGAGCTTTCCCCAAGGAAGACAGGACAGTTAGCTGTCCATGCAAAATGCAGTTAGACAACTGTTCAAACTTTCCAGTGTGTACAAGTCACCTTTCATTATTCAGTTGGCAAACAAGACACACCTAAATTTAAAAAAATAATAATAAAAAAAAGAGACACCTAAAGAAAAACTGCTTGAGGAACTATAAAGTTTTGTTCTTTAATTTTTATACAATGCTTATGAGATGTAAAGCCTATTTTTTTAAAACATATATAACACACCAACAGCGATTTTTTAACAATAATTTTTAAAAATGCATTTGGTTCCCAAACAATAAAATGTTGGAGCACAACTTCATCTTCAGGAGTCAAGCACCAATGGAGTGAACAGGGAGAAAGCTGAGGCCTGAGCTCCCATCAGATTCCCCAGGAAAGACACACTGAGCAGTAAACTACACTTGCAAAATCATAATTCCGTGTCTCTCGGCATCCGTCCTCTGCAGAGGTTTTTGTTGGCAGTATTCTGATTAGCTGCTCCGGAAAGAATGTTGGTATAGCTGTTCTCATTCTACAGACAGGGCAATTCCAGAAGCCTCTGCTGACAGGGAATGGGGAGGTGCCGAAACACCTGGCCATGGAGCAAAGGTTTTTCAAATGAGGGAGTTTGGCTTGGCAGGCACACCTTCCATTCCTGTGCCTGCACCCAAGGGTGGCATGCCTGGACTCACGGCTACCTGGCCTTTGAAAGAGAAAGAAAAAGACCACGTGGCCCTTCCCAGCTTGAAGACCTTCATGGGAGCTGCGGCGAGTTCTAGCTGGGGAGGGCAGGGAGATGCCCTCTGGCACACACTTGCCAAGGGGGGACCCACTAGGACAGCTGCAGAGTGTTTACCTTGCTTCTCAGCCAAGACCATCACCTTGGATGGAACCAGCCTCAACTTTCCGATGTTTTTTTTTAAGTGTAGCTTTACCACAGGGTCCTAAGAAAAGAGGCTCTTTAAATACAACAGCACTGCCACCAAAAACAAACAAACAAACAAAAAACAAAACAAAAAAACAAAAAACAAAACAAAAAAACCCAATAACCAAGATCTCCTTTACTCTTGTTTTCTTCTGCAATATTCTTTCCTCTATTTTGCTCTTCAGAATAGAAACGTACTCAAATTCTCAGAGGCTCATTTTTTCTCACAAAGGATGTTCTAATTCAAGTCAGATTATGTATTAAATGCCCATTCTGTGCCTCACAGAATTTCATTGCTAGCACACATCATTTCTGTTTTCCAAAGTGCCTTCCACCTGTTATCTTCTTCAACAATCATAGCAAGCAAGGCCAGGCATCATCATCCCTGTTTGACGGGTAAAGAAAGTCAGGCCCAGGGAGCTTAAGTGGCTTGCAACTTCACATAATTCCAGAGTGAAACTGGTGAACTAGTCAGGCTCCTGGCAGGGAGCTCACTTAAGGCGGGTGATTGATGAAGGACTCGCTTACAAAGAGAGAATGGTCTAAGAAAACCAGAAGGCGCAGAGGAGGCAGTAGTTTCCAGACCTGGGAGCCAGAGGGCACTGTGCAGAGGGGCAGCCTAACAGAGCTGTGACCTGGGGCAAGGGGATTCGCCTGGCCTCAGGGACCCTGCAGGAAGGAGCCAATGAATGCCCTCCCACCTCCTGATGATGCTCCCTGCTGGCCAGATTCAGCAGGAAGCTCACACCCCTCAGCCTTCTGGGCCCAGGGAGGCTGGAGAGTGGATTAGCAGGGCCCAATGGAAGATTCCAGCACTGCTAGGCTCTGGAATCTGACACACACAGGGCCCATCCTAGCCCTGTACTTACTGGCTATGTGACCTTGGGGAGAGGTTAAATTTAACCTCTCTAAATCTTCGTCTCTTCGTCTAGGTGATAGGGATGGTACAAGTACTTAACTTAGGCTGGAAAAGGTCATAGCTGAAAAGCACTTGGCCCCATGCCAGGTAAGGGCTCAGTAGACAGTGGGTGTTCTGCTGGCTAATCTCATCTCCACCTTGCCTCACAGACCTATGATGTGGTCACCGGTAGTTCTTCTAGTTTGGTCTCCTCTCAGCTGGGGGCTACAGATTTGGTATGAGATGCTTCTAGAGCTTTGAAAAACTACATGTAGACCTGATAATACAAACTATTACTTGGGCAAATTTCGTGGATTTAAAGTTATATCCTAACTTTCTCTATATACATCTAAAGCCTTCAGATTTGTGAAATGGAAGGGATGGGTTGAATCCACACTGAAATGAAATACAGGTTAGGAATACCTGGGTGGCTCAGTTGGTTGAGCATCCAACTCTTGGTTTCAGCTCAGGTCCTGATCTCAGGGTCGTGAGATTCTCTCCCTCTGCCCCCTCCCCGCCCTCTCTGAAAATAAACAAATAAATCTTAAACAAACAAACAAATAAGGATCAGAACTGAGCACTACTGAATTCAGTAATGAGTTCTAGCTTGATGGGAATTGTTAAACAAGGAAAAGCCTCTTTCTCAGCCAAGCTCCAAGTGCACCACCCTTGAAGCTCAACCTCACATCTTTTAGCTCTCCAGGTCTGCGCGTGGGTCGTTGACTGCTGGGGACTAACATTCCTTTAGATGCTCACCTCTCAGTGCCTGGCCAGGTCACCTTAGGCTTTCAAGAACTGAGGGAATAAAGAGGTTAAAAAGAGGTGGCAAGAGAAGGAGAGCAGGCCCAAGAGAGGAATGTGAAGGACACGTGGCATCAGAGGGGTAAGGAGGATGGGAGTGGACAGAGGGGGTTGGAGGAAGGTGTTGGGGGCTTCATCTGTGCTGACACAGCAGACGGGTCCACAATGGGGGGGGGGGAAGGTTTGAATAGGTAAAGACAAGAGAGAGAGAAATAAAGCCTATAGCTTTGACCAGTAACACCTTTTCAGGAGCTTCTGCTTCTGAAGAATTCCCAGCCCTGAAAACCCTTTGCTGGCACAGGAAAGGCTCTGAGACCAGTGTACATCCATCAGCAGGATGCCAACTCTGAATTTTGCGCACATTCCGCTGCTATCCTGTGGTCCTCTGATGTCTCTGTGCACCAGTTACAGTGTTGACAGTGATGGGCTCGCTCTCATGCACTGTGCCACCTGCACAACACTGTTTCTCATCCACCCAGGGCTTTCCTTGCCTTTAATTCTCACAACAATCCTGTGAAATATCATCATTTCTCTTGTTTTATTTAAAACAAAACTTTTTGTGTGAATATAACACACATGCACCAAAGTGCCCACCATGTAAATGCACAGGTTCATACATTATTATCAAGTAAGTGTCTGCATAACTGTCTCCCCTGCCATGAGATTGAACACTGCCAGACCCCAGAAGGCCTCCAACCAGAAACCTCTCCTCAGCCACACAACCCACCCTTTATTTTCTAGACAAATAAACTGACTCAGAAGTGTGATTGCTCGGGTGGCACCTGGGTGGCGTCCAGCTCTTGATTTTGGCTCAGGTTGTGATCTCTGAGTTATGAGATCAATCTTTGCATTGGGCTCTGCGCCAGTCCTCTTGAGATTTTCTCTCTCCATCTCCCTCCTTCTCTACCCTCCCCTTGCTCACACTTGACCCCTCTCTCTCTTTAAATAAATAAACAAAATCTTTAAAAGAAGAATCGATGCACTGGACACTGAATGAGCCCTGGAGAGAAAACTTGAAAAGCTCTTCAAAAACAGAGAAGAAAAGGATAAAGAGGACAAAGAAGGGGTGGGGGGAAGTTATGGAATAATAGAGCTAAGACCTAAAATATATAAATATTTCAAAATAAAAACAAACTAGAAAAACTGAAACAGAATAAATAATCCAACATGATTAAGTATTCTGAGATAAAGAGGTAAAGAAAGATACAAATCTAAGTAATCACCATGTTTCAAACAAGATAAAGAGGCCGTGGGCCAGGGTCTGGCCCAGGTTTAAATGCATGTGTACTACACTTTTTTCCACCTCCTAAAGGAACAATATCCAAGCTGGCCAGTAACTTCTACTACTTTTCAGTACTATTATGAGACTTTGTGTTGTCCCTTTCTTGTTGACTATCAATCTTGTCAGAGATTTATTTTAGTCTTTCAAAACACCACCTTTCAGTGTTGATTCTGTTTTATATCCTTGTTTTGTTACATTGCTTTTTTTTTTTTTAAATCTTTTTAATATTTCTTCCTCCTACTTTATATTCACTTTTTGTTCTTGTTCCATTGTCTCTTGATGTTTGGTTCACATATTTTCAGGCTTTCTTCCTTTCTGATAATTCAATCCCATATTTCTGTGTAAAAATTACATTAGTTAGCTGCATAAGGTTTGGCTAAATAGCATATATATTGTTTAACCTATTTTCTAATTTCTGGTATGGTTTTGTTGTTGATCCTCCTGTTATTTAAAAGGATGCTGTAAATGTACGAGTTTTTACATGATCTTTATGTTACTGACCTCTAACTATTGTACTGTGGTCAGAAAATGTGCTCTTCTTGATACTGATTTCATTGAAATTTGACTTGATTCATGCCCTAATACATGATTAGCTGTTGGAAATGTTCTGTGTGCATGTAAAGAATGTGTATTGTTCAGTCAACATTCTATATATATTAAGTTTATTGCCTTGTTCAAAATGTTCAGTTCTTTAGTACTTCTCATGACAAGATTTATTGATTACTTAAAGAGATGTATGAAAATTTCCACTTATGATAATAGATCTGTCTTATGCCAACTCTTTAAAAATTTTTACTTACTATGTTTAGGTTTTAAGCATACATGTATATAATCGTGATATTCTCCTGGTGAACTGAAATTTTTATCACTAGATAATAATCTATTTCTGATTTTGAAAATTATTTACAGTTTGTATTTTAGAGTTGTAACCACTTCTTTTTTTTTTTTTTTTTTGGATAGGTCTTGTCAACACATCTTTTTCTCCCACTGATTTCACTATTTCCGTGTCCTTACATTTTTAGAATGGCTCCTGAAAACAATTTATAGCTGGGTTTTTTAAATCCACTCCAAAAATCATTGCCTGAACTGGTGAATTTAATCCATTTATACTGATTGTGACTACTGATGTAATGGGTTAATTTCTACTATCTTATTTGGTATATATTTCCCTTTTTTCCACGCTTATTTTTTTTCTTGCTTTCATTGGTAGAGTCGTCTACCTCTTTTATTAGTTTATAGATATTATTCTGTATTTAATTTTCTGGTGGTTTTTCTAGAAATTTTAATGTCATGTTTAAAGTCTGAATTACCCTGGTAAACAACATAGTACCTTAAAATATTTTAACTCTAACTCTAGTTACCCCATTCCTGAGTTCTTGTCCTGGATTTTAGTTCTTTTATAACTAAATTAAATATGGCTATTTCATAGAGTTGTTTTATTCATATATTTACCATTCTCTTTGCTATGCTCTTCTCTCTATGCATTCTCTCTATGCTCTTCAACTTCCTGAGACCAATTTGCTTCTTCCTAAAGTACATCCTTTAGAAATTCCTTTAAATGTAGTTCATTGGTAGTGAATATTTAATTTGCTTTTTCCAAAATGTCTTTATCTTGGACACTGTTCTTCAAAGATATTTTGACTACTAGGAAAACTCCAATTTGACAGCCCTTGTTTTTCAGTGCATTGAAAATATTCCAGCATTTAATAGACTAGTTGTTAAAGTCATTTTCAATTATGTTGCCCCTTTGAAATTAATCTGTCTTATCTCTGGTTGCTTTTAAATTTCTACTCTGTCTTTGGTGTTCTTGATGTTCTTTCATTTTCTATCAATATGATGTTCTTAAATATGGATATCTTCTTTTAAAAAATATTTTACTGATTCATTTGGCAGAGAATGGGTACAAACGGGGAGTGGCAGGCAGAGGGAGGAGAAGCAATTACTCCACTGAGCAGGGAGCCCGATGCAGGGCTCAATCTCAGGACCCTGGGATCATGACCAGAGCTGAAGATAGATGCTTAACCAACTGAGCCACCCAGGCATTCCAATATGGGTATCTTTTTATTTATCTTGCTTTTAATTCATTTGGATTCTTCAACTGGGGTTCATATTTTTCATCAGTTCTCAATAAATTATTTTCGGCCATTATTTTTTCATATGTTATCTTTGCCCAATTCCCTCCTGGAACCCATTTAACATGTATATTAGATCTCCTTATGCTTTATCCATCATGTAATATAAACTTTTAGATTTTTCTTGTTTCTCTATGGGCATTCTACGTAATTTCTATAACCAATTTTCTTTTTTTTTTTTTCCACTTTTTATTTTTTCATTGTTCCAAGATTCATTGTTCATGCACCACACCCAGTGCTCCATGCAACACGTGCCCTCCTTAATACCCACCACCAGGCTCACCTAAACCCCCAACCCCCACCCTTCCAAAACCCTCAGTTTGTTTCTCAGAGTACACAGTCTCTCATGTTTTGTTTCGCCCTCCAATTTCCCCCAATTCACCCTTCCTTTCCTTCTCACAATGTCCTCCATGTTTTTACTTATGCTCCACACGTAAGTGAAACCATATGATAATTGACTCTCTCTGCTTGACTTATTTCACTCAGTGTAATCTCTTCCAGTCCTGTCCGTGTTGATACAAAAGTTGGGTATTCATCCTTTCTGATGGAAGCATAATA